>VZDJ01000219.1:7103800-7452938 GCA_008694505.1 Cyanoderma ruficeps | reverse complement strand
AAGGTTGAAAGATATTGTACAGTGTAGGTTTTGCAAGAACACCCTCTGACACATCTTGCAGGGAAAATGCCCTGAAGATTCTTGCATGGATCCCACCAGGTCCAGCTGGCAACCAACTCTGGAAAGAGAACAAAGGGCCTGGGGGCCCAGGGTCCTCAGGGTTATTGGTTCTGCAAGATGAAGAAATCTTTTTAAAGTTTCTCTGTGTTTTAAAGGAAGAAAAAACTTGGAAAAGCTGACACAGATTCTGGGGGCCTACAAGGTCAGAAAAACTCTGCTGAGTTTGATTGAGGTGATGCAGCTGCTGCAGGTGACTTCTGAGATCCAGGGACACCCGTTAGAGACCCCCAAATGCAACTTCTTGACCAAGGCCACTCAGAAAGCACCAAGGTCTGTGTCTAAACAGATATAATACATCATTTAAATATGGATATTCTTAAACTGCCAAGACAATCCACTCTGCACAGTATCAGGGTCTCCGTACCAGTATCTGTCTGGGATGTTAGTTCTGGCTTTACTTATTCCTGGACTAAAAATGGTAAGGTTGTTTGTTGAGGCCATTAGAGGAGCACAGGGATTTCTGCCATTGAGCACTTCAATACATAAAAATGGTGTTTGAAAGTTCCACTTACAGTTTTAGCTAACAGATTATTGCACTCATAGGCAATAAATTTTGTAATCTAAATTCTAAATGATTTTCAACTTTTTAGACCTAATACATATCCTCAACAGCTGCACAGGTATGAAAACAGGCAAAGTACACAAAGGAAAAGGACCAAACCAAAAAATCCACACAAACACAAAATCCCAGTGTTTTAAAAGTCATTGTGCTCTTCTGAATAAATAACACAGCTTCTAAACACTGCCTGTTCTCATGAATTTTCATAAGAGAATTATTTTTCTTTTCATCGTTATTTTCCCACTAACATAAAAAGGAATCTCAGACACCAAACTATGTAAAAAATAAAATGAAGTGCCTTGAATTTCAAAGAAGGAGGGGAGATAGCAGGAAGTTTGTAATTAAAGCTGAAATCTTATTCATCTTTCCTCAGTTTGCAGGAATCTCCAGCAGTCCTGGATTTCACATGCTGGATAAGATGCAAGAACTTGGCACTAAGCACTTCAAGGTGAAATGTGCAGCAAATATATTACCTTTTCTTTAGCATTGGCCCTCTTTCCTTCTAGGACAGCTTATTGGTTTTTCCCCCATTACCAAAGAAGAATACATTTTAAAAGGATAAAGGAAGCTTTTCTCTGCCCAGGATCTGATTACCCTGATATTAAAATAATGCACTGATCAGGTCTGCCTCCTCCTGCTGGCAGAACTTGCCAAGATCTCCAAGGAAGCTGAATTGCTGATGGTGTGTGAGATTAATTTGAGCTGTCAAGTTGTTTGGGGAGGAAAGCTGATCCTCACTATTCCCTGTTTCATGCAATTAGACAGGTTCAAAATTGTTTTCACCAAACCTGGCAGAGCAGACATTTCCCACCATTTCCCTGCTCCAGCTCATACTTACAGCTCCAGTGTTGAACCCTGCATAGCTGTGCATAGCTGTAGCTGTGCAAACACAGGTGCAGGTTGTTTAGTAAGGCTGAAATTCAAGGCAGATTTCTTGGCAGTATTTAATAACACTTTAAAGCTCCAACATGACCAATGAATCTCGCAGAAGCTGAGGACAGAATAGCTTTCAAACCATCCTCAGTCTTGGCCAAATGCAGAGGTTTGTGAAGTTTAGCACCATCAAAGCTCTGATGTCTTATTTCTCCCCAAACATTCAGCAGTCTGGCAGAATGGAACCGATGGAACAAACGAATGGGCTCAAGGAGGTGACAGACCCACCCTGGGGTCCTGCTCAGCTCCATGGCCTTTGGTTCACTTTATAACCCAGCCCAATTTATCTCATCACGTGCAACACAAGCCTTAATTCTACATTCCAAAAGGCCCAACTGCTCAAGATCTGAGAGTTTGGTTGGTTGTTTTTCTGTTTTTCTGAAAGAAAAGTTCAGAAATCTTACTGTCAGTTTGCAACTGCGAGGGAGAAAATCAATGCTGCCCCCCCAAAGCATCCTGAGACAGCTCAGCTGTGTTCTGCTTCATTATGTTGCTTTTTCTTATCCTAAGGCAAATAACATCCAATCCTCAGAAAAAAAAATGACATTTTGCTGGTAGGGATGAGAAAGTAAATGAATTTTAAGAATATAGTAAAAATTCTTGCCCTTAAGGCACTAAATCAAATGTTTCTGTTTAAAAATGACTGCACAGTACTCCTGTTCTGTGAATACTTGGCACCATGGTTCAAACAATCACTTACAAGCTGTGCTAGCAAAATATTTGCCCCTTCTGACACATTTTATTATGAGGTAGGCTTATTAAATTCTCAAGAAAGCTACAGCAGATTAAGCTGCTGAGGATTTTTACAATTAGCATCGATTACCTAAGAATTCATGTGTGATTTCTGAATAGAGTTGGCTCGTCAAACAACAGACAATTAAAAAAAATAATCAATCCCAAAGCCACCTCCAGAGTGTAGTCAAAATTCACTATTCAAGGTGGGTTCAGGGAAATAATCAGAATGCAGTTTCCTATGTCAGAATAAAATGAATGTTAGTGAAGTGCATGCAAACGAAACCAGTTATAAATGCTATAAGGAGCTGAGTAATTTCAAAATCCCATCCTTTTTAGCATCTAAATAGGCTAATGCCCCTGTTGCTTATTCAGCACTGCTGATTTATAGAGCTCAGTACTATGAATGTCTAAACACTCTGCTGAATTTCCCACCGTATTCAGTGCTGTCTGTCTGGTTATTGGATGCTGGAGATGGAGCTCATAACATCTCTACCATTGCCAGCTTCTCAAATGAGGCCATCAGAAACATTAACCCATCTTTTATCAGGCTGTGCCTTAATGAAAGGTGACTACAGCTTCAGGAAGGTCCCAACTGATGTACAGGATTTACATAATCACATTAATTTATGACACAAACGGGATGCACGTGATCCAGTGCATCACCACACGGTGAAACACACCTTTGGGTAAGATTTGAAGATGAGTTCAATTGACAATCTTGCAGAAACTGCAAGATATACATTTCATGAGGTACTTCCACTGAGTGCTTAAGGTCTCACTTTGCTGTGACCTTGAATCCCGAAGCCCAGCACCTGTGCATTACAAACCATCCCTTCTTCCCATATTCTTTGGCCATGAAGCTCCATAGGCTCCTCTACCATGGAGGTTAAGGTGGCACTAAAAGGCAATGAAACGACACATTTTTAACTTTGATAGTTTCAGCATTTATAGCTGCTTCCTCAAAAGGTGATTTTACTGTGTGAAGAAGTAAGACTCAATCAGTGGCGTATTTAGATAGAAAGCAGAACATTACCCAGGACTTTAACAGGTTTTGAAAAAAAAAAATTGCTGCTGAGTTACTACATAGGAATCAGTTTTAGGTGTTGTTGGCTTAAGATGTGCCACCTTACTTACTTCTTGGCACCCTAATTTCACTTCAACTACTCACTATTGATTCCTTGGACTCCATTCTTATTCTTTCCACGGTTTCTCTGCTGCTAGGGAAATCTAGAGACTGCACTAATTATTTATCACTGTAAATTAAAGCTATTCTTTTTCCCCAAATGTTGTTGCATTTCCTCAAAAACACTTTTCTTTTTTCAAATCCTACAGACTGTGCTCTACCTTCCACCTGACTGGCTTAGCTGACTTTCTCCTCTAGCCCTATTTTCCCAAGAGCTGGTCAGCTGTTTTAAGGAAAATTTTATAAAATTGCGAAAAAAATTGCAGTGTCCTTTCTTACTCACTGTTGTATTTAACCATTTTGATTCCAGTCTTTCAGCCTGACCACTTTGCCCTGACCTCCTCCCCCTCAATCTCCTTTTCCACATACTTTTTCCCTCCTACTTCTGAAACTTTCTTCTGCTTCATTCAACTGCAAAAATGAGGCCTCTTGGAGAAGCAGTTATTTCTTCATCTACTCCTGCCTGTTCTTTTCCTCTCTGCTAGGATATATCTTATTAAGTATTATATTCTCTCTAAATGGTATCTCAGTGTCATTTTGGTGCTTTCCCTGTAATAGTTTAGTCTTCTTACCCTTCTACACTTCAGTCCTTGGAAGTCTGAGAAACTTTATAGGTGTCCTCTCTGGTTTATCCTTCTATCTCTTTGCACTATTACTGCCATTTCCTCTCAGGAACGTCTTGTCCACATTAGAAGCTCACTATGTCAAGGCCAAATTTCCAATATTTCTTCTCACATCATCTTCCTTTTTCTGCTGCTGTTTCCCTGTCATTATATTTGTTATCTGGACTTGTTCTTTAACCATATCCTCCCTTTCCCAGCTGCAAACCAGAGCACGTTATCTTTCTGCTTTCCACAATGCCCAAGAGGCAATCATGAATTTAGCTATGTCCTATATCTTCCTAAAATTCTTTCAGATTATCTAAGCAATCATTCTCCCATTTCATTTGTTTACAATCTATTCTTCTCTTATTTTCAGTCTGTACACTGATTAGGGTACAAATGTACATTTACATTTAGGGCTAATTAGTAAATAATACTTTCAGTGAGGGCAGGACATATTTGCAAAGATAAAATACGAAATATTTTTGTTTCTTTCCAGAGCTGGAAATGAATTTACACGCTCTAAGATACCTCCCTCATAAGCCCATTTCCGTCCATCTAAAGGAAGCCAGAGGCTGCTTAAATCTTCCTCTGAGGGCTGCATGATAGCAGCTGTGAGGCTGGTTTTTTGGATTGGTAACTGTGCTTCAGATTCACGCTCTACTGATCCTCATTTTTTCTCTACCTTTTGGAATTTAGCAGAGGGACCTCTAAACACTGAATATGAGCAACACGGAAACTTCAGCCTGTATTTCCTGACAAGCATCTGCAGGCAGTTTATCTCATCTTGATGGTGATCCTGAGGTGTCGGTGTCAGAGCAGTTCTCTCCTCGGCTGTGAGGAGGGCAGGGCTCCCATTTCAGCGCTCACATTTCTGCTGTGCTGCACAGGCCAGGCCAAAGCTCACTATGAAATGAAAAAGTTCTCATTGTGTTTCATCCATATGAGTTGTTAAAAGGACTGTGAACCTGTAACACGGGCAGCTGGTTCAAAATGAAGCAAAAATTTCTGAACTAACGAAGGAACTAATTAACAAAACCCCCAAACTTCTGAGCTAAGATAAAATGTTGTTGCAAATGAAAAATTTATACACAGATAAAACATCGAGGCTCAAGAAATTAACTATGGATGAGGTGCTAAGCAGGAATGACCATGGTGTAATTCAGCTTGGCAGTCTTGGGCTCTGGGTAAACTGGGGTAGTTGAGACTACAAAAATCTGTCAAAAGACTTGAAAGAGATTTAAAGTTGTCCAGAATAATGGCACACACATTACAACACAGGGCAATGAATAATAGACAGAATTATTTATGCAACAAAATGATAAAGTGTCCTTTTTTGTTCAACATGAACCATCTATTTAAATGTCAATAAGTTACAAATTGAGAATTTATGAAAAAGAAGAAAGAAGAAGCAGAGGATGTGAAAGTTTTCTGTATTTCTCTCTGCTGAATTACAAAGCAAGGGACTGGATGCGAGACTAGAGAAACAGGTCTGGGTCTCCATTAATGCTTTCATCTCTTTTTAACCAACTCTGTTCATCTGACTTCTTAACTCATTAAACAAATGAACAAAAAACTCACATTACGTTTTACTACTAAGGTTAATTAGTTTTCCACAGTTGAGGATCACTGATTGTAACAACCAACTAATCAGAATGGTGTGTTTTGTTTCATAAAAGAAGATGGATTGCATGGTGATCAAAGCCAGAGGCCAGATAAATCAGTGAAGCAAAATTCCCAACTCACTCTCCCCATACATATTACAGAACATTTTCCAAGATATTATCATAATAAAGCTTACAGTAGCAGTTACAACAACAAAACTTGTTATTGTTTCTTACTAATATTAGTAAGCAAAAAACAATTGACAGGCTCAAAATACTTTTGCCAGTGAAAGGACGAAAAAAAAGGGAGAAACAGAACAAAAATTGACAAAATTGCAAGAAAATCTGAAGTCATAAGGCTGCAATCTGCATTGCTGACAGGCTGAATATTAATTCTGAACAAAAGTGTTAAATTTGAAAGCAACCAATGTTAATAAAAAGTTTGTAAACCTTTACTTGCAGAAGTGACATAACTTCAATACTTGAAATATGTTCAGCAAGACCTCTACAAAACTATTCTTTTCCAGTAGAGTTGCCACTTGAAGAATTTACAGATTATTGATTCAGTCTGGGTCAGAACTGTGACTTTAGTAGAAAACTTTTCTAATCCAAATCAAAACTGTTGTGACTGTCCTCCCATGACCGCCTTAAAAATTCAGCTGCACAATACTTTAGGTCTGAAGGACAATTAAAATACAGTGAAAATAATTGAGATTTCAATGAAATGCACAGCATGTTTTAGCCCTTGGATGTGTTTTCTTTTTTTGGAACATTAACACAGTTTCAAAATTCGACACAGTTGTAAAAGACCTCAAGGTACAAAGTTGTTCTTTATTTTAAAACTGCATGACATTGAACAGGAGCGTTCATTCAGATGTATGAGATAACATAAGCCCTCACTAAGGGACAAGAGAATTCCTTTTCAAAGTGAAGACCTCAACAGGAGAAAAGCACTGTGGCTGTCAGAGAATGTTTACTTCATGACGAGTTTTGCTGCTGAAGTTAAAGTAAAACGTAAGCAAAACACTGCAGTAATTAGAGCAATCACATCATCAAGTGTTCACAAGATTTATGAGCTTTTCCTGCTCCTGAATCCTGCAGGTGTAGTAGCAAGTCCTCAGAACATTGTGAAGAATCTGCTTTCCCTGGAAAAGTATGCGGAGAGATAATGACAGAAATTGCCTGTTCTTCATATGCACAGAAAGAAAGATAAATTGAGGGCTGTTGGGAAAGTCTACTTTGCAACATTATTACTTATTAACGATACTGTCCCAGGAAATGGAAAAGAAAGGAAACCAGGGATGTTTTTTAGTAGTTGGCATTCATCAGAAACCAGTGAAGACCCAGGTAAAGGATTTCATCTTTCACAAATCACAATACAGTGTGTTTAATAGCTACCATTTTAGAAATAAAATATGAAAGCAGCAATGCTGGATCCCTTCCAAATAATGAAAAGAGGAGAAAAAATATCTCTCTCAACACTTTTCCAGGAGCAAATTCATACTCTATCTCCAGAGATAATAATGAAAGATAATTTTTTATTTTCTCTAGGTGCAAGTGATAATTGAATACTCGAGCCAGTTGGAGCTGTCTATATGCTACTGACTCTCTTCACAAGCTTAACATGAAATAAATTTGTCATTCCATGAAGATGGGAGGTGATGACAGCACCATTCTGATTTGACTGACTTCTCAAAGGTGTGCTGGAAAGTCGTGGGAGTGGATTTTATTTACAACAGCAGTAGAGACTCAGTAAATCCTGAGTGCCATAACCATCAGACTACTGGGTGAATTTGGCGTAATTAATGAAGAGATCAAATCTCTTCTTCAATTAACACCAAAGGAAAGGAATACAACCTCCAGACTTCCAGGGAAAGAGAAGTCAATAGCCACTCACCAGAAGATGCAGAAGTCTACCTGAGTGACAAGGCTTGAACCTCTCTTCTTCACATTCCACATTCAAGCTCTCTTTATCATCCTACTCACATTTCTGAGGTGAGAGACTTTCTTGTCAAGAACAATCCTTTACATCGCTAGAAAATGTTTTGTTGAATTGACAGGAAAACCATTTTGTCAGAAGACTCCAGAACACATCTACTCCATGCTTAGAGCTGAAAGCTTGTTTTCATTTTGAGCTTATTTCTATTTCCACTTTCTCAAAATGTTCAAATGCTAAAAAAAATCTCAGCAGGGAGTCAAGTGCAAACTGAGCAAAAGCTACACAAGATAATTCTACAAAGTTAAGAGCTAATCCAAGAACAATAAAACTCCCACAGTTTTAAGCAGTTTTAAGTACTTTATCTAATTGCAAGATTTGATTTCATAGAGGTGGCAATTTTACACTGACTGCAGTGACTGCAATGCAAGATTTCGTCTTTTTCTTTTTTTTTTTTTTAACCACTAGTTGGAGTAGGAAATAACTCTATGGAATGTGCCAGAAATTTTATTTTTCTTAAATTGCAGTTACTGAACATTCCGTATTTACTTGCAATGAATCTTTTAGGATTTCATTGTGAAAGTAGAGAACATAAATGCAATAACTGATAACAAAATGAAGGCTTGATAATTCTCTCTTAACTAATCTGAAAACTTGTTAATCTTCCCGCCCCTGCCCTTTCCCAAAGATTTAATAACACAAATTTGTAGAAATGTTTCCTGATAATTATGCTTCATTAATGTAATGGAATCTATCATGATATATTTCCTATTTATTTATTTATTTTAGGCAGCTCTATGCTGTAGCTGCTTAGGCAGTTTAGAATGAATATACAGATCAAAGACATCATAGAACAGTTTCAGTTGGAAGGGACCCTTAAAACATCATCGTGTCCAACTCCCTGCAATGAGCAGGAATGTCTTCCCCATGTCCCTGTTTTTTTTCTGCCCCACCTCTCAAGATGTAGGAGATGCTCATGGGAATGAAATTATCATGTTACAAGACTGCTTTAAACCTTGAGATAGAAGCAATATTCTTTCCAAAGCATGCCAAGGTATTTATCTTTGTGCCTAAAAGGTGAATGGCTCAGCATCACCTTTCTATAGGTAATTTTGGAGTAGAACCGTGATGCCTGAGCAAACACATTTAAAGAAGTAAAATATTTTGGGTTGATTTGTAACCATGTTTGGTACTACCTACATACCGAGCTTTGAACAGACTATACTTTGGTGGCTCATGTCCATAAATAATGTCATCTGTGGTTCATTGGTTGAAGTAATCTGATACAAAATGACTAAATTGAAAATCTATAGGTAGAACTCTTGATGAGCTCTGGCAGAGCACCAAGGTGGCAATCAAAAGCTCGCTAATGAAAAGAGAATGATAGAAATTGAAATATTAAAGAAGCAGGAAGTAATAGATTAGAAGTTATTTTTGATAACATAACATGCACCAAATAAGAAAATGATTGATGCAAGAAGCTCCTTTTTATTGTTTTCATGTGCTATTTCTTTCAAAAGAGTGCCATTCGATGGAACTGCATGGCTCTGAAAGGGATCAAACACCAAAGACTATCTTTTTCAATTTCATATTTTAGCTGACATTCATGTCTTTGTTGTTAATCTAGTTTGGAACTGGCAAACCACTGTGGAAATGTCTTCACAGTGCAAGTTTTTTGCAAACTTTAATTCAAAAATGAAAGCTTGTTGATCAATTCCTTAGGGTGGCCTTGGATAGGGTTTCATCATTTTCATCAGTTTTGTGCCTGAAATGAAGGATACTGAAGGAGATGTGAAATTTAGCAGAACTCTGCTGGAAACCACTCTCAGCTTTGGAGGAGCCAAAGCTTCCCCCCAGCAGACCCCTACATGTGGGGAGGAAGGTGTGAAAACTCCAGGCAAGAGGTGTGGAAGAGTCTGACCCGACCGATCAGAATTTCAGCCTGTTGTTATTGGTGCCAGGGAAACCAATTCACTGCCAGGGAAAGGCTTTAGAAGCAATAACTGGCAAATCTCAGCAGTGCAAAGGCAAAATAAAGAACAGTTTTGCAAACAATAAAGATCAGTTTTTAGTTGGTTTAAGAGCTGTGTGTGTTGAGCTTGCATCACACAGAAGACACGTGGTTGGAAAAAGCAGCCAACTGGCCAGCATCAAATGAAATGCAATATTTTAAGGACTAATTTGCAAATTTCATACAAAGTGTAGTGTTTGTAATATTGACTGAAATTCGGATGTATAATGCCATTTCCCAAAAGGCAGATTTTAAATGCTGCATGTGTAACATTTTTTCCAATATAACAGGATGCTGGAAATTGAAGAAAAACTTTAATAAAATTCCTTTACTGTAAACATCAGTCCCAATCTCACAAAAGCATGGCTTTTATTAGCGCTAAAAAGACTTCCACTGAACACATTCATGTCCTGAGGCTGCTACAGCAAAAACCAGCAATAAATTTAGAATTTCCAGTAAACAGATTATTGTATAAGCACAGAATAATTTTTGGTGCATTGGAGGTCATTTGTGAACATTAAATAGTAACTTATGACTGACTGGATTACTCAACAGATTTAAGAGAGGGATAAAAAGCAAAAATACAGGCACATATTAAATATTATCACAAATTTTCTTCCAGCAATTCCATGGTTAAGATTTTTATAAAAAATACGAAGAAGGCTCAATCAGGAAATGCATCTTAAACTTACTGGGCTGTGGTAAACCCACAAAACCCGAAATATTGCAGATTCCAAGTCGTGTGAGGATTAACATAGTCACAGAAAAGGTCAGACAACAGTTCAAGCAAAAATACACCCATGAGCACCAGGGCCAATGGCCAAATGTAGAGCTGCTGACAGGAATCCAGAGAGTGGAACTGCCCTCCAGGATCCCACACCCTCTTATACCAACCTGCTTGTATTTTAATTACAGTGATGATGATGCATGAAGATTGATTGAAAAAGCAGTGAAAATCCCAGAATTACGAGGCCACTCCATATGCAAAGCCTAACAGCTTCTCAGAGAATGAGGATTCAGAGGCAGTGAATCCCTTCCAATTTTATTCATTTGTTCACTATTCGCCTGTTGGCAAATCTTGAGACATTTGCCAAGCAGATGACATTTATATCAATTACTGTTTTCATCTCTTGCTCACTGCAAAGTGAGCAAGAGGAGCTTTACAAACAACAAAAAAGCCAACATCCCTTATGCTATCAGGAGCTCCCAATCCAGAAGTCAGAAACAGACAAATGCCATGGAGGAGGTGATGGAACTTTTAACTCTGTCTTCTTCCAGATATCCTGAGGGAAACAGGAACTTTTGGATGCTAACTTAGCTTTGGATGGTGGCTTTTAAAAAGCTGATAAGAGCTGCGTCAAGAGGTTTGCATATGACCAATTCTGCAGTCTCCAAGAGAACCCACTGAGACAGTGAAACCACTGAAGAACAAACATGATGTTACCCTTATTTTACCTTTCATATATTTAAGTTTTCCTGCTGGCTTGTGTTTCCCATGAATCAGCTGCACAAACTTACGTTCACCCATTAACTTTCAGATATGCATTTTCCATCAATATGCATTAGCCTACATATTAGTCAGAGCTCAGAGCTCTAAACACTGCATTTTATATATAGTTCATATGTAATGCTGAACTAGGTATGGCACTTATTTCAAACTTTCCCCCCGGCCCCCTTTTTGTTATCATGTTAATAAAAAAACATTTTACATTACAGAGAGAAGTAATTAGAATGTGTTTCTATTAAGGATTAAACAAACAGAGAATGTTATGCAGGAGTGCTTAAAGCAGCAAACTGCACACGTATTTACAATATATATCAATTTAGAGATCACGAAGTACCAAAGCCAGAACTGTTCTCTAGAAAGCTCAAGTAAAACCCCACCTGGAATAAGGACTTCCAAGCTGCACACATTCCACCAGGGCTGATGGAAGAATCATCAGGGGTTTAAAGCAGGTATGGATAGAACAGCCATTTTAAAAAGGAAATTAACTTAAGGAATAAAGATTAAAATTTTAACATCTTTTTTGATGACTCAGAGTCACTGCAAAACCAAAGATCTAAAAAAAGTTTAAACAGCAAGAAGACAAAGTGATAATTTTGGGTTTCTTTATTTACTGATCTCAGCAGCCAAAGCCAATGATCTCTGCTACAAAGGAAAACTGAAACAGGCAAGAGGAATGTCTTTTTAAGAGTTTAATTGATAAGAAAAGACTACAAATAATTGCAAAATGTAGCAAAACCATAGAAGGTCATTATTTCAAAATAAATACTGAGTAATCATTTAGGAAATCTCCAGAAGTTTTAGCTGGATTTGAATAAACTTAGGCCAGACACTAGGAGGTTTCCAACAAGAAAGGTTTAGATGTGCAGGATTCATCCAAATGGCCTACAGGAGGCAAAAAACCTTATTATCTTTAAGACAGAACTTGATAGGCTTATGAAAAAGTTTATTTTATACTTTTGCAGAGGGATTAGACTTAATGATCCAAGAAGTCACTTCTAGCCCATTTTTATATACTGCTAAAAGCATACAACTAGAAATATTAAGAGTGGGAATATTACAAAGAGGTATTCAACCCATTCAATAATAGTATCTTTAAATGCAAAAACTATTTATAAATGTTAATTAAAGTGCAGAAAAAAAGAAGTTATTTTCTCATTCTGTTTAATATAAAAATGTTCTGATGATGGCAAAGGTACCCAGAAGTATTCAGGTGGTTTCAGTGAATGCTCTGAAACTGGTCTAAAAGCAGGAGATTGTCTCAATACTTATTGTGTTTCCTTTGTGCTTGCAGCAGCCTCAGGGTAAAGCAGAGCACAGTGAAAGTGAGACAGGAGCTGCAGGGTAAAAGCCAGTGACCGCATCAGTGAGACATTCACCCAGCAGCCTGGTGCTTGGTGCCTGTGAGGAAAATCCCCTAAATCCCAAATCCCCTGCTGACAGCAAGAACAAGTTCATTTACTGGTGTGGCCAGTGCAGACAGGCATGAGGATGCACTTTAAAATCTGTTATAAAAGAGCTGTGCATTACCATATATTTCAAAAATTTCTCATGTCCAGGAAGAGCCCATCACCTTGCACTACTCCAATGAGGTCTAAAGCTGATGGAGCATGAAACAGTTCTGTGGGAGACAAGCAGAGGGGCTAACTGGCCTTGGGATGCAGAAAGTCCAGGCTATCGGTGACAATCTTGTGCAGTTCCCATGGGAGATGTCTGTGCTCTGCCTGACCATGGTTTTTCATGTTTTGACGTTTTTACATGTAAAACCATGTTTCATGTTTTGACATTTTTACCTGTAAAACCATGTTTCATGTTTTGACATTTTTACCTGTAAAACCATGTTTCATGGTTTTACATTTTTCTGTAGAAGTTTGGAAATTCATGGAAATACCAAAACGCACGGTGTAAAATTTGGGCTCCTTTTGCTTTGAGTCAGTAATCCAACCTGAATTCGGCTTTAAGGATGACTGCAGTACTTAAAGGCAGGGAAGGATCTTTTGTAAGTCTGTGAATTGTTCAGGGGGTCTTTTACCTTTGAGTTTTCAAATACACTGAAGTCAACAGCATACCTAGAGCTTGGGAAAGCCAGAAAGTAGCCTAAAAGGAACATGAATTCTCATCTGTTGAGAGGACAGACCATAGCCAGCTTCCTCCAGAAAGTAATCAACTGGAAGATTTTTGTGCAGAAACCCCTGACAGCAAGTAGGTCGCTACTCAAGGCTGGGAACTGAATGAGCTCAGATCATCGTGTGGGATGAAAGCCAGTCCATCCACAGCCTCTCCACAGGGTCTCTTCAGTTAAAAGCAACTTAATGTAGGCAGAGCTGAAACTGAGAAATGGACCACTTTGAGAGGGAGACCTACAGTTCACAAATGATCCTGTTCAGTAGAGTAATATCTGCTTTCAAAACCAGTGAGTGCTGCTCCAATATTCAAGCATCCTCGGACTGAATCCCAGGCAGTTACTGATGGAGACTGTCTTGGAAGAAAAGCTATTAACCTTTGGGAGTTCATGCTTAGATCTTAATTTTCATAATCAAAATTTCAGAAATAACTGTAATGGGGAATAAAGGATAGTGTCAGACTCTTATGCTGTTTCTCTTAATAGTCAGTGGTGCCCTTGAGCACTTATAGATTGATGGCACATCACAACATGTGCTCTCTGTCTCATTTAAAGGCAACTTGTACTCCATAACAAAACAAACATTCCTTATTTCCATGTTTCTGTTACTTGTCTGTTGCCGATTCCCAAGCTCTTGCACTAGTAGAGGTACCTTTGTTGTCAGACAATCTGGAGATTAAATACTTCTAAAAGCTTTCAAGTTTTCTCCAAGGACTTGCACACATCACATTATCTACTGCACTTGGCTGTGACCTCAAAGGCCCCTCTCTCCTTGATTTTCCTGCTTCTCATTTCTCTTTCTGGACAAACAGCATGAGCCACAGTTAAACTGTGCAATGTACCGTGAGGGATTGGATATTAGTAAGAATAACAGTCTTTACACAGTAATGCACTAGAGTTAACAACTTAGAAAAAAATACCCCAAACAACAAATGTTTGCTCAATCCTGTTCATGTCTAGAACTTTCATTCACTGAGGATTAAAGTTACTCTCCAAGATTTTATCAGAGCTACCTTTGGGAATAAGAAGCCTAAATTCTGGTAATTTCCCCAGTACAATAGCTCTGTTTGAAAGAAACTTAATGCAATCTGTTTGGTCTTGTGATTTTGTGTTTAATCAAATATTTCAATGCTCTTTCTTCTGAAGCAAAAATCTATGCCAGTAGATTAATCAATACTCAGCACTAGAGGTAGGTAAAAAGTTTTTCATAAAAGCATTCTTTTTATTTTTTTTAATTCCCTTGGAAAGGTCAGATTTAGAGACTTCAAATCAGTTTGCAGATGTGTAAATGTATTGTTACTTGGGAAAAAAATCCAATCTATTCAAAATGGCTTTATTTTATAATAAAACAATGGTCAAAAGATTGTCTTTTGACTCTGAACTGTGCAGTTTTCTTCCCTTAATTCTGAAAACATTAATTAGCAAAAGAATTCATTTGATACTTATAAACAAATCTGCAGTAAAAATTAACTCGTAACTGTGAATTCATCCCAGAATTTACCAAGACCACTGGAGATGTGAAAAATAATTATGGCATTTATGAGGTTTAGGTTGGACATCGGGAAAAGTTTGGGCACTGGAACAGGCTCCACAGGGAAATGATCACAGCACTAAGCCTGAGGGAATTAAAGGAGTATTTGTACAATTCTCTCAGGCACATGGTGGGATTTTTGGGGTGTTCTGTGCAGGGCTGAGAATTGGACTCAATGTTCCTGATGGGTCCTTCCAACTCAGCACATTCTGTGATTCTGTGATTCATGTAAAATACCCTTTGAGCTATGCTTTCTTCCCCCCTGAACTGTACATAATACACAAATGAACAACAATTATGTTCTGAGTCAGAGTTAAAAGGAACAAGAGAATAGAAAAGAGCTACGAACACAGCAAGGTTAACTGGGGAGCCAAGTGACGGTATTAGTTAATCCAAAGATAATTAATCATCACCCAAGTTTGGTTCTCCTATGGATTTCTCACCTACTCAGGCTTTGATAAACATTACCACATAAATCAGGCAGAATTAAATGAGCTTAGCACCAAGCCCTCCGTGACATCAGTCAGGGCACTGGGAATGTGGGAGTCGGGTTTTCAGCACAGGAAGCTGCAACCCCCAGAGGAGACCCTGGTGTTGTGCCAACCCCTCATCAGCATTTAGCAGTGAAGCAAACAAGAGAAAATACAGGCAGACACAAATCAGAGAGAACAGAAAAACAACAGGGTTGGGTTTATAGGCCCTATTTTATCACCTTTTAGCAGGTGCTTGTTGATGTAATCATAGACATTGAGGAATAGCACTGTTCCAAATCCTTGCTTATGTGCACAACTTTTCAGGAAATCCCTAAAAGTGCATTTGCTGTGGTCAGAGATTTTTCTGTAATGCTCCCAGCAGTCCTCCAAGGCAGGTGGGTCACTGACGTCCTGGCAGTGACTGGTCTGCCTCCCCCTTTTGGATAGGATTTATAGCACCCACTGGCAAACCAGAGCAACGCTACAAAAATGCTCTGATCCACATATGGGGATGTTTTAGTTGACTTGTTTTGCACAGGGTCCTCCCTAACCACAAATGGTGTATCAGCTGCAGGGTTTGTAAAGAAAGAGAGGGAGATTTGTCTGCTGCTTGTGGATAAGTGTAATTGCCAACACTGCCATGCTGGTCAGACCGAGGTTTTGACGTGTAATTTAGAAGAACAGATGTTTTATCTGGGAACTTGTCCAGATCTTAAAAAAAACCCAAAAAAACCCAAGTGAGAAACTCAGTAGTAGACTCTTTTGTCAGCAGCATTATCCTTAAAAGTTCTGAGGAAATAGTGAGTAAATGGCTGGATTTCTGTGACACAGCAGAGAAGCAGAGAAGATGTGTGACTATCTGTAAGTGGCTTAAATGGCAGTGATGAACTAATTGGTCATTGCTGGTCAAATGGACTGAGCAAAGCTGTAAACCCTGGACGTGGTAATATGCCCATTATTTTCACATCAATCCTCTCTTCTCATTCTGTTCTTTTGAAAAGAGCCCAAGAGTGACATCTTTCCTTCCCATCCGCTGCACTATCAGCACCAGCAGAGACAAATGGCTGAAACTATTATGGGATTGAGAATGTATGAGACAACTTTGAGAGATATTAGCTACTGCATTTCATGCAAAACTGCACTAATAAAGACTTTTCCTTATAGATGTCCAAATTGAAAGGGGTTTTAATCCACCCAAAAGATTTCATACGACTCTATCATTAGTACAAGGACTATTAAGTATATAAGAAGGTACCTCCAAATTTATCTTTTTCGCACTCTTCTATTACAAGTCAGTCTTGCCTTTTCTCTAAATGTGCTGATTTGTACTGTAAACGCCTTAGAGGATGTGCTCACAAAACTCTATTATCTGTCTGAAATACCTCTTAGAAATCTTATGCCTTAATTTCTTCAGTACTAACAGCTTACTAGAAAAATGAGTTGGTTAATGCCCATGGAGAAAGAGAAAAAAAATGAATAAACTACCCAGTGGTTTTCCCCTGTTAGAGTCTGCATTCTCCCATCTTTCTGCTTGTGATAGGCCCTTCAAGAAAATCCATAGAAACAAAACACTAATAGTTAACATGGATAAACATACCAGCAGGAATCCAAATGATACTATTTTGCAAAGTTCCCTTTGGGCCATGCCCTTTTCCCTGAATTGTACATAATAACCAAATGAAAAGCAATTATTTTCAGAATCAGTATGAAAAGGAGTAAGAGAATGGAAAAAAAATCTATGAACACAGCAAGGTTAACTGGGGAACCAACTGATTCCATCAGTAGATCCAAAGGGCAGAGGGTTGGAATTAGATGATCTTTAAGGTCCCTTAACCATTCCATGATTCAAGACCCAGGGCTGCTCACCAGGTGACTGTGGAGGGGGAGCAGAGAAGGAGGAGGTTGCAGATGCTGAACAGACTGCCCCAGGGGCAGGGTCTGAGTAGATTAAATAACACATTTCCATGCAGCTCAATTTTCTACACTGCTACTGAGCTCCTGCAGTGGTTTAAAAAGCAAGCATTCCTGCAGAAATGAAACGAAATGGGAATGGCATTGTGCTGGCACTGGTGATTTCAGAGTTTGCAACAGACAGTGCCTGGAAAACCACAGCTCTCCAGCCAGCCAGGCACTGGGTGACACAAACCAGCACAGCTCGGTCTGGGAGGCTCAGCAACAACAAAGGTGTTGCTCTTGATTACTTTCTGCTGAGCCTACATACTGTGTAGAGCCACTGCAGCAAGTTGATAATGATGCATGAAATGGAAAATCCTCCTGAGCACACCCAGCAGCACCGTGGAGGTGCAAAACAATCACAACAGCACCGTGTTATTTGGTAATTGTTACTACATGTGCCCACACCAATATATTCAGATTTTTGCTGGTTTTAAATAGGTACAACTCCACCCCTTTTAATGTGTTTACTCCTGATTAACACAGCATTTGAAATGACTGGAGTAAGACACACAGCAGTATTGAGGTCAGGCACAGAAAAAACAGAATGCTGTGGGACTAAAGATGAAAACCTTCAGGGGGTGTCACTCCACTGATTCATATCAATAGACAATTTGCCCTGGTTACTTCCCTCCTTGACCTATCTACCCTCTGAGGCTGGGGTAGCTGAGTACCTGGAGAATAAAACCACTGTGGGGCTGTATGTGCCACTGTTACACATCAGCAGTAGTTCTTTCAGCATTGCAAAACTTGCTGGAAATTGTTTGGAGAATTTTCAAACTGAGTTTTCAATACTTTTCAATTCATCTCCATAGTCACAGTGCTACTCAAAGGTTTCCTGAAACAGCTGCAGGCAGTGGAGGAATCATAGAGAGATCACATGAAACACAGCCTGGTTTCTGCAAAGAAAGGATATTCAGTTCCTCTGCACCATTCCTCTGAACATTTTGACTACTTTGGAGACATTAAATACTGGAAATAGCTCAGAAAGCATTTGGCTCAACATCTATGCCTATATATCACAAGGACTACTATATAATGCAAGGATTTAAACCAAGTTTCAATCCATCCTTACTAGAAAATATAGGCTACACAATGCCAAAATATAGCATTAGAATGTCAGCACTGCACATAGCAGACTCCTAACTTCTTTCCAGGTATCATTCCATATTGAAAACCAAATATTGAACACACTGCCTCATGCACATTACACCATTAACTTTGTATTATCAATCAAAGACAATTTTTTCTTACAGGATTAGCTTTCTCAACCAGGTGACAGTGAGATAAGATGAGACGTAGTACATGGGAATCAGATCGTCCTGAATTTAGTTTGCCTTAAACATTGTTGAACTACAACACTGGCTGACAACATCTGGGGACCTGAGATATGTTACAGGTAAATTTTTTCTTCAGTTTAGAGAGAGAAACTGAAGAGCAGTCCTCAGATTTATCACTCAAACATAATGAAATCCAGACAATGCATTTTCCTTAAAGTGCAGACCAAGCATTCAGAGTTGCTCATTACAGCCATACACCATTTATTCGGTTATATATCTGTTGGCAAGTGGAGGAGCTGATTCCTCTAGTTTAATTCTGGGTCTTGACCCATGCTCTGGAGATACTCAGTTCTAGTTTCCCTACCAGTTCTACTACTTCTCGTTCTAAAATAGGGCAAAATTAGGTTTTTTCCCCTCAACATTTGTTAATAAATTTCTCAATTCTAGGTTGTAACATATCTCAACTCATGATCAGTAGGCTTTTCTTCTTTTATTTGTAGCTTCTGTCTGTGAAGTTCTGTGGCCTAATTTGAATATCCTGGCCTTGTAACATATTAGCTAGTTCATTTGCTCTTAATTCAGTCATTTAGCAATCTGTTTCGGAGAATCCTCTAGTTATGTGACTTCTCAAGGAGTTGCTCCATAAAATTCCACCAACACTTTCCAGCTCTTTAGCAAATTTAAGCAGAGGTTTGATGTATTTTTAAAAAAAAATCTTTATCCATCTCCCATTAACTACTTCTAATTAAGTTACCAGAACTGTAGATATCTCTGGCACAGTGTTTTCATATTTCATGTTTTCAGTTTTTAAAAGATGCATAATTACTTCTCTCTGGGGGGAGAAAATCCCTCCCAGAACTGGGAGAGAATTATGCAATTCACACCACAGGAAGCAGCATGTTCTGGGTCATCTTTTTTAAATAACCTCCGTTATAAACATAAAACTTCTGGGTTTTTTTAAACAGAAATTAAAGGAATGTTGTAAAATTATGGGGGTTTTAATATTAATTTTGGGGTTTTCTGATTTTACTTCCTCTCCCCCACTGGATGTCTGTGACAGACACAAAGCCCCAGGCACGGGGAGTTTCCTCACCTGTGCACCAGCTGCTTGCGGCTCACGCAGATCGCGGTCTCGTAGTCGTGGGTGACACACACTTTGTGGGGGCTGCACTTCACCTTCAGGCAGGGATCCTTGGATGGATCAAGGGCTACAAAATACCAAATATATTAAAAAAGAGAAAGTGAGAAATGCATGCAGAGGTCTGTCTTGGCAGGCAGAGGACAGCTGGTTGCAACGAACACTCCCGCACGTGAATGAATAAACACTTTGATATTTTACAGTATGTGCTGCTGTTCTCAGACTCCACGTGAAGTAGAGAAGTTTACATAGAAGGATAGATGGAGAGCTTAAAGAATGATTACTGAACAGTGATCTGAGTCTAACTGGCATTCACATTAGTTCTAAACACGAGACTTTGGGATGAAGTTCTAGTTTAACAATTGATATCATGCTGTTTATTTCACAGAAAAGCTATGTTTGGATAAAATGTACTCAAATAACAAAATGACCAGTATTTTAGAAGCTAACTAATAACATATAATGCTGAGTGCTAATAAATTTAATTTCACAGATGCTGTAAAACAGGCATAATACTTTTAGAGATTATTTTTAACTTTTACAGCTAAGAATCCCCAGTATTTGAAATGCTTGAGTAGAAGAGCAGTAATAACAACAAAATAATCCTGGCTTTCATACAACAACCTGCACCACCAGCACTGCCGTCAGAGTTGGGATTAGACAGCATGATGAGTTGCTATCTCAGAGCAAATATGTTCCAGGCTCTTGTCCCATTTCAAAGGTACTTGTCTAAATTTATTCTTCTACAAAAGAAGGTTTCTAAAAATCAGCAATAGGACATTTTCTGCCAAGATGAATTATAAGTATTCAAAATATGGTTATGTGAGCACATCAGAAGGTAAGTCTCTGCCTTAGAGAGAGAGAGAAATTTCAGTCTTGTTTGAGAAGTGATTTTTAGAGAAGCTCTTTTGGGACATTCTGTTGCCATGGATTTCACTTTCTGTTCCTCTTCAATGTCCTTAAATCCCATTTTCCCTCTCCCATCCCTCCTCACATTCTTGGAAATGGGCAACTCTTGGTTTCATTTTGGGGATGGTATAAAGCTCTTACTTGCCCTTTATGGTAACCATTTCCCATTTCTACTGAATAATAGGAGAAACTTTCAAAGGAGGCTATTTGAAATAAAAGTAGTTTCACTTTGCTACACACCAGATTTTTCTGAGAGCAAATGTGTTTCCAACAAGCAGAGGATTCTTCTGTTTTCCTTCGGGTCTGAAGTGTTGCAGCTGTTCTGTGCTGGGTTAAACAGCCACAGCTACAAGCTCCTGCCACATTAACACCCATTACACATTTGTGATGGGCAATTAAGCTTCACTAGTGCATATGTATTTACTGGAATGCCTTTGGTGCAAGACGGGGAAAATCGTAAAAACAAAGCAAAAGTGTTAAAAGCTTTTTCTTTTAAACCATTAAAACTGATAGAAGAGGTGAAATGAACAAGGAAGGAGAAAAGACCATCTGTTTCCTACACCATAAACAATGAGGCAGCAATAACCAATGTGTTGCCATTAGGAAAATACACAGGCAGTGTTTGAGGAGCCAGGGTCTCTCCCACTGGAAAGACCAAAGGCTGTCAAGGCTCTTCAGGGATGTTTTGCTGTTGCCTTTTGGTGTCTTTTTTTTTTTTTTTTGCCAGACAGATGAGAAGTATCCGATTCCCTGCCCTTGACATTCCCAGAACGCAAAGAGTGAGAGACATCTTAATCCTTTTACTTCACCCTCACTGGAGACTGAGTTAAGGACTGAGGCAGATCTTTGACAGGGATTTAAATGGCCAGCCACAGTTTTCTGAGCTGGCTGTCTACCTGGATATTCTTAAACTGCAAACCAGTGAAACCCTCTCCTTCTGCAAAGCCTTTAATGAGCGAGCACCACTTGGAGCGTGCAGGGTCACCACACCATCGTTTCAGTGGCTGAGGTAATTCAAAGGTCATTTCCACACACGAATTTAATGACCAGAACTTTTGCTTGCTTGCAGCTGGCCTTGCCCTGTTGCTGGAGCCCAATGCACATTATTTGGTTTTGCTGGTGACGCATCCTTGGTGCAAAATGCTGCATCAACAGAAAATCACTGTGCAAACTGGCTGGGAGCCCAGGGCTAAGAGCTGCCAGGAGCCCTGGGCTGCTGGTGAGCACAGCCTGGCCTTGTGCTCAGTGTTCTATCAGCCAAAACCTGAGCAGTGGGGACTTAGGTTTAGCCTGAAAAGTCAATACTAGTTTGGCACGAATAAGGAGCAAAATTTAGGCCCACATGGTCTATGTGATATCATGCACAGCTACAATACTTCGCATTTTTCCCCCATAAAATTTACTCCAATTGGTGAATCCATTTCAGGAACAATTTAGGTCTTCTAAGGCAATAAAAATGCATGGAGTTCTGAAATAGCATCACACTATACATTACTGCTAAAAGTAACACAACTTTGAAATATTTTGCAATTTAAAAATTGTCTATCCAAAAAGGAAAAAAACAGTTGAATAATCATCAGTTTGAAGGAAAGCAATGGGAAAAGATGCAGTTGGAAATCCTAGCCACCACTGCCTTTTAAACCAGGCCTCAACTTCCTATACCTCGGTGCCTTGCTTCTACCATTGTTCTGAAAACAATACTAATGTTGACAATAATAAATAAAGCAACTGATACGTTGTGCTGGATGAATTGTTTCATTCATGGTGGAAAACCTCAGGAAAATCCTTAAATGGAACACATCATAGAAGCATCATTTATTATTCATTACAAAAAATCCTGACATGCAGTTCAAAACAGTAGTTTATTAAATACAAGTCAAACTGTGGACTTTGTCAGAAGACAGCAAAAACCCCACAATATGGATTGTTATTTCTTGAGATTTTTTTTTCCCACTTATGCAGAATGCATGATCCATGTGAACATAAAAGTTCAAAGTAGGGATTTATATGTCTGCAAAGTTCCTCAACATGTTAAATACATTTAGGAGGTTGTTCTACTGCTAAGCAACACGAGCCCTAAGGAGAGCTTGTAATAAGAAACAATTTCTGAAATATGCTAATCAAAGATCATGCTTTGTTAATCAGATTTCTACATGACTAGGAGCAGATGCTCATCATTGGAAGAAGAACACACCCTTGGGAATAAGATGAAACATAACAACCATACTTCTCATCACAGTTCTTTTTGTCCGAAAGCAGTGAGTATGAACCCTTTGAAAATGAAGAGCTAAAGGTACAAATATATAAATAAAGTGGGAAGAAGTTGTTACTTTATCAGCTTGAAAGGAAAACCACAACCATCACTTCTCTATGGCAGGGAGTCTGCACTCAGCTCTGTAGAAACAAAAATACTTTAAGCCTGGCTTTGAGATGTGAGTATTTTTCTACTTTTTCTTTAGGCTGTCTCAAGGTGAAACTGATGCGATTAATTATTTTAGAATGGTTGAACATTCATTCAACATTTATGTATGGAGATATGTACCAAGCCAGTACTGGAATTAAATGTTTCACTTGGACAAAAATTCTCTGATGAAAACCCACTTCAGTCATCCCACCTATCATTTTTTGAACCCAGGCTCCATGGTTTCTTGTTCTGAGCATTTCCTATGGATGCTGGGTCTCCGAGGGAAGGATCCATCCCAGGAGGCAGCTGACTGAAATATGGAACTGGACATCTCAGTATAATCATTTTCAGAAAATTCTTATTATGGAAAAATGTAGGAAATCAGAAAATTTCATCTTGGCTCATGAATCTCACTCTTCCTCACTTCACACCCAGACGTTTCTGCTCCTGACATTTGCTTTCTGGTACTCAGAGCTGAGAAGTCTCTGAACTGACAGTGCAAGGGAAGAAGTGAATAGAGGTGCAGAATTCCTGTTCTTTAGCATTCCTTTTTTTTTTTTTTTTTTTNGTCTGGCTTTTATTATGCAGGGCAACCTAAGTTCTCTCTAACAACTATAAATCTTCTATGGTAATCTCAGAGACAGACCAAAATAATTGGTAGATGATAAACATCAGGGATTGCAGGATTGCATCAGCCTCCTAAAAGCCTCCTAATGATATGGTGACATTGTTTCCAATACCAAAAGGTCTACAAACACCAACTGCATCCCAAATCTCTTTCTGTCCCAGCTCCACACAGCAGACCAGAGAACTTTCCTTTAAGGACCGAACACACTTTCCCCGCCCTGCACCATTCACCAGAGCTGTGGATTTGCAATATAAATCAGTGTTGGACAAAGACTTACCAACAGTATTTGAGATACTTTTCTATTACATTTCACATTTTTATTTATTACCACAATAAAAAAAGACTTATGACTTGCAGGAAAATCTTAGTTCAGTCAATGGCAGTACAGAGGGAAGTTGCTCTGCAAGGATGTAGCTCCATATGTTGTGCCAGTGGGTCACCATGTTAATCACAACAGAGAGAATTTGCTTTTCACACATTTGACTTTAAAAGGGTGATAACAAATAAACACTTTCAGTGTCTCACAGCAATGGATGTGTAATCCTGCAGAAACTGTACAACTAGTTCACAAAAAGATATATGAGCCTGATTCTGTTTTTATGACCATTCCTCAGAGGGAAGAGAGTATTTTCAAAATGTAGCTGTTCAGTGAAGCTGAAATGAACTGCACAATCAAAAAGAGACGGTGTTATGTAAATATTGGGGGGTTTGTTTTTAAAATTGCCTGCCAATAAGTACTATGATCACTCCATGACAAAATACTCCTGCATTATGCAATGTCAAGAGCAGTTGCATTTATGCAATCCCCTTGGAACCGTTCTGACTGTGTAAGAAAAGAACATTTGCTGGGAGAGGTATGATGAAATGGAAAATGAGACCTGCTGTCTTCAATGTGTGAAGACAGTGTGTATTTTAATACATAAGAGATTGATAATAAAACTACATCTCTCAATTAAATGATGCATTATATTATATGTGTGCATTTCAATATCATTGTGTGTTACTTGATTCCAGCTATACTCCACAAGCAGGCAGGAGAAGAAAAGCTGAGTTCCTGGCTGTAGAGGCCAGGAAATGGGAAGGGAAGGGAAAGGCAGGAATGGGAAAGCTGCGGACATGAGCAGGTCTGGGCAGGCAGTGGACAGAAGGCTCTGACTCTTCCTCCCCATGCAGCACGAAGCTCAAATGACATCCCATGCCAACCTTCAGATCTGGGAGGGAAGGTCTCAAACCAGCATCGTGTGTCTACTTCCAGCAGAGTGAGGACCACAGACAAAGTGACTGAGGCAGCTGAGTAGTGCCTTGGGGGAATTTTACTCTATGCTTCCATGAAAACCATCATAGAGCCAATGTGAAGGAGCCACTAAGCCAGCTGAAACATGATAATGAAAATTCCTACAAGCTGCTCTTGATTTTTGCTAGGGAAAGGACATGTTTTCCACACGTGCTGGCAAAGACCAGCTTTGGCTTTCACATTCTGGTTATTTGAAGTAACCACACCCTTCCCATCAGTTAGAGCTTCATCATCTTTATGATGAATTTATGAAAAAATATATATTTTTTCTAAGGTGAACATGGCAATACATATTAACTCAAAGAGCACTTCTCTGTGAAGGCGTGGTAGGCTTCCAGTGCTCTAGTGGTAAACTTGAACCACTCCATGTGCTGGGGTTAGACTGGGGTCACGGGGAATCCACCCAAGTGCACTGGGACTCCTCCATCCCCCTGGAACGGACAAGATGTCCCAGGAAGCCCTTGATGGAATTCCAGGCTTTTACAACCATCCAGAAAACCTTGTTGGAGCAGAGTGTAACATTTATTCTCTGAGTTGATACAGTTAATAATTCTGGTCTTACAAAGTGTTATTTAACAGGAGATTACAAGACCCACCCACCATATAAATGTAAATAACACCAATGGTTTTATTCTGCTTCTGCAAATCCTGGCATAAATCATTCAGCTTCATTAGGGAGTAAATTTGTGTTAGCCCACCCCCAAGTTTAGGAGAGAACACTTCCTCCAACCACCAGCTCTGATATTTAAGTCTCTCTCTCTCCTTAGAGCAGTTTGGATAGAGAAATCAATTCAGTTGAAAATTAATTACTGAATGTTTCAAACATGTATGTGAATTATTTTCAATAAATGGAATTTCCCAAGGCACTTAGGCAATAACATCTCATACTGTCAGCATTTGCTCCATCCCTGTGTGATATTTTTGTACAGCTTTGTTTTGGAGCACTCTAACATCTGAGTGGCTGAAGATGCTGATACAGTGCACAGAAACATCTATTTTAATTTTTACAGGCACTTTAAAAATCACTTTTTATAACTGACATATAATTGCTTTTGACATTGCTGAGGGCCATCCAAGGCAGAAGATGCTTCAAAGGACTCTGCAGATTTCCTTTCTGAAGCAAAGGATAAGAACCCTTGGTATTTAAATTAAAATTTTTGACGAATACACAGAAATCCAATGCAGTGAAAAAAAAAAAAAAGGCAAAGAAAAGAGAACTAGGCCAGGACTGGAAGTTAGGAATTGTGCTTCCACTGGTGGGTGTGATAATTCCCCTCAGTTCCAAGCACTTCCACTACAGGATAACTTGTGCTTGCACATGTCATTCCTGTCATACCTGAGGGTGTGTTTCTGCATATCCCAGTGAGCTGAAGGCAAAACAGACTTAAAAAAGGCCCTGACAGAAAGATATTGGTCAGAAGTATATTCAGTTATTAACTCCTAGAAGTAGTGAGGTATATAAATCACCCCAATTCTCTGGGACTCAGAGGGCTTAGGCAAATGTTTAATGACAACAGCTCTACACATTCTGGTTTAGAGTCCCCAAAACCCCCAGAGGGTCCAGCTTCAAAGCCCCTGGGATGGAAGTGAGAGCTTCAAAACACTGGTCTGATCTTTAGCTGGTGGGATGGGAGGAAATGCTGAGACCTCTGTGTCTGCCTTGCAGGGAGTGCCCAGTTCTGCAGGATGTGCTGAAAGGGACCCTCAGGACAGGAGCAGAGCTGGATGTGACCGTTTCCTTCCACTGCTCAGCTCTGTGTCCCCTCCCCACCCCTGGGAGGACACAGTCTCTGTCCCCAGGCTCTCCCATGACCTGCAGCACTCCGGCCTTTCCCAGCTCTGCCCAGGCAGGTTGGAAGAGCCATTGCTGACCCATGGGTGCCCTGCCAGCCCCTTTGGGAATGGAACACCCTCCTCTGACTGCCACCTTCAGCTTCCTGGAAAACGAGCGTGAGGAAAAGGGAGACAGACTGGGAGCTCTACGCTGCTAGATGGGGCTGGCTGGTGACACCTTGCCAAAGGATTCCAAGTCAGATTTAAATTTTGTAAGAAGCTGAGACTGCGTCTTGCATATCTGTCACTGAACTGGGTCCTGTGACACCGCCTGATCCCCCGAAACCTCCAGATCCCAGTGCCAGAACAGAACTCTGTGTTTCTTTCCAAACGCCTGAAAAATTTTATTCTCTTTGCTCCTAGGAAAATACTGAAAATAAAAACTAGAGAGGTTTAATAATGTCAAAGCCATACAAAAGCCTCTATATCATCATAAATAAATGAAAAAGGAGAAAGTATATTTAATTTAATGTTGAGATTTCTGAATGCTTGGATTTAACAATCCCATGGTAAGTTTGAAACTCTGGATATAATTTTTCCTGTAAACTGACATAGATTATTTCTGCTTTCTGTTACACTGGAGTGAATTATAATTTATTTAGTGGTATTTCATTTAATACAAATTATTTAACTTCAAGGCCAATGACGACAAACCAGGTCATACCTTCTTCAGAAAACAATATTTTAAATTATTCACGCATAATTAAAGATATACCATTCCCACTTCAGATTAATACAAACATATATTTTAACGTGCTCTGAGAGAAGTTGCTTTGTATGTTGTGAAACACTTCTGTGATACTTCCCAAGTTGTTGGAATTTATACTTTAGCTGAAGTAGTAATATAATGGATGAAAAATTGCTGTGATTTAATTCAGATAGCTAACTCGTAACTAAACCCTTTCCCAACTCTGATTAAAAGCTATAATGAAGTTTAATAGTGTGAACTATGACTAGAAAAACTAATTGAAACAATGTAGAACTCCTCTGTATTTTTCACAGAGGAAAATATTTAACCAATCAAATTTTATTATTCAATAGATTTTTTTGTGATTAAATCTCATTTCAAAACACGAACAACATGCATATCTTTTAATGATTATTTTAGAGGTAATGCAGAGTAAAACCAGCATCACTGTTCATACTAATTCCATCAGCAAATAGTAAAAAATAAGGACCAAACTGGTTTTACAGATCAGTATTTCAGTATGCATAATTACAACTCTTTTCTAACACAGCACTGTAGAGAGCTAAGCAAGCAATAAAAATTCTGGGTATGAATTCTCTGAAAGGCTGACGAAGTTGCTCTATTTGTCGACAGACTGAATGTCAGTGTTGTTACAGTCACAGCAATTCCCAGCCAGGCTGCTGCCTATCTCCACATGCCTGTATTTAAATGGGAAATGAGATAAGACATGCTGCTCTGGAAATGAGAAAAACTCCACTTTTTCCATTAAGTTCCTATGCTTATTTTCTAGGATAAATGAAACAGAATTTGGCTCCAAACATTATCAGCTCTTGCATATAAAGTTTATGAGCTTGTCCCAGGAAGCGTTCAAGGCCACAATGGATGGGGCTTGGAGCAAGCTGATGTCCCTGCCCATGGCAGGGGAATGGAACTGGATGATCTCTAAGGTCCCTTCTTTCCCAAAACATTCTGTGCTTATGTGGTTTTCTATTTAAGGAATAAGCTAGAACACTGATGACATTCTATGAAACAGTATGTCAGGGAAGAATTCCCAAATCTGCACTTTTTCTTGGTGTTTTTAGCAGCACGGGCAGTGTCTGCCCTAGTCAATGGGCCAACAAGGAAACAATGGGCCAACAACAAAACACTGCCTACTTGTTCTATCATTGCCTTTTTTATCCCTTGGGATGAGTTTGTCACTCTGTGCCTCAGCACCTTTTTCAGCATTTGAAATGGAGACAGAGAAACTCAGTGTCTAGAAATCAGCCTGGGACTCTTGGAAGGCAGCACAGAACACAAGAGAAGGAGCCTGAGAATGTCTTGTGAGGGAACGATTTCAGAACAGCCAAACTGCAGAACTAAGAGCCATTTCCTGTTCATTTATGGCAGCCTGATTGTCCCCATGGAAACGCGGGAAAAACACTTTATCTTCTCCATCAACAGGAGATTTGTTTCCATATTACATTAGTTTTAGCGGGCACTGAGCAAAACAAATACTAAAATAAAAGGTTCTTGAAAGAATGATTTCATTATGAAAAGAGCAGTTTCAGTCCTATCATGTGGAAGCACCTCCTGCCAAGGTGATACTGCTGTGGAAAATCTAGCAAGATGGGCAGTGTTCCGTGGAACGCCTCTGGATTAGGGATGAAATGGAAAAATCCCATATTTGTATGATTACAGGTAAAGAATTTATTGTCAGAAGAAGCCACTAGAATTATTAAGTTATAGAGATTTTAGCCATGAGGCAGAATCAAAAATACCCTGAATAAACGAGTGCTGCTTCTGCTGCTGCTGCACATGGCTTGTACTTAATCTAGAAACAGGAAACACATCAGAAGTGTAAATTGGCTGGGGCTGACTGGTGTAATAGATTGCTGCCTAATGGAATTTTCATTGCTTCTAAGAGGAATTACCTAAGCAGGAAAAGATGAAGCTTCTCTATGGATAATCAATTAGTCATATAATTGATATCTGGAAGAGGTTTAAATGGGAAATAAATGAAAGGACAAACACCCAGCATGCCTGGTCCTAAAGTATAGTGAATATAAATACAGCAAGGAGAATTCCTTCTTCAAGCATGAGTTTAACAGAAACAAGTTCTGGGAAAACCAGTATCTGATACCATTCCTCACTCCAAAGTGCATGAGAGAAGCTCTAGTGTGAAACAAATAATGATGAAAATTCCTAATTTACAAAATCATTTTGTAAAATTTAACTCCACTCTGCTGGAATTGATCAGTAATTGCTGGAATTGTGTTAATGTAGACATTTTGCGACCTGGAGTCTCTAAACAGTAGGAGATCAGTGACTTTTCTGCACAGAATGAGATGGGAGGGTAAAATTAGCAGGTGACCTCAGGAGTGGAAAAAGCAGATTGTCAAATGGGCTGGAAGACAGAAAGTGGTCACAAGGAAGAGCATTAGCATGGCAGGTGAGAAGTGTCGAGTGGAATGACAGCAACAAAAAGGTGAAGTCACAGGATTTGTACCACACTGCAGAATTTATGTACAGAAGGAAAAAAAACAGGATTGGGTTCTTTCCTTAGTTTTTTTTCTTGTTACAATTTAGAGGCTGGCATCTCATAATCCGGTATTTAATGCACACAACCTGAAGTTCCTATCTTGGTTTTGAGAGCTCGAAATTAATTTTTAACAACAAAAGATCAGCTCTAGAGAGCTGCTGCTAATCAAAGTTGTCTTTATATAGTTGTCTGACAAATGCTACAATTCTTGTCTTATTAATGCATTGCAGGGCATCATGATATGTCTTTTGATAAGTGATAATAATTTTTAAACACACAAACCCAATGCTTAGAAGGTTTTTAAGGAACTCATATTTTAATTAAAATGCTTTACATTTCTCAAAAAAAATTGCATTGATAAAGATATCATCTGACAGAGGAGAAATGCTTTTTCTCTGGCCAATATTTAGCCAAAATAATTCTGAAAGAAGATCCTTTATGGAGAATTAAAGTTTCAACAGTTCCTTTCTCGAGTAACTGTGCGGAATATCTAAAATGTTGTTTTGTCCTTTTCCTACAGAGAAAGAGCTGAAGCTGCCTCAGGCAATACAACAGCAAACTCTGTAACCTTGCACTCAGCATGGTAGCTAAAATTGACTTCTACAACAGAGGAACAACTGTTCATAAGAGAATTGCTTGATTTCTGGAACACCTAGGCAAGAACTGCCTTGGAAAAGAGTAAGCTCCCTGAGTTATGAAGTCAGACTGAATTATTCAGGGTTCCTGATGTACATGTTCTTTTTTATTAGAACAAAGATAAAAGAGAGTTCTAATAAAAAGGAACCATAAGTATCAGTAAAGCTGAATAATTTAAACACAAAGTAACAATGGAGTTGGAAACTGGGGTTTACTGTCTTTCAGGGAATATATATATTGTATTTTCTTTCCAGAGTCAACTTGTCTGATCTATCTCTAGACATATCTGGAGGCATTGTCCCAAATGCTTTTCTGATTCCAAACAAGATCCTTGTGGAAAAACAGCAATCAGAAACAGGAATGCCACAGTTGTGACCTTAATATTAAGGAGATTAAACATTTCCATTTATTTAAATTTGCTATGTGAGATGTTGAGAGAATATCCATTTTATTGCAGCACAATTTATCTATTCCACTGCTTCTTTTGCAGAATATATTTCTATTTGCTTTTAATCAGTAAATTGCCATTTTAATACATCACTACAAAGAGGTCTTCTGTATTTCCAGAAGAGGTTGGAGCAAGGTGTTCAGTAAGAAAGGCTCTCAGTGAGAGCATATCTCATATCTCTGCTCCTTTCTGATTCCTTCTCCCTACTCCATAGGGTTTGCAATAAGCCTCTGTGATATTTGGGCTGACACTGAACTGGAAAATGAGTTTAGCTTGATTTCGCCATAGACAAACATTAAAATCTGTTCAGAGAAAATGTGTTAGTCTGACATGAATACTGAATTTGCATTTATAATTTGGGAAAGATCATTTTCCAGATGATTTTCCAGCACTTTCCAGGATATAGATGCCGACAGAAAGCCTAACTCAAAAATTGTATCCACTCGAAGTCACATCAGAGCAAAGACTGAAGACAACCCGAGCATGCCAGGAGTGCAGAGGGGAAAAAAATAACTGAGAGCTTCATGCTCTGTGCTCTGACACTTTTTCAGCGCTTGGGATACTAAAGGAACTTTCCTGAGATCCAGAGGTGGGGAACAGCTGTACAAACTAATAACCCTGAGCAGCAGTTAAGTTCCAGTCCCATCCACTCCATCACAAGAAGCACTGGCACATCAGCTTCAGCTGCTGCCACAGGGGCAGCCTCAGTGTTGGGTACCAGGAAGTTCAGCAACAACAGAGTAAAAACATAATTCTGCCCTTGTCATTCTCTTGAGAGCTTTTATGTTATACACCACGATTTGGAGGCAGGGAGTCAGTGTTTCAGCTCAGAGTGTTTAATTCAGCTACTCACTTTAACCATCCCTTGGTTAGACAGTACATAAGATTAAAAAAAAGTAAAGACATTGAGAAAATGTAATTAAAAGAAATATCAGTATTTTAGTGTATTATTCCATGTGCATGCCTGCTACAAATCAGTTATGAAGAAATATCACAGAAACTCAGATTAAGCTACAGTAACAGCCTTTGTACTAATGTGCAAGACCTAATGAGGGAATTCCTTTCTCTCTTTCTCACACAGTATCAATTTCATGCCCTATGGATTTTTAAATGGCCCACAAATCTTAGTGATCTGTTTGGGTTTTTTTTTTCCCTCTGAAGGAAGACTGCCGTAAGAGGTTTTTTAATGTGAGTTGAACAGTCAGTAACAGTCAAGATATTTATTAGGCATAATGGGCTCCTGGAACATGGCAGATTCGGTGTGGGACATGGCCATTAGTGAGTGTGTGTGTACCCCTCACTACTGGTCCCAGTCTGCTGAACTGGATGGTGCCACATGGACATTCAGATATAGATTGATTTTTTCAAGGGCTTGGAAAACACTTCAGAACAGCAGGTGTCAAACTGCCAATGTCTTTGTTTCCAAAGAAACATCCTTCTTTCCTCCTTCCAGTGGATTGTCTCAGCAGCCCCACCTTAAAGTTTGCTATCAAGCTAATTAATTTAGCAGTCTCCCAGGCTGCAGGATGATTTGAAACTCAGCATGTTCTTCTACTGATAATTTGCCAACACGTCTAAATTTCACATCACTTAACTATGTTTTCAGGTCGATTTCTGGATCATTTGGCTTTAGAATGAAGCAGGACAAAACCAAAAGGCTGCAGCTAAAAGGCTTTACTGACCCTTCTTATTTCCTTGAAGCCTGAGAAATCGAACAGATGACGAGGAAGCTTGGCAGGCTCATGATACAAACGCAGAGAAGTGAAGTGTATTTTTACAGACAGTGGACTGTCAGCTTTTTGTAGTGAAATAAAATGAACATATAGTTGCTTCTTTCTGTGAGTAATCTGAAATAAGGTATTCTGCTTAAAATCCCAGAGTGTTACAGCTGGAGTGCTGATTTTCTAAAATGCTGTTTATCCACAACTTCCTCTGCTGGCATTCACTGGCAATTAAAAATTGCTATAGAAATGTCATCATCCATGAAGAGCCATTACCTGCATGGGAAGTACTAAGTGCCTCCATCAGAGAATGTGCAAAATTGCAAATGGCTGTGTTTTTATAGATACTTTTCTTTTAATGATGAAACACCAGACATTGCCATACACTGGTGGAAACTTTGACTTCTTTGGGATGAGGATTTCACTTTCTGCTTTCAAATGGCCTTTGCTAAATGACTCATAAGACAGAACCAACAGGAAAGTATGGCAATGCTTATCTACACAGTAGCCTTGGTCACTTAGAGGATTAAAATACTTTATTGAAAAAAATGCACATTGGAAAGTAACAAACGGAAATACGACAACAGTAGACACAAACATTCTTGCCACCATGAAAAAGCTGATAGCTGAGCAATACATATCACTGCTCCCACTATGTTTTAAAAGAAAAAAAAAAACAAACCAAACAGTAGGGACAGGTTGGGTCAATGACCCCATCTCTGCATGCTGTTATGGTGCCAATATCTTTGTCTCTCATGCTTGATAGAGTTGTCAAAAAGAGGAGACTGGAACAGCTGGAATCTCATTGTCCTGTAATGAATAATTCACTTCTCTGTTATTTGCTCGAACTGCTGAATGCTGGGCCTTACAATCAGATAATTAAGTAATAAAGAAGAGGGGCTTTTTTGCATGCTTCGCTTACCACTTTCCCCAAATTCATGTTAAGATGACAACGTGCATCCATAAATGTGCATATACACAAGCAGTGTAGGAAGAAGGAATCGTAAAAGCATCACATGACTGCTAACATCTAGATAATGCACATAGCTTCCAAATGATCTTCTTTGTCCAACACCACCAATGAGGATTTGCCACGTAACACACCATTACACTGCCTGAAATGATCCCGCATGAACCCACAACTGATCCTGATCATGCTGTCTATCAGAATAGAAGCTTTGGGCCCTCCCCAAGAAGAAGATCAGCTGCAAGCCACTTTATTACAGTAGATTACACATTTAATTAGAGTTATATTATCCATCAACACCTAAGAGCTTCTAGACTCTTTTTACTATTTCCTTGAGATTAATTGTGCCTGTTATCAACTACCCTAGGTCAGATTGTGAGAATATGCAAATGCACAACACAGCCTCAAATTCAGTGGGGAAAGACAGAAAGTCCTTAACAGAGTATTGCTGCCCATTAATGACATCTCAAGCTGTGTCCACACTCCCATGTCAAGTTTCTTCCTCTTTAACACCAAGAATTTTCTGACTCCAGTATAAAACCAAGTCGTAATGCCTGTCATTTTAGTAGAAAGGAAAGAGGGCATTCAGTATTTTGGCAATATTTGAAAGAAGTATTCCAGATAAAATTAGTACACTGCAGAGAGGGGGGATAGGGCATGAGGCCATCTGTCTTCTGCCTGAAAGTGGTAAAGGCTTTCACGGGGGTTCGCTGGGGATCTGGCTTAAGTGGACTGGCAAGAGAAGGAAACAAAAGAGAAACAGTTAATGAAGCGGAATGTGAGCGAGTATCAACCAGTGTGATGACTCTGAAATAAAGATATGTGCTCTTCTTGTAGGAATTACAGACTCCTGAGGCAAATCTTTAGCAGACAACTCCCACATGAACAGTCCCCAGGGAGCACTTAATGTTATGGGAAGAACAGAAGGCTTCATGTACTGATAACTGTGCATTTTCCAGTGGAAAAAAACCCCAGACCTAAAAAATGTCCATCAGCTAATGCTATTCGAAATGCATGAGAGAGAGAGAAGTACTAAGAGACAGAAATACCAAACATTCTGACTGTTACATCTTCTGTGGGCTCTCTGACCCCACTCCTATCTCTAGCACACACATTACTTGAGAGCTTGCAAAGGCAACTGAAGTACCCCATAAAGGCTGTTTCTCAGCATGTCAGTATGTTTTGGTACTTGAACCACAGGTTGTCTGCTTGATGACATAAAATAATCCTAATTTTCCCCTCTACAGTTTTGCCCAGATCCCATTTGCTAATTCAGCTTGCAGCCAGCATTTAATTTAACCCTAGGCTGTATCCTCTGCTTTGAGGAAAGGCTTGCTCATCTTACTTGAAACAACTCAGAGGATTCAATATCCAATTAACTTTCTGAAAATCTAGCTGTTCTCCAGTTTTGCCAGCTGGAGTGAGTAAGTGCTAAATTTACTTACCAACACAATCTTTTATTATAACTTGACATCCTATCTCATCAGCACAGCCTTGAAATATTGACCTGGGAAACTATGCTGACGTTTAATTGGGGTGGGTGTGGTGGGAATGTGTGTGAGTGGAATTTCATTAAATAGCACCTACCAAGTTACTTTTCCAAGAAGGAACAAATACAAATGATATTCCAATTCCTAGCTGGCCCTGCAAACAGCACAAAGGCAAGAAACAGAATCTATATCTCAGTATGATTTTAACTCTCTAATTGTAGGAGAACAGTTAATTTCTGACATAACTAAATACTTCAGTCTAGTGAAATCTATAATCTGCAGTATCCCCAGTCGCTTTGGAATTAAAGGCCCATCTGCCCACTCTCCAGATGAAAAGTGTGAGTTGTCCATGGTACCTGAATAAATCCTTCTGCCCTGCAGGACCCCAGGAGCAGCACACCATCCACACCATCCCTATGCTGCTCCAGCTGAGGGCAGGGAAGTTCAGCTACAGACAGTAACTTAAACTGAATTAACCAGGAATCTGAAGATCATGTGAACATATCCGGAGATTTCTATTCAGCTCAAGAAGTAGGATCATGAATCTACAGAATAATTAGAATTTTATTTTGGTGCAGTATGTATAAAACAGCACCAACAATGCCTTCCTCTCAGCCTTGAAGTTACTATTCTGAAAGTTGTACCAAAACCAGTTGGTCAGCTGAATACACCACTGAAAATCCATGTGCTCAACAGGTTGCCTAGAAATCTAGGAGGGAATGAGAGGAATGAGCTGGATTTACTGAAGGGATTCCTATTGCAGTACGTGAAAGGCACTGATGCAGCAGAAGGGAGAACTCCAGTTAGAGGATGTGGCCACACCAACTCTTGGGAAAGGAACGTGGGCCTGGGGAGATGCTACAAAACTGGGTTTGCAGAGCAGGCATCAAACACAGAAGGCATGGAACCGTGGCATGGGTGTGAGCTGTGGCAGGTAAAGCCAGATCACTGTTTTGAGAGCCCTTGAAGTGATTATGATCCTACCTGTAGTCTGGCCCATGAATACACGTTTTGTCATGTTGGTGTACAAGAGAAAGAGTGATGTCCCTCATTAATGCAAATTGAACTTTCAGGTCCCAGCAACTCACATTAGAAGAGGCTCTAAGGGTGTGTGGCCATCCTTAACAACCTTAACCTGAACAATTACTCAGGTTATGGCCCTAATTAATATTCTCATGGTCAGTTTTCTAATTGTTTAAGTTTCAGAAATTTCCATTTCAAGTGCAGTGGGGCATTTAGACTGTTTGGAATATTCACTGGCTAAAAAACTGGAAAAATATATTGATGGAATATTCTTAAGTCTCATCATGTAAGTAAAATGCTATTGCTGTAATGTATTGGTGAAACAGATTACACCATGAGTATTCTTGTTGTACAGATGAGGTTATGTTTAAGAAAAAGGGGGCAAGCTTGTATTCTGTGGCATTCATTAGCATGTGATAGGGATACAAGATGAGTACCTGCTTGTATCTCAGCACATTTTCTTGCCCACAGTCCCCAGTTTTTAGCCCTCCAGGATGTACGACTCCTATACATGACAATATGGTAACAGGCAGCAATTAGAAGATGCCAGAATTTGGCTTTCAAGGTTCTGAGCTATTGCAACGATTACACTTCATGAAAAGGTGATAATTACCAAGGACAGTTGGCTACATGTCCAATTCAAGCTCTTATCCAAAGCATTTGGCTGAACCCCTGCTTTGAGAAATCTGTGATGTGGAGAGGTATGACACAGAGCTTCTCTGTGTAGGGCTGCTTATGGTGAGGGGAATTGCCATTTCAATAACACACTTTCAAACTAAAACATTCTTTCTAGTAGCTGAAGCAATCTTAAAGCACTTGGTGTCCATTTCATGCAAGGGAGTGCAATCCCTTAATACATCCTGTTTCACATTTCCTTGTATAATTCAAAGGAACAAAAGTGTAAGTTGGTCCATTTGAGAGCCCAAAACGAGAAATGAAAACATTTCTTTCAGTTAAATCTGACTCATTCACACTTCTATTTAAATCTAAAAAAAATCAAAAGTTCTCCAGTGTTTGACAACTACCAGCTGGGAAATTATATTGATGTGGAAATGTCAAGACATAAACATACCAGGTGGGAAACCATCTTATTTAGCATTAGAGTCCCACACTGTAGGCATCTAAAACCCAACCACTCTTCTGATTTGTTTTTTGACAGCAATCTGAATATGAGCTGAATTACACCCTGGAGTATCTATTTGCTTGTACCAATGAGAAACAGAATCCAGACAATCAGATCCATAGTAACAGACACCAAAATGTAGACAGATGAATCTCTGCTGCTGTGATTATACACCCTAAGGATATTGCAACAATCCATACAGGAAAAAAAAAAGACAGAATTTTGGCAAGCTCCTATGTTACTGAGGTATTGGTATTAAAAATATTTAATTACTAACAACACTACCATAAAAAAACCCCAAAACAAAACAAAAAAACCCACCTCGACTAGAGGGAGTCTCATACAATTTACTTGTAAAGAATTTACAAAATATGTCCTTTGGCCATTTCATACAGGCAATTTTTAAAGTGCTTTCCTTAGATAAGAAGAAAGAGAGAGGTATCTTATCTTCCATTATTCATCAAAAAAAAATTGAAAAGCACTCATGCTTTGAATTTAGTCAGCAAATATATCAACAGGTACCACAGCTACTGATTAAAGAAACAGCATGTTCAGCCCTGTACCTGAAATCAAGGACCTGTCTTTGCATATATCTTTTGAGTGTTGAGGTTTATAAGCCTGGTAAGCAGGATTATGGATTCCCTGTTTAGACTATATTAGTTACAGTGACTTTGCTAACCTGAGCTTTTATCCTCCAGTTATCTATCAGAACTGGGAGTTTGTTCTGGTAGATACAGCCTAACACTATTAGCACCTTAGGAAGATTTTAAATTTCTTTAGTAATCCTTCGAGAACCTTATAAAATTGCAGCAGCTGCACTTTAGCCTGTGGGGAAAATGAAAGCAAGAAGTTTATCGGTGTTAGGCAAGGAAATACAGAGAAAAAGAGGCAGAGCTAGACAGAGAATTCTAGTATCCCTGGCTGCCAGTTCTGGGCCAGTTCACTGAAATCTGCTTCTCTGTCACCATGAATTAGCCAAATTGTAGGCTGCACCCTGCATTTGCAAAAGCTGAAAATTTCTGGATGCAACTGCACGTGAGCAAGACCTCAGTTACCAGGAGTGGCCTGTCCTGGCTGGCTGAAGGACAGCGTCAGGATTAAAGAGAGGATTATTTTATTTGTGCTGTAGACAAGAAAAATCCCTGTATATTCACAGAAATGTGAATAGAGCCCTGAATGTGACACAGTAAACCTTGGAGGAGATGCAGGCTGCTCTCCTCACCTCAGAGCTCCCTGCTGATGTGTTGCAGAGGCGGAGTGGGCAGCGATTCCCAAGCGCACGGTGTCTGCAGCCAGGGCAGCCAAGAGAGGACAGTGTGTGCCTGTCACACTGCACCAGCCTTGGGGGAAAGACACAAGGACAGGAACATTTCCTGCAGCTGCAAACTTCGCTTGGTTTGGGGAGAATTTCCCACCCCTATGCAGAGCTCATAAAGGCAACTGGCACCACTCACACACACAGTACATTCCCTCCAAGGAAAAAAGAAAGAACCAGCACCAACGAGAGAAAGAATTAATAGGTAAACTAGAATGCACGTGGCATTAATAAGTCATGCCCAGATTTGAATACAATTAACTTAATGGACATCAAGTACAGGAAGCAATGGAAAGTGAATTGTGTTGCTACGCCATTAAAAAAACCCACTCGTGCTCTTGGAAGTACTGTATTTCATATTTAGGATGACTGGCACACTTCAAAAAGAAGTTGAAAACCTGAGAAAAACATTTTCCATATCTCCAACTAAAATCAAATTCCCAACTTTGTTCTCTGTTATGAAATGCTGAGTTTTTAAGTAATGATCCCTTCAAAATGTGTTAGACAGAGAAATATGCTTTCTGACAACTTCTTGTGAGGCCAAAATTGGATCAGAAGATTTTAGGATTAGCAGAAGCATTCTCATATCCCCATGCCTAGTGGGAGGTTTTATCTCTAAGAATATCTTCTCAATAAGAAAGTTCATTATTTGTTGGTTATTTCAATTATAGATAGAAAAAATAAATAAAGATTCATTAATGCCCTGAATGCTGACTGTATAAATATTCATTCTTTCTCCTGTTGTCTTTTTATTTATGCACTTGCTTCACACACTAAGAGTTTTTAAGGGCATGAAGAGTTCCCTTTGGGAAAACAAATTGCATAAGCAAAAGGATTTTTAGTTTGTTATACTAATAACAACAAAAAAATATGATTACTGCTGAAGGAGATTTGTGTCCCTCCAAATCCTTCTGATATTCACGCAAACACTCAGAACGGCTGCGTTTTTTCCCTCTGTGGAGGAAACCTTTCATATCCCAGTGTAAAAGCAGAGTCGATATTCCCACTGAGAGCAGGTTAAAGAGCTCATCAAGTCTGGTGTTAAACCAGGGGCATCTCAAGGAACAGAGCGTACACAGAAGGCAGATGGAAACAATTTCAAGTCCACTTGAAAATTCCCAGAGCAGTAAGGGGCACATATGTTTTTATTTCCCTAGGCACAGCCTAGGAGAGAACTGCTCCAGGGCTACCTGATGTGCCTATGGAAAATTTCAATTAGCATGAGGAACATCAAGATTTTGCTGTGGATGGATTTGTGGCCACCCCAAGTGACAGTGATTTTGGGAGACACTCAGGACTTCTGGGTCTGTTACTGCCTCAAGTCCTTTGCCAAGCCTTCCTACAGATTTATGGAGAAGCAAGCAATATGGCTTGTCATAAAGCAGTTTCACACTTTCTCTGTAAAGATTCCTGCTGCTTTATTTGGATTCTCAGGCACTGCTCTCCTGCCTTGTTCCTTTACTGCTGCACAGTTCCATTCCATCTCCACAGTAATCTATAACAATTGAGTCTGAAGTGAAGCTATTAGGAAAAGACAAAAGCATCTTGCTTCAGGACTTTCTATAAATGAGAAACATATTCCTAATTTCATATTGGTATTTCATTTATTTTAGACTTATAAAGGGCTCATACTCTCTAATCATGCAAATGGATAGCATATTTCCGTTTCCATCAAGCTTCTGATGTCAATTTTTTCTTCCGTGTTGGGGTAATGGAATTTCTTATTTTTTTTTAATATATATGCCACTGTGGATTTTTGGTTTTTATTTGTAAATAAATAGAACAATAATGGAGAAGATAATTATTACTTGTACAGAAAAAAGGCTGCCTAACTATGGGGTTGTCTCTCTAAGTATATTGGATTTTACCAAAGAAAACCTTGAAAGGTTGTAATTGAAAGCTAGTGCACCCCTGGCAGGCTTTACACCGATAAAAAGTGCACGATAATTAATCACTTGCCTTATTAGAAAGAAATGATTCTACACAATGATTAAAAATTACTACAAGAGTTGATACCGTGTTACCTCCTCAGGAAGGCACCTTTATGAACATAAGAGACAATAACTGCAAGTTCTGTCAGCAACAGAACACAGACAAACTGCAAGAGACACAGTGAGGGCAGTGCTAACACCAGGGAAGAGATTATTAAAACACAATATAGTCTAAAACCATCTCCTGCTGAATGAAAGGAATGGTCTAATAGCATGTGTGATTAGCTGGAAGGAAAATCTCAACAGAAAACTGAGGCCAAATCCTTTCCTAGTTTTGCCTTCCCAATTATGTATTTTTTCTTTAAGCAATGCACCCATAGACCTTACCCATGGACTATTATCTGATTAATTAATGGTTTATTAATTTCAAGATATACCACAGTATACTCACAATCTCCTTGGACATTGTCTCTAAGGACCAGACTATGCACATGACTCAAACAAAATATAAGACATCTGAAAATGGCCAGCGGCCTTGAAATTCTATATAAAACAAAAATAGTTTTTGGAGTATTAAAAACAACTCCACCAAAATCCAAATTCCCAAACCAAACAGAGACCACTTTGCTACCTCAAATGAAAACTACAGAATTTTCCGTGACCTGGTGGGTGGGTCATGACTGGTATGGATGATATACACTAAATAACTACTTTCCATGATTCTTAACTTCTCTTGATGAAGAAACAGATAAGAGGAAGGAGGCTGAAGTGTGTTTGTGGGACTCGGTGGTATTACATATACTTAAATTTAAGATGAAGCTAAATACCCTTCCCAGCAGTCATGAAGTCTGCAAACAGACTAAAATCAGCAATGAAATGAAACTACCCTTAAAAAAACCCCCCTCCTTTGAATATTTCAGACTAAGGAGAAAATCAACCATTTAAACCATAGTTTATTTTGGAATCAGTCTGATTCCTATGACTTTGAATTTTCAGAAATCAAGGCATTGTGATTTATCAATGGCACTTCTGTAACTGTCTGACAGACCACACAGGTAGATTAGAATCAACCTCTGGCTCTGGAAATGCATCTTTTCCATGTCTTCCTCTCATGCCTGGGGAAGAAAAGCAACAGGAATATTCTTGGGATATTAATGACAAAAAACTACCGCAGTTCACACTTTTTGCTGACTGTGACTCATTAGCCTTGTCTGCCCACCCATCCTTCATCTCCTCATAATTTCTTACTAATTATCTTCTACATCAAAGCTTTTGGGTGGCTCTAATACCATAAAATCATCTAATGAAGTACCATACTTCAAATTACATTTTATGTAACAGCAGGTTATCAGATGGATAAAATATGGCAGGAAAAATGCCCGAGTTTCAAACCACTGGAGCTTCCTTGTGGTCACAACCCTGGCAATAACAACTGAAATATTCAAGCACCCAACTCTGCATTTCCTGAGGGACTGGGAAACATGCAAGTGCAGAGGGTGGTGGACGGTACCTGCCACAAGTCAGTGTTAAGCCTTGATTCAGGTCAGTATGTGAACAGGTGTCACAGCTGTCCCTCAGATCGCCCTCAAAAGCTTTGGCAACTTGGCCAAGACGGTGCCATGATAAATACGAAGAAATGAAAGCAATGGTTCATCAAATCTGCTCATTCTCTGGAGCCTTTAATACGGAGCTAGGTAACCTGAAATGGACCTGAAATAGGTGGGCACACTGCCATGTGTCCTGCTAAGGAAGCTATTCCTCTCCCAGCAGTGCCCCTCCTGCCCAAACACGGGATCCCGCTGCCTGACAGCACGGCCGGCCCGCCGGGGCCACTCAGGCACAGGAAAGACTGCGATGACATTAAAGCAGCATCTCTGCTGTCACTGAAAACAAAGGCCCCATTTGCTGTTTCCTCTGTTGAGGCAGGTGGTAAACAAACACTGCAGAGAGCTCTCAGCACGACAGGGCACCGGCAGCGCAGCAGATTTTCCACTGCCCTATATATTGGCTTAAGAAAGCTTTAGGATTGAGGCTGGTATCAACACTTCTTGCTCTCAAGGCAAAACACAGGCAAGTCTTATTAAAACAGCAAGTAGAATATTCCCCTGGGATGTTCCAACAAGCCTTCCTGGAGTGAAAAATACCCAGTCCATTTATAGTTCCACGTGTGCGAGATGTCCTTCTTCAGACTTGACATTTGTTCACATATCATGAAAACAGCAATTCTTTGCTCAGTTTCTCAAAATTCAAAACTTTGGCTGTTGTATGCAAATTCACAGACAAAAGGGCTTTTTTTTTTTTCCATGCTGACCAGAACTGCAGCATCACTGTCACAGGAAAGTGATTAAGCTAGTAACCTAACGAGGTCCCTAAAGGATTGAGCATTTATGCAGACAGCAACAATACCTAGAATTAACATAATTAACCACACAAAAGATTTTAAAGCTTAAATATTTCAAGGCTTAAGCTGGTATCTGTGAAAGCCCAGGAGAAGATCTAATGGGCAGATGTGTGCAGTTGTGCTGGGTGGCTGTGATGGATGACTGTGGCTGGCTGTGTGTGGCTCCTTTCTGCTTCGCTTGCTCTCTGCACACACGGTGCCCACTGGCATCCCAAACCCCTCACACATATATATATATATATATATATATATATATATATATATATATATATATATATNTCTCTGCATCATTCCTGCTGGCCCTGCTGCCTGCAGCTGTAGGGAGTTTCTCTGGTTCTGAAGGTGTCTTTGAAGTGGCTTTCAAAGGACAATGCTGTGTATGAAGCAAATTCCTGCCTATTTGCTTATCATCCAATTTTAACACACTTTTTTCCTAATGCATCTGCCTCGAACTCCTGTGAAAAAGGGGACATTGAATTATTTGTGTAATTTAGAAAAGAGATTCCTGTTTTCCTCTGCTGTTTTTATCCAGCCAACGTGACAGAACTTTGCTGACTTAAAACCCAAATAGGCTGTGCAGGTGGCTGACTTACTCAAAGGCGAAACTGAACTTCACAGAGACAGTGAAATTAAAAAAAAAAAAAAATTAAAGTTATAAGCTTCACTGGGTTTATAATTATTCATAGGAGCAACAGGAGACCCCAAGAAAGGCCAATATACACGTGTCAAATGTGCATGAAATGGGAAAAGCAGCCCTATCCCTGCAGTGTTAGTTAAGACCAGCAACCATTGGGCCTCCTATCTGGGCCTAAAATTGAATTATTATTAGAGATGTACCAGTGCAGTGGGATCTCTTTATGTCTCTGTGTCACAGCTGTGAGCCATCCCATTCCCACAAGCCAGGAACCCAACAAGGAAAACCCAAGACATGTGCACTGGTTATTTGCAGCCATATGTGTATGGCAGCCAATCCATCTGGAGCCTGTTGTGCGTGCCAGATATTTTTGGGAGACTGGACTGGAAATGGGGCCCGTTAGATATCCAGAGTTAATTAGTAACATTCTCTTTGCCTTTTATCTTCTCTGCCTTTCATCTGTGGATGTTTTGCTACATGAGATACTGAAGTGCCTTTAGACAGAAATAGTGTTACAGTGGCATAAATATAATCCCCAAATAGTTTTAGAACATACTTACAAGTTGGGGGGGTCACCTCTTCCGTGAAGTTAATATTGGTAGACAGAGTATTAAAACAAAATAGCTTCTTTTGATGTGCAGATTGGCAGATCAAGGAGTCGTAATCACTGAACTAAATCTCCCTGAAAGCTCTCCAGCATACATATGCTCATTAGAGCACAATATTGCTACTTAGCAAGCCTCTGAGTAATATTTATAAAAGGAATAAATACAGTTAATGTGAACAGTTCCATGACTTGAATGCCTGGGCAATGCATTTGATGAGTTCTAAAGATGAGTAAGATATGCCTTAAACCTTAATTTGCCTAAATATAATTGACTCTTGACAACCTGAGCAACTGCTACAGATTGTGATCAGAAACAGTTTATTGTACAACTTGTTTGCCCTTATTGGTTTACAAGATACATCTAATATTTCTCAAATTAAAAAAAAAAACCCCAGAATCTCACTGTGAAGCCTTAGTCATGATAAAAATCAGAGGCAAAGTTATAAGAAAGATGGTTTAATTAGTGTAATATTTAAGCTCAATGACACAAATTAACATGGAATTTTCTAATCAGTAAATCATGCCAAAAACTGAATCTCAAAATAAACCATTACCCTCCCCCTTAGACTGGCAGGATTTTAATACAGGATACATCTATAATGCGATTTTTGATATTTTACATTTCTGCTTCTGGGGTCTCTTGTTGGTGATGTGTGAACAAAAAAATTCCTTCTCAGTAATTTGTTTGTCTTATTCCCTAACCTTTAAAGAGTAGCTGATTTTACATATATTATATATGTATGTATAAAGATAGTTGTAAATAGCAAAGAAAAAAAACAACTGTAACCTCTGTAACTAAGGAGTGGACAAACACAGGCAGCACTATTCTAAACCTTCTCTTCCAAAGCATTTGGGAAACAAAGCCTCCATCTACTCAAGTGAAAATGGAAAAAAAAATTAACAACTTGGGAGCTACAGACAGAATCCCCAAATACTCGGCAAAACCCATGTGCAACTACAGGACCTGGGTAACCTTCTGGCAACTGAGTGATCTCTCAGAGCTACAAACAATGTATGATAGTAAAAACACATTATGGTTGAGGAGCTGCCTGGGCTCTTTGGAGCTTTTTGAGATTGTTGACCACAAGTTCTCTCCCCTCTCAACTCCCCCTCTCTTTAAAGAGATGAAAGACAGCTCAGATTTTTTTTGCACTGATCTGTCTCGCTGGAAGATCATTTCTCCAATCTTTACAGCAAGAGAAGAGCAAACAAGAAGTGCTTCACACACTGAGAAATGAGTCAAGAAGAATTAGAAATGAATTGCTGCTCCATCCCCCCATGGGGACATACAGGTAAGAGAAGCCTTTTGTCTGACCAGCACCTTAAAATGCCATTTGCCATCTGCCTCTGGCTGCTTACACACTTGTGCACTGATTGTACCAGAGGCTCAGGATGAAAGGTTTGCCTGTGCAAACAACCTGAAGGGCTGGTACCTGACGTAAAGGAGGAAAAAAACCTACTATTAAAATCTTGAAATTTAGTAATGGTCTCATGGCCCCAAACTATTTCATGTCTGTCATCCCCACTTGACCTCTGGCTTCCCCATCCTGCAGGTTTGCAGCGATGACTCTCCATCCACTGTGAGTGCAAGGACCATCAATTTACTGCACGCATGAATAACTCTCATCCCAAATTGGTTTCTTCTGAGAGAAGCAATGAGAGTAATTTTGCAGTTTTAAAGCATTATAAGGGCCCAAAGCTGCCAACAACCATTTAGATACGAAGCAGGGTTAAATTTCTTGACATACAGCTGGCACAGCTTCATTAGGTTTTAGTGAGAAATTCAGTGATAATTGCTGCCCAAGATGACACTTTCTTGTTCACTTATGAAGTGTAAAGAGTAAAAGCCCTGAGAATTTTTAAATAAAAATACCTGTAAATACGTATTTCTATATACTAAAATATGCACATGCACAGCACAAGATAGCCTCTTCTTTTGGTCACTTACACCCTTTTACTTCCCATGGATTTCTGAGGCAGAAGGAATTATATACTTGTTTCAATCCTAAACATTTTAAAATGTTTCTCTACTCCATGGTGCTGGAGAACATTTTCTCCCGTGTGCTGTGACAAAGCAGCTCTAGAATGATGTAATGTTTGACAGTACTGTGCTACCCAAGGACCTACAGCAAAGGACACAGGCTTTGCCCTATTCAAAGATGATGAAACGATGGTTTCAATTACTCAATTAATTTAACTGATTGTCTCTTTTTAATCCATTAAATTGGAGTAGGTGGATTAATGCCATTTCAGGAACAGGAGGGAAAGGCACCTACAACAAAGGAACCTTACGGTAATTGGCACTTGCGAAAACAGAAGCAGTGCTTGAAACCTATTGTCTAACACCAGGAGTGACCTGATCACCCTGCTGAATATAAAAAGCCTCAACTCTATGCTTTCACTGAGTGTAGCAACAAGAGTTCTGAGGGCTCTTGTGAAGAGAACACAGAGGGCTAAACAGGCCTCAACTCATCCGTGTCAGTGGACATTAGAGGACTTTGCATCCCCAAGGAGATACGCAGTGCTTCGGAGAACCAAAGTCTATAAAAATGTATTAATTATCATAACATTCAATATTGGCTTAGCTGGCACTACTGCAGCTGTAGCCCTTTAGTCTTTGCATTCTCCAGTAAAAGATGATGTCTAAGAGCATGGAAATGACATATAAATCCTTGACTGCTTCCAAAGAGGGGCTCAAGGATCTGTCCCAACCTGTCACCCCCAAACTCCCCTGCCTGCCTATCTACTACTGCACTGTGCTGTATTATGGGAATGACTGTCATATTAAACTTGTTTAGCTACAACGTATTCCACAGATAACCAAAGGTTGTGGCTCAAGGTTTGTTATAATTTTTAAAATAGCTCACTGAATTTCATTAAATGTCTCAGTAGAGGCTATTTTTGAGTGTAGCTGTGAAAACAGATGTTTGGAGAGTGCTAGCTATATTGCAAACCTCGAGTGAAATGACAGATCAATCTTTTTACACAGATTCCTGGGGATATAAAAACATGACTGTGTGCCAGCCAGGCAATGGCAGCTGCCCAATCGGGACAGAAAGAGGATAAAACAAATCACCCGTGTTATACCCAGCCAGAGTCACCCCTTTCCTTGCCTTACCCTGGTGAGCTGGTGATGTTCTTCTGCAAGGGCAGAAGGGTATTGGAGAGCTCTGCCTGGAGCTGTACCTCCTGCCAGGGCTTCAGATCAGCTTCTTTAAGGGGCACCTTTTCCTGCATGTGTAAAATCCTGCTCTAAGCACGGTGGGAGTCACTGCATTGACAGAACACTAAAGCTGTTTTTTTCAATCCCTCTGTTGATGCTGAAGCACAGTGGTAACGTTCTGTTATCTAGAAGATGATGATGTTCAATGCCATACAAGTACTATTCAGATGGAAAGGAGAAAATGTAGGAGGCAAAGACAAAAAAAAACAAAGGGGATCAAGATAGGTAGAATAAGATCAAAGATTTAAGGAAGGGCTATCCTAGGAGTAGTTATCATAACTAGCATTGCAGTCACGTAATTGTTTTTTGGCTTATGGAATCCCATCCCCTCCCAAATGTTTACACAATGGTGCTGACATAACTTTCCTCAAGAGATTACTCACATATACAACAGCCATACATGGTATTCTCCTAATTAACATTTTTTTCAAGCAGCTCAAGCCTTTTCCAATTCAAACACAGACTTCAGCCCTGCCAAGAGGTTCTACACACACTCAGTATGTGTAAACTGTCCCAGCTGGAACAATAAAAAAATTATACTGGTATTTAAAACACAGCAGAGGTTTTTTGAAAGTATAGTCTAAAATATGCCCAGTACTGCATTATTATTTATATACAGATTCCTCTGAACTCAAAATGCCATGTGAAGGCTCACTGCAAACTCTACACACACCAGGGTTATGTGTGGTCAGGAGAGCACACTCATGAATATACCAAAAAATTTGCCCCAAAAGGATCTTGGCATCACAGCTGTTTAAGCAGCAAATGTAAATTCTGATCATGTTCAGCGGAGATTGAAAGAAAATACAAATGGTAGCTAGGAAACAAAGACACTTGAATAGGAGGAGGTACAATAAGTAAAAACACAGTATCCTTCTCCCAGCTCCCAAACTCAGGCATATTTTCTTGATTTGTTTATTGACAACACACATAGGATAGAATAGCAATATACCTCAAGTGGCACTAACAGGAGAAAATTGGAATGCAGAGAAGCTTAAAAATCCTTTACAAATGGAAAGAATATTCAATAAGAAATAACACATCTTCAGTTTCTTTTCTACAAGTGGTGTTTTGTTTTTCTTTCCTTCTTGAAAGCAGCAATAATATATTATGGAAAGCTGGTGAGGGAAGGAAGGAGGATTTTGTATTTCAGGCACTGAACTGTGTCCCCCTGAAACTTGGGTTCTGTCCTGAGAATGCTTCAGACCTATAGATATGGTAACTGAACCTCACTTCTGCTCAGGTCATATTACCACTCTTGTCTACTTCAAAAATATTTAATGTAAAAGTGTGGGACCACAAAGGATACAAATATTACAGTGACAGGCAATGTAAAATCAACCCATTTTATTAAGTTGAAAGAGTGGACAGCCAAAATTTGAGTTATTGGAGGATTCTCTCTTAGAATGGCAGTTGGATATGACTCAGGTGAAACTCTCCAAAAAAAAAAATAAAATCTTATTTTCTCAAAAAAATAAAATTAATCCAGCAACAGATGCTGGCTTCCTTGCCTAAAATTGCTGAACTCCTTTCTCAGCCAGCAGTAACCTAAAAGCTCTCTGCTACTTCTACAGGCGATAGCATCAGTGGTTCTAAGCTGTTTTATTCTATTATATACTTTTTAAGTAATACCAAAGCAAAAATGAGCTATGAAAACAATTAGTTTTTTCCTAAGTAAACATACTGTGTAGGAGTTTTTTACTTTTTTTAAAAAACCCAATGGTTCATGTTGGGCTTTTTAGAAATACCAGAAATGTCTACAGTAACTGAATTCTATGTCCTGCAAAATTCACCTTACACTTTAAGCTATGATTGCATGGAAGAATCACAAAAAAGTCTGTAACAGACAGGCACTGATTTGTGTTTGATAGGACAAATTAATTCAATTCCACAGGAATAAGGAAACCATTACACAAGTCTTGAGCAGGCTGCTGCCTTACAAATGATCACACATTTTCCTCTCCATCAGCATCCTAATTCCCTGAAGACAACTTCGTTTTATCACTAACACACTGGGAGTCCAAAGTTGAAATCTGCCTCTGAGATATGTGCTTTATTTTCAGCTATTCTTTTTATTATTATTTTTTTCATGCTAATTAATTGTTAGATGAATCAAGATCTGGATGAACTGGTATCTCTGAAATCACCAGCACTGATGTGCTGTCAACACCGGCCCCATGGGCTCAGTTAAAATCCTGCATGGATTCATCTCCTTTTATCCTCTAGTGATGGGGTTCAGCTTTGCAAATGCTTAGTGAAACAAATTCCCTTGTAGAAACGAATGGTTTGTTCTGGAGCAAACAGAATAGCCTGGAATACATTTTAAAAAGAAAATTGATTTTTATGAGCTGCTTGAGAAGTTCTATTGTTCTCCAGCCATGCCTGGACAGCACTGAATGGGTGAATAAAAATGTAAACTGAAACGATACAAGGTGATCACCCAATGCACACATTTTTAAAATGTATATTCCCCTGCATGAGCACCTCAACCTCATTGGAATACGCCTCTGGAACAAGCAGAAATAATTCTTCTTACTTTTCCTCACCACAGAACAACATCACAAAACTGAAGCGTGGTATGAGCCCTCAGGGATTCTGCTGCACCAAATCCATCTCGTGGGGCTCTCCTTTCTTCCACACGGTTTCCCAGCTCCTGCAACACCTGCTCTGCTCCCACTGGGCTCTGCTCAACGGGCCAACATTCTTCAGCTTTCCATTTCTGGAGGGAGAGATGCACTGCTCCCTCTGTGCACTTCAATAAATCAAGTCTCCTCCTTCCATTACATGCTAAGATAACTTAAAATACCGTAAGAGGATAAACAGGAGGCAGCAGAATGCCAGTCCTGAGGAAGGAATCATCCATAATTCAAACATTTCAGGAAGCTGAATACCAGAAGGTCCATCACATTTTCTGTTTTGAGCTTTCTTGCTTTGTAGATCCTTTTGACTAAGTTGCTGCAGTCAGTGATAAGTATCTGAGTTGCTCGTCTTTATGAATTTTGCAGCTGAAACAAATGCCACAAATCACAGTTGCCTGACACAGCACCATGGGGAAAAAGGGTTCAATTCATTCTCTGTGACTTTTGGAAGAAGCATTTATCATATAAACATTATTTTCTGAAATACTGAATTTGAAGTTAAGTAAATCTGACTTTTTTAATGTTTGTTCTCCTAGGTGTACTAAAACTTGCTAAGAACCTTTTTTCTTAAAGGAAGAAAAATCCCAACCACAGGTGATTTCTTTCCTCATGAATACTTTCAAATTCATTAATTTTAATAGTAATTTGGGATTTTCAGACCCTGTAGTATCAAGAGAAGAAAAACTTTGATTCCACGTTAGTCTGACACCATTAAACCAAACCAACCAACTAGTCTCCCTGAATTTATTTAACCTTTTATCTGCAAGATTTCATTGCACAGGGCACCTGCACAGCAAATTCAAGTTTCATTTATCATTCCTTTTTTATTTTTGCTTTCCCAATGACTTTTGCATACTCCTCTTCCCCTCATGTACCAAAGTTAAACTCCCTGGTGGATGTGGGAGATGTCTTTCTCCCCATAGCTACTCTAATGATTTACTTTTTTCTGTAGCAAACTTGACATTTCCTCTAGAAGGCGAAAAAAAAACCACACAAAAAGAAGACAAAAATGCCTTCCCAGGTTGTTTTTCTTGTTGTATATTTCACAAAAATATCTCAGTAAAACATACCAGGAACAAACTGTCTGTGAGATCTTACACTTCAATTACTGCCTACTCTACATTAAAACAGGATAGAAATTCCCCTTCTTGGTATATATGACATGAACTTGGTGTTTTTCCAGCCTAAAAATAAAACCCACTCAGCAAATAACTGAATCTACTATAAAGGAAATAACAGTGGAACCATCTTTTTCATCAGTTCAAAGATGTGCCCCCTGATTTTCCTGTAAGGTTGCAGGAGGCCTCCAGTGCTTCAGGGGTTTGTGGACAGAGACTCTACTGAAACTCATCAAAACTCTCCTCAAAGCAAGAGAAAAAACCTGAAGGACTGTGACAAATATCATTTATTATCAAACATTAAGGGGAAGATTTGTGACTCAACTTGGAAACATATTTATTTCAAAGCTTAGCAAGATGCACATGACTATGTGGTGGTGTTGCCTTCATGAATCTTTCTGAAAATAACTTGTTCACCTTTAACTTTTTCAGTAAACCAAGCGGCTTTTAATCAAAGCTGCAACTATAATGAGGTCTGTAGCCATAATATAGTTCTTTTTCAAAAGCACCAAATGAATGCTTGGAGGAGCTATCACTAACTGAATTCTTTCAGAATAAATTAAAATTTACAACATAACCAGAGATTTTGTTATTCCCCAGATGATAATGTGCTTCAAGGTTTCAGTTTTTAGTTTCTTGGTTCCTTTTGTTTATTATTTAGCTATTTATTTTACATGCATATTCTTTATGTAGGTAAAATAAATAGTTATGCTATTGTCACACATAATAATAATTATTGTTATTTAACAATGCTGGTACATAATGGAAAAATGTACCAAATTTCCAAAAAAGCAAATGGAACACTCAATTTTAAAGATGATGAAACATTTGGACTTTGTTAATTTTCTCCTCTCGCTAAGATGGCAGACCCCAACAACTTCACAACATGACTGTCAATTTGTTTCTGTCGCTTTTTCAATGAAAAATCTATCCCCTCCTTGACAAATTTCGCTGCCAAATGAGGTTCTTGTGAAATTGGCTTCTTTGGCAAGTCCCGAAACCTTTGGCGTGTCACTGGGGTATCTATTGGGCTTGTATCTATTACAAGTGCTGACACGGGATTACTTTTTTCCCCTCCTGTGGGGTTTACTTGTATTGAAGTCAGGAGTTAAATCATCATGTAACTCTTTTGTCAGCTTGTCACTTCGGTGTACAAAGGGCATTTCTGCTTGACAAGTGTGTTATAAGCGCTCAGAATTTAATGAACAAGGCAACAAAATAGGAACCAACGGAATATTAATAATTTCATGGAAGCTAATAATAATAATAATGAATATTTGCAACTAAAACTTGAAATATTGCTACAGTTCTCATAAACACACCTAAAAGAAAAGATGCTTGCTGTGAAGTCAGACGTACTATTCTGCATTATATAACATTAACGAGGTTCCCTGCTGTTTCTGAATTAACTTCAAGTACTCTCGGTGTAATATTTGCTTACAAAAATATAATGTTATAGTATTTCAATTTCCTTTTATGTGGATTTTAATATTTCTCTTGTAAATAATTTAGTTTTATTGAAAAGAGTCCCAGACAGCTGTATCATGATCTTATTCAAAACCTGCTGCCAAATTCAGATTTTACCATATGAAATTAATTGGCGTTAAAATTTAATGCTGATAGCTGTGTATAGTGTGTAAAGTTGATTGTGGCAGTACAAAGCCCCAGCTAAATCAGATGGATGAAAGAAGGACCAGGAGCCTTCGTTCATTGAAATACAGTTAGAATCTGTGAGGCAGAAGCAGAAGTAAGGACTTATCATGACACAGTAACAGTTCTTACACTGAGGGAGCCGTTTATGTTTTTGAAGTGCAGTAGAACGTATTAAAAGCCTCCTAACTCAGCTATATGGAATATATAATTAATCTCATTTTAGAGATGAAGGAAATGCAGCACAAATAAGAGTCTTGGAAGGTACCAGACAGCTCTTTCAACATGAGACAAATAATTCTCCAGGTCAACATTTCCAAAGGTTGGCACCATTAGGCTTCTCAGAGCTTAGGCTGGATTGCAACACTTCTCATGGTGTCTGGAGATGGCAGAGTTGGCTGCCTTTGTCCTGAGGGCAAAGATTTTGAGTGAGAGAGGAGCAGGGAGGATGCAAAGGAAAGGTAAAGGGATGGGCAATGTCACTCCCCACTCCCGTTCACTGCCCATGCACACCAGGACTGAACACGGTCAGGTCCCAAGACAGGGATTAACTACACAAATCACCCAGAAGGCACAAACCTGGCAGGAATTTCTGCAGACCATATATCCAGGAATCCTTTGATCTTAAAGAAAAGCACAGCTACCTATGAAAATACCATCCTGGCCAACATTCAAGGTTGTTTCCTAAATGCGAGTCCCTGTTTAGGTACAGCTCTATTGAAAAAGGGATTGTAGAAACCTCACACATTAAAATAATTGTGCTGGAATATGTTGGAAACAAGAAAGGAAAATGGAAAACAAAATAAATCACACACTATTATCACAGACTGTCAACAGCCAACCCCTACTTAAGGGTCCAGGAGCAGAACCAGGGATTTTATGTATAAATGCATGGACGAGTGTATATTCATGAACTGTAAACCATTCAAACTTGCTGGACAAGTGATTTGAAAGAAATCATCTGGTGATCTGAGGATGCTGATTTAGGAATCTCATACATATTCAGTACCTAGGTGTTTCTTAATCAACTAATCAAAGCACTTGACTAATTGATTGCTTTCTGCAGTGGGGTGAAAGTCAGTCCTCCCTGACCTGGTTCATGTTATTCCAAGAACTGATAGCTGGTTTTTATTTGTTCAAAGAACTGATTAGAGCTACTTTATAGCTGACTTATTCTTAACAACTGCATTATCTCTAATGAAAATTCTTTCCATTCTACTCAGTACCTATGATTGAAGAAAAGTTGAGTAATCCTATCAGATTTCTTTCTAGTTTTCTTATCAATGTTTGATAAACTTCACACACATCCACATACATTTAAAAGTTCCCTGGCAGATTTCTATTTGTGCTCTAGCTAGAATGTTTTGCTGGAAACCTTGATGGATCACCAGGTGAAATCAAAGCTTTGGGACCTGATAACAAAATCTTTTGTTTTTAGGAAAAATTGCTACTGAGGTTGAGCTGACCTTCCTGTTCCAGGAGCATGTGAAACCAAAAGAAAATCCAGGTCCTGTTACGTGTCATACTCTGGCAAGATGAGTTTCTTTAACTCCAGAATTTTTCTTTGTGGCTTTTCCAAGCATTGCTTTGAATTTTATTGTTTTCATGTTACAGCAGAAATACACTTTAAACAGAGTTTGAAAAGTAAATTATGAAAGTGGGTTTTTTTTCATTTTAATGCATAAGACATCTGAAAACATTTGAGTTAACAAATGTTTTTGATAAAACTCTTACACCAACGCTGAGATTTAATGGTAAACACCAATTGCAAAATATACATAAGAAAAAGAACCCATTTCACATGATTCTGAGCAATCATCTTTATTATTACGTTCTTTCTAAATTATTTAATCAAAGTGACAGTTTGGGGGAAGAACACTAGAGAGAAATCTCCAAAGATGCCTAAAGATATGGTATAATGATAGGTTTTAAAATTCAAAAAAAGTTATTTAAATATTCTGCAGATAATGCTGAAAGTGAGAGGCAAAATGAGAGGTTTTCAGCAGCTGTTGCTTTTCAGTTCTGTTCTCCAGGAGTATCACTGTCAGAGTCTAGAAAGGAACTAAAGGCTCTTGTCACTTGGCAGCAAATGAAATTTCTCCTGGAACTTGCTTTTATTGTTTTGGCTAAATTTAAGAATCATAAAGATGATAAACTGGTCTCACAGCCCTGGAAACTGAGGTTATTTGTGGCTCCAGAGAAGAGAACTTACAAATTTAAAGCAAAGAACCTGAATGTTTCTTGACATTATATCACTCAACCTCCCTAACTTAAAGGCCAATAAGATTTCTATGTCCATTTAAACACAAGTCCAGAGACTTCCAAAAGTCAGAAGCAAAGTACGAAATTCTTCTAACAGTAATATTTATTCACTGCAAACAGCATGTCTATATTCTTTGGCATATAATTTAATAATAATAATTTAATTTTCAGAGGGGGCACATGTGAAGGGAGGGGCATTAATCAGTGTACCAGAAGGTTATGACTCGCTCAAATCAAGCCTTGAAATCTGTCAGGTAAATAAAATCTGGAGAAAAGACTGTTTCCCTATAGGGAATGCAGACAGTAATTTTAAGATAAATGCAACCTTTCAAAGTTTCAGAATTAAAACATATCAAAAATAGATATATTTTATAAAAGTAGTGTATTTCCCTAATACATCTTTCTACACAGAGCTAATGTATAATGCAATCACTTTGGTACAGCAATAAATATACTAATTGGAGAAATTTTGAGTTGACATGAAATCAGCCTTGATGAAAAAGGAGAAATATTAATTCCTTCAATGAGAAATATTAATTCCTTACAGTCTGGAGGGAATTTTCTTCTGAGCAAGACCTTCACACTGTGAGGATCTAGTCACACACTCCTATCTAAACCTGCAGAGCTGTCAGCAGAATTTCCTGTTACCTTGGGATTGTAGTTTTACTATTGAATAAAATTTCAAGGACAGCTTTTTTATTTTTCCTTTACTTTTGCCGTAAGAGCCAGGACTCTGTACATTCCAGTGTAAATTGAAAGCAAAGCCTTGAAACTGTGTAGCATTACTGTGGATTTACAGTTTTGCTGAAACTGAGAACAGAAAAGTGTCCCTAAATATTCAAGGTTATTGTGGAACGATTTTATAGAAGAGCAAGATATTACTTTAAGAATAAAATAGGGAAATTAATCAAAAGGGATTAAAGTCAGAAAAATCTGACAATTCCAATCACTTAAACAGCACAAGAATGAAATCAACTTGTCTTGCCATAGCTATATTGCACTAATCTTTATTTCTTTTTTCCCCAGGAGGAAGAGGTGTAAAGTAATTGCAAAACCAGCTAGATCCCAAGAGTACATTGCTGTATAAGAAAAATAATCCACTGAGAATTTTACCAAAGCTTTTAGAACAAACCTTACTGCGAGACAAAAATTGTTCTCTTGTAACACGCTGATGTCTGGTTTCCGTATGGATATTCTGGTGAGCACATGATTGTGCCTCAGTCTTTCTGCAAATTGTGCCTCAGTCTTTCTGCAAAGATGGTCAGCTGTGACAACATTTATTGTGTGAAGAGGGGAAGGAGCAGACAGCAGTATGAGGAATATTGAGGGACCTCACAGACCACAAAGAGCAGAGGAGGAGCACAGCCCGAGCTGAATACACTGGGCTGACTTTCTCCCGTGATATGAAGTGGGAGAAGGCAGTGAAAACCCATAAAGATTCCCAAATTCTCCTCCCTTCTGTTCCCAGCAAACCCACAGTGCCACAATGGAGCCAAAGGCCAAACACTGAGGTTAAAGCAAACTTCCCAAATTTTTCAAACATTTTTATCCTGCCGCCAAACCCAAGAAGGCAGGCTGTCAGAAACCACTCATGCATCTCCCAGTGATTTATATAACATTCACACTAGCAACACTTGAACCATTGACCTCAGTATTTACGGGTTTAGGACTGGAAGGAAGAAAAAAAAAAAAAAACAACCAAAAGAACCTATTTTTAAAAAAGAGAGCAAGAATACAAATGTTCGGTATTTCAAAATCTCTTTGGATGTGTCACCAGGTCAATGCACTCCATCACTGACAGACATGGCCCCCAGAAGGGTTCTATTAACCTCAGGGAAGTGTGACAAAAAAGTCATTATTATCAAAGTATATTAGAAAAAGAAAACATGCTTCAGCCATACAGAGTATTTCCTTTAAATCTAGATTTGTTGTATGCTTCGTTTTATTTTAAGCCAATGCTACCAAAAACTTCAAAGGACTGGGGGGGAAAGAACAGGGCCAAACTATAAGCAGCACTAAGCAGACCTGATTATTTTGAAATGTAAGGAAATATCTTCTCTTTTGTATTTCCTCAAATTGCTAAAGGAATACCCAATTTTCTTTAAAGAAGTAGCAAATGAATACTGTTACTGCAGGCAGGGGACGTTTTCTTAACAATTTGTTCAGGTAAGTATCAAGAGATTTTTTTATTCCTACTGGGGGAAGAAGATTACAAAATGTTACGTTTGACTGAACCTGACTAAACTCATACTGCTGTATATAAAATGCCTTTAGAAATTAATGCTGAAGTCAGTTAAAGAAGATGCAAAAATAAATATTTTGAGAGATCAACATAATCATGGAATTGAGAAAATATAGGTAACTTCCCTTAATCCATGTATTTGACAGTCTGTCTGTGCTACTAGAGAACAGCAAAGTTGTAATACCATCAATTTTCATATGTCTTTGATTTTCAGACAAAAAAGAAAGCTCAGTTGGTTAGGCAAGCAAATCTAACTCTTTTAGCAGCAAGCTTACTATCTGTGGATGCCTTTTCCTGGGTCATTTAAAGTAACCCATAAATTCCTGAGGAGTTTTGTGGACTACATAACTAAAAGCCGTTATTATAGAAATAAATCCTGCAAGCAGATTAGGATAGAAAAAGGCTAAAAATGCAAAAACACGAATTGCAGAATGTAAACCAAAATGTTATACCCTTGATTTAATGCTTTCATATTATGATTTCTGATTTCTCATTCCTGAAACATTTGATTTTTTCACCTGTTTCTCCTTGTAATCTGACTGCAGAGTTTCCAGGGGATATTGATTTGATACATATTTTTCATTTTAGAATTTTAATCTGTGATACCATCAGACTAAAGCTGTTCTTATCTATAATGACACAGTTCTCATGTTTCATCTTTCACCCATCAAGATGTATTTAGGAAAAACTAGTTTTAATGGATACACAGTAGGGCAAGGAGAAAGGTTTCCTTTTCCTTTTTTCCTAGAGGGGGAGAAGATACAGACTGGTTAACCACAAATGTTTCACACATGAGTTTTTACTACTAGACCCTCTAATGTCAATAAATAAGAACAAGGAACTGTCAGAGCTTCCTTCCTTCCTTCCTTCCTTCCTTCCTTCCTTCCTTCTCTCTGCCTCTTTTACTATTAAATAAAATATATCAATTTTTTGGCACCAGCATCTAACCTCATTTGGTTTTAATCTCGTTTTTGGGTATATTTTGAACCTTCTAAGTTCTTTCTGATTTATACACAGAAACTTAATTTTCTTTGCCTTTCTGGGTTTAAACCAGATCATAACAATCCCTTCAGTTTTCCCATGAACAAATTTGCTTTGTTTTACTGCCATTACAGTGTGAATCCCCATGCAGGTTATTTTTCATTATTATATTATTTTCTGCCACTACCCATAGGTACTCAATTGTATTTTCTCTACTAATTGTATGTTTCTATTTTTGCTTTAATTTTATTTTAATTCTTCTGTTTTCATTAATTCCCAAACATAATGAATCATCTCTGCTTTTATCCTGGATTCAGTGTGAGCCCAATGACTAGAACTTTTTAAATTTCTTTGTTCGTATTACTGATCTATCAGGAATTAACTCATCCTTTGAGATTTGATAATTGCACGAGTCAATCACTAGGTACAGCTCAGCTAAATAGTACTTTAATGCTTATTCAAGTCTCTCACTGCACAGGTTTGAGTATCTTGTGACATTTTTGTGGTTTGCAAATACTCCTGGAGTGCTCCTGGAGCTCTTTGCTGCTGGCTAATTGCTGGTGGTCTGTGCAACCGCACTTCTGCTCATGTTTTATTTACCTTTTCATACAGCACCCACTGTGATCCAAAGAACATTCAACAGCAAATAGACCCCGTCCATCTGCCCACAGGCTGGGCTTTGGCACTATTAGTGCTGTTTGATCTTTCTGGTTTGTTTGTATGTACCTGTAGGAGCAGCCTCCCTGTTAACATCATGTCCTCTCCCCACCATCAGAAGGATCAAAACCATGAAACAGTGAGGCTTTTTCTTTTCACCCCAAACAGAATTTTTCTTCTCGCGCTGGCAGGCATGTCATTGTACTCCCTATTGATTACTGCCTCACTAATGTCCCCCTCTAAAAGAAGGAAATTGCTGCTACAGAAAACTATTTTCCAACCTCCAGTGAGTTTCCTGTGGCACACAGAACCCAGATATGATGCCATGTTGTTAACCACCATCTGCAGGTTCTTTAGCTGTTAATTAACTATTTACTCCTTGCAGCTCTCCTGTAATGCTTTGAATTAATGTTTCTCCAAACGTGAGGTTTGCACACAGTAACAGAACATACACTACAGCCAAAAAAGTCCCTACACTTCATCTGTCACTGTCACAAAAGCAGCCAATTACAAATCATCTGGCAAGGCATCTTTAATCTAACCTATTTTTATTTTGCTTGCCATTAATTTGTTAGATCAAAACCATCCAGCTGTAAGAAATGAGTTACTTCACTCCTCAAGTAAAATCAGGAAAGATAAGTAGCTCAAAAAATCGTTTAAAATCTGTAGAAGCTGATAAAGCATATTTGTATCTTCTTCTCTAGAAGTGGTGCAGTCTAACATATCTGTCAGATTTCCCCAGGTCTGCTGATTGCTTATCTCTCAGTCCATCACAAAGGAAAATCCTGAACCTGGGACAAAAGGCTGCCAGGCAGGGTTGACAGCATTAACAGGAGATCAATGCTAGAAGTATGGAAATTACTACCAAGGTATATGGAACCTTCCAAAGAGAATCAGAGCACCAATTCCAAGTCCAAACTTCAGAAATATTTTAGATGGTGGAATATACCAGTGGTTCCACAGGTGTGCAATTGGTTCAAAAGCCACATTTTAAAATATGTTTCCTTTCCAATGGTAGGCTCTGGATGCTGAAGACAGCATTACTTGGATATAGGAGTTACATTACACTCATCACTCGATCATCAACAAATCTTACCTTCACCCAAAGAACAACAACAAAACTTTGTTACCAAAACTGGGTATGAACCAATAAGGAGCCTTTCTCTAAAAACACGCTAAGTTATTTGCACTTAAGGAGAGACAGAGTTGGTAACAAAGCCCAATTTCTTATGACCATTTTGCACAGACAGAGAAAACAGCCGTTTCCTAGGAAGTGGAAATAAGGCCCATTGTTGGCTTATGCCCCACACAACGACAGAAAGAGCTATCAATAAAATCTCCATCATCCTCAGTCAAGGTTGATTTAGTCATGCAGAGAACACCTCCCGTAGAATATTGCATCTCTGCCTATTGATATTCCTGTTGATTTCAGTGAGAGTGATTATCATTCAAGACTACAGATCACAGCATCCACCAAAATCAAGCACTTGAGTAAAAATTTCCCCCCATGAAGAGTTTTATGCTCTCAGGGATCTTGTGATGAGGCATAAAGTGTGAAAGCTCCATCCTTTTTAGCTTGGCTAAGATGATTGCATGTGCATATGCTGAATCCTTTTATTACATATCAAAGACATTTACTATTTTGTATGAGACTTGAAAGAACAGTTTGAGGATTTGCCAGCAACAGCTTTTAGAGAAATGTTTACAAGAAAAACAGAAGAAATTATAGCGTTTTAGAACTATTAGGTATATGAACCTAAAAATTTGAAGGACAGGTAGCTCTGCATTACCTGAGAACATCTGCTGTGCTGACGTATCAATTTCCATGAAAACTTTATTTAAGAAATCATAGGAGGAAAGTTTTTTCCTTTCCATTAATCCAAAATTAATATAACATAGCCTTAATTTAGCTGAACTTCTGGGCAAAACATTCTGACCTCTCCTGAAAACACGCAGAGTCATGAATGCACCTAAACCTGTCTAATGAGCAAGGTGAAGGAAAAAGTGAACAGCATTTTCAAGAGCTGATCTTTCATGTGTGCCAAGAGCTGACTCCGGGGTTCCCTGAGCTCTGCTGGGCAAAGTTTTGCTGCTCAGGAAGGAGAAGACCCAGGAAGGGCAGCTGGAACTCTGGTCCTGAGCAGCACGAGCTCCACACGGGTGTGACTGCTGGGACAGGTCCTGGTCATCCTCAAATCCTGCTCTGATTTAAGGGAGCTGAAGTGCACAAGTGTGCTGAGGGATATCAAAACACAGCCCTACCTCGGGCAGCGGCAATTTCCGGAGCAGTCCTAGACCTTGCTGGGAAGGCTGTTTACACTGTAGACTACTAGCTGATAGCGATGGTCAAATCAGTTAAACAAAATAATTTCTCTCCTACTCATCCAAGTGCCCCCAAGCCATTTTAAATTAACTAACTGCAAATGAAGAAAATGGAATAAATCAATGTTCAGGTTTGCAAAATATTGCATCGTTTCCTGTAATGACATTTTTTCTCTCTGCCCATTCATGACTTTACAGCTCATTAACAACTATTTTAATGGTGCTCAAGCTTCCACAGCTTTCTCCTAGTGCCAAAAAACAACCACTAGAAAAAATTTTCCTACCATGAAACATGGAACCAACACGTCTGACAGCAGCCCAAATGCAGATGCCAGAATACATACATAATTTTTTCCCCAAAGTTATAATCGCGGCTTCACAATTTTACTGCCTCCCTGCTGAAATATTTGGTCTGCACATTTTCATCCTTAATGCACCTGAACAAACAGTTCCAGCAACACAGATGAATAAAATGTTGAACAGATGCAAATGACTTTTATCTCATTCCTATTTTGACAACCAGCTTACGCAGTCATCTCAGGTTGCTCCTTATCTATCTACAAACAACTTGAAGTTCCCCATAATGCTTCTTTTCCTTCTCAACATTGATTATATTTATGTTTCCTTTATTTTTCATTAATTCAATCAAATCTGAGGAGCAGCTTGATTAACACTGCTCCTAAGCAGCAGATTTATGGTTTGGAGATGATCTTCTGTCATGCCAAATGTATTATGTGCATTAATGCTTCAATTCAGCAAAAGGCTGCTGCCAGAGCTCAAAAATAAATAAAACTTTTAAAAATCAAGAGGCCAATTGCATCACTCATCTCACTGGCTGCTCTCCAGGTCAACAGCCATTATTTATGAATAATAAAAAATTCTTTTCACTATTACCATACAGTTTTAATGAAGAGAGTTCTTATTCCTATGAAATAAGCAACAAAAATCCCAGAACTCTTTCGGTGCAAAGGTTTGGACTTCTGGAAATTATAAAATAATGATGTGCCTGTCTTGCAGCAGATTGCAGTAGAACATCAGCACCTCTTTTCCACCCAAGAAAAAATTCCAGATTAAATTACTGGCAATAGAGTATTTTCCTCCTATGTGAACGTAATCCACTTATTATTGCCACAGTAAATTGAGAATTGTTTGCTTTCCAGTCTTCAATACTGTGGTTATCAGATCTCTGAATTACAAATTAATATTTCCTCAATTTTCAAATCAGGAAAATAATTTTGACATATATCTAAAGTGCAAAATACATTTGTACAAAACGCACAAGAGGAACGAGAAGGATGAAAACTTTACACTGACTCCAATGAAGTATTGACAGTACATTTAGCACAAAACAATAAGGAAAACCAGAAAGAGTATTTCACAGGCTTAGTCAATACACCCCAACCAAACAGATCATCACACCTCCAATGGATTTTTTTTTTTTCAGAATGCCTATCCAAGAAATGTTCCTCCCACTTTGTCCTGAGCTGTACTACACAATACAGTATACACACAATAAAATACACAGTATTGTAGTATTTGAATTTCATGATTGGGTCCCAAGTTAGCGAAAATGCAAATACTGTTTCCCTGAGTGCTTTTTATTTATTTATTTTGTTATACCTGAAATTCTAAGAGCAATGAAAAAATTGCAAGCTTTGAATTTTCCCACATTCTGGCTGCCCTTGTTATACTGTTTTCTTTTATATGGAAAAAAGTCTGATGCTGAAGAATTAAACACTTCTTTTCATACAGTCCATTTTTGAAGCTTTGGTCACTAGAGGACACCAGGAAATACCCTTGGAGATGCTAATTTTCCTTGCCCAGACCTATTCAAACTGATGCATTTACATATTTATCATTTGATGAGCTGTATCTTGATAATATATTTAACACATTTGACTGAACTATCCTGCCTGACCTCAGCTGTATCACTGGGAAAAAGACCTACTTCCCAAGTTTCTATTATTAAAACAAAGAAGAAAAAGAAGAAAAAAAACCAGCTATACTTCTAAGACCCAGAAACGTAAACATCAAATCATAGTTCCTTTCACAAGGCAGCCCCACTTGGGCTTTGCACGAGTTACATGGCATTTGAGATGACAGTTATATTTGGGGTGATTAAAAGATATTTGCATTCATAAATAATGTTTTTTGCAATTCAAATCCGTATCTTATCCCAGGAGTGATTTATTTCAAGAAAAAATCACCTAATTTCCAAATTTTAGAAAAAGCGCCTTCCTTGAAACTAAAAGAATAGCCTTTAACCAAAGACAGGAAGAGCACAATTTATGCAGATGAATGTGGAGAATTTGCATAGAAAATTAGAGCTACGTGACTAAGAACTACTTTTTTTAATATGATATCTATAATAAATGAGTCAAATATCTCATGGAAGTGCCTTGTTAAACCTTCACTCACCCCACAAGCCCAAGAGCTACAGTGCATAGGAACCTCCTCAGTTGGAGCTGAAAAAAAGTGCTAAACAGCTGTTCCTACAAAATGCTGCATAAAATGCTTCTGTCTCAATACTGCACCTATTTAATCCATATTACCACGTAATCACTACTTCTAATGAAATCTTCCTCTCCCTTGCTGTTTGTTGAATCCAATTTTGGCCTGATGCTCGAGAATATTTGAGCCAGAGACCAGAGTGTTCTACGTTCACTTACCACACTCAGTAGTGGCTTATGTGTGTCACCACCACAGGGCTTTGGAGTGAAAAACCAACCAGACAGAAGTTATAGACACACTTGAAAGTTAAGAAAAAAATTAATCAATTGCATTCTGGATAAAGCGCAAGTGATCAGAAGGAATGCACAGCCGGGGCTGGGAAAGAGAACAGGGTTACACATATCAGGAATCAGAAAAGCTTGAGCTCCTGCAGATCCAAAGTCTGAGTTATCTGCTGAGTTTGAAGACACAAGTGAGCTGACCAGTGAAACAGCTTTTTCCTTGATCATTCCCAGAACAAAGCAATGGTGGATTAAAAAAGCAATAGCGAGTGTTTGGAAGGAAAACATCGAGACACACAAACACAGGTGATGAGGGTGGAAAAATCCAGTGCACTGAAACCAAGCAAAGCAAAACCAGGCATCAGGGGCTCTAAAAATGCAAATCTTCATTCTGCATCATAAATAAAACTGGAGAAAAGAGAAAGATGTCTCTTTAACCATTCAAGGAATTCTCCTGTTTTAGAGCTGAGATTCTAGACATCTAAATGGTTACTTGTGCATGTCATCAAGCTGAAGCGTTTCACAAAAGCAATTAGCAATCTCTGATGGGAAAACTCAGAGGACCGAGGTGGTGAGGGCATTGCTTCATCCAGGGTCCTGAACCCACTAATGAGGAATTCTACAAAGTGCCACATAAAGCTGATGGGCTGAACTGAAGTAACAGATAACTGAATGTTATTGATGTCAGATGCATCTGGCCTCTGGTACTTCAAAGAAAGAGCTGCAAGTGAAATAAATTTTTATGTGATTTAATAATCAGGAGTTTCATGTGCCACATATCTAATGATCTGATTGCAAAGAATTAATTCACTTTTGTGTCTTTTTGTCTTTTCATCGCTCAGATTTCCTTCTCCTTGTAGAAGGAAATCTGTTGCAAGTTACTATGATGTACTAAAGGATATAGAAAATCTGTGGAGTTTTAATATTAGGATGCTTCCCAACTAAAAGATGCTTTTTCTGCATGGGAGGCAGTTTCAACAAATCAAGGCTAGGTGGTGGGTAGCAGTATATAAAAGCTAACACAGCTCCTTCCTGCTGAAGTTAAAGATGCTTCCTCAGTGAAATAAAGAGACTTCTGGAGATAGAGGATAGTTATTTTCTTGTAATATATCAGGGACTGAATAAGCTTTTAAAGTAAATTAAGAATGTTAATCTCACTAAAAAGTGTGTCACAAAATCGTTGTTCTACTCAAGCAACAAAAAACCTCATTCAGATGTCAAGGCTGTGGATTTCAGCTAAGGAGCTATAGGACTGCAGAATATGAAAGGACTTGGAATGAGGCAAAAATTCAATGATTACCAGAGTTTCATAACATTTGGCAATCTCAACAATTTAGTTACAAATACGCAATTGGTACAAATATTTTGACCCCCAAATGGAGAACCTATAGGATACCTTGTAAAGTAACATCTTAGAAGCAACAGAAAAATCCTTAATTCAGTCTTACTTCCTGACAGTTGTAATTAATCAGTGAAAAGTCACCAAGCTTGAGTAAGGCACTGAGTAATGAAAGCTGAGCAGGCAGGTCATTCTGGCTTATTCACCTTTTTAAGGCTGATTCCTCTGTCTCTCCAAGCAGGAAACTCCTACTGCAGTCAACAGGAACTGTGCATGGAGAGGAAGAGTGATAATGATTGGCATTCCTACACCTAACTAACGAGCCAACCTAGAGCCTTACAAGTTAAAGAACTGAAGGTAGTTAATTCTTCTGGAACTTGAATGGATTCACAATATGACCTTGATAAACACACAGACATAGGATCTGAACCCAAGACCTCTGAAATCCATGGGAATCTGTTTTATGCCCATGCTTTTTTGATTAGACTCTCAGCAGTTCATTTAATACAAGATATGAAACAATTTACAAGGCTAATTTATGTCCATTTTTTCCAAGGTGTACCTGCTTTGCAGTCTCTAATGCCATAAAATAGAATGTGCTCATAACAGCCAGGCTAATTTGCAGCAGATTCTCAAAATCTTTTTGCGAGGCCATATCAGTTCCAGTGATACTCTTCATACCTAAGTTGTCGGATATATCAGCTACTAGTGATGCTTCTAAATTTGGAATGAACTTCTAAAGTGCATCTAGTGTAACATTTATCTTCTGCTATCAATATAGGATGCTGTGAACTGTTTTGCTAGATAGGGCTAATAACAGCCAGCTGAACCAGAAGTGACTTTGCAGCACAGGGGTAATAGAACGAACCTTCTTCTGTGCATCTTATCTGATTTCAGGTCAGTCAGCCCCTTTTGAAGAGTAAGAAACGCAGATTTTTCTGCAAAGCTTCTGAAAATAAAATATTTAGTATTGTCCACAGGCTGAGGAGTGATAGCAAAAGAAATGCGGCTGGAATTAAAATTCTGCTCAAAAAGAATGAAAACCAGCAACACTGAGAATTTCTCAAACAAGCCTATCAGTTGCTGCACACATTTCTGTTCAATTATGCTGCCTTTACTTCAGAGTTAATAAAAATCTACTACATAATGCTTCTTTATGGAGATTGATGGACATCTTTCATGCTAATTCCTTCCTGAGTTAGTAAGCCTTTATTTGCCATGTCAAGGCAAAAATGATGGCAGGCAGCCTAGCAGAAATGCCAGCACATACTCTCAAATGTCATTAAAGTTGCAGACCAAATTAAACTATTGACCAAATGAAAGTGTTTACCACACATGCCATCTACACCTCGCTCTGGGGAAAGGCTGAAGTGACACCTCATGGGATCAAAGTGCATTTTACAGAACTGACGCTCCTGGCTCCCAGGAGGGCACAATAACATCTGTGAGGAGCACAAATGTGACTTCTCCATGCACAGAACTAGTGAAAAGACCCTGGAAAATGCAAGGAAAAGCATCAAATATTGCTGGAAATATGATTTACTTCAGCATAGTTGTATTTGATCTTATTTATCAGACTATTCTGAATTGGAAGTTTGCTGACATGGAGAAGCTCTAAATTTGGGAAGATTGTCCACAAAGGATATTCTTGTCCTTGCTGATACACAAATGGAGGGTCCAGTGGTTCAGCTGCCAACCCTGCACAGCCACAGGCTGGTTCTGACTCCAACAATCACATTCGGTCTGCCCATAGCTCCAGCCACAGCAGCTCTCCTGCAGGCAGCACAGACAGACAGAGTGGCAGTGGACAAAAGCCACACTCCCAAATTTCTTTTGTGCACCAAGACAGGACTTGCAGCTCTTGTTCTGTTCCTTTGCAGCTACCAGCCTCAGACAGCTGAGTTTCCTTACATGAAATATCTCCCTGTTAAAAAGTTTTCAGCAGCTCAGTTTCTGACTAGGAAAAAAAGAATCTGACAAAGCCACCTTGACTTCTTGTTGTCACTTCGTCAGTACTTAGTGCCTAATGGCTTTGATTTAGGTTCAGGCACTCTCGGCAGGAAGGATGCTCAGTTCCCCACAGTGAGAACAAGGCTCCTGGGTTTTGACCAGTTTGATAATTACCTTGCCAAACAGAACAAACATTACCCTGGCTCAGCAAACTGCTCCCACGGATGTGTGAAGCTGCTACATCTGTTCCTTCCCTCCGGGCTGCTGGGCAGGCTCGGCACCTCGGGAGGCTCAGCCCTCGGAGAATGTGGAATATACAGGATAACTCAGAGCAGCTGCTAAACACTCAACATCCATCCTCAACCCCCAGACACCAACAAACAAAACTGCCCGGCCAGCACCAAGTGTGCTAAAATGAACACAGGCATCTGAGGGGTTCATTTCATTTTTTTCACGTTAGTCTGTCTTCACACAAGGGGCATTTTGCTAATTGGCGTGATTCAGTTAAATGAGGAGGTATTGTGAGATTAAAAAACATAGCCCAACTGTTTGGATAACGGAATGGGGAGCAGGCTTATAAGCCACAGAAATGAGGAAAAGAGCTGTCATGCTCTGGAGGTTACAGTTAAAAATGATCTTGGGAAATGAGAGGAATGAATAAGACAACAGTCAGTACACACAAATACAAAGCAGCAGCATCAGAAAGCAGAAATCAAAGCAATAAACACAAAATGGAGATTGACTAGGTAGAAATAATACAAAATGAGATCCCAGAGTGTCAACAAACTGCAGGCTGAATAGGAATCAAAACTGTCAAGCTGCTGCAACAAAAGTAAACTCTTTTAACTGAGTGTATTAGCAGGAAGTCTTAACTAAAACACAGGAGATGATTATTCTGCTCTATTAAGCATTGTTGATGCCTTTATTGGCACATGGTTCTGTCTGGGTAAAAGTATAAACAGGATAAGAGGGTAAGATGAGGATAAGAATTCAGGGGTGAACAGTAAAATTGATAAAAAAAATTATACGATTTCAAAGGAAATGAAAAAAAGGAAATAGATTGAACTACTTGAGAAAAGGAAGACTCAACAAGGGAGTAATGAGACATCTTAAAATGAGAAAATACTTGTCACAAAGCAAGCAGTTATCCTTGAAGATTGCTCTCCATATCTATAAGGACAGAATGAGAAACAACAGACAAATTCCAGTGTGGGGGCTTTGGTGGAGTATTGGAGGAATCTTCACAGGGAGTCAGACTGCCTTCTCCAGAGGTCTGTGATTACCCTGGGTGAGCAGTGGTTGGAGTTATATGAGCTCTCAGGAGAAGACGTTCACAGGTCCTGCAGCTGAGTTGCAGTCCTTGGGGAAACAGTGGGAAATCACCTCCCTGGGAAAGAACATGGTGACCAGGAAGCCAAGATAAGGGCTTTGTGTCTGGTGAGATGGTTTCATGTTGGAGAGTTTTATGATTGGAAGAAAATAATGAATTTCTGAATTCTGAAGAGATAACTGGGTTACAGATTTTCAGTAAAAAAGCACAATGAGGAATGTGCTGATTATCCTTGAGGAGTCCATCCAGTTTTGAGTATGAACACAACTCATTCTCATTTTCCGGGTCATCTTTAGATACTCTTAAGTGTGAGACAGAGGGTTATTTATGTGCATTTACATGCAATCAGTATGTGGCAGTCATATTAGAAATAATTTGTCCTGTGATTGTCTCTAGCAGCAAAAATTACTCCAAACTTTCAGGCAATATCTTACTTCTTCGAATTATCTAGTTTTGTTAAAATTGGTTATAATCCCATTTCAGTGGTACATTAAAGTAAAAACACTACCACATCTTAATATGACAAAATAATAAGCCAAATATCATTATATCTTCCCACAGAAAAGGGCATACTGTAAATCTAGAGCACATTCCCCATTTTAGATCATGTTTGGAGTGACAATTAGGTGAAGAAGATAAAAAGAAACTTTGAGAGAAACTCTAAGGGTTGATTTTTGCAACTGAAGGAAAATACTAAAATAACATTATTTTGGCTACTTTTCTATTTCTTTAGGCGCAAATAAGGCAGATTGGAAAAATGATCATTCCCATCAGGAGTTTCTGAAAAGATATAAAATAGATTAAACTGCTTTTGTCTTTGCGCTTGAATGTAGAAACAACAAAAAGTAATTTCAGTTCAGAGGGGCGGCAGGTAAACAACAGCAATCTTCAGTTTCATTTTCATTCTGGAAGGTCTCCTTGCTGATGTTTTGCCCTTAATTGCTTTTCTAGTCACCTGGTTGAGCATAACTGTGTGAGATCATATTTAAACAAACTCACTTTGTTTTCTTAACTCCTGCAGAAACAGCATTTTTTTTCCCTCTGGATTATAACTGACTTCACTTCTGACTTCATTAAGCAAAAGGCTGACCTTTTAGTTTGGGTTTTTGGGGTTTTTTTGTTGTCGTTGTTTTGGTTTAGGTTTNTTTTTTTTAACTAAATATTCTTAGTATTGCTCTTTTCTGACTCCATATAGATACGCAATGTTTGACAGCATGCCTTTCAATCACGATTTCCAGCTGCCCCACAGCCATGGAAGCATCTTGCTGCTCCCTGATCTTATCTTTCCTTTTTCCTCTGATTACTTCTGATATTAGCAAAAACACCAGATGCTCACAAGGTGGAGGCTGATCTGACCTTTCTGATCACACAGCAACTCCTACAAAAAGATACTGGGAAAGCATTAATGGGAGCAATCAACACTGCTGATGGGGAACATATCAGCACTTCACAAGCGAGAGGGATCCATGCTGAAGAAGTAAAAAAACAGATAATAGTTCGGATGGAGAGAGCCAAAAGGAGTAGAATGAAAGAAAAGGCTTAAAAGGCAGAGAAAACATCAAAGTTCACAGAGGCCAGAAGATACAGTATTGGAAAATACAACAGAAATTCTGAAAGAAAATGAAGAAAAAAACCCAGACCCAATTCAAAAAAATCAATGGACTTGAGAAAGTCTTATCCTGAGATTCAACAGGATCTTTTGGTCTCTGAAGTAGTTCAGATGAGCCAGCCATTCTGCTTTATTGCATCCTGTCTTTTATCCCAAATAACATCATCTCCCCTTTCATCCCCGAAAAATCCCTGTAGGTAATTTAGAAATAAATAGAACCAAAAAGAACCTAAGCATTTGGGTTGAAAATCTGCCTCCACTAGGGAAAATGACCGAATTGCCATTGACTACAAAGAGAGCTGGTGTTTCATCCTGAGAACATATTGGGCATGTGAACTTTAGATCCCGCAGGATTACAGAGAACAAACAGTGTCATAAAAGATATCATCAATTTTTTCTTATCAATTTACAGAAAGCAGTAGTGGAAGGGTACACAGAAGTGCAAGTTTTTGGGGTTTTTTTGAATTAAAAATTGGATAGAATTTGCATGAGCAAACCCAAAGCTTTTACAAAAGTTCACTTGGCCACAAGGGATAGTGCAATGGCACGAAGCTTAAAGAGCTGAAGGACCATTAACTACTGTGCAGACTCTTCAATCACAGTATTGCTGCCCTGAGTCAGGTTTAAGTAACAGTTATTCTTTGTCATATTTATGTTTCGGTTGTTTATAATGTAGAAAAAAAGTCAGTCCTCCATAGCAAAGAATTTTCACCTTCCTTCCTTTTATTAAATTTGATCCAGGGGACCATACTAACTCAGACTGCACAAATCAAAGCACATAAACCAAATCATCAGGAGCATCTCATGATTCTGGGAGAGAGGTGTGCACATTGAGAACACATAAATCACATAGCAATGGCATCCAGCACACAAAAAGAATTATTTTGGGCATGCACAATATTTTAAAGATCAAATTTTAATTTAAAGATGGAAAACCTTTGATGGTAATTCTCATCATGCCTTGTTTTTTTTTTTCCCATATCTATATCTACTGTTATAAGGGAACTCTTCTCTAATAAAATCCCGTAATTTAATGCACTGATGGTAATGTTGATTCAATTTTCTGCTTGCATAAATATATTCTAAATCCATATTATAAAAAAATATCACTGGCCCTAGGTGTAAAAATCTGTGGTTTTAATCATCTATGTAGCCAGAATTAATGAACCGGTAATAAATCTCATTTGATTAACTGATCAATCATACTTTATCTGCATTACCATAGCATAATACAGGCATCCACTAAGAAAAACATTAAAAAATAAAAGATAAATTGGTTCTGAGCATGGATTAAAGGATTATTTGACCAGATGAAAGCAATGAGGCTGAAATTGTTTTAAACAAAGTGAAAACACCATTTGTTTCAAACTGAAAATTGAAGGGGCTAGTGAAATCCATAGGAAGTAAAATCACTGAGTTGTGTTATTTATGGGAGGTACAATCCTAGAAAAAAAACAAAGTGCAAGAAGGAAATGCCCACGTTCTCTTTAATTTTATATGCAACGAAGTTTATAGTGAAGAGAGATCAAACATATTTTGTTCAACTGCAGGTACTGGGTCAAGCATGTAAATGTCTAAAGCAGTCAAACAAAACATGAGCGGTCATAATGAACAATATTCTGCTGGCCTGCTCATTCCATTAGACTGATACTCTTTATGTGTCCCACTGACTTCCAGCCCACTTTGGGAAAACCTCTCCAGATTTCATGCCTGCAGCTTTACAGCACGGTGCCCACATGAAGTGCTGCCTCAGTTCTCTGCACATTCAGAGCACACAAAACAAGTGGAACAAGGAAAGAGGGATGGAGAGTGACAGTACCTGACCAGGCTTGAAGTCAGTCACATTTGGCATCACAGCCCTTTGCAGAGGTGCTAAAGAAACTCAGCAAAGTTTTCTGGCGATTCTGCCAACTCCATAATGCCAGCAGTCAACAAGTCCAACAGCATAAAACGGTTTCCAACCCTCTACAGACCCATAACACACTGGGTAATACACAGGGTGAAAAAGGTGAGGAAGAGGAATGTTATAAATGTAGTGTATCTGCCCTGCCTTACCTTTGTTACAGTCCCAATTGAATGTGCAAGTTTTATCAACAGACTGCATAATTAAGATCTTAACACACACCCACACACACTCCAATGTTCACATGCCCTAGCAGTAAGGAACTGGGAGCCATAAAACATCTGGTGTGATCACTGGAAAACATATCAGCAACTCTTCATGATAGCAATTACATAACCACCGTGGTGTCTTGGAAAGATGTGACAAAACTCTCTTTCAAAGTACTACATGTAGCTGGAAAGAACTGAATGTGAAAGTGCTGTTTCAAATCCTACAGCATAACTTTCTTTCTCCTCTGACGACTGTATAACATTGTTCCTCTGATTCTGCTTGTTTGCAAAAACAGCACCAAATACATTCACCTGTGTGCCCATGGATGCACAGATAGTTCCACACATACATGGAAATTCACAGGGATGTCACCACAGCAGCTGAAGTCCACACAGCCACTCCCTCACTGCCCCTGGCAGTAAAATAGGGGGGGAGACAATAGGGAAGACAAGAAATATCCACGGGTTGCAATGAAGACATTAAACAGGACAGAGAAGGAAGGGATGATGATAAGAATAATAATAGTAGTAGTAATAATGGTAATAATAGTAATATTACCCAAGTGATGCAAAGTGCAACTTCTCACCTCCCACTGAGTGATGCCTGGCCAGCTCCTCAGCAGCAGCCCCTGACCAGCTTTGTCCCTGGTTTATAGCCTAAGCATGGTCTCACATGGTCTGGACTGTCCCTGGGGTCAGTTATCCTGGCTGGGTCCCCTGCCAGCTTCTCATGCCCCCACAGCCTCCCTGCTGGTGGAGTGAGAAGCTAAAAGGTCCTTGACTTGCAGCAAGCGCTGCTCAGCAGCAGCTAAAACATCCGTATGTTATCCACATTATTCTCATCCTAAATCCAAACCACAGCAATGAACCACCTACCCGGAAGAAAATTAATTCTGTCCCAGCTGGAACCAGGACACATGTACCATGAGCCACAGAAGAGGCCTTCTAGTTCCCAAACCCTTGCTTCCTTGGTATCCGCCCTCTTGCTTTTGAAATACCTAATTCTGACCCGTTTAAGAGAGGCTAATGAGGCCAGTAAATTATCTGGGAGGAAGAACTCACAAGTCTGTGGTTCAGATGACAGCACTGAAAGGAAACATAACAAGTCTTCACATAAAGAAAATGCCACTGAATTTAAGGTGACAGCCAGTTGTTTGTCTTCTCAATGGCACACAACACGAAAGCTTTCAACTCAAAGGTCTGAGCTGCAGAAAAGGAAAGTCCAGGTGACAAATTTCCAATGGTTAAGAATACCAGAATAAATTGCTGGGGAGACCGTGGACAGTGAGGAAACATCAGGAGTGATGCAGACAGAGTTGATGCTGCCTTGGGGGAAGAGGTGGAGTATTTAATTCCTTAAGAGTTTCTTGAGATTATGACACACCATGTCATTTCCAAAGCTTTGCAAATTTAGTGGATTGAGGAAGTGATGAACTAATTATTTATATGAAAAGATTCTGATAGCATGATATATCTACTAAACGAAGTTTTAGCTGGATTTATAGTTTGTTCCCTGCCATTTTCATCTCTAGCAGATGAGGTGTGAAATTGCTTCAGTAGAAGGACTCAGCACATAACAGCATCAGACAGCGTTTAGAAGAACAGAACTGTCAGACTTCAGGATCATGCTGAGCTCATCACTCCCCTCAGGATCTGCAGTTTCCTTGTTTATGGCACATTTTCTAGGGAACTGTGGAAACCAGATCTGGTCACATGCTCGTTTTTTCATGTTTGGACTTACTGACACTTTTTCAGTCTCTGCTATGAAATTGTGCCCTAGAAAACAGCACTGAATGGCAATATCACAAAATGGCAGATGCACATACAATCCTTCTGCTTCATCTGCTTTATTCACTTCGAGAATTCTTCCAAATCCATGACCTTGTAAGCATTTGAAGAATGAGGTCGGATACCTCAGACACCAAAATAAAAGAGAGGCAAGGAGCCCATGAGGTTTGCAGGCCACCCCTCAGCAGAGCTGATGGAGGGCTCTGAGCACTGCTGTGGCTGTCGTGTGAAGGGAAGGCAGGAGATGAGAAGGTGGCCTCCTAATCCCCCCAAAATTTTAGACCATTCTACCACATTATCAACACTGCTTTTCATCTTAGTACTTTTATCTAACAGAGGAGAAATTGCCTAAATCTGCAAGCTAACCAATTAATTAAAGCTTTAGAAGCAGCTAATTTGGACCAGATCTGCTCAACTATTGCCACAATGTAATGATGCTTTTACATGGACAGGAAAATGCACATGATACAAATACCCAGGAGCCAGGTTTATATCAGAATGACTGGAAAAGAGAAATACCCAATGAACATGCATTTTCCATCCAAGTTATGTAAGTCTCAGCCAAATTTAAATCACTGTAACTTCACCAAGAAGCCTGCATGTAACTGAGGGCAGAATTTGACACTGATGTAATTCTGCCTTTGTGTTCTGCCCCTCAGTAATCCGGTTTAAATCTATTTGTCATACACCCCATCCAGTTTTATAAGCTTAAAGGAATTTTTAGTACGTCCTCTCCAAAAGAAAAAAAGGAATTAATGAATTTAGAGTTAATGCCCAACTTTAATTGCCAAGACATGAAAATTACACTATAATTCATTAAAATGAAATCCATTCACCACACATAACCAACCCTAGGCTCTTTATGTGTCAGAGATGTCACTTAAATTCACACCATTTGGTGGAAAATAAATGCTACTAAGTTTTATTAAAATACTTGTTAATTCACATCTACCATAATTGAAATACAAGGAAAAACATTGTAATTAGCTCCCTACTACAGACCCAACAAAGATTTTAATGAACTTTTTTATTTAGTCAGCATACCAAAAATTACTTTCTCAAACTAAATGTTCTCATCATTGAGGAAATTGTCGACATACAAGAACAGCCTCCTATAATTATCTAGTGCTTAAGCAAAACAAGCTTGCAAATATTTCCGACTTTAATTTTTAATAGTTTCCTTTTGAAACCTCTTATTGTGCCAATGTACTGGACAAACACATGAAGGGAGATAGTGAAGTAAAATTTAACATAGACATCCCTAAAACTAATAAAATTGTTCACAAAAAACACCTTTGCTCTAGATATACCTTTAATTATTCACTCCTTGCCTTCTCTGCCACACAAAAAGCTCTATTTCCATTCTGTACTACCTTGCTCCAGCAACCTCCTGAAACCCCATCCCCCCTTTCACTGAATACTAACTAGAAGTGAGATAAAAACTTCATTATCCTAAGGTCTCGAGGGTATGGATTCAATATTTTAATTTAAAAAAATAAAAATAATTTAAAACCCGCACAGAGATCACAGAATTCCTGTTATTTCAGAAAAGCAAGCAAAAGACTCTTTTCTCTCTACTAGATTGATGAAAAAGACAGCATACTAACGGGCAGGCAAAAATCAGCTGTGCCAGGGGACTGCCATGCAAAAAATCCATTATTAATACACCTGATCCTTTTTCAAAGTATTCAACATCATGTACTGCATACTTTATTGTTGCTTCTCTCAGCATTCTCTTTCTTCCTCATCCCTTCCCAACTCAAAAGAAAACAGTAAAAGGGACATTACCACAACTTTTCCACTCCTGAAGGCTTTATTCCAACACATTCTTTTCCCACTGAAACTGTGTAATTTTCAAATGCTCAGAGATGACACAAAGGCTGAGGAGCGTGTTCCAGCAGAACCCTTCTTGTTATGTGACAACCCTGTCATGGTTATGTCACACATTTCCTCCAAGTTCTTGTCTTCATTTGAAATCCAGGCAGAATTAGCTGTTCTTTATTGTTTCAGAAAATGTGGATAAAGCAATTTCCAAATATCTTGTGTATAACTTCCATGAGCAGTGTCTCAGTTGAGATCAGTGCCTGGAAGAAGCCCTGTGTGCATCTTGTTTGTACCTGATCCCCATCTAACTTCAGCCCACTGAAGGTCAATTAGGCTTAGCTAGACCTCAGAGCGGCTTCCTAACCTAAACCACAGACACAATGAACAACCACCTCCAGTTTTTGGATAACTGTGCAGACAAGAAAAGTTAAGCAGCTGTGTCCTTTTTTTAAAATTGCAGCCTGTGAAGAGAAGCTGACTTGTTGCATTCTTATAAAAGCCATCTATATAGAGTGCATTCCTCCTTCTGGGCTCTCTGCTGCCTCTAGACAGGTGGCCTCTCTCTCCTCTTTCATCTCCAACCTTTATATTTTTTTCTATCGTAAAAATGAAGTACCTGACTGACTGATACAAACAGGCCTATTTCCAAATCATATCAACACCTTCATCTGCCAAAAAGTTCATCTTCAATGCAATTTCCAAAGCAGAGCTCTCCACCCTGGGTGCCTGTGATAGTTCCATACATCAAGCACACCGCTCACAAATGCACCACATGACACTAACAGGGACCACAACTTCCCCTACGAAATCAAGGGAGAGCAAAGTAATAGAAACTGAAAGAAGATAAAATATTTTTCAGGTAGTGGAACACCAGCTGATAGCAATTTCTCTTTCGAGCCACAGTATATTTAATTTATTTATAGGCATTAGGAAAATGTTATTGCCACAGCCATGTGTAAGGAAATACAATAGAAGTGCTTCTTCATGAAAAAGCAGCTCAGAAGTAGAAACATAAGGAAAATGAATAATGTTTTCCTAAATATCAACTCCCATTCCTTGCAATAGAAAAATGATGAAGCCAGGAGCTATGTCAGGAAATTAGGAGGGGGAGCAACTAAGTGCAGCCTATAGCCAGCACATAGCAATGTCGTATTTAGGAGTTTTATTTAAGTTCAATGGAGTTTAGGAGTTCTTATAAGTTCAATGTCTTATTTAGGAAAAACATAGCAACTCATAGTATTTATGACTAAACTATCACGACCAATATATTTATGTTTCTGATACTCGTATATATCATTCACATTAACATCCTGCTGGTGTTTTTCAAAGAGGCTTGTGCTTTTTATGACACTACCTGCACAAGGCTTTTCATGGCTTTGCTTTTATCTTCTTCGGGATAGCTAAACAAAATCTGGATTTTGAGGATAAAGAAATCCATTGGGTTAGACTAAATTAACTATAACCATATTCTAGAGTTGAGAACAGAACTAACAATCATGGCTACTGGATTTCTTTTAGCTAACACTGAGTCCTTAGGCAGCTTTATGGTCCACTGAGAGAGAACCACAGATTTTTTGTTAGACGTCTGTATTTAACACTATGAAATGCAGAGGTTCTACTTCCCTTTTGGTTTTTCAGACTTCTGGTTATGTCAGCAACATTTCACAGGTTTTAAATATGAAAGGTCATTCCAAAGGCCTCACTGAAGAGAGAAACAAGTCCCAATGCTGGAGCCTTCCCAGCAAGGATACATTTGCTCTTAGAGAATATGTGCCTCTTCTAATGAATTTTAACCTCCAGCAATTAAATAAAGGATAAACTCCATGAACACACAGATAGATGACATAAAAATAATTACAATAATGCTTTCTTACATTGCATTAAAGGTGGCTGTAATGTGCAATGATCCCTAGGATTGCTCTACTGTACATCCAGTTATCACAGAGTTTTGTTTACTTGTTACACGTAAGATGGGAAGTGAGAGACTGATTTGATTACTCAGCATACAAATTAAAGCTATCCCAGGAGTAGAACCTACTTATACTGCAGGTTTTATTGTACTGCCTTGCCTTGTGGTTAAAGTGAATCTAATACATCCACATTTTGGGTCAGCATTTCATCTGCCTGCATCCTTCTACAGCAGAAGAGGCAGCGCAAGGATGCACTTCCATAAGGAAACAATGCTGCTACTCATCTTCCCTGGGTAAATAAGAATAAACCAAAAAACAGACCTTGCAAGAAGGACAGCAGAAGCAAAATTTCAGTCTTCAGATATGGGTTTCCTGTCTCTGCACTTCAGAGAAATGTATGTAAATTTGACAAGCCTTTCAAAGCTGTTGGGCAATAACTGCTGAACACAAACAGGTGTCGATGGCTCAGTCCATGGATATATCACAGCCAGAAGACACAGAGAGAAAAGACAGAATGAGATCAAATGACTAAACAACACTTGCAAAACTAACTTTCAACATACTTAGGGAAATTTTTAGTGCAGAACAGCATCAGAATATATTTCAAAACTTCTTTTATTCATCTTGCCATGGACTGCTTAGCATCAGCAGTTAGGAGTTTAAAGTAACTTTCCAAATGACCAAGGCTGCAAAGCTAGAATGAAAACAATCAGCTTAGAGAAGAAATAATATTATTTCATACAAATACATTTCATTTGAAGCAATGAGAAGAAGAAGTAAAATAGCTGTGATTCACTTAATGTTTTGATGAACTGGGCACTTAGGTTTATAGCACAGGGAGATTTAATTCCTAAATACATATGCATCGTCACAGCTAACGAATTGAAAAAGAACAGGTAACTGAGTTTCACCCAAATCTTTAGCCTTAGGGTTAGATCACAACCTTTATTCCTGTCTGGAGACAAAACCCAAAAAACAGCTACTAACACCAAGTGCTCCATCCCTAGGAAGCCCTCCTGACTGTCTGAGAAAGCAAGAGAGAGAGAGAGAGAAGCAGTCAGAGAAAATGGGCCTCCTTTTGCCAGTCCCTGCTTACACTCACAGAGCTTTGCAAGCCCATGACAACCATGGTTAGTGCCTGTCTGGCAATTTTTGAGCGTTACTCCCTTCAAATAAAACCTGTGTTTTCTCAGGTGGTGCCTGAACACCTGTCAAGGATACTGGTTCATTTATTTTCCTTTCTTTGCTTTGACTGGAAGTTTATTTTAAGAAATACTTTCTTCAGCATTTCTTCTGCGGTTTCAATGGAATTAGCTGGTTTCCATTAATCAAAATACAATCACAGAATCACAGTGCTAGAATGGCAACTCTGGGAAGGATGCTGGCTCCATTCCCCCTCTCCATTGCTAGACCAGTTACCCATGGGTCATTATCTGCAAGACATTTGTCTAATATATTTCAGAACACCTTTCAACAGAATCTCGACATTCTCTTTAAAATATCTCTCCCAATGCTTAAATATTGCTGCCACTTTGAAGACTAAAATGAATCTTCTTTGCTGCAGTGCAAAATTGTTGTATCCACAATGGAGGTAGAATCAGCCTTCCACTTTGCAGCTCATTTTAAGTATTTGAAAACAGGATTTTTGCATCGTTTTTGTTTTTTGTGGGTTATTTTGGTTTGTTGTTGCTGTTTTGTTGGTTTGCTCCTCTCCTTCAGTCATTCTTTCTTCACAGAGGATACTTTCTGCAACTCTGATCATCCCTGTGACATTTCTCTGGGTACTTTCCAGTTGATTCACAGTAGTCAAGAAGCCTGGTACTCAAATCTGGACAATGTATTCCAGCCAAGGTCTCACTGGCACTGCTTAGAGCTGAAGGATTACTCACAGTTACACATGCCAGTGCAACATTTGCCTTTTTTTGCAGCAGAATGACATTGTTGACTCATGTTCTATTTGTAATCCATTATAATCCCTCAGCCCTTTGCTCCAAGTGTATGACTGATTGGTTTTCATCCTGTTTTGTGCAGATGATTGTTCTTATCTAAGAACTTTGCATCTGCCTAGACTAAATTTAGTCTTTGTTTTCAGATCATTTCTTAAATTTCTTAAGGTGACCGAGAATTTAATTTCCATTTTATTTCCAACATTTAATGGGCAGCCTAATTTCAACATCTATAGTTTAATTAAAATGGTAAATAATGGTAAATGTTAAAAAGTGGTAAATAACACTGGATCCAAAAGAGATCACAGAGACCTCTACTCAATTTATCCTCCCAGCCTGACACAAACCATTGACAGCTATTACCAAAACATAGTTTTCCAACTGATTTTGTACCCACCTTATAATTATTTCTTTTACACAGCACTTCTTTAACTTGCTTATGAGGCTGCAATGGAAACCTGTTTGGATGATACACCAGGGTTCTTCTTGCAGCAAATAAGGAAGGAAGATGTGTAGGCAGGTATTTATACACACTTCATCTTGAAAGGTCTAGGTAGGTTACCAAACATGAATTCCTAGAGGCTGAACTGAAGCCAAGGGAAGGAAACCTTTGCTCCCTGAGAGATGCCAAAGAGAGCAGGGTTGGGTTCTGTGATATCCCCTGAAAATGCCCTTACTCCAATGGAAACGGGATGAGCACGGGGAGGGCATGAATTCCCCTTCGAAAATCACGTCTGCTTCACAATGAAGTAAGATATTAAAAGCAAGCCAGCACCATTATTGACAAAACTAACAAGTGCTCCCCAAGTGCTAATAGAATTCCAGGCAAGCAGCCTATCGATCACTGTCTCTGCTCACAGCACATCAGCCATAATGCAATCACACACAAGGACCCCAGCCCTGTCACTTCTCGTGCCATATTTAATGACAAAATTGGTTGCTTACAAGCTTATGAGGAATTTAATACTACGCTTCTAGCATGCAAAAAGAACCATGTGCATCTGCCCGGAGATAAGCAGCCATATGTGCTTGAAATGCATTTGATGGGAGACGGTATATTTCATGTGCTGCATCCCAGCTATTGTTTTTGGTTGATTCAGTTAACATGTTCTAAAATTGGACTGATTTACTGAAGATTTGCAAACATAATTCATGTGCACTTGCACCATGAATAAGCCTCTAAAACTAATTCAAGCACAGTCAAAAAATAAATTGCAAAATAAGTTATTCAATTGAAATCTGCCATCTGAGGCACCGTAATAGAAAACATTTATTATAAAACTAACATATATTTGTGACTAGAGATGTGCTCAGTACTAAACATCTCTTTGTGAGGAATTTATTCAGGCTTTTCTGAAAGAACATCTTAACTGGGCTAACAGAAAATTACATGTTCAAAAATAATTGCAGGTTCTATGATTTTCATCCTGCATCACAGGCTTCCCATTTTCACTCCTTTTGTTTTGGAAGGCTTATGAATTTTTAGGCAAACTTCTTTTCTGCACAGCTGCAGAAGCCCCTTTCTGGAGTTTGGATTTGTGATTTAAACACTGGAAAGACACAGGTAGGATGTGATGCACAGGGAGGGGAAGCATTGATACCAACACATTCATCTTGAAATGTAACGCTCTAAATTTGGCAAATTCACTTCACAGGGCTGCTGGGCTGTGAAAGTCATGGGCTATGCTACATTGGAGGCCTCAACCCACTCAAAAGCAGTGTTTCCTCTTCAAAAGTGAGGGTATTTTGCTAGTTCAGCCTTTCATTAGTGCTCAAGGGGAGCTCTTTGAAATGACTACATGTCTGTAATTAATAATGATAGTCAACTCTAAATGAGTGTGTCTGACATTAGAGTCAGTCATTGATAGGTCCAATTCAGGCAGATAAAGATTTTCACACAATACAGTGGAATAGGGAGTTCGAATTTTTTTTTTTTTTTTTGTATTCCCTCCTCTCCAAGGGCAGATAATGAAAGTCCTGAAAAGGAACATCCATGTCCAGATTTCTCAGTTATTGGGGAAGGGGACTGGGAATAGACAGTGAAAAGAAAGACAAAGGCTGGAAGACAAGGGGGAAAGGTCAGACTATTTCTAATCAGGAGGTTTTTTTCCCTGCAGCTTGGAACATTTGGTATTGCTACCACCAGCAGTGGGTAAAATTGTACCCTGTTTCCAGCCAGTCCTTGTGCCTCAGTACTGAAGGCAGAGCTGAGGGAGGGAACTCAGGCCAGCTCCATCCACTGAAATCCTCTGACCGTGTCACAATCCAGATGGGAAGGGGGAAACTTGTACCTCCTTGAACAGAAAATTCCACAGGTCAGTGGATGGTTTTAAGCACATATTTGGGAAACAAACCCCACACTACCACAGAATCAAATTTTTACCCCTCTTATTGCATCCTTCTACAGCTGCATTGTTAATAATAATGGCAGCTTGATGTTTTAAATGTTTTTAGAGCTCATGCATCTGCAATACAAAGTGCACCCCGTTACTTCACAGTTCCTATGTTCTGGGTAATGATGCTTTTAAAAAGTCATATGGGAAATTGGACACCATTCCAAACTGCTGCCAGCAATTTTAGGGGTGGCTTCTAGCAGAAATTTAAAGTAACTTTAACTTATTTTTTTTATTTAACAGTTTTCAATTAATATAATCTATAAAGTCTTAATGAGTTCATTTTCTGGCAAGTCTGAATAGGTGCTGAATATGAGACATGTATCAAAATCTCTCACTTGAGCTATGCTAAAGTTTTCCCCTATTCCCTCTTTTCTTTCTCCAAAGTGGATGAAGAAGGCTAGGAAAGTACGCCAAGTTAGCTGTCAAGCTCCTTAAGAACTCTCAAATGACCCTGTCAGGAAAAAAATCCCAACTCTTTGATTCATATTTCAAAATCCTGAATAACCTGCCCCTTCTGCTCTTCTGCTTTCCTGCTTCTGTAACTGTGACAGAATCGAGTTCAATATTAATGACCAGCAATCATTTCCAGGCTACAAACTCTGCTGCCTTCTGCAGTCCAAGTGCCTCGTTAGCTCAGCTCTGCCAGTAAGATGCTCACTTTTGTATTGGTTTCTCCTGGGTTAAAGATGAATAGAAGGCTGGGCTGGTAGCTCAGCTAAAAATAAACTCTGATCACTCAAGTGCCCTCTGAGCTGCAGTTGAACCATTCAAGTTGACTTCCCTTGAACAGGCCTGTTATCCACAGATACCTCGTGTCACTCCCTAGAGGTGGTTTCAGTGAAAGCCATGAATGCTTTTTTTACAAAACAAGGTATTTTTTTGCTTGACACAAACGCTCAGGTATTTCTCTCCACACTGCGAGCAGAAAGCAGACAGCTTGATTATACTGCTATAGTTTTTCAATGCACAATTAAATAATTTATCCTGCCGAATAAAGCCAGCTTTTTGTTAGAAAAGAATACAGGGTTGGTTGGATGCAGCAGACTTCTTTAAAAGATGCAAATGAAGTACAAGCCTGGAAGCAGAACTCTGCTGATTTTCAAAACCTCTGATTACTGTTGGTTTTTAAATCTGTTAAACTTGTTTTAATCTGTTTTTAAATCAGATGAATCTATTTAATTCCATCTGATACGGAATCCTCCAGCTGCCTTTGTGAGGTTCCTCTGGGAGGTACTTCTGCCTTCAGTTACTTGCAGCCCTGCCCTCCCAGCTCTTTCAGCCTGGCTCTACAGTCTGGCTTCACATGAAGACTTCACAATTAGAATATCCAAGCAGGATTTTAGATTTAGAATTGACAAGTAGATTTTTAATATTAAAACCTTGTAAACCCGTCCCAAAAAGTTAGTGTTTGCACAAAAGAGCTTTAGCTTGGTGACACCCGACTTAGATTTTCTATAAAATCCCCAATCTGTTTTCATTCACCCACTGGAGAAGTTTTCTTCTGTTCAGTAACTAGGAAGACTCTTGGTCTTGTGAGGTTAAAAGAAGTTTTTGGGATATCTCTCAAAATAACAATTGTGTGGCGAGAACACAGAGCTGCTGCTCAATTCACAGGGGCAAGCTAGGGCTCCTCACCACAGGATGTGCACAAGCTCTCCAGATATCAGAGTCCCAAAAACACAGAATGAAAGCTTTTCTATCTTCAAAACCATACATGAGCATAAGGGGCATTTAAACTCCCCAAAGCCAAAGGGAACAACATGGGAAAAATACCAGGGCAGGGAGAATGGAAAAGGAAAAACAGATTAAACAATTGTCTTGCAGCTCATGCTGCGTGAAAGAGCTGGGACAAATTCTTCTGACTATTCTTTTTCTTCTCTGTGGAAAATTACAGAAATTAAAGCTCCGATGGTAACATCTGGGAAAGAGAAATCTTCCCTTCCTTCCTTCCTTCCTTCATCTCAGCAGTTTCTATTTTAATGCCACTCCCTCTAAATGCACATAAATATATCATGGATACATTTACACATATATACATACCTATATGCACATATAAACTCAGGATTAGTCTTGTCAGCATCTGACTCATAGGGCCCAAAGCAGAAACATGTGATTTCCCTTCATTTTCTGGGTGACAACACTGGGATCAATGACTAAAGACACACGCTCTGTGTATATGTAACTAAACTAATCAACAGTTTTCAAATGATTTTTTTTTTTGTGCAATAAATGTCTTTAGAAATGTTTGAGTGGCTATTTTTAACGTTCTAGTCAGGCTAAATTTTGCCACAGCCAAGAGTAGTGGCCTCTGTCAAAAAAAGAATGATCTATTGGTCAAAAAAATCCATTTGGAAGATTTAAGTGAGAAAAAAGCAGTGCACAGATCTTTGTGCAAGGCAGAGCAGAGCATCCCTCAAGTCTGCATTCTGCCTCCTGACCAGAGACATCCAGTGTCAGAGAAACTCTACACTGAAAAAGAAATGATCCTTTTCTTTACAAAGAGACAGAAATCTTCAACAGACATCCGACATATCCCTTCAAGGTATCCATGTGTGACTTCAGATTCTCTACAAGTATTCCTGGTTTTGCCCAGAGTCAGACATCTCAGCAACACAATAAACAGGACAGTTTTAAAGCATGTCAGTTCAAAATCTCTCTGCAATACTTTGCCAGGATTTACCTTCTTGTTTTTCCTCTTGAGAAGGCAGAGGGTCACAAGGCCTCCGAAAGTGGTAGGAGCATAAGTTCCATTTGAAGTCAATAGGATTTGTAATCCTAAATCCCCCAAATGCCTTTGAGACCCTCTGTGGATATGTGTCTTGACAAAAGCATCAACTTTGCCTTTCCTTTGACACTGAAGTTCCATTTCCCTAAAGACAGAGAATCTACACTCTTAAGCTCTAACCCCAATGATATTCCTGTGAGCTACAAACAATAACACAAGGAACACTCTTGACAATGAAATATAGAAATAGATGTAAAGCGAAATTTTTGGAAGAACCTTCAGAGATGTCCAATAAGTATTTTCTTCCTAAACACTCTAGTGATTTTGAATTTCTTTTTCCTGGTATGGCTGTTGTATCCAGTGCTATCCTGGACACAATTAGAATGAGGTTTTTTGGGGGTTTTTTCTATCCTTTAGTGTCTGGCCTGGAAATATTTGAAATACTGCAATAACTTAAACACTCACCAAGACAAAATGAAAAACATCATTTACAAAGCAGCATATCTGAAACAGCAGCATATACACAACACCATTTCCCCTTTAAAATCAGCCCTGAAATTCATGCATTACAGCTGGTTTCAAAGAATTGGCCCCTTGAGTGTTAGAAAATGCAGTGGTTACACTTAGGACATTAATTTAGCAAAACCTTTAACATGAAAGAAAATGAACGTGAAGATCCCTGTTTTAAATTGCATGTTAAACCAAGATTCATGGTTACAGAGAATCTCTCTGAGCACACATTTCTTCATTGAATATAAAATGGAATGGATGGGGATTAAAAAACATGGTGAAAAAATACCGAGATGAGTCAAAACTCTTCTACATAAACCACCTCAAGCTGTGACTAAATTGGGAACAAGATGTAAGTATGAATATAGATCTCCACTAATGCACGGGACAGACAGAGGAGGAGAGGCATAAAGCATATGGGGATATCACAAAATAGCAGAAGACAGCCACAAAATGTGTACTAAGTTTACCTTGATCAAACGGCTTGTTTGGATTCCAGTTTCTGAAATAATCATCCTAAATGGGGATTTAAAAAAAAAGAAAAGAAATCTCAGGCAAAATACAATCAGTATTTTCAGTACTATTTCACACAACTAAATGAATCGACTTGTGCTTTGATTCTAACAGATTTAGCTCCAATCAGATAAGATTATCAACAGGTTGTGTCCTAAAGAGTATTTAATGCAGGTTGAAATTAAAAAATAAAGAACTCCTCAGATTCAGTACCTTGAATGTTTCTTTGGATTGTTTCTGAAAGTGTGGGCATTATTAAATATTTTATAACAACTCTGTATTATTTGATGTTAGTCTACAGTCTTTGACAAGAAAGATATTGTTCAGGTAGCATAACATGATCCACACCATCCTGGTGTGGTAAAAGGTCAGCAAAGTAAATACATCCATTTGGACATATGTAAATCACACCATTGTGAACATATAGAATACAGGAGTAATATTGCAAACATTACACTTAAATAGTACAAAAACTTCCAGGAGTACTTGCAGTGAGTATTTTTGTCACCGTTCCCACTACTAAACTTTAGAAGTTTTTTGAAATCTGACGGAAGGAGATCATTGTGCTGTGAATGTTGTGGTTCTGTTCTACACAATTCTCACTGGATTTTACACTGCACAAAGCAGGGACTCTCAGAGTGCCTGGCCAAAAAATGACTGTTGCAAACTAGCCTCTTGGCAGAAAGAATGGAAAACTCTTCCATGTGTTGGCTCAATCTGTGTTCTATGTACTTAGCAAATATTTATCTGAAGGCAAAGTTTTCTCTGCTTCTGAGTTCCATCAACCCGAGTGCTGAAGAACTGGGAGTTAAGCCCAGCTGACATATCAGTTTCAGCATACTCTGTGTATCTCACTTGTGCCCTCTTTGAGAGGATGTGATAACAGCAGAATTATCTACTTGAGGTGAGGAAGCATAGAAAACTTCTACAATACTGTCATATTTTTCTGCATATTAATCTTTGTTTCCTTTTTAATATATCCAGTATTCTATATTCATTTCCTGAGGGATGCCACTAAAGAGATGTATTCATCAAGCTGTCCAGAATGACACTGAGATTTCTTTTTCCTGCCAAGATGGTAACTAAAAACCCATCTGTGTGAATAAGACATCTAAATTATTTCTTCTATAGGGCTTCATTTACCATTTATCTCCAGTACACTGAATTTCACACGCTCTTATGCGATCCAGTCACCCTAACCTGGAATATTTTGGAGACTTGGAAGTCAGCATGACTTTGTGGGTTCAGAACAGGCTGCTACAGGAGTGAGGAGTCCACAGCCTCAGTGAACACCAGGAGATGCACTTCATGCTCCTTTCAGAACACTAAGGACAGCACAGAGAACCATGGATTGTTCTGCTGCTCTTCTCTGCCTGCTCTGGAGCAGGGAACCATGGGCTGGGTCAGGTCAAATTATTCTGCATGGCTAGCAGGAGGAAATGTATATTTTTTTTAATATGTTCATGCTCAGTGTCATACTGACTTCACGGACAGTGATAATGTTCCACAATAACAGCAAAGACTGTTACCCATAATTTACTTCAGATACATCAAAAGTATCCATACTTTTTTTCTTCACAAGTACAAGGCTTGGCACCAGAAATAGAATCGCAGGCTTGCCTTTGAATTTCACAGCTTTGCTAATACAAAAACCCCCTCATGGTTATACAATGCTTTGTAACTGATGATGATGTACTGCTAAATTCAACAAGCATTAATCACTTTTCAGAATGTGTTGGGTTTTCAGCTTTTATAGCAGATTTTTTTTCAGCAACAAAATATTCTTTTTGTGCCTCCTTACATTTTTTCCAAGGTGTTGCTTTGCTGCTGGGTTTTCAGCATCAGAAACTGTTAAATAATTCAACTCCCAACAAGGATTTCTTACACTGGTGGCATATGGAACCAGTTTTGAATTAAGGATTGGAAAGGGGGTTTATCTCAATTTCAGTGTCAAAGGAATATTTTACAAAAAAATGCACCTTCCTCACAAAAAAACCTACAACACAGTCATCTCTTCTGTAGATCTATTATCCTTCCTCTTCTCCTCCATGCAGACCGGTTCAGGATTCCATTTTGAAAATTGAAATTATGTTTATTTTAGAATGTGCCTGAAACCACAGTGTGATAACATAGAAAATACACAAGAAAAAAATACGTGAAAAAACCCCAAAAAGGCTGAATAGAGAAAACCTTTGAGATTTTCAATATATAAACCCCGTTATTATTTATGGGAGTAATTAATGACTATACATACATTAGAGCAATACAGCCAATGGCAGTTCAAAATAACTTATGCCAGTTGGACAACTGTCCTGGTTTCAGCTGGGATAGAATTAATTTTCCTCTTAGCAGCTGGTCCAGTGCTGATTTGGGATGAGAATAATGTTGATAGCACACTGATGTTTTAGTTGTTGCTGAGGAGCGTTTATTCCAAGCCAAAGACTTTTCAGTTTCCCAGGTTTCTTCAGAGATGAGCCAGGAGAAAGAATGACCATGACAAGTGACCCAAAGTGGCTGAAGGGATATTCCACACCTTAAAGCCCAGAATATAAACTGGGGTGAGTTGGCTGGGGGGAAGATGGTCAGTACGGGGGGCCAGCTGGGCACTGCTGGGCAGGTGGTGAAAATTGTATTGGGCACTACTGGTCTTTCTTATGGTTTACTCATATATCTTTTTGTGATAATAATAATAATANNNAATAATAATAATAATAGTAATAATGCAGTTCTTATCACAACTCATGGGGTTTACCTTTTTTCCTCCTAGTCTTCCTCCCTGTGCCACCCAGGTAATGGGGAGGGTGAGGGTATGAGTTGGGTGGTACCTGGATTAAACCAAAATGACACAAAATACAGCACCAGGGCTTCACTTCAGCATCCAGGCCAGCAAGAACTGAGACTGAAGGGTTATGGCACCATAAAGGTGAAACTCACCCTGTGGATATGGTGAGCAGAAAATCTGTGTCACATTTAAATACAACCTCGAGCTCTGACTCAGAAGCAGACAGGGCTTTGTGCCAGTACTCAGGAAGGGGCTGAGATTTATAACAATGTCCTCAAATGACTTTTGTTAGAAGGTGGAACTCTGATTGTCTCTGAAGGAATATCATCATTTCACTGTAACTTCTTCCAACAGAGAAGCAGCACATATATATGTATAAATACAATCAACTTGATTTAAGAGATTTAAATTTCCCATTCAGTAAGGCACCTTCCTGAGAGGAAAAAAAAAAATCTATACATTTCTGAGCATTCTACTAGGGTTGATACTAATGTGCTAAAAATCCCTTATGCCTTCTGTAACAAATGAAACTTACACAATTTTCATATTAACATGTTAATTAATCAATATTAACACATTAAGAATTAACATGTATCAGTGCCTTTCATTGGTAACAATATTAACAGTTGATCATAAGAGTTTAAAGCATTGAATGAATTGTGATATATTGTAAATATTTGTATTCACTCTATGGATATTTACAAGTTAAAATGGAGAAACCTACCTCAACTTCCTGAACACGTAAGCATTACAAATGAGAAAAGAAAAAAGAATGAAATAAAGCAGTACAAAATTAGGTTAACATTCATCAATTTTCTCCTCAGTGGCCTTTTAAATGTGAAATCACTTATTTCAGATGACCTTCACCCCCAAATGAAACAATTTGCTCTCTCTCTTTGCTGCCATGACCCAGTTTTTATCTGCTGCACTATTAGCCAAATGCCATTCTACTAACATGTTTCTTTCTTGTAGAGCATCAAAAAAGGCTTTTTCATTCCCTTTTCACAGACAAAACCACCATAAAGTGTTTTTCCACACACTCATCTGTACATATCTGGTATAAGAGAGACATAATTTTTTTCCTAGCTGACTTTAAAGACTGTTTATCGGATGGACTTTGAAGGGAATGCAAAAGCAGGCACAGGGCCACTTCAGTGCAGCAGGTGACAGCAACTGAGAAATATTTTTGATGAACAAATATTTGAAAGTATCTTTCTTGCATAGAATTCACACTTTGAAGGTTTTGCCTACAGTTCAGCGATTGCATATGGCTAAGTCAATCTTTTAATTAACTGAAGGGACTCTGCACACCTAAAATCATGCATGAAAAGAGAAGAGCTGATACTGCAAGCCAAGGCTGTATCTGAGCCCCCTTAGCTCAACTCAGTGTTACAGAAAAGTGATGTGTTGGCTTGGCCTCTGCAACTGGCTCCTTATGGACTCCGAGTCTGACATCACAGCTTAAATATTCCACTCCCAATTTCAGGAAAAGAAATTCAACTCCCGCCAAACCAGGAGAAATTCAACTCCCGTCAAACCAGGAGAAATTCAACTCCCGTGAAACCAGGCCCAATGCAATTCTTGAGGAAATCTAGAGTTCTGTTCTCTTCTCACTAGGGCTGGCATAAGGCCTTTGGCAAGATCCTTTTCTGCCCCCTTTATAAAATCTATTGCCTGCCTGAGGTGGGCAACAGCCTGGGAGAGCAGGCCAAGGAGCCCAGGGGCCACTCACACAGAAAGGAGCTCACCACTGACTTCCCCCACCCTAATTACATTGCAAGGCTTGGGACAGGAGCTGCCTTTTCAATCTGGTCACCACTTGGCATCACGGAACCCTTCTCCTAGATTTTACCCTCAGGATATTTAACTTAGGAATCAGGTGTGAACATAACAAATGAAAGGAAAATTATAAAAGCCAATATAAATTGCTAGACTGGGGCCTTGGTTCTTCTCATTGCATTTTTATTACGTTGATCTGAGCAACCAAGAGATTAGAGCAAACACATCTTCACAGAATCACAGAGCTGGAAGGGACTGATGAGGATCATGAAGTTCAACTCTTAAGTGAATGGCCCACATGGGGATCGAGACGGTGACCTTGGCATCACGAGCACCATGTTCTAAAATCCATTTCACCACACCATGCATAATAAATTGTTGTTTCTTAAGAAGACCAAAATGATCCTTTATCATTCAATATGTGGCTGTCAAATCCAGCCAACATAGATTGATGTGCCATCAACGAAGTCAATCAAGAGAATATTCATATCTTAAACTAAGTATGCTAAGGGCATGTTAAAAACACTAGTTTAACAGTTCACAAAAAGTCAGAAGAGTCAAAAATCTCATCCACTGGAACCCTTAGATTTATCAGAATTCATAGATTGTGTTCTGATTTGCAAAAAAATCAAGTCTGATGTAGACCTGGGTCTAATACAATTTCCTGTTAGTCACCACAGAAAATTCAGCAAGTAGAAATTGTCCCTAAGACCAGGACATTAATATGAGACTGCTCTCCTCTCCTGTTACCCCTCCCATCATTACAATAACAATGCAGTTTAAAAAGAATTAAATTAACGGGAAAACCAAACACATTTATCCTCTTTCCCCCTACCAACTAAGAAAGTAAACAACAATTTCTTGTTCTCCTGAAGTTTAAGTATTAAAGTTATTCCCACTAATCCTACTCTTTTGTCACTTTGAATTTAGTTACTACCTAAGACTTGATATTTTGGAAGAGTTAATGAAGCATGGATAATTTAACACGCAAACACTCTCTACACTTTATTTACTTGTCAAAAAGAAGCTCTTGCAAGATGCTCTTATTTATAAATACAGCCAAACATTAGCTAAATGGGTTCATAAATATTTATATTTGTTGCATTAATTGAGCTTATAACTTATTTGTATGACTCAAGCAGAAATGAGATGCTGACTGAAAACATTCCCCTGATTTTGTACCTCTCAGAACCAGCTCAGATCAGTTCATTCCCCCAAGGCCTGGGAGGATCCCTCAGAACTGGCGCAGAGTCACCAGGAAAGGCTCATCACAGGCCCCTCCTGAGGAACCTCCCACACAAAGGAGGACTCACAGAGACCCCCAAGGAAGCAAATTTCACCCCCTCCTAGCCAACACCAGTTTAAATTTGTACGTATCTCCAGGAGGGACATTTATTAACACTGCTTTGCAGCCTGCTTAGCATTTCCCTCTTCCACTTTCCATCTATGAATAAACCATTTACCCTCATAAGGACCCAGCTGGAAAAAGTGGTAATCACCAGCTCATGGTTTTTGTTAAAATTAGCTCCAGAAAGATGCAGCTGGATTTTCTGCCTCTCTACCTTGCAGTGCAGATCATTCCAACACCAAGCAGTGTTAAGGCGTCAGCTGCTGCCTGCTAAAGTCAATCCAGCCTGTCATAAATATCTCCCCAAGGCCTATTGCCTGTTTTAAGCAAATAGCTTGTGTCAGCAAATTACGCATTATTTATTTATCTATTTATTTTTTTACTTGCTTAAGAGGAAGAGAATGTATTTTACCCACTGAGTACTTCAGTGAACAAAGCTCCCAATGAGATCTCTATGTTAAGATGTGTCTAACCAATTCTGTGCTCTCTCTCTCTCTCTCTCTCCCAGGAATCAGAGAACTCCATCCAAACAGGATGCTTTGGCTTAGTGAAATAGTAATGCTGCTGGAGATACTTAGTTTTAAATTTTGTATGGGAAAGCTTTAAGTTTAGTGAGAAATGTTCCAGAAAGGCCAGGAATATCTGGATTTACTGAAGGAGTACATTAACAGTGCTTTATTAATAATGGTATAAATTCATAAGTAAACATCCAAATTAGCCCTCAGATGTGTATGGCATTGAAAAGACCCTTGACCATATCTTACAATCTCAGATTTCCCATGACTCAAGTTGTCAGTGCACAGACTTTCACTCAGCTAACACAAATGTGCAAAACCTACCTCTGGCCATATTAAGGGCGCAGAATATTACTGACTTTCTTATTTTCAAAATTTAGAAGTTTTTCTTTGGTTTGGTTGGGGTTTTTTTTCTGCTATATTAGGAAAGATTTGCTACTCCTCTTCTGCTGAAAGACTTTTCCAGAAGCTGCCATGAATAATAGTGAGAAAGTGGCAGGTGAAACTTTCAGCATAGACTTTTCTTACCCATACTCACAATCATTCACTGGAGTGGCAACAATTTTAAAAATTCAATTAAAATATTTGGAAAAAAAAATAATTCTTTACCCCTGAGCCCAGATCAGCTAGAATAAGAATTGTCCTTCTTTAAAACTCAATCACATGGGCTTTTATATAGAAATGCTGCTCTCCTGGTGCTCTTCCCGCTCTCTTGGGTTTTGCAGTTGGTTGTTTAAATTTTTGGGTTTTTGGTTGGTTGGTTTTAGGGGTTTTGGGGGGTTTTTTTTGTTTGGTTTTTTTAGTTTTTAGGATTTTTTGTAAAAAGGGAAATATAGTAAGAATTAAAAATATTTCTTAGAAAACCCCACTTTGTTTATCCAAAAGAATGAAGCCGGAGTGTATGTCTCCAATGTTGAGGGCAAACAGATGCTCATTTTCTCTGCCTGTGCTCCAAGCAGGATGAATGAGGGCCAGCTGTGAGGCAGCAGCTACAGAGCTGGAGTGGCACAGCCCAGTGCCAGCACACATGGCTGACAGAGCTGACAGAGCTGATATATTTGGGTGGCTGGGACAATCACACAACTGTCTGTGCTGGCCTGTGCTGAAACATCTAAAACTGGGGAGTGGAAGGGGAAAAGTGCCTGGATTTTATTATTCCCCGCTCTCCCTTTTGGCAGACTAACTTCAGAACTACAATGCACTTCTGCCTGAACTCTCCCACTCATTAGCATGTGCTAAAGAGCCTGTTATCCCTGCTTGAATTCAATAATTCTCTCTAACTTCACATTCACAAAGCTTTTCCCACTTCAGTGTGTCCCATTGGTCACGGCAGGTTATGCTGCAGGCTGGACAAAGATCTCACAAGGTCAAAAAGGCAAAACTCCCAAGGGATGGACTCAGTGATCCCTGCTGGGCTGGATGTGGATGTGCTGGATGTGCCACAGCTCCAAGTCCAGACTGGACACTGCAGTGGGAACCATCAGCTCCCACTTTGCCCAACTCACCAGTGCCCAGTCAGAGATAACAAAAACATATCTCCTCTCCTTCCAGGTGCAATTCCTCAAAGCAGCATTACCTCTGATCTCTGAACTCACACTAGGCATGAATTCCCAGCTGGACAGCCAGGTTAACTCACTGCCTCTGGTGAGCCTTACAAGGTCCCAATTGATGCACAAAAATAACAGAAGTGCCCTCTGTGTGAAATGAAGATTCACAGGTCACAACCTGGCCTAATGATGCTTTCTCACTGATGAGCATTTGCTTGTTTTCCACTTACCAAAACCACCATGCCTTTATCTCAGTTTATAATTAGAAATATTATCAGGGAATGGCCCCTGCAGGTTCTCTATAGTATTGAGAATAGAATTGTTAATAAATCACATTCTAAATAGGTGTAATACTGAAAAAAAAACTTGAAAGGAGAGCTGCTAAACTCTTTCCACATCTTAATTTTCAGTCAAAAATTCAAATTACGTGCTTAGCAAGCAATTTTTTTTAGGCAGCTTGAAAGCCAAACACATTATCCTGAAGGTTATAAAGCCATTGGCAATGTGACTTCACTTTCATTACCCTTGTTGCTGTGACAGTACATCTGCAGTAGCTGTTTTTGACACCATCACTGGTTCTTTTTAGCTGATCATTTGGGGGTTGTGTCTGAGGAACAACACCCACATAAAAAAAAATCAAATGCTACCACTGCTTCCCCACATGGGAACTGCTTTACAGCGAATAACAATTTGCATAATGATTAAATACATTGCTGGTTCTTGGTTTATTTTCCAAGTTTTCAGAAATTTGTTCTGAGTCATGTGATTTTTTTTTAATTTACCATAATGGGAATAACATCATTATGAAATAAAGGGATAATACTCCTAATATCAAAGTTATAAAATAGAAGTTATGCATAAAATACTGATGTTCCACTTAGATATACAAATCCCAATGGTCAAAACATATAGGGCGACAAAGAGCAGTTGAATAAAATCAACTTATCTAACTTTGATATTTAGGGACACAATTTTCTGTAGAGACAACTAAATTAGTTACAATGTCTCAAGTCTTTCAAATACTTATTAAAAAGCATAACTAATGACTGGAAAGAGACTGTATGAATTATACTGGATTATGAGCAATGCACTGTCCCTGGGAGCACACAGGCATTTCTTTGTACTTCATTTGTAGCTTCAAGGAAAATCTAGTTCCAAGTACTGTTGAAGAAACCTTTGCAAAAAGGTGAAACCAAATGTGCTGCTGTTGAAAAGAACAACTTTGCAGCCCTTTAGTCAGTTTCAGCCAATATTTGAAAATTTTTAGTACTGCATGAGGAAGAAGCAGTTGTGGGCAACCAGCCCATGACATAACCAGCTGCTGAGTGTGGGAGAGGGTTGTACACATTTTAGATCAGAAACCCTGTGAGCCATTACCAATGCGCAGTTTTCATTCCAGTTTCTAACATCATTTAATTTGTCTTAATTGTCTCTGACATTTTATCCATTCTAAGGGAAAAAAAAAAGAACAGTACATCAAAAATCATTATGCAGAACTGAGGGCGGGTTAATGGGAGCAAACCAGAGAAAAACGTGCAGCAGTTGCTGCAAACAGAAATGCTCATCCTGGTTGTCACCAACAATTTGAACACCCAGCAGGTTATTTTAAACACCTTGCTCAGTTTGTAAAAGCTATCACGTGATGAAAGTGTCCATCATAGTTGGGGCTGTTGATTCTGTCATCAGAGTCAGAGAATGATTTGGGTTGGAAGGGATCTTAAGGGTCATCCAGTTCCAACCTCCTAGACTGGGATGCACAGGGCCCCATCCAACCTGGCTTGAACACTTCCAGGGATGGGGCATCCACAAGTGAAGCTCCTTCATTCAGGAACATCCTTCATGAAGCTCTTTTGTTACTGACAGACTTGTGTTATCTCTACCCATTTCCTGAAAAATCACCGGAGATACACAAACATAACTTTTTAAACTGACAGTGCCTCATTAATTTATTACTTTGATTAAATAAGATATTTATGAATATTGAGAAATTAATTCTCTGTGTCAGTTTTAAAGTAACAATGACAAGCTACCTTTCCTCAGTGACTGCTACTTGCCATCTGGCTGAAGCAATAGTAGTTTATAGAGAAACAGGCTTTTTTGGAATGATGTTTCAACGGATTTAGCACAAGTAATCAATAACAATAATAAAAAAAAGTAAGCTAAAAAGGCCAAAGAAACAAAATACTCTGACTCAGGCATCAGACGGCAGACTGCAGTAATGGTTCCAGTGGGATTCAGATGCCAAGGCTGTTGGTGTCCACAGCACAGATTTCTACTACCTTTGAGCCTACTTTTAGTAGAAGAGAGCACCTGACTGCTCAATTTGTGCAGAACTTGTTTTTAAGAAGACCACAGAACACTGTCTAAAGGCAACTTCAGTCCATGCTGAGCATTTCAAGCCATGGAAGTCTGGCATTTGCAATGAGGAACGTGCTCTAGTTCACACACCTCTCTTTGCTAGGAGGGCTCCTTGACATCAAAGGAACTTCAGCATTACTGGGTAAAGATTTTACTCCATCTCAATATCTTCCCCTCAAGGAGGGAAGGAGACAGCGACCCCTCATGCCCTAAGCACTAATCCCACTACTGCTCACCCCAAAAGTAACTGCTGCAAATCCTACATCATAATGTCAGCTGCAAGTTGATAACAAACCCCATTATGTCGCTATACTTGGACTCTTTGTTTCAGAATCATGTCAAACAAGGCAGCAGAAAGGTTCAAAGATAATTCACTGGTGTTACATGTTTTCAGAAACTTTGATCATTTTATTTATGCTTCCACTGGCACTTGATTCATCATCTAAGATTTGTAATTGTGTACATAGGGAATTTCACACAGTAAGCACTCCAGAAACAACAGTCAGTATTAATTACTGACACAAGTTCAGAGCTGCTTTAGAAAAGGATAAATTATAAATAGGAAAGATACTTGTATTAGGCTTCTACAGCTGTGATCATGATGATAAAGCAACATTCAAACTAAGTTCAGATAAAACTGACAAAACTTATTGACCTTTCATTTCTCCCCCTGGGATCAAGGACACACATCTGAAAGAGTCTCCTGCAGGAAGATATAATGCACTCCTGAGGCTGCCACAACATAAGCCTCTGCATCAGTGACAGAAGGTCAGTATGTAGCGTGGCATGGAGTGAACAATGGCATGAGAAAGAAAAATGTAGCAAAACTTTATTTGCCAATCTCAGGAACCTCCTAACCAAGTGCCTGTGGCTCAAGAGAATATAGAGCTCCCAGATCTCAAAGTTTTTGAACTGTTCAGCTGTAAATAGAAGCCTGCTCCTGATCTCTAGACATTATAGTTGTTCACTCTTGAAGGGATTAAATCGTGAAATGGGTCTAAAGAAAATCAAAACAGCATTTCAGCAAAGAACAGAACCTGGAAAAGCCAGCATTGACAGACATCTGAAGAGTAAAGAAGGTCACAGAGAATTCTTTAAGAAAAAGAGAACATTTGCATTTTGATCAGCTGTAATTTTACACCTGAGGTCTAGTACAACTAGCTATTTAATTCTAACAACTGAGAAAATAGTTCAAACTTGCAGTGTAACTAATCTCCAAACCTTAGAGATATAAAATCAAAGGAAATGAGTACTTCAGAGAGCAGCTGCAACTACAGGGTATGGAATTAAAGAAATGTGCTGAGATCTCTGAAAACATGTACTGCAAGATATAAAACACTAAATTACCTGGCAATTTAGAGAAACTGTGGCTGCCCCAACCCTAGAAGTGTTCAAGGCCAGGCTTGGATGGGGCTTTGAACAACCTGTTCTGGTGGAAGGTGTCCCTGCCCATTCCAGGGGTTGGAATGAGATGATCTCTAAGGTCTCTTCCAACACAAACCATTCTGTGATTCTGTGATAAGTATCATTAAAATATTGATTGAATTAAGACATTTTAGTAAGGCAGAGAAGATAATTTTTACTTTAAAGCTGTGATGTCTATTTGTAGGTTCTCTCAGACAGCTCAAATTGGAAATTACACTTCAAACCCACTAATGTTCCATACTCCACAAGATTAAATTCACAAACACTATGAAACTTCTAGTTCATGTGTGTTTGGGATTTCTGAGAAACTAAATAAAAGCAGCTTTTGCTCCAATGGAGTTTGAACAGATAAATAAAGAACCATTACTGAAGGAATAATTTGAAATGTGTTAAATTTGTTGCAAGCTAACCATGAAATGTGAATTATAATCATCTGTTAACAGGGAAACACAACCCAAACTTTTCCAATTGCTAAGAAACAAACATCTGGGGACTTGCCTCGTTTTAACTGAATTATAGAGAGTCAGGAATGTGACTGCTCAGCTGCAGCAACATTCATTTAGATTATTACCTTGCATGGCATTGTCATTCCTGACACTGTATTTTGGCAGATTTCAAGAAGGCTGTCAAGCCATTTGTCAGCTCAGTCAAACATAATATGAGCTGGAGGAATATTTCAACAGAGGTGAACTCATTTTCACCCAAGTATTTTGAGAAATGTTTGTGAGGGAAACTGCAACTTGAATTCAAGAGAAAAAAATCCAGATGAATGAAAAATATCCTAGAGAATTTTAATATTAGCTGGAGGACTGGAAAAATCTGCCCTATATAACACTTCTCTAGATCTCCCAGTTTGTCTAGTCCTCAGAAAATTATGGTTTAACCACACTGAGACACCGAGTCTGCCACAGTGGGTGTTTAAAGGAAACAGCATGCACTTGTTTTCATGTTAGAATCCTGCAATCAGTTAATAAAATGCAAATTATGGTCTAGTGTATCACTTCTTAACAGAGGATTGAGAACATCTGATGGCTGAAAAGCACTTATGTGACAGAGGGTGGACCAGACCCTTCAGCAGTGGCAGCGTGCACAGGCAGGTTTGCAGCTGTATCTTATGGAAGGAAAGCAGATCCACAGATGAGGCTCCTGCAGTGCATGTCCTGACACCTGCACCAACAGGAGCCTGGGGACTGCACTGGCAGGACGGGAGAATTCACACTGAGGATCCAACGTCTGCCCTGCTCATTAAATTCACACTTTGCAGCAGCTCCAGCCTGATCCCCTGCGCTGATCTCTTGGCTGTTAGGTTCACACATCTCCAAACACATCTTGTTTTCTCCTTCCATCAATAAAGAATCCATTTCACGTGCTCTGCACTGCGAGGAATGCAGCGACTGGAAACACGTGGGAGATTTGTCTCTGAGGTGGACTGAGATGGAAACTAAAATGCTAATGAAGAAATGCCCTGTGCTCACTGCACACTACCTCAAGACCTTCAGGGACTAAAATAGATAATAAATAGAGGATGGTTAAATGTAGATCATGTGAGCTGAACTGCTGTGGGATGAGCAATAATCTTGACTGAAGAGAAAGTGAGGGGAAAGTCTGACCCAGTGTGAGATGAATCCAGAAGGTGAAGTACAATGCAGGAGCAAAAGAGCAAGCAGGAACCACAAGAGCCACCTGCCAACAGACCACATTTTGCACTTTTTAATCATTCTTTTCCTCATAGCAGACCCTCTTCTGAGATTACATCTATAGTTCACCTCTGAGACAGGCTGGTGGATCCTGAAATTTGCTGGAAGGCACCATTACACATTGGCACCTATCCTTTCAAAAATCCTGCCATTAATCATGACAAGAGCCATGGAGAGCTTGGAGAAAATGGCCACAATGAATCTCACCTCTGCTCAGAAGGATGAATAAACATGCACCCCACACCAACGTCCCTGCAGGAAACAGCACTGCTTTATTTGGCTGTGTTTTGGGCCAGCAGAATCCCCTCTCTTCTCTATATCTATAAATGGGATTAAAAAATGGAGCCTTGATTTTTGAAAAACCCACACTAAATCTATATACTTAGAACTTAAAATAACCGTATTCAATATTCTGTGTGGCTCTTTGTCACTGTGAGGTGTGACCCTGCAGTGTGCTTTCCTGGCTACCATATCCGTGCAATTACACTCTCAAATGCAGCCATTTACCTCCCTTAAAACTGCCTCCACTGACTGGTTTACAGCTTATTGTATCTAGTTCTGTATGCTTAATTTCACATTCCTGCCTCAAAAGCATCATCAACGTTTCAAAATAAGGTGGGGAAGCAAAAATTCATTGATCAAAAATTTTCATAATTCTGGATTTTAAGACCTTCAGTGTCTTCTGAGTGCCCCTTCAGTTGTACAGCTTTTCTCCTGAAGGTTTGCACTGACAATAAAGAGAACTGCACAATTGCCTGTACATCTTTTATTTCTTTCTGCAAGGTTCAGTGGTTCTGTGGTTTACAAACACTCCAAAGATTTCTTTGTGACTGCTGACAACTCCAGCAACAAAAGGAGTGTTCACTGAAGATTGTTAGCAGTTGCCTTTGTTCTGAGCTTATTACTTCAACTTCAGTATGCAACTACGTAAAAGATTTCTTATTACTTGCATTTCTTCACCTTGGCTAAGATTTCCTTCTTAGTTTTGCATTCAATCAGGCTAAACCTCCTTTGCTCTCACTGATCTGTTAAATTTCTCCCAACTTCATACTTGCATTCAGCCACTCGTGTTACATTTCTTAGTAAAAGACAATTTACAGTTAACCCTCTCTTGTCTCTTTCCTTTCTTCACTCAAATATCTTTAACTTGTTCTTCAGGATATGCACCCGACTTCTTTATTTCTTCTTATTATGAGCTTAGCTGGGCTGTTTGGCTTTCTGCAATCTGCATGTCCAATGTATTCTCACTATCTTTCACTCTGGCAATTCTTTATGTCAGAAAAACAGCTCCTATTCTGCCTTCTATTTCACTTCTGGCTGTCATGGAGATACCATGATTTTTCATCGTCTGTCCCAATGCATTTGATGGATTGTCACTAAAGTTTCTCTCTCCTAAATGTCCTTGATATCTTTAATTACCTATTTCTCTCTGTTTACTTTGCACTCACTGGGACAGATTATATAAATCAGGAGTACGTGAACTGAAATGAACAGATTTGTACAGATGTAAAAGTGACAGAAACGAGAGCAGAATAAAGACTGAAGAAACAGCACCTGATTACCTTCTATATTTATATAATGGAAAACCACGGCTGAGAATTTGCAACACTTCTTCCTATGCTTAAGCATAACAGATTCTTTTCTTTCATCTGCAGCAACAGCACTGGCACAAACAGCGATTCATGACTTGCTTATGCTGTAGACTAAAACAAAGTTACGTGTCTTACCTGTCTGTATAATAAAAGAAAATTTGAAGGAATTTCCTGAAAAATTATTATTATCGGGAGTGCTCACACACAACTCGCCTTTCCTCACCATCTTGCCACTTCCAGATTCTTCCCATGTTTTTGGTATTCTGATGAACACTCCTTATTTGTACCTATAGTAGTCATCAACTAGACAATGCATTGTGTCCTACTTTATATTTCAAAGCCAGACAACATCAGTTTCTAGAGAACGCTGAACTAGATTGTAGTTTGTTTGTTTGAAATTTTAATCATCCAGTGGTTCTGTGAAAACTGAGCCAAAGAATTTATCCCCAGAAAGCTGGACATTTGCTACAGTCCATCTCCTGGACCTACCTCAACAACTTATTGTCAGTAAGCTCAAAACATAATAACCTTCTCAATTTATTACAATTCCAGCATTTCCACACCGAAATTATATCTGAATCTACTTTCAGTCCATGCTAGCCAGGCTATAACATTGTATATTTTTCATTAGATTAATTAAAATTCCACTTCATTAATAAGAAACCCTCCAAGTGCTTCTAATCCACCATCCCTTCCCATGTGTTATTTAAACAGGCATGTTCCTCTTCTCAGACGGTGAAGGTTTCGGAAGCGCTTTGCTCCATTGCTGCATTGCAGGAAGCAGCTCAGGTGTGGACACACACACACAGCCCTGCCCCAGGGCACATCTCCAGCTCTCCTGGGTAGTTTGGGCTGGGCTCTGCTGGCCCCAAGTGAAGTGGGAGCACTGAGGAATGCAATGAAGGAGGAAGGTCTCTGATCCCTTATCCAGGTTTTTTGGCTACACAGTTTTACGGGCTGTTGACACAACTCTGATCTCGAGACTCATTTTTCCACAGACAGCACACGGTGAGATTCAAAGACAGCTTGGCCCCAGTTAAAACTGATCCTTTTCCCTGAAAGGCAGCAGCTGGTCTTTGTTTATTCCCTAACTCATCCACATGGCCTGTGCTCTGCCTGCTCCTCCTCTGCCTGATTTGCTTGACTGTTCTGCACACGTGGCTGACCAAACTGTTCTCCTTCCCACATGAACAGTTTTCTTGCTTCTGACAGTCACTTTCCCAGCTCTCTCCTCAAGCAGTTGAAAATATTTCCTCCTTTTCCAGGCTTGCACTTGGGAAACAGTCCTTTAGAAGCAGCTAATCCCCTCCGAAAGTGACCTCGTCAAGTTTTAGCAGCTAAGATTATCAAATCCAAATGGAGATAAAACATAACACCCCAAAATACCCTTCAAATCCCTGAGATGACCCTTGGTTTTTTTCTTAATATATCTCTTAAAATGTCAAAACTTGCTTGGCTCTGTGGAGTGCAGTGCTCTGAGCACTGAGCCACTCCAGGTATCTCTGCAGCTCAGCAGATTGATAGCTGAAGTATTTGCTTTATTTATATACATCATATATATTCTCCTGGCTGCCATAGGGTATGCTTAGCTTTTCTGGAATGCATAGCAAAATAAAAAATCCTGAGATGGAAGATGGATAGAGCAGGGCTGGATGCACAACCAACAGAAAAATCCTTCCAAAGCAAAAATCATGCTATACTTGCTGCCTAATATATCAATGTTATTTATTTTAGGTCATCACTCAAAATAAAGTAATTTCAGAGAGAATCTGAGGGATGTTCTGGGGACCTCTCATCTCCTGTGTCAAATTCATATAAACATACAAAATACCCAATTCTACTTAAAACCATTTTCTTCCATTTGAAGTGTGATGACCTACACTTTTGTATGCTAAATAAGCTCTTAACATTACTTGTTTACTGCAATATTCCCTTTAGCAACTGGAGCTGTGGAGTGACATAATGATTGATTCTGCTCTTGAAAGTGATTTACAGATGAAAAAAATACACTTTTTTATGTTCAACTGTATTCTAAATTGAGCTGCTGTGATGTAAGGAAGTCTGATTAGGTAAAGGTAGAGGCTGCAAATTATTTAATGGGTACTTAATTTTTTGCAATAAACAATTTTTGCCTTAAAGAACAACCAAAAATTAGATAATACATTTCCTTTCAAGCTAAAACCTCCAAGGGCTTTAATATGTGTGTTTGATGGGGGCGGTTACTCCCCTAAAATGCCTCTGACTGCTTAAGCTTTAAAAAGAATTCTCATTCCAGTGCATTTCCAAGCCTACACAAAGGCACAGTCCAGGCTCTCCATCGCATCAGAGCACTCCAGTGGGATGGGGCTGACTGTCTGTTCCCCTGCTGCTGCAGGAAAATGCTGCAGAGTGGCTGATGGATATACAGGGTGGGAATGGAGACAGCCTCTGCAGCCATCCATAAACTCCACTCATGTCAATTGCTTGCTGTCTGCTACCGAGAGGAACACTGGACAAAGGGGAAAAAAAGGCTATTTATTTTTATTTTTTAAAAAATATTAATTCACCTTTATCATCTGGTATGGCATCGTGGATGACTGGATCCTAACACAACCCTGAGCATCACATCTGGTAACAACTAAGACATATATTTCCCAACAAAAATAATGTGACAGCATCATGTTCCCGTTCCTCTGGAGCATCCACTCTTGATCAACAAACATCAGAGATAATTTCTGATGATGACTAGCCCATCATAAGCAAGAAAAGAGAATTTGTTTAAAATAAATAAACCAGGACAGAACGGTGAATATATTACACTGCAGTGCTCAAGAAGCAACTAAATATTCCTGCAGAACAGGTTTGCTGAAATTCTGACATCCAGACGAGGAGAGGTGACTAAGCCTTGAAAGCAGGTGAATTGAGGCTGTTGTTATGTGCTGACTCTGAGGTGTCTGAGTTCACCATGAAGCAGTGCAAAAATATTTTTCAGGAACAAAGCTTTTCCTTTAGGAAAAAAGCAAAAAAAGAAAGAAAAAATAGGCTAGCAGATTATATTTCCCAGGTATGTACCTCCAATGTGTTCTGCATTTGTCTTAGCTTTGTTGTTCGAAACACTGTATTTATTGTTTGAGTAAAACTAGACATGTAAAATAGAGCAGATAAAAATCTGGTCTGTGGGGGTGGTTTCCTTGGAAAAAAAATATAACAAAAGGGCGTCTTTTGATAAAATGAAAATCTACCTATAACATGTATTGTTATAGGAAAGGAAAATGTTAAATTAAGGAAAATGTCTTTCTTTTGTAGAAGAGATTTGAGAGAAGCAGTTCTCCCCCGCTGAGCTCTGGCACTCACCCTGTATCCACTCCTGGCTGATGGGGCTGGCACAGTGACATACACAGGGTATTTTGGAGCAGGCAGCACAATCAATATTGATGTGGGAGATCTCTGGAGCACAGACATGAACACACAGCTCAGAAGCTCTGGAGATTCACTGCTCTGCTGTAGCCCGGCTGCTGACTGGGCCTGAATGTGTGAGCAAGAGAGCTGCTTGCAAAAAGCTTTTCCAAATGGGTCCTCCTTTCCCTTTCAAATGGTTTTCAAGCTGAGTCCACTTTAGTTTTCTTCATTATTTGAGTTCTGTAATGCTTCACACACAGCTTTATTTTGCTTTCAGCCTTTTGCTCAAGCCTGATTCAAGTTGGGTGTGAGGAGTGGGATCATTGTTAATAGATCATGTTCCAGACATATGATTTAAACCATTCCAACAAAACTGCACAAATAACAACCACCTGGATAACCTAATGTATTTTGGCTTGAGACACAAAACTTTGGTGTTTTGAGAAAAGAACGGTTATTACTTCATCTAATATTTACAAAAGCACCTTTTGCAGCTCTCTGTCAATTGAAATGAAGTCCTGCCTGCATACAACCCAACTAATTGTTCAGGAAAACCCACCCAGCTGTTCTTACTAGACTAACCTGCCTCAGAGGTTTAGTGATGTTCTTACAGAATATCAACTTCCCCTGTAGACAATCCCTTTGTAGAAGAAAGAAAAGCCCCAACAGGAACAGAAGTCTCAGTTTGCTGTGGAAGCTCTGCCATACAGGACCAAGAACACTTCCAGTTCATCCCAGGACAGGACGTGTCCCAGGGATGTCCTGCAGTGAAGCACATTATTCTAGAAGTGAAAAGTTAATTCTGCTTCAGAATCTAGGCTATCTGAGCAAATTCTTATGGAAACTGCTGCCACAACACACACAACACAGCAGGAGAGAGACATCATGAATTAAAGTGTAGAGAAAACAGCCTCTTCATCCCAATAACCATTCATTTAATTCTCAGGATTTTCTCTTAATCAGTAACATTAAGTTGTAGACATCCAACGAAACAAACTCAGAAGAAGGTTCTTCAGTCACACTTGTGCTGTCTAGTTAACACTGCAGGGTAGTAATGACATCCCCAAAAGTAGAATTTGATCCATTTTTCTTAGACAATAGTTGTTTTTAGATCAAATACAAATTGCAGAGGCTTAACCTTTCCATTAAGTAATTTAATTGTCATCCTCTCCCTTCTCTACACAGAAAAAAAGATAAATGCCTTTTTGGCTTCCAAATTCATACCCCTGAGACAGACAAAGTGTGGATGAACATATTAAACACTAGAGCTGTAGCGTCCTGGTGAGAATGAGGGGACCATTTTCTTTGCATCTTTTGACCTGCTATAGAAATCTATAGCACATTAATCATGCCTAAACTCAATCTCAGTGTGAGGTGGGAGCAGGGTAATTTACTGTGTCTGCATCAGATTTTTCTTTCATCAGACTTTTATACAGCTCATTGGAAGAAACTAATACTTGTAAGCTTAACAGGACTGTATTTCTGGTGAGGCCATGTTACTGTTACCCAAATGTAGAAATGAAAAATTAAGTCTCTCTTAAGGAAGCATCCACTGTATAATAATTCCTAAACTCATTCATGCCAAAAATTGAACTAATTAAATTAGAGATGTTTCTTCCCCAATATACAACAGATATGCAAGCACTGAGACAGCAGAATGATGCTCATAATATCAATACCTCCGTAGATTAGCCAAAACTGACAGCCTAATTCCTGGATAACATCAGAGGTGAAACGGATTAACCATATGCTGTGACTTTTGGAATAAATCCTCCATCTTCTTTATTCATGATGCTTTGTGCTCCTGAAATCTGTATGCTCGAGCCCTGCTGCTGTATTCTGTTTACTTCCCTCAGACCTGGGGGTCCCATCTAATACACAAGGAAATGGGGCTGAAGACACTGCAAGACAACATTGCACAGGGGAAAATGGCAATGCTTGCTTCCTTTCTGCCAGGAAAACATTTTCACATCTGTCTGAACCTGACATAGGCTGGAAAAGACCAACTCCACCCTCTTTGTCATTATTTTCCCCTGTACCAGTTCTCCACTGTCTCAGCATAAGCACTCACACATCTGAGTACTCCTGGATAAGGCACTGCATTGATTAAACTTCTGGGTGGGGTAACTCTGCTCCCTGCCCCCTATCCCTACCCACCAACTGGATCTCCTTTAGGATGCTGAGACTTGTTCAAGCCCAGGTGGCACTGAGCAGTACTGAGCTACTCTTGGTACCTGATCTCAGAGCCCTCTGCAAAACCTCTGAGGAGAGCAAGAAGGACAAAGAGAAGAACCCAGCTCCCCCTCCATCTAAGAGGAATGAAATCACAACAGTGTTTTCTTTGCTAAAAACTATGTTTTGGCTTACAGTGAATAAAAATGCAACATTGCATAAGAGATGGCACCCAGCACAATACTTCTATGTACTTATAGAAGAGTCAGAACAGTCTAGATGTTCAAATTGTACAGAGCATCTGTAAACTACAGTCCCTGGCCAGAAGACACTGAGGAAAGTGATCCTCTGCATTTCTCTCTAATTCTCCTTAACACATCATGAATTAACACTGCCTAGAATTTACATATGCATTATTACTCTTCTCTGCACGTTGGATTCTACTCATGTCTCAGTGCTGCAGGGAACAGCCAGGAGTGACCATGCAGACTCTGGAAAGTGGTCCTGAACAGGGAACTTTGATCCTCATGTTCTCATCTGTCTGGCTATTGAGCAGTAGCTATCAGCATCTATTGGAATATCCTTATATTCATGGCAGAAAGGGACAAAATATAATTGTTCTACCTTTAAGGCAATGTGGTGTACATAAAATCCACTGGGATGTGGCACACCTTGAAGAGCTGCCAGTTTTCATATTCACAACTTTTTATTTTGCTTAGTGCTTATAATGGTTTGTTCAGTGCTTGCTGAGAGCAAGCATGTAATGATGCTGTAAAGGGTCAAGTCCTCATTAGACTTCTTGAATTATTGAAGATTCCAACCAGGAACGCTGGAAAGGGACATCACGAGTGCCTATTCTTATTCTTACCTTCTCTTCCCTGAAAAAAAAAATAGCTTGAAGTATTTCCACAGGAGGATTTCTGCATATTTCACCTTCTCTTACAAATCAAACCCAGATATCTGGGGGTGGGAGGAAGGTTGGGTAGAGACCAAGCATAAAAGCAGTGCAATTTGATTTAACTGTCAGAAAGCTGTGAAGGTAGAGGAGTGGGCTGAACTGGAAAGATTACAGCTTCAGCTCCAGATACCCTCCTTGACATAAACAATCCATTTATTTCTCATAATTCAGCCTTTACATAAACAGGCAGGACAGCTATTTCTGTACTTATATTAATGTTGTCATTGATACCTTTTCAAGCCAGGAGGTACCAGTGAGTGTTAGCATTAGCACACCGATATTCCATCACTGACACTGGCACAAATCCAGAAGAGGAACAACACTGAACTTCTAAAACACCATGGAAATAACCAGGCTTTCTAATGGTGCCCGTATTCACTGCACACACCTTGGAGTGTAACAGACTCACATGACTTAATCACCAGCTATAAACACTTTTTTCTACTGCTGCTTCTCTACTTTAGCAATTTTCTGTTATTTAAAACACTGGATGCAAGTGAAATAAATGCATGCACGAGCAAAAAAAAAAACCACAATGCCTCTTCCAGCCATCAATACACTCTGGCAAACACACAACTGCAATAATGGGCCCATTGTATATTACTAATGTTTCTCATTAATCAAATCTTGTTTGTATTAGAAGAAGGAAATAACTGTATCCAAATTAACTTGCCAATATGATAGCCATTAATAACACCAGAGTGAAGACTCATGAAATGCAATTATGGTACCAAAGTAATAGTGGTACAAACATGATATAGTTAACAATGTGCATTGTCAGCTGCACATATAAAGGTGCTTCTGCAGGTTCTTATTCCTCTAACTCCTTGGAACTGAAGCTATTCTCAGTTCACTCAACAGCACAGACAGCTGTAAGGTACAATTTGCAGAAAGTGGCTGCTTCTGGAAGTTATTCTGCAGGATGCTGAGAAGAAATGTGTGGGTAAGAAAGAGAGAATTTCATTGCCATAAACTAACAAAAAAGGAACAAAAACTTGTAGGTAGGGTTATTATTTCAGGGGAAACACTAAGAAGGACTTGAAAACATTTGTTTTACTTGGGCACTTGCAGCTCTTCAGTCCATCTATCACAGCTTAACATCCTGCGATCTGAGCTCCAGAGACCACGTGCAGCCACTGCTGGGGCTGTAGATGTTCCATTCTACAACACTTCAGCATAGAACAGAACCAGGGAATCAAAGCCCTCTCAAATCAAAAAGTCCAACTGCTAACCCAGCACTGGCAAGGCCACCACTAAACCGTGTCCCCAACATGGTGGACATGTCACATCTACACATCTATTAAACCCCTCCAGGGACAGTGACTCCACCACTGTCCTGGGAAGCTGGTACCAATGTTTGACAGTCATCTCAGTGAAGACTTTTCCCTAACACCCAATCTAAACTTCCCTCCTTTTTCATAGTTACACTAAGTTTTTAGTATATTTTCCTAAGGATATGGTGTTTATACATCCTTTCTGTGCTGGGGTTTGTGCACAAGCTATCAAGTTCTGAATACACAGACTGATCTTAATTCAGGGTGGTGAAAGGGCAGGGGGCTTCACATGTTACTATATCCCAACAGGAGAAATGAATGAGAAGAGAGCTTTTCTAACTGTCTCTACTAGAATACTAAGGGAGAGGCTGTGGTATGAACACATATATTATTCATGTGCCTGATGCTCTATGAAAGCTTGAAAAGCTTTCACATGGCACAAATCTGTGGGAAACCAAGCCTCGTTAATTTGCTGCTCAGTGAATATTTGCTTATTCCAAGCTAGCTATCAGTGCAGACACTGTAGACTTATCTCTTTTCTCAAATTCCAAACCTGTGAGTCTAAGGTTTTGGCATTTGGCCCACAGCTGACAAGGGATAGGAGCAAGATGAACAAGCCTGATAAAATTGTGGGACTATTCCTCACTCTGTGACCAATTAGTTCATTTGACACAGTTAAAAAAACAATAAAACAAAAAAACCCCCTCGCAACGCCCCCCCCCCCACCCCAAACAACCAAAACCACAAACAAACAAAGACAAAAAAAAGTAGCAAGCTTCTAGGAAACCCAAATATCTTAAAAGTACTTAAAATTTTACAAAGTATCTTAGGATTTAATTCTAATTACTCACATGGCCGTCACTGGACATGATGCAGCATTTTTGTTACACTTCAGGAAGAATTTACTCTGTAGATATTCTCTGAAGAAAACCTGATTATCACAGCTGGGGAAAAGCCAGCCTAAGTCTCCTGTGCTACCCTGACACATGGTAATGAATGTCTCACACTCCCGCGAAGGAGGATTCCAGAGGTCAGTACTCAAAACACTCAGCCAGGGAAGGATCTTGACCAAGCGATGCTAAGATTTCTCTGAAGGCAAAGGTTATCACTTGACAAGCCTGTTATTGTGTGTCTGTTTCTCATTGAGGCTGCCACAGTGATGAGGAATGGCCGTGATGACAGGGAAATACTGCATCAGTTCTAGACACGGCCAGTGAGCTGCTGCAGACAGGGACAGCAGCACAGAGCAGCAGTATCAACACTGGTCTGAAAAATTATTTCATTATGGGAATCGAAGGTGTGATTTAAAAATCGTCTTACTTGGGTATATGAACTGAATTCTTGCTATCGATCGGTCAAGGAGCTCTGTTGTTTAGAAATTCTTGAAGACAGAAGAAACTATAAACATGTTGTTTTGGGATTTTCGGTGTTTTTTTTAAGAATATGAAGTTAAAAATGAGACAACATTTCAAAGCACCTGCTAAGGGATAGATTTTTCCCATCTTTCCATATCCCAGAACAACACAAAAAGCAAAACAGAATTAACCCTGAGCAAAATTCCAGTTAAAAAAAAAAATCGAACCAAAACAAACCCCCAAATTATATAATGATATTTATGCCCACAACTAAGATTGCCGGAGGCTTGGTCTTGGTGGGGTGGCTGGGTGGCTGAAGCAGAGCTAAGGGGTCGGCACACAGGAGCACGTGGATTCCCACTGGAGGTTAAATGTGCTCTCTGACCTGTTGCAGATCCCTGCTTTGCCTTGGAATTCTTTATTTTCCTGTTGAAAATTTTCCAGTTTGCATGAGATACTTAAATATTGATTAATCCAAAAGGCCAGGCAGATACTTTTTCTATTACCAGCTAGATAGGTAAGTTGGCAGACAGCCCAAAGGGACTGTAACATGGGCTTTCATTAATATTTACACATTTTTGTTAGAAATTTAAAAATGTTAACCAAGGAGTCAGAGAGTATACAGCATAAAATACATCACAAGACATCTCCTCACCATCTGGGGATATGAAGGTTAAACGTCCATAATTAGGTGAAAGATTCTGGCAGGGCACAGCAAATCTTTGCTTAAGTGCATTCTCTGCTTTTAAACACCATCCCAGAAAATGTCTAATTTCGTGTTAAATAGTCTGGTCTTTACAGGAAGAAATGAAAATGTTGCTGCATAAAATATTTGCCTAAAACACAGTGCAGAAACACACAGTTGTATGATTAGCAGGGCAGAGAAATGTTACAGTTTGCTGTTCATCTGTGCAGCTCACAGAGAATGGGGGTAAAAATGTGATGGAACAGAAAAACAGCATTTAATACACAGTATCAGATAATAGTCATGCAACCTATAAGTATAGGTTATTTCTGTCTTAAAAATGGAGTTATTTCCTCCACCATACCTTGCACGTACAGACACCCATGGATGACATCGAATCAAAATTACTAGGGTCATCCAGAGTTTCAAGTAATAAAGGAAGAGCTGCTTCCAGTTATTGTTATACTGGTTAATACAATTTAAACTATTAATGTACTAAATGCATTAATGATACATGTAATACATAGCTAAAACTAATACACACTATTAAGGTATGTGCTAAAGTTAATGTTTTACTGTGCTAGACCACCTGTATTTATAAGACTCTTCACCTCTCAGTCTATGAGCAGAGCCCACACTGACAACTCACAAGTACAGTCAATATAGAAATAACTCTGTGACTCTTTCACAGCTTTTAAGTTAGTAGTTGAAATGTTAAAGGGTCAAAAAATGTTGAAAATCTCAATAAAATCTTTTCCTTCAGTAATGATGATATTCCTCCCTAGAGACTGTAACAAAGGACTGGTTTAAGAAATTAGAAGTTTCAGTGATGAGGTGAGTTTTATACGTCTTGGCCACTACATCCTTATCTTCAATTTATGACTGGCTGCTGGTTTGTTTGCTCTCAAGAGAACCCATCTATCTTGTTGAGCTCCTGCTGTTCTGGGATAAAAATGGAAGACTAGAGCAGAAAAAAGTTTTCCTCACATTCTTAGGCAAATAAATAAATAAAAACCACTTCAAAATCTAAGTTTGGATATTAGAATTGAAGCACTTAGCTACTCATGTGACATGATACATTTGAAGTTGCACATCTTGCTATTTTATTGTGGGGGATGTTCTGATCAGAAAACCTCAGTGTCTTGAGTCCCAGATGTAACATGGAAGAGTTAATGCCAGTGTTGTCTGAAATACCCCAAGTGAAGGCTCCCTGTACATCTCACTCTGCTGTGCCCTCACAGAAAACAAACAAATCCTGCTCTGAGTCAGTGAGAGCCTCCCTGTGCTAGAGCATCCCACTGTCCTTGCTTGGGTCAGGAGCACAGGGCCCTGTCCTGGTGGGCTGAAACATCTTCAGAATTCCGATTGCTTCAGGATGTTTAAATGTTTGTGTTACACTCCTAAATCTTAGTCTTGTCCCAAAGCAGTGAACAGGAGGCCAGGGACACACCAGGATGTGTCACAGCTGTGTCACACGGGACACCAGTGGCGCATTTCCCACCCCACGTTCTGCACTGGGGACGTAGGCAGGAGCTTTCCGGGACACATTCACTGTGTTTCCTTGGTTGCCTTTCTAGAAAATATGGTCATCTTCTCCTGCAGAGGGTTAGATTGATGGCCTCTCCTGCCCACTACGTTTGCTTCGATCAGTTCTGAATTATACAGCAAGAAAGCTCCAAGAGAAGAACAACCCCCAACGACAACCAGACAGTAAATACAGGGATGGGTTTGAGCCCCTTTGTCAGGTCAGCACAGGAAGGAATGTTTCACCCCCTTCACGGATGTCTCTGGAATTCAAACATGAATATAGAGTACCTTATCCAATTCTGTTGCTACATCTCCTTTTCAAGAGCTTTAAAATTAAATGTAAAATTATATTATTTAAAATAAGGACCTTTAATCCTGTGAAATGGGATTAAAGGGTTGAGCAGATTTTTCCCCATCAGGAATTACACATGGGGACCTCTGGCCCTCTCTGCTGCTGATTACAGTGGATTTGCCTCATGGCCTTCCCAAATTCCAGCCTTTTAGCTGTCTCTTGGGAGCTGCAGACTGAGGATACCCTACAGTGCATTTGTTTCCTATGTTGGATCCTCTCTTGGACCAAATTTGAAGATGAGCTCCAACGCAGCACCTTTCCAAGGGCCCAGCTTTTAACACTTCAATGTCAAAGGGTCTGGCCCATTAAATTGAATTCCCCACGACAAAACCCTAATGTATTTTATTTAAATTATTAAAAAAATAATAAATTCCAATAGGAACAATGTAAAATGAAAAGCCTTGAACTGAATTCTGAAAGTCCCCTCTATAACATGTTTGCTACATTCCCTGGGGGTACCAGTGTCCTGCACAGGAAACAATTATTAGAGAAAGTAACCTGCCTCACCAGAGCCTCCCGCAGACTTTCACCCTGTATTTTAAATTCTCCAGGGCTTTTACTTTGAAAAAATATTTTACAGCCCAAAGAACAATCCTTCTGGCTTGAAGTCCACTCTTACTGATACACCCCTTTTCTCCCAGAAAATAGAATTCAATCCTGTATATGACTTTGTTTAAATGAACCAATTTTACCTGGATGATTTATCATCCTTCAGCAGAAGGCAACACCAATCTTATCAGCACACTTTGGGTGTCGAGAGTTCAATTAGAACAGTTTGTAGCTGGCTGTCTTATTGAAGCCAGGGGACCTGAGGTCAGCATTGATTGTATATTTTATTGATGTGGATCCTACCTTGACAGTTGTTTAGAGAAACATGAAAATACAAAACAGAGCTTAGAGAACAACCTCTAAAAGTGCTGGAAAATGAGCAATTACTCATCGTACCTCATCCCCTCTCAGGATGCTACTGGGGCTTGGAATCTCTCCCAAAAACAGTGTCTGATGAGCAAATTCTACATTTATGCCAGCTAAGATTTAGGGACTGTACATCCTTTGCTATCTTAAACCTTCCAAAGTGTTAAAAGTTTCAAATGTTTGTCCACAGATTCCAATCCTGGAAGGATTGCTTTAAAATTGTGCTGCTTTAATGTTAACAGCACAGCAAAATTAATTATAGTTTTCTTGAGTCAGTCTGATGTGTTTCTTACACATAAGACGTGTAAGAAATATAAATATAAATATAAATATAAATNTATAGATATAGATATAGCTGTAGATATAAATATAAATATAAATATAAATATATTCAGAGCTCTTGTGAATTTCAAGATCAGTGATCTATTCAGAAGCTTCAGAGCGACAATGCAACATATTACAAATGCCATGCGCTTCTAAAGCCGTTCTAGGTCTAAGGAAAACCTCAAAATCTCATTCACACACAAAGAAAAAGAAAAGGTCCTATCAAAATGAAAAGTTTATTTTATGGTCTCAGAAATAATTTTATAAAGAAGAAATTTTCTTACTCAGACATCTCTTGAACAACATGGAATAACTCATTCGGTGGAAGGTGCTCCTACCCACAGCAGGGGATTGGAACTTTAAGGTCCCTTTCAACCCAAACCATTCTATGATTCTATGATCTGGAGCAAAGCCATAGCTTTATCAAACATACATTTTTAAAATTTGTTTTTATCTTTGATTTACAGGAAGTCAAGATTTCAGTGCAAATAACTATGCAGGAAACTTTTCAATGTATCATGACTCCATAATTTATAGTCCATGGAAAACAAAATAGCTTCAAAATATTTTTTCTTGAAATGCAAAATGGTTTTCAGAAACAAGGTGCTGTTCTCAGTGTTTTTTGATCCCTCTTTCATCCCAAAACTTTTTCTCTGAGTCAGGTCAGCTACTCTTAATGACAAAAATAGAAAATCAGACTCCTGTCTGAAACATCACTTGGAGAGAACAATTCTTCTCATATTAAATATACTGCAGTAAATATATAACAGGCTATCAATGCTCCTAAGATATGTGCAAGCATTCCAACCTCAAAAATTCTTAATTTTTCCAAGTAAAAAAAAAATAGTAAATGGAGGCCTATTTCACCTCAAGCACAGCAGTAGGGAAATATAGAATAACCACATGGATATATGGTTATATAGATATATAAGTGCATTATGGATATAACAAGGTTTTCAGGCAATTGTTAGACACATCCTGTTCCAGTTAGTCTGCAGTCAGAGAACACACTCTCAGCTAAAAGGATTACACTTGAGTAAAAGCATAATCATAACCCTTAACCCCAGTGTTTGAGTTTTTCTGGTGGATTTTTTTTTTCATGGATGCCTGGAAACTAAAATATCTTTAGCTTAAAGGATTTGGGTGGATAATTAATTGTCTGTTGCTCCCACAAAGTGAGAATTCATCAACATAGAATATAGATGTATTTTGAAGCAGAACAAAGCAAATAATGTTTAAATCTTTCTTTAAAGCAAATAACTCAGACTTGACCAATGGATAAGACCAGTGATTTCAATATAATCAAATTGAAATAAAGCAGTTAAACATTTAAGACTTCAATAGCCTTCCTAAAAATCAATCTTTCTTTTAAACTAGCCTCCCAGCCATGCCTTCGCTTTCACAGCTTTAAAGAACAAAAAGTGCCTATAAAACACCTGTATGGTGAAATTTTTTTTAAAGACATCATATTTGGGAAATGCTCTAAATAAATTCAACAAAATCACCAAAACCCCCATGCCCAAACCCAGATGTTTCTCTGGGGAACTGGATGCCCCATGTGATTACTACTTGCATGCATATGTGTGACTGTGAGAGAGTGACTGATTGCCTCGTCTCATGGTGAAGATCAATACTTGCTTTAAAAGGAGACAGATTCATGGAAGCTATTGGATCCAAATAGTTTATTGCTTTGTGCTCATCCTTTTGTTTAATGGCAGCTCTCAGAGTCACCTCGGCAATTATTCTTTACGTTGACTTTCAAGTGACTTCCTTGCACATCACATGGCCTTGTAAAGGTTGTGTTCAAAAGCAGCACCTCCCTGTCCCAAAGTGTTTAAAACAGAGGTGACGTCACGTCCTTCAGCATCAGATGGTGGCACTTAGTAGGAGTTATATACTAAGAAAACATTACAATTTACTTTCAGCCTCTGGAGCAATCCTTGATCTCTGGAATTTACTACTTGTTGGAAATGTCTTAGATTTGTGCTGCCAATTTCGATGCCAAAGGAGTTAGTAACCTATTGCACTTCAGACAACTATCTAAACACCTGTGGGCTTGTCTCAAGGCACTGACCTAGCCAAATCTCTGAGTTTACCACAGTGGTCTGGAAATCTACTTGTTTCTATGATTATTAGATCATAATCCAATGAGTCATCAAGTGCAGTAGGTGGGTTTCATTACTCCATAGTTTGTGTAGTATTGAAATATAGAATTGTTTTTTTGTTATTGTCTCATAGCTGTATTTTTCAGCTTCTGGTCAATCAAGTTATTCTCTCTACAGTATCCTAAGTGTCTGCCTGCCCTCACCTCCCTCCATTTTGTAGGGAAAGAAATAATTTTTGAATAGAACATTACATTATGAAAAACCTCAAGGAAGAAAACCCAACCTTTTATCCAAAAACCTGAAGAAGAAAAAAAAAATCTGGTAACTCAGGTAACTGAAAGCCAGCTTGCTTTTTCTCCTCAACATGTGATGTTGTCAGGATGAGAGGCCATACCTATGTCAGCTGTTTCTGCTCCAGCAGACTGGCCTGAGCATCAGCCTCGAGGTGACTTCTTCACAAGCTTTCTTCAAATTTATAATCATGTCTCAGAAATGTAGAATACACGATCATGATTAAAACAAAGCTGGGATTAAACACAGCATCAGAGGCTTGCCAAGGATTTTTAGCTGGGAGGATTCAGCTATAGTGACTTGAAGCCATGGTGAGTGCATGATAGACAAGCCTGGACTTTCTTGGCAGGACAGAAATGGGTAGATTGAAGACACACAGTACCTTACTTTATCTGTTAGTTGTGGAAATAGTATCAAGAAAAGCGGAGAACATCTTACAACTTAAAAAAACATTAAAATTTCAAAAGCAGCAGTAATTCCCAGCCAGCCTTTCTTTCTCCTTATCTGCTCAGGAGCCAGGCATACCTCCTGTTGGTGCCACATTACACTCTCTGCATCAATCCTTGCTCTGAAATTGTCACTTTTTCTACCCAGTCACTTGTTTCACACACCACTAAGAGCAAAACCAAGGTAAGGCCACACCACTCGGTCAGAAAAGTGAAATGCTCACTTATCTGATCACTGTTTTACCAGACAAGAAGCAAAACACCACTGGGGAGGCTGCAGTGAGCAGACAAGCTTTTTGCACTGCTCCAAGGAGAGAAGACACAGCACATCAAATTTGGCACCAGATATTCCAGCACTACTCTCCCCCACGGGCTGTGCACAGCACAGAGCACACACTCCAGGCAGCTGTGGAGAAACTGCTATCAAAGCCTCAACTTTCAGCAAAAATCCCCTCTCACCCTGCATATCCCAAGGGACTCCTTTCCCACCTTGTCCTCTTTTCCCTGAAAAGGATTCCAGTCCTGCTCCCTTCCACATTCAACTTCCCATCATCTATTTATTTCTCCTCATCTCTACTGAGAACTGTGGATCTCCATGCTCCCTAGAACAAGTTTAGCTCTGCAGGCTCCAGATAAAACATTGTGTCTATTTGCACTTTAGAAGATTTACAATCTCATTCTGCACTAAATCCCAAGTAAAGCCACCAAATGTAATGGTATGTGTTATTACACGGGGAGAACAGAGCTCAGGTTGCTGGCTTTGCCCTGCTTATGTCATCAGGACATCAACCATTCCCTTATGCCAAGTAAATACCACAGATTAGGCTAAATTCCTTACTCAAGCTATGTTTACTTGGTCACTTTAATTCAACATGAATGTCCGTCGCCACAGAAATAGAAAACAGGGATTTTATGTCTGTATTAGACTGAAAACTCATCTCTTTTTTTCCAGTCAGCCTGGTTCCTAGACAGAGGCTACAGAAACATATGGGTTTATATTTGTTAATTAGGCTTCACAGTAAGCGTAATACACAAAATAAAGGATATGCCATTTCCAGAGGTTAGATTTAAAGATGAAGACTTGATTTCAATGCTATTCACCTCCTTTTATTAATATTCCACTTGGTAAGAAAGCCATGCCAATTTTCGATTCTTTTTTCTTTCGCTCTTTTTCTTTTCTTTTGAAATCCTATGAGAAATCTGAAGACAAAATTAGTATGATAATTTTTTCTTCTTTTTTTTTTTTTTTTTTTTTTTTTTTTTTTTTTTTTTTTTTTTTTTTTTTTTTTTTTNTTTGTATTTTGTTTATGCTTCATCAATATGAATAAGCAGCCAATCCTCAGAGAAATAAGTGCTTTGGCTTCTTCAAAGTGGATCAGACTGGCTCAGTAGTCCGTCACTAAATTGTTCTAAGTGGCACATTGGCACCACTGTCAGGGGCCCTTCCCATGCCTGGAACAAAAACCTCTCCCATCAGATAAAAGCAGTCCACTTCAACACAGGGGAAATATGCAATGTTTATTAAAATAGTATCAAGTATTCTCGACCAACCTCCAGTGAACAGCTTTATCATCTGAGTGACAAATATTGCTAGCAGCTGCAAGGGAAAACCAGTCAGATATTCTCCAAGGAATGCACCTTCTATCAATCTGTCCACTCTTGTTATAAAAACTGTTTCAGATATTTATATATAGGACATGGCTTTTTCTTCCAAATAAAAAGGCCAAAAAAAAGGGTAGGGAAATAATGGGAAGGAAGACAATGGGTTCTGGAATCTATCCACTATCTGCTTTCCTGACATTTATTCAATAAAATATCTCAGAACAAACATGCTAATATTCATTTTTATATAATTTCTTTTTGTTCTATTTTATGGCCTCAAACTGTTTTGTTTTCTGTTCTGTCCCCTCAATTTCTTGCCCCTAAATATTGCACCAGAAATCTGTTTTATTTGGGCCTGATTTTTAAAAAAATTGTTAGATGCTAAGAGACATAAACATTTAATTATTAAAATCCAAAAAGAGAACAGCACTGCCAAATTTGTATTAATTTCTCAAATAAAACTAAATTAATGAACTTAATAAATGGGTAGGGAACTGGAAACAGATGGGGACAGCTTCCAGGACTGCTTGGAAATATAGGTTGAGTTTTGAAATCCTGATAGGTGCTTGTCTATGTATGTTGGCACCTAAGTTGCAGATCCAGACCTTTACTAAAAATAAGCAGTAACTGTTGTCTAGCCAATTTGCAAAGTGGGACACATCTACCACCATTTATCTAAAAAAAAAAAAAGAAAAAAAAATCAATCTGATTTCCAGATACATTTTCCTCACAACAACTGCTGGGCAAGGAGAATGCCAGCAGGATCCAGCATGTCAAGGCCCAGGAACACTCAGCGGAGTGGGGAGCAGCAGCACAGAGTGTTCCAGCCCCAGAAGTGTCCCTAGACAGGAACTGCAGGGCAAGTGAAGCTGCTGTGGCTGCACAGATAAGGAAACCAAGGCACAAAGTTGGGAACACATTTGACAAGGTCACCCAGCAGGCCCAACAGCACAGCTGAGGAAACAACCCACACACCCCAGTCCTGTCTTCCCATTAGGCTGTTTACCCAGAATATGCATCTCCCATGGACGCATTCTCCTGCACCCTCTTCCCCCTATAATTTTGTTTAACGGCCTGCAAAAGTTACAACGTATGTAATTCTCTCTAATATTTACAGCCTCTGGTTAAAACAATTGCAACCTATTAAAGTGTGTTATAACCTCACAAAAAATAACCTTGTACAAAAATCCTCCACAGCTCAGTATCCCTAAATCTTAACAAGGAAAGGTAATTGTTAGCAGTAGATTTCCATCTCTGCAAAGCATAAAAGAGTCAAACATGAGACAACTACATTTCAGAATGCAGACACACCAAGGCAGAGCGAGACTCCTGCACATCACTGCAGCAGGAGTAAGATGAGGGTCAGGGACCCCAGACACAGCTGAAACACAGAGCCAGAGAACACACAGTGCCCAGGGAGATCCAGCAGCCCAGCAAACACCCTCTCTGCTGGGAGAAAAGGATTTCTCTTGTACCCACTAAGTCATGTGATTGCCACCCCAGCAGTATCTGCTTTTTCACTCCTTCAGAAACTTGTCACCATTAGGTTCTAGTCATAAGGATTTGCTTCTGATTACTTTGAAAATCCTGAAGGACAATGCACTACGTGGTTCAGTGCACACAATTCAAGGAAGGACTATATAATATACCCTTAGATGTGAAAATGTTTAAGAAGTAGAATTTAATTCACTGTGGAAGATGGGTAAACCAGAAACCAACTTAGTCAGAGCAACCCCATCTACACTGTAATTATGGAGTTATATCTAACCTTGAAATTCTAAATCTGTTACTCTGCATTTCTTCTGCTTCACTTGCTTCCCACTGTCACCACTGTGTCTTATCTAATAACCTGCCTGTGTTTCTTGAATTGCTTTTTCCACACATATCAGTTGGATGTTTACAGAAGGCTCTCCATTTGTTATTTTCTATATGGGTTTTACTTTCTCAGTTTCTATTCACTGTTGACAACTGCAGTTGTATACCCATTTTCCCCTGCTCAGTCTTGCCTGTGCACTTCATTAATATGTTCTTTACCTATTTGTTGGTCTTTTACTAATCTGGGTTTAGTCCCATTCTCTGGGGAAGCTCCTCATGTCACCTCCCCATGTCACCTCCCCACTCCATCTTGGGGAAACCTTCTTGTCCAACTAATTGCTAATGAGAGATGGCAAAATCCTAAATAAAAAACGCCACTGAAATGTATCTGTCTTCCAAAAGGTGATTTTTTTTAATGCATTCATCCTATTACAAGGACAAGAACCTGCCAGTTTAGGGCTCTGTCTTGTGTCCTGGTAAGAAACTGCAGGTACATAAACCTCATCTCAGAGATTTGATTACACTGAGGAAGAAACTTTGCTTTGCTATTTCATAACCTCCCTTCTTGCAGGAAGGTCAGAGTATGAAGATGAGCCTCCCACTGTGCTCCAAGTTTAATTACAGAGAGTGAAGAACAAGCTGATGGACGACCTTCTTGTGAAATCACTCATCCCTTGGCCTCCATGAGCTTTCATAATGGAGCTGAAAAAACTGTAGCAAGCGATAAAAGGAGGGTATTAAGAATTTTCTGAAGAGCAAAAATGGCTGCAAAACCTTGTGACAGCATTTCAGAACCTTAAAGCCTGTTTTTATTCCTAAAGGTCCAAAGCTGACCCGTTTTTTTCAACGCTTTGTGATTTTCTTCCTTTGACATTTCTAGTTAATAACTAAATAGTTTTTATTTCCACCAAACCCCACATTAAATAGGATTTTGACAAAACGAGAAGAGAAAAAGAAGTATTTCTGTATTGACATTAAAATTCACTAGAATAAAATGGCTAGAGGAAGAATGCATTTTGACACAGGTGAAAATTCATCAGTCCATCTCTGAGAGCCACTCTCCCTTGAGCAGCTCTGAGACAAAGGGGACCAAGTTTAGGAAACAGTTTATTACTGCACAGGCAGCAGCGTTGGGTTCAGTTCTTTGCAAGAAGAAATATATTTGGCATTTAGGGCCCGACTTGAGAGAGATTTCTTTCTATGGCAATGTTTGCTGAGGCAGCTCAGCTCCTCCAGCCCCAGCTGTTCTCTCCCCTGAACCAGATGCAGCTGTTGGTGTGGGAAGGACAAACATCTTGACTGGACCATCACCAGAGCCTGGTGGGCTGCAGAGAGGCAGATTTACACACACACAATAAAAATCACGGAACTGCCTAGACTTGAACTTTCACTGAGAAGGTTCTGGTGAAACAGCCTGACTCCTTTAGCCTAATGAGTCTGAGGAAGGACTGCAGGCAGACACAAAACATCTGAGCTGATACCAATCATCGCTCTTGTCTCACCTGTCTTCCTCCACACAGCCTGAGATGAAATCCCATCCTGTTCTGATAACAGTGCTGTGGAACACAGATGCCTTCCCCCTGGAAGATTTTGGGTTAAATCGACTTCTGGTTTCAAGAGGGAAATGTCAAAAACTAAGATAAAGTTTAGAAAGGCAGTTACTTATAAAAGGAGTTAAAACCTGATTTTTTTCCCCTCATTTTCTGAAGCCTCTAGCTTATTCCATTATTAGAAAAAGGCAAGACAATTTGCCATTTAATCACTTGGATTCAGTCTTCCATATAAGCCTTTTCTATTTATATATGCAGCAAATTTTGGTGGCAAAATTTTTATAGAAGACATTTATGCTGTTAGCAAAAGCAGAAATAATTCCGTATGTTGACCCATATGAAAAATAACCCAACAGTTAAAATCCATAATAACATATGTTTTATTTAATACACTCCCTACGTGCTATACTGATAAGAGAAATAAAATGTGTAACCTAATGTTGGAAAACTTCACAAAACTGTCTTCTTTCCTTTGTACTGTTTAGATTAGAATGATTTTTTTTTCCCTAATAGTCTTTCCCTAATAAGACTTCTCAACATACACTCTCTCTTCTCCCCCTTACAGTATGTTTTTATGGTGTAGCTAAATTTATCTGCAAGTGATGAAAAGGGTTTCCTTCCATTTGCTTCCTACAGACACCCACCAATCAGTTTGTGTTATGCCTCTGCAGATCTTTTTCAAGAAAATTTGCCAGGGTAGATCAAGCATTTAAAACACATTTTTCCTTTATCTCCTGCCTCCTATCTAGCTACCTTGAACTCCAATTTAATAGGCACTTAGTGATACCACAGGAAGAATTAAATGACCTCAAAGTCCACAGAGCAGGAAAATACAGGACTGCTTTTTCAGTTATTGATTCTGGAACTGTAGTCAGGAAAAATTCTCTCACAAACCAGTTGGTCTCAAAGGAAGGTTACAGAAACTCAACTCGCTCAGGAGTCTTCAGTAAGATATATGTAAGAAATACTTGTTGGGGAAATGGTGTTTAAAATGAATACTTTCATTATTAGGTGAGCACATAACTCTGTAGGAAAGTAGCCCACTAGGTCCATTTCAGAAAGATGTGCTGCTGTCCATCCTCCTTTTCTCAGCCACATCACAACTTGAGTTGCAAAGGAATAGACACATCTCCTGTAACTCTCGGGAAATGGTGGAGGAGTAGTGGAAAAGTGAGAAGAATTAAAACAGACCTAATGAAGTACATGTAGGTGGTTTACATTAACACTTTTTGACATATCAATAGATTCTATTTTTGGTAGTGGTGAGATTTTCTTTTTATTCTATAAATGCATGGAATAGCACGACTGTCTTGTAGGTTTAAAAATTTAGAACAGTTGGAACAGTTTGAAAAGCAAGTTGGGTTTTCAGAGGGACTTTGAGGACTATTCTGTTGAAGGTGCTGGTTCTCTCATTTCTTCCTCATAGGGTTTTCAATCTGAGGACACATTTGCACAAGAACAAACCTTCCCAAAAACATCACACCCAAACTTGCATTGAAATGCTAACGGCAAATTTAAAAAAACCCCAAACTAAACACCTTCCTACTGTTTAGCAAGTGCAACTTATATATAACAGTAGATTCTCAGAATCCCACGTCAGCTGTCCCCAAGCCTTTATGGTGCCTGTTACTTTGAAAAAGCAACTTCCCCCACGCTACCCCCAAGAAAAAAAAAAAAAGACAAAGAAAATAGCATCTGCCATCTTGCCATTGATTCTCTTTAAGAAACTCTGCACTTTATTAATCTCTGTCAAGCATTTGGAAGCAGACGTTCATACATCCCAACAATTGAATCCAACTCCACAGGCAGTGCCAATTCTTCTCCAATGCAGGGGTGACATGCTACACTGCTCATAGGTCATCTAATCAGCAGTGAAATAAAGAACTGCCAGACCTCATAACGTTTAAGCTGTCCACAGAATGAAGTGTGCCGCACGTACCCCCAGGAACTGGTGTATGAAACACACACTGCAACATTTAGAAACCTGACTCAAAACTCCTTCCAGCTTAAAGGTTTCTATTTTAATTGTCTTCTGTTACATTTTTGCTTTGCCATCACACTGCAGCATGGGGAAATACAGTGAGCTAAGCAAAGGTTTGTAGTAATGCAATTTAATGTAAGAACTAAAAAAAAAAAAATAGCAAAATACAAAGCTTTATTTGCCTTTAGATAGATGTGTACAACTGCCAGTTTGCAATAAGGGATTTTTTGGGGGGGTTGTTTGTTTGTTTTTCTTAAGACAATGTATATTTTTAACTCAGGAAAGGGCAGAAAGTGGGTCAGAGTCATAATTGGGTAAATACAAACAACCAGAAATTAACTCAGCTCTCCTCATGTTTACAGAACAGGCAGGGAAGGTACAGATCTGCTGACAGAGGGCACAGGAGGCCTTTAGGAAGAGAACCAGCCCCTGAAGAACTGCCAACACCACCTGTAACCTGTGGTGGTTGTAAAGAGACCCGGAGCCACCGCAGTGGCTCTGAGAAACCTGCTGGCAGCTCCTTCCTGCACTGAGGAAGGGAACACACCTCAAAATGAAGGCAGACTTATTCCAATCTGCATTTTTCTTCACAGTCCTCCTGCCTCAGCACAGCCAAAGGTCAACGCCTTCAGCAGCCAACGATTAAAAAGCAGAAGCTTTTGTCTTTTCAATAGCCTTAGAGTTAATGATTTTATTTGGGAGCAATCTGTGATGCAAGGAAAGGATTTAACTGCAGCTGCACTAGCAGCTACAGATTCTCTCTTTAACCTGATTCTTTTTTTTATTAGTTCTTCTTTATCTGTTTATTGGCCCAGGGAGTACAAGGGTGGAATTGAATGAGAAACCCAAGGGAGTTTCAGTCTCAGTCAATGCAATTTTCCTCTCTTTAGAAGCTAAGCACAAAGCCAATTGCTCTCCAGAGTTCCTTAAACTCTCAACCATCTATGAAACCACATTCATCATCCTCATCCCTACATTCTTCTCCCCAACATGCTGGTTCTTCAAGTCCTACAGACTTTTTCCCCCAAAACTCATTGAGGCTCAAGAAACTTCAGTACTGTCTTCTCTTTCAATTTTTTTAATGCAGCAGAACACCTAGAAACAGTTTTTACATAAATTTCCCATTTATTCTGCAAGGCTATGGGGAACACAATTAACAGGCAGTTGGAAATAGAAGGAAATTTAAGTGAACCAGAAATACTAACTTGTTCATGGACACTGAATTCTTCAATGGCCCTTTGAAATTTCCCCAGGAGTGAAAGCTGGGGAATATACCAGTATCATGGAAACAGCCACTAAAGGAACAGCAGTGAGAGAAACTCACAGTGACTTTGGAAATGGAGAAAATTGGATCCTGTGCCCTCTCAACCTGCGACACATGCAGTCTGCAGGTAAGATAAGAAACAGTCCCCAAAAGATTAATGCAGAGGGAAGTATCTATTCTTTATTTTCTTGAAAATAGGACAAGAAACAATCACATCAAATTCCAGCAGAAATATTCTGACTAGAGACTAGAAAATTGTATTTAAATCAAGAAGAACAAAGCTGTGGAACAACAGACAGTAGGAATATTCAGTGTTTAACAGACTCGATAAATATTTGCTGGGAAAAGCACAGGCACTGGAGCAAAAGGGTCGTCCAAATACCTTTAAGGTCTTGCCAGCCCTATTGTACTTTGATTTAAAACCTCCTCATAAAATAGTTTATCTAAGCACAACCTACATTTTAGCTGCATAAAACCCATCCATCCTAGTCTGTGTCATCAGCTCAGGTTAGAAATCGGTTCTGTGACATCTGCAACTGCCTTTTCTTCACCAACAGGGTATTCCCTCCTCACTCTCTTCAAATGCCTGCTTAATCAGAACACTTAGTCAAAATACATGAGATTTTAAGTTTATTAATGTAAAAATGTCTCTAGAGCTCAATTTATATCCCATTATAATTTACTGCATTTTAAGCATATGCAACAACTATTATTCATGCAATCAGAAATGTTTTCCTGATTGCATTTATGCAGTTTTCAAACATGTATTATAACTGACCTTATTAAATATGCTGAAGCACCACTTACACGAAATCATACAAAGGCACAGTTCCTCTACTGAACTCTCAAGTAGCACTTACAAGCATGAATCAGTGCTAATTGCTTCACATTTATCATCTCTGAAATTAGAGTATGGGCAAAAGTTCTCAAACAAACAGCTGTGTAGGTCACAGCTTGGCAACAACTTGCTAAGCAAGTTATTTGCTCCTCCTTCACCCCAGACTTGTTTTTTAACCCCATCTTCAGCCAAGTAATCTCAGGGATCATGTTCTTTCTCATCACCTGTGAATGTCTACTCTAAGTTTATGAACATTCTATCAAACACAGTCAAATAAAATCATCAGTTTATGACGAACGCTGAAGCTCAGGTTCTAAAAAGTGCCATGTACTTCACAAGCAGAAACTCTGGAACTGTGTGCATTCTTGGTAATTTATTTTATGCCAAATAGTCTTCTCTCATGTTTTTATGTGTGTTTGCTCCAAAATAAAATGATTCCTTTAAAGTTTGTATGTTAAATAAAAATCAAAACGATGAGAAGTCACAAACTTCTGTAGAAACATATGCCCTTTTTCTTCAGTAGGCAGAAACAAATTACAGAACTTGATTGCCCACAACTTTCATCCTTGTACAGTCAATGACCCTTTCAAAAGATTTGCCACAAACATCCTTCAAATTCAGCTGGAGAGTGTTTTAAAAGTGCCTTTACAAAAGTGTCTAGTGGGTCCATGTAATTGTATCTCCCAACCTCTAGCCATTAAGTTCACCCCATGTTGACTCCCAGCAGAAATATTCTGAATTATACGTTTTCTGAGTGACATCAGCTTACATCAGGAAAAGATCTCATGCACAGTTGTGGACTTGGATTTTTTTTTATCAGTATTCATTGAGCACTTGAGTATTACTTATGAAATGAATGCTTGGAAACTTGGGTACATTTACTTGAGCACATAATCAACAGTTACACTTTGGGAATCAAGACGTGCAGAAACACCACGGTGTTAAAAGCTGGAAAGAAAACAGAAATAAATAATAACCACTCCAGACATAACCTTTCAGAGCACACAGGACCATAGAGACAGGCTATTTTTACCTGGAAGCTGTACACAAATCTGAGGAAACCAACATGTGGACGTCAGTGTGATGTGCAAAGACCTTGGTTTGAGCAGCATGGGGCACCTGCTACTCCTTTTCCCATTAAATGGCACCCAGGAGCAGAAGTGCTTGTGCTAATCACATCCCCACAGTGCAAAAACCCTCTCCCTCTTCCATGGTGGAGACAACCTGTTAGGTTTGGACAAAACTAAAGGACTGGTATGAGAGCTTGACAAGACAGAGAGGGGATGTCTAAAGCACTACCTTTGACAAGGGGCTAATTAAAAAAAAAATTACACCCCAAATTATCATGACAGGCTGACTACAGTGCCCCAGATCTCTCCATGGAAATCTTCACAGCATACAGTGAACTGAGAGAAATCAGATTGTGAGTCTGTTTATGCAACATATTTCAACTCCTTGTGCTCCCTGTACCAGTCACACGCTCCTGAGCTGGACTGGGCACCAAGGCATTACAGATGCATGAGGACAGTACCAGAGACAGGATGAACTTGCATCTCTTTGGGCTGAAGCTGTAGGGTGGTGATTGGAATATTGAATCTGAGATACATAACCCAGCTATTCCCTGTAAGAGTCCACCCCAGCCTCAGCTCTTCCTACGAGGTATAATTTACCGCCACCCTAAAAAAGGCCCTTCCTTTGGTGCCAAACCCTGTAGAGGTGGCACGTCACAGCTGCCATCAGCATCACTGCACACTCCTGTAAGGTGTCAATGTCTTCTTTGCTCCCACAGAGGTTTATTCATCTCCTTCACAACACCAGCATTCTTCACAGAATCCTGCACAATTCAAGGGCAAGGCCAGAAAGGCTTCTGGAATTATTTCAGGCTAAAGCTGCTTTCAGAGTAGAATAAGGACCCCTGCATATATTCATGAGCCCTGTGGCTCATTTGTGGTAGTGAAGAAAAAGCCACTTATCCCACATGTCTGCAGTCAGGAGGGACAGAATGAGAGATGACCATGACTGTGGTGTGAGTCCCAGAGAAGATGACTGGCTTAATAAAGACACTTTTAAACAAAGAGCTATAATCACAGGCAAGGTCTAATGGCATCAGGGAGGAAGCTGAATAGGGCTCACACAGTTAATTTTACTTTTACTTCAGTTTATCCTGATTTAAAAAATAGGAATAATACAGTGAAAGGCACTTTGGAATGGATTGGTGAGTAATAGTATTTTAAAACTGGGGATTACTACTCTGCTTTAAGATTAGAGGTAAAACATGGCTTAAAATGAAACATCAAGTTGATTGACAGAGTTATTAACATTCTCACACTTCTTTGCCTTACATAATGTGATATGTAGCTCTTTTTGCAAACTATGAGAATGATGCACACCTGATTTGTCTTCATAAATCATTTTATTTTACCTGTAACAGCAAGGCAAACTCCCTGAGAGCACTGAAACAAGGCCTGAATGTGCTGATTTTTCACTTTTAAGACAATTTGATAATCAGATGCAAATCCTAAAGTTTTCCCCAAGTTGGTTAAATGTCAATGAGCATTGTTTAACTAATGCTAACAAGGCTATAAAAGAAAAAGGAAAGCAAAAGATGAGGGCTGAGAATGACAACTTCAAAGCAAGATCATGGTGAGGAAGAATGAACCAAGTGGTAAGAAAATGTTTAAAAAAAAAAATGAGAAAGAAGAATTCTACTCCAAAATGTTGGTTCTGCTCAATGGCACTTAGTACAGAATGTGCCAGGATAATGTGCTGCAGTAATAAAGACACCAGGGTTCAGATCATGCATCTTTTTTGGCATTTTGCTGAAATGGTAAAGTCATTGGTGCATTGAGAGGCTTCAAATGAGCGATCCCATCCTTCTCCATCATACACACACCCGTTATATTCTTTTCAGTAATAATGAAATTCCTCTTGTAATGATTTTTCCTCACTCTTGAGAGAATAATTTCTGTCTAGGAAATGTTTCCCTGAAGAAACAAAGCTAATAGACTTTTGCCTTAGTTGCCTTTGTCAGTGTTTTCACCCTGGTAATTTCCTAGGAAAGAATCTTTGATTAAATTAATAAGGATAAACAGTTGTCAAATGTATTCAGTCCTCAGGAAACATGGAAAGAATATAATAAACTGCCTCAAAGTTTGGGTAAGCTCTTTCCCCTCAAATCCAAACTGCAGTCAGAGATATGCATCAGGTGATGCATTGTTAGACTGGTTGAAAACTTTCTGCAAAAACACACTTTGATTGAAATTAACATTTTTTTACAAAACACCATTTCTCTGAGATGGCATCTGCTGTCCTTAAGCAAATGTGAATGTTTTGGTGTGCCAGAACACTTGGAAGAAGTTTTTGCATTCACAGTCAGGCAAGATTTGATTAAGAAAGAAGTTTTAGTCTTTCCACAAAGAAAGAATATATTCCACTTGGTTCTAAAAATCAATAAGAAGATTTAATGGTTGGAAAGATCAGAAAAAGGTGGAAATTCTATTGAAAGTTTACTGAAACAAGAGGTCCATATAAGGAGAAGATTTCCAGGTATATCACTTACCAGAGCTCAAAAAAGGGATTTCATAGCTATGGTATATCATGGATTTTTTTCAGCAGTCTGTAATTAAAGTTATATTCAGAGATTTAAACACAAAACTCTTTATGAAACTCTAACAGGATAGAGATAGGGAGAAAGAAAATGCAAACTCCAGCAGTTGAAAATAAATAAATAAATAAGTAGGTGGCACAGGACCTCAGAACTTTACAATTTATATCACAAAATCACATTTTGAGCCCCTGTGTAGCAAAAGAAAATATATAATCATTATGTCTAAGTAAACCCCATCCCTCCAAAAACCAAAAAATACTAAAAATTACTGCAACCCAACATGGCAAGGAAGAAACGCCTTAACTCAATGTAAGTCCAGAAGCACATCCCTGAGCTGTGTTAAATTCCAGAGCTGTGGTTTTGCAGAGCTCAGCAGGAAGCTAACATCAGCCTTTCATGACAACAAAGATGCTCTGTGCATTTGAAATGGTTTTCATTATCCTGAATATATGTTAATATCCTCAAACATGAAATAGATCAAAACCACATAGATTCATCCTTACCTCAGACAGAGAATTCCCAGACTGTAAGGGAAAGAGATTCTAAGGTTTTAATGTACAAGAAGAGAGACTTACTGTTCAAAAGGCGCTGCTAAAATGGCAATGTCTTTTTATGCTTACTTTTCATGAAGCTGTTTGCAGGGCAAAAAGCTTTCTTTGAAATGGTTTCTAACAGTTGTAGGATGCCTTAGAATTTTTTAACCCGGTAATGACACAAGGGAAGGAAATTATTTTTCATTTATTTTCAGTTCCTTGTTTTCCTCATTCTATTAATCATCTCTTATGTAAGACATGCTGCAGAAGCCCCATTTCAGAAAGTCAAATGAAGCCAAATAATTTTGGCAGACAGAGGTAACAGTCATTTATGCCTGACATGTTTCAAATGGCTTGGTTTCTTTCAATTTTGCTCCCTCAGAGGATCCCGCAAATGAGCATGTTTTCAAAAACTATTTGGAGATTTTCAACAGTACTTGAATAAGCCAAAACAAATACTACCATCTTACTCACTTAATGTTGAGTGTCATTTTATTTGTTCTTTCATAATTTGCATACAACTTTGATACTTATACAAAGTTTCGAGTCATGTTAAATCACTTTCAAGAGACATTAATCATTACTGCTAAAAAATCATATTATCCATCATATGGCAGAGTCACTTGTGCCTCCAAACTCCTGCACATATCCAGGAAGACTTTGCCATAATCAAGGCCTGGTACTTATGCACAAATTGAATTTACTTTTGTTTATATCAAAAGGAAGGAAGATCTCACTGCTGTGAATAACAGAGAATGAGGCATGGCTCAGGTCCTCCAGGAAAGGCAGCATGAAGGCAAGGTTCAGAGAAACAAAGTGTTTTCCAAGTATAAAAGGGTAAATGACATCCTGCCCTCATTAGGGAAAAATTGCAACTGCTGACTCGGGGATCTCTTTCCTTCCTGAACCTCAATGAAACAATAGATCAGAGGTACATCTCAACAGAAGGTAAGAAATCCAGAGAGGAAAACTCTTAACTCCATTGGGAGCTGGAGTTGTTAAGTTTATCACTGAAATACCTTGAAACTGCACATTGCCCTAAGACACCTAGGTACAGATAAGGATATAGATATAACATTGCCATAAGACACCTAGGTACAGATATGGATGTAGATATAAGACATGGAGCTTTCTTTCACTGACCTATTTGTGCATGTGCACACAGAGAAGAAATCAGTCTTATTGCTCATGTGGCAATTTCCTGAGCGAAAAGGCAAAGAAACCCTTCAAGTACTGCAAGAGTGTGGAATCTGAAAGTCCCTTAGAAGTATTAGACTAGAAACACAAACTCGGGACACGGTAACTTCTGCTGACCAAAGGCTGCTGCCTTCCCAGCATTTCTGAAGCATCCTCAGATTTACTGTTCTGCCCCGTTATGGGAGTAGTCCACATCCCATGGAGCTTGCAGCAATATGCTGATACTCAACCAGCAGTTTTCTAAATTCCTCCTCGAACAACACACACCAAGGTTGTTTTATGGTTTGCATGTAGCACAGGCTGCAGCTACAGCAACATTTCAAGTTTAATTGCAAGCAAACATAAATACACTTTTAGAAATACTGCTTAGAAGTTACGTGACACATTCTACTGGAAAAACATGCAAATTATTTCAGCTTTCTTGATGGGCTCTAACGAGATTTTACTTTTTAAAAGCTACTTTATATATATACACCCCTCCTAGGTATTTTTACAACGACTTCTTAATTATTCAGCTGCAGCTTCTATTCTCAGTTCCATCAGGGAAAGATTTAAGAGGGACTGTAATGATGATCTGGAGGAATGAGACTGGACTGCTAAGTCACTTTTCAAGACCTGCCATTGAATTCTGGAAATTAGTTGAGAACAGATCTCTGAATTGCCTCTAGGCCCATTGAAATACACACAGTGAGACTGAACAGCTTGTCCATTTTACAGCATCAGCTAAATTCTGCACTTAGCAGATTAATTGCAGGAAAAACCCAAACAAATTTGACTTACAAATGGCTACTGGCCACTTACAAACACAGCAAAAAATACAGTTAATTATATTACTCTACAATTCTATGTTAATACTGTTCATCTGTTATCAAAGATGTTTATTTGGTCATTAATGATCTAATTTTGTTTTTCCAGGAACCATTCTAGCAAATTGCCTTGGTAGAGATCATTCATCTTCAGTCAACAGTCAAGGTAGCAGGAATGCTATGTACTGAATTTATGATGGACTTCTTGTGTTTTCTTAACATTATTTTTGCAAGCTACTTTAAAATGCATTTTTATGCATTTAACATCAGACAAAACAGTCCTATTTCATCCCATTTTAACCAAACCACAAATTCATGAAAATTTTCAACCTTTGTGCTCTTAGATAATATTCCAGTAGTTCCAGGCAGAAGATAATTTAAAAAAAAACCATAACCCAAAACCCCCTTTAGCACTTATTGTGATACCAATATGATCAGCATACAATTAAGGACAAATATAAAAAATTTGATATTTTCTCATATCCTACCAGCCAAATGTAGGCTAGAAGCAATGAATGGAGGAAAGAAAAAAGATTAAACTGTAATAATCTGAGGTTTCTTATTATTTCACTTCACAGGCAGCCAGTCTTCCAAGCTCACCATTTACCAGCCTGGCTGTACATGACTGAATTGCCTGAACAGCTGGTTAAATTTCAGCCACTACAAAACATGAAGGCTCCATCCTAAGGGGTGTTAGAGAAGGTGTTCCTGCGGTGCTGAGCTGAAGATACACAAGATGAGCATCCTCACGGTCAGCACATTTAGGGAGTTCAGTGGAAAATGTGCATCCCTGGCATTAATTCTCTCCCTCCTTCTGACAAGCTGTAAAACTAATCAGAACATAACCCATAGCAGACCTAAGCAGTGTGTTCATCAGCTGGACCATGATCCCTGCTGGACACTGCTAAACAGGCCTTGTGTTCTTGGAGCAACCACTACAAACTCCACAAGGCTCATTGATAGAAGTGGAAAAGTTTAGATAAAAGGCAAGACTAAAAAAAACACCACCAACCCACACTGAAACAAACAAACAAAAAACCAAACCACCACACAGAAAAAAACCCCCACAACCAAAGCAAATCAACTTTCCACAGAAAACATGAAAAAGTGTTCTGTCAGTATGAGGGGTTTTGAACTTATGGTGCGTATGGGTTTTCTAAAAAATAAAACAGTGCCCCCTACCAAGTCCTGGGTTCACTGAAACTGATTTCCCCTCTTCAAATTCAGAAACTGAACTAAGAATTTCACTTTTACTCAGTAAACTGACCCTGAGAAGTATTTACAATGATTCTGCTTTTTCTAGATTGAAATTATTAAAGTCTAGTGCAGCTGCAGCAAGCGATCCGTAGAGAAGTCATTATGGAAAATGTAAGGGCAATAACTGTTCATGAAGGAAGTGGAGTCAGTTACGGGTTCAGTCGACTCTTCTGAACAATACTTTAGCAAATCCAGAGGGTATCAAGTGTCTAAACCCCTAATTGTGAACTAGGATTGATGATTGTGTAACTCAAAACAGAAATCCGTCACTTACAGCTGTTCAGATGGTGCAACAAAAATAGAACAGAAGAAAAGCCTTCCAGAAGTCTTCAGACCAGGGCTATCAGCTGCCTGCAAACACGTCACTCCCTACTCATTTTCACCACATCCACATCTGGTGACTAAGACTAGCTCACTCATTCTGCTCAGCTCCCCAGTAAGTTTGGGGTTTCTGCCTTGGAAGAATTTGATTCCAGCTGTAACACCCTCAAAACTGTAAGGTTTCTAAAGCTTGTTCTGAAGCTGTCCCTTTGCAGATGTCATTCTTGTCCTGCTGGACCTGGGTGCTCCAGGAACACCAGCACAGCTCTCTCTGGGAGTGACTGAGCACCAAGCACAGAACTCTCAATGTGCCAGACCTGTTATAAAGCTGCTTCTTTGATCTCCACATTGCTTTTAAATAAAATATCTGAATTATTGATTGTCTTGGCCACAATCCAATTTTACTTAAATAGAGAGAGCGAGAGAGCATGAGAGAGCGAGATAGCTTTATTTGTTGACCACACAAACAAAGGTTTGCATCTGTGATGCTGGAAAAAAAAACTAGGTCATGGTGGACTCTCCTCACTCACTGGTTATAATTCACTTGTCATTACACACAGCGCTGTTAAAAAATTTTAAATTCATACAATTGCAGCAGGCAAGAAAATAGGAAATCACACAGCTTTTTGAGACATTCAAAGGCTATTTAAGATGTTGAAGAGCTGCACAGAAGCAATTGGAATTTTTTTTTACAAGTACTTTCTGGGGTTTTTTATCCATTACATTCAGCAGTAAGTAATCAGCTGCCAGCTTTAGTAAGACTGCTCACAGGGGTAAGGATGCTACTTTTGTGACTTAAAGAGTCTGTCGAGCAAATCTCTTGAATGTAGAGAGGAGAAAATAATCTACAGGAATACTTCAGTGTGTTACGACGCAGTTAAAAAATAATCCAAAATGCAGAATCATTAAATTAATGCCATCTAATGTGCTCTTTCAAACTACTTTAAAAATAAATATTTTGATCAAAAAATCAAAATCCTGAGAGAAGCTTCACACATCTATATTCTGTTTGGTTTGCAGTAGCTATCAGATGTACAGTGTTGGGACACATATAGAACAGTCATTGCAGCTAAAGACAAAAGAGAGTAGAGCAGGAAGCTTCCAACTGTGAACCAGATGGTTCCCTAAGTAGGGAAGCCTCCTCCTCAAATTTTTCCTCCAAGTCATTCTGTCCATTTAGAATGAGGTTTTCCTGTCAGAATACCAGAATTTGGAAACACGTATTGTGAGATAAGTAGAAAACTCCTAGACATCCAAAAAAACGTCCTTTATCTCCAGGGAATTCTCTTCCCACCTGGTATGGCAGCCTCAGTCTGTTAATGGTCCTATTGAAACTGTTTTTTCGGATTATGTGATTTCCAACTGTCCCTCTCAGCTTCTGGGCTGTGGGTTTAAATTTTTAACCGCAACATGACATTACTCCCCACCTGGCTCCCTTGGCATTTGATGTCAAGGAGAGTATAACAAACTTTTTCAAAACAGTCTTGCCCCAAACACGCCCTGATTGTCAGTACAAGGAGCACCTACCAAGGCTTTTGCAAAAGGCCTCCAGATCTTTAATTGCTTTGCCTCCTTATGCTATGTGCAATAAAACAGATAAATCAGTCCCACTGCCTCGTGAAAAATATTGTGTGTGCCAGCAAAGAGTACTTTATGCATTAATAATTCTAAACATTCAGAAAATAAGAGAGTAACTGCTACCAAATAAAAAGGTGATTCACAAAGAATCACAAAAAAAAATTAAAATTACACATTATGGGATTAAGAAAAATAAATGTGTGAGCGTAGCAGCTTCCAATTTGTGGCTTCCTAACTTATTCTACACAGTCTTTGAACACATAAAAGATGAGAGTCAAATGTAACTAAGTAACTCTAGGACTAGGACATTAACAAGAAAATACTGACCTGGAAGGCAGGATGCCTTCTGCAAGCTTCTGGCGCTGTGACATACACAGCCAGTCTTCAGGCACTCAAACTGACTCTGTGCAACTAACTTACCTCTAAAAATACTTCTAGATAGTTATGCTAATTCTGAGGCATTGAACAAACCTCAAAGACAAACCAGCTGACCTGTACACCCAGTGATTTGGTTAGATTTAACTTTGGAATCTCTAAGTGTCCTTGGTTGTGTGGTGGAACGTGTTCAATTGAGCGTTTTCATTCCAGCACACTGCTCCGTGCTAATTCTTTGCTGGCCTTCTCCAGAAGAACAACTTCTGAATGGCTGTTTCTGATTAATTGTTCCATCTAATTTACATTAGAACACTAGCAGATTATTTTTGCATTTTTTATATATATATTTTAATACAAACATATAACCAGACATTCAGAAAAACCGAGAGTGGAATACACAAGAACAAGGATTATAGTTAAAAATATTCTAAACTATTATTGCTAAAATGAGGGGTTTTTTTGGGTGGAATTTGAAATTGTGAAATAACTTGTTAAAGAGCATCTAATGTCCCAAGTAGAAGTTGGCTACTTTTTAAATGCCATCCTGCACATTAGAACCCCAAATTTCTGAAATTCTCAGCAGCATTGAGTACAGTATATTATGGAACTGTACTTATTAGACAAATGGGGGACTCTGTCAAAACTCACTTTCAAGTTATGTCAGAAAACTCCTGGAGCATTTAAAGCAAACTTCTGATGCACTGATGAAAATAAGAAAAAAACTTTTGCTCTGAAAGTTTTACCTTCCAGATGGTGCAGAAATATGGAACATAACCATAAAACTTCATGTTTACAAAGCATGTGAACAGAAAGATTATAACATTAATGAATTCTAATTTTCACCGTCCTTTGCTTTTTAAAGTATATTTTTCTAACACAGCTTCTTATTTCTAATCTGTTCTTTTAATTCTGCAAAAATCCATAAAAATACCAAAGATTTTTTTTCCCCCAAATGGCATTACCATATAAATGAGGAAAAGCCAGCAGGCACAGGCTTTAATTTTAGAGCTACTTTGCTTTTAGAATGAAATGCAGCGTTATCCGAACAAAACCTGATGTGTCCAGGAAGTAGCTTGACCATGGCCAAGACCTTCAAATTAGCAAAACAAGGAAAAACTGACAGTGAGAAAGGTGCAGCCCTGAAGTTTCATATTCAGATCCCAACTGGATCATCTTCCCATCAAGGGTAAGGCTGTGTCCTGCCCTCCCAATCCGTGTTCTCCTTACAGCAGCACTGGCCCCTGGTCCTGCCATCTCATCTCTGGACTTTGATTTTCACTGAAGAATTGCACATTACCACTGCCTTCTCCACACGTGCAGTGTCTTTAGCTTTGCAGTTCTTGGGCACTCTCAGATTCTTGCTCCTTTGCTTCAGCCTGGCCATGGAAAGAGGGAATGCAGCCCCTCCGAGCTGCAGATAAGGTTATCAGCTGGCAGTGCTCACAGCAGCTCATCAACAGGTGAAGCCCACACCTGATAGAATGTCACTTCCCTCTGTGCTCTAGAGTGGAAAATTAAGTCCATTTTTACATGCCAAGTTCCCGTGTATATCTGTATCAGAAAACCCACGGGTCACCAGGGCATAACAGAGGAGAAAATGTTTTATTTCTATTCCCTTCCCAATATATTTCCTTCTGTGGACTACTTGTAAAGAATATCCTATTACTGTAAAGGGAAGGCCACACTCTTTCACTTTTCCCACTGGAGCTGTACATTTCTTGGTCCCCTTTTGCAAAAACAGTAAATTATTTATGTTTCAGAGAGAAGATCACTGCAGCATATTAAATACAAGATTTATTAGAATTATAACCTGGCACCAGTCTTTTCCATGCTGCCAATTGCTTTGAGTACCCCAGCTGCACTCATTTATTTATATTCTATAATATCTATAGGAAAGTTAAAAACTCTGCAGCCCAAAGATACAGACCTGGTAAGATTTAGTGCCATTTTCCTAAGAAAATTCTTGTTCTGTTCAGGACTATGTGTTGATTGAGCCTAAAGTATAGAAAGATTCTGTATCAGAAGATACCTGAACACTGACCTGAAAGGCAGGATCCCTCTGGGCTGTTGTCTAGGTTTCCTTTAGCCAGAATAAGCTGAAGCAGGCCCCATTCATCTCATGCTAACACAGCTATCTAAATTAGGTCAGATGAACCACATCCGAAATTAATTGTCCGTTTCACTCCAGTGGCTGCAAAACAAGTGTAACCAGTTGGCTGAAGTACAACTATAGTGCAGCCTGCTCAGGTTAGATCAAATGAATCACATTTAAAGTGTATATTTTGCTCTATTAAAGCCTGAAAGATCACCAGCCTGGCAGAATTCCGTAATGAAACAGCACGACTGAAACATGATTGCACTGCTTGCCTAGCAGTATGAGCACTGCTGCCAGTTCCCTTTGGAGAAGGATTTTCACCACCTTTTCATACAAGTTGCTTCCTGAAAGTAAGACCTGTTCCCCCCCCCCAAAAAAGAAAAAAAAATAATTAAAATAGTTTATAGGTGACTTTGCCCCGCTGAGCCAACATATGGCTCTTCAGTTAATCACTGCAGGTGTTCCTGCTGGAACCACAATTGTTTCAGCTAACTATGGAATGATAAACAGGGATCGCTGGAATAATGAGAAGCAAGTATGGAAAGGAAAGGTCAGGGAAAAGTCCTAGCACTTTTAACAGCTGATATTTTAGCTTATGGAAAAACTGAGTTCTCCAGAGAATTAGAGTCAATCACAGCCTGAGGAAACCATTTCCTAAAGTATTCTAAGCACTAAGAACATCCTAAGTCCACCGAAGGTACTTATGGGGCCACAGCACGATGACCATTGCAAGCTGCACAAATGCCACTATATGGTCTGTACCCCCTTGCAGGCAAGGTCCCACTCCAAGGGTGTTTGGCCAGCAAGCTGGGATATACTGTAATTTAGTGGCTTTGGGCATACAGGAAACCTGAAGGGATGTAAAATGAAAATGAGTTTTCTAAATCCCTGACTCGCACCTTCTTGATGGAGCCACACCTCCTCTGTGAGCTGCTCAGTGTCACGACACATGTGTTTGCATGTTTGCCTTTGGGCAAGCACCCCCACAAGAGGTCCAAAACAGCCAAGACAGCGGAATAAAACTTGTATTATACAGATGTGATGGATGGCTTTAACACAGCACAAGCCACACTTAAAACCTGCGGTTGCTACTCCAGTCATTAGATAAAAGCGAGGATATTATTCAGTCCAGTTATGGGTTAGGATGGCACATTTTAGTTGCAGCCTGGTTTCAGTTTTGTGTACAGGCTGATTAATCAGGCTGTGCGTGGGAGAAACTGATTTCACTTCTATAGAAAACTCAGTAACACAGTAGCAGCTGTGTTGTACATCAAACAGCATGACTAGAAATGCATCTATGGGCACAGGAGAACAACCCTTTAGCTTGCACTATATAAATCAAACCGAGTCATCCAATGATTTGAGTAATATTAAAATGAGCTAGTTACATTTATTTGTTATTCTAAGTGCTATAAAAAGGTGTTCTGGACAAAAAACAGTGCACTGCAATCTGAGAGAGAACAACTGAAAGTCCAGAATTCCAATGAATTCAACTATTTCCTCATTTGAATTAAAATATTTATTTTTTTTATTTTTAAGATCTTTTACCTCATCAGACATTCTGAAACAGTGACACAGAAGCAATATAGATCACTACTATTGAGTGGATGCTGAGCAGGTCCAATTCCTGCACCGATTCAAATCTGAAAGCAGATGAGGCTCTCAGGTCTCTGTACACACGCACGGTAATGTAGCAACTCACTCCTCTGCCCTTTTCTGGTCTCTCTGTCCTTCTATCTGAAATGTTACAGCTGCTCCATTTTCCTGGTTTCCAAAAACGTTTAGCAATTCTCATACTCCTAATTCATGGATTTGAGAGAAATATCCTCAACAGGGCCATTTATTTTACTGCAACCACACATAACAGAACCTGTACTCCTTCAAGGAGCCTGTGATCAGGGTTTGAAGTCACTGTTATCTTCTTAAACAGGTGCATTTTCCACTAAATAGAACAAAACATTATAGAACGTTATTTCAGAATAACACAATGTAGTTCATCTAATCTCAGACTTCTCTGTTACCCAGCAAAGCTAGAGAACAATTTTAATTTATAGTCTTTTAGGAAATTCAGTGCTCCTGAGGCTGACTTCTCAGAGAGAGAGTATCTCTTGTCTGTCAGGGTTCACACCATTACCTTTGCCCAACGAACCGTGCTGGAAAGCATCGTTTTGCCTTCCTCTCCCCTTCAATCCCATCAATCACCCAAACAGCCCATGTGAGCTCTCTTCCACGAGAATGCTGCTGTTTGATGGCTAAACTCAGCAAAACCACAGGACTTCTGACCAGGTATTAGAGCACAGCCCCCCACCTGCCTGCCCTGACAGCCTGAGACAGCCTCTTCAGCATCCCAACACAGCAAACACTGGACATGAGAGTGATCCCAGAACTGACCACTGGCACACAATCCAGTCTTCCAATCCTGACCCTCCCCTCAAAGAAACTACAAAGAAAAACCTTAACCAGCTTGAAATGGTTACATAAAGATGACAAACCATCAGCCTGAAAGAACTGCACTGCTATCATGCAAAGAGGGAAAAAAAATAATAAAAACCCACCCTAATATTTAAAAGCCATACTTTACATAAGCATCAAGCTTAGAAATTGACAGCCACATGCACTGAAAAAGAACACCATGTCTCAGCTCCCACAGAGCACAGCTCAGCAGGAGTCACAGGCATCACAACTGTTCGTGCAGCTACTCAGCCATGACAACAAATTTCAGCTATAAGGAACCATCAATAGTTCATGAAGCCTCTGCCTCTTGTCTCTCCCCTGTCCCATGTCACCAGAAACAAGAAATTCTGTCTGAGGGTCCTCCAGGGGTCTGGTTTTTCCAGAGCCACCTTCTGTAAGAGACAACCTAAGTTTTCATTAGTCATAAATTGCCAGTACATAAACCAATAAAATTCTCAACACTATCTGATCTCAATTTGGCAGTTGTAAAACACAAAAAAAGAGGGGAAAAAACAAACAAACAAACAAACCCCAACCAAAAAAAAAATAAAAACCACTCCAAATCCTTTTGGTTAAACACATTTGTATCAGGACATGAATCACGGAATCACCACATCATTCAGGTGGGAAGGTTCCAACCTCCCAGGCAGAGCACAGGCACACAACTCTTCACATATGTGAATTATTAATGCCCAATATACATAGAAATAGACAACAGACATTTGTCAGACGAGTCTGTGATGTGCAACAAATTTCTGCGACTGCCCTCATGGCCCATTACTTCCAAGAATATGCCTTGCAGCCATTTGGACATCTGGACTCAACCCCCTCAGCAACTGCTCCCTGCAGGAGTCAGGAACTGCCACTTCTTTAAGAGATGTTTGTCCCAGTTCCAAAGAACTGGATCTCTTCTGGCTTCTCAGATGCAAAGGTGTTACTGCTGAACTGCATATAAACCAAACATCTGACAGACACAGTAAAATGGCAGTGCCTGGTCAGAAGGCAGGGCTGTGTTTATACAGCACGACTGGGAATTTCCATATCACAGGCTTCTTTCCTGTGCAAGCCCATCCATAGAATTGATTTTCTAATATTAAAGACAGGATATCTGAGACAACTCCTCTATCAATCAGCCCCTCATGGTTATAAATTAACTGTATTGCAAACCTGGGCTTTGTTCAGGTGCAGCACAACGGATTACTTCACCCAAGAGAATAACATTTATTTCTAATGCTTCTATTGATCTTCATTTTTGTTATTTGCCTGAATGCTGCTAAAACCATGGTATAAGCAAAGGAGCCTAAAGCTTAGAACATGCCAAAAGTCTTAATAAACTACATTATATCATCCATGGTGATCAATATTTTCCTTTAAGCCACTGCTGGAAAAACATGCAGTTACCTTTCAGTAACTTCTGTAACAATTCATTAGGATTAAGAGATATAGGCTTAACTGTAATGGATGCTCTTTTCATGGCAGTGAATATCAGTTTTTTTTCTGTGCATTCAAAGGCTTTCCTACTTGCCAGGTGACATTCACATGAATTTTCATGATGTTCTATGCTAACAGAGATCCCATATAAACCATGAAAAATCTATGTGATTCCAGAAAATTCCGAAACAACAATAATATAGCATAATACAATTTCAGGAAAACACACTCTCTGGGTCTTTTGAGCCCCTGAAAAATACCTCCAAATGCAGGTTTATTGGAGTTTTATCAGCAGATTTTTGGCTAATAGCCAAGTCTAATTCAACAGAACAGGCTTTTAGTATTATGCTTTGGGATTTTATTAAACTTGTTATTTCAGTGAAGTTACACTCACTTAAAAATTGAGAGTGAGTTAGGCTGAGAGTATTTTAATTCCTTCTGTATACTGGGTTGTATAAAATTGTGAGCAACAGAAAAAGAGAGAAGTTGAGTTGCTTACACAAAGAATTAAAAAAACCCTACAAAAATAAACCTGTAAATCATTAAGTAAATGCCACAGGAGGAAAGGAAAATTACACTTCTTAAGAAGCACCCCCAAACATAATCGTTTATTCCCAACAAAAGCTACTATTCAATGGATAGACAAACTTACTCCTTGTATTCCCAACAATCCAGTCTTTGTCAGCTCCATAAATCACAATAAATCATATGCAACATATTTAAAATAAACAATGAAAGAATAAAATGACCTCTCAAAAGACAAATAATCCCTAGTTCAGAAATGTTTTGGAAACTGATAACTTGGATATGCCTGATTCCACTCAATTCCCAGTGGTAATAATAGATTAATGCTAAATTCATTAATCACTGGAAAAGACAGAACAGTTACAAAAGAACCGTGTTGGGACTGCTGCACTAATGCTCCCCATGGTGTGAGATTAATGTGTGGCCTATACAATAAGAACCAAGCCAGTGATATTGCCATTTATAAAACTGTCTGTCTTAACCTTTTTATTCAACAGCCTGCCCTGCAAATCAAAGCTATTGAGCACATTGGGGTTTTTGATCCCACTGCACCTTTGTTTTGCTCACAAGTCATGAAACTGCAGAATCCAGTGCCAAGTTTCTATACTATAATCAGTATCTTGCCGAGTGTTTTATCAGCTTTGATCAGCTGGACACTCACAGTCTCCCCACACACTGGAAGTGACTTCTGAGCACTTCAGCAGCAATTCTCAAGAACCAGGCAGCGTTTCCTTACCTCAGTGTTTCTCAACTTGTCTGATTCCTTCTTTTATACCTATTCAGCATGTTCCCCATGCTTCCTAATTTTCCATTACAGCAAGGAATTTGTAATAAACACTCAATTAGAAATGCAGCATTTCCCACAAGCATCACTGCAAATCTTCCACCGCCTAACAGAATTGTCACGTAACAGTAGGATGCAAGTGCAGCGGCTTTCATTAACTGAAAGAAAAATGCATTAATTGCAGTTGCAGGAAGAACATATACAAGTAAAGTAAAAGATGTCTGTCCCCAAATTTGCTTTCAGCTGGGTCAGCAAAGCCTCTGTAACAGCAGGCTCAAGTGGAGAGCAGGATCACACTGCAGAGACCTGAATTCTATTCGTGGCTCTGCCCTTCACCCAGTAAAATGTCAAACGCAAAAGTTACATCACCTCCCTGCTTCAGATTCCCAAAGTAGAAACACCCTTTGTGACTGCAGAGAAAGCACGAGGTGTAAGAGTAATGCCTTCCAGCACTCCAACTTCATTAAGGGTGTTGAGTACATTTTCAGTTCTGTGGACATGTTAAGACATCTCAAGAACAGTGAGAAAGCTTTGTGGTCCTCTCCAAGGATGGGATCAAAGTGCCTGATCTTCCAACGACTCATTTTAAGGGCAGGGGCAACACCTGAAGCTCAGTGTCAGTGTAAAGGAAAACCCAGGTCCTAGTTTTTAAATTTCATGTAGTGGCTTTGTTAAAAAGATCACTCTCAAAAAAAAATGCTAAACCTCAAATTTCAGTGCTTGACCAAAAAAAACAACACAGTCAACTGGTATCTTCCACAGACTTCTGTGGTTTAACCTTGTTATTTTCAATTATATGAATTTAAATTCCATAAGCCAGGAAGTCACAGAAATCAGGAGATCAAACTGTCATCTAAGGGACTTCAAAATGATGTGTAGATTTTATCTGGAAGGGAGTTGTTTGCCTTTTAGCTTTAGAACATTTATAGTACATCTTACTTATATTTTCAACTATTTTGCAAAACTTTGAAGGTAGAAATCAAAATGAAGTCTAGGTGAAATCTGCCAGGCACCCAGATTCTGGCAGCAGCTGCCATACAGTGCAGAAGGTCACATTTGAATACTTAAAGGACTTCATCTATAAGCACTGAAAAACTCAACAACAATAAAATCAACCCTTGAACCAGAGACTGAAATGCAGGTACCACCCTTCCAGATGTTGTCTACATTGCTGTTTGAATTTTTTTTTTTTTAATGAAACAGAGATTGTTATCCGGTGTCATGGATTTAGAAACTCCAGTCTTTGCACAGGCATGGAACACCTTGGGATGAATCCGACTCAGATTCAACCTGGGTCACAACAGATCTCTTTCTGTTTTTTTTTCTCCTTTGATAAAGGAGCAAGAAGTCAGTTTAGGGAAAACATAAAATGTAACTGAAAAGAAAAAGAAAAGTAAGTTACATCAGAAACAATAAAAAAATTGTTAAGCTATAGGAAAAGGTAATTCAAACTGAACCAAATTATATAAAATTATTTACAAAGTTCTAATCGCTATAAATGAGGGAGAAACTCATGACAGAATTTCCAATTACAAAAGGAATTATCTGCTCTGCAGCAACTAGTTATGTGACATTTATAATACACAAGAAATCATGAAGCTTAATTATTTGCATTTTCCACTGCCACAGATGCTGCATGGAAATCTAATTAAATACATCCAGTAAGACTTACAGATGGTAGCCTACAAGTAGGGAATTTGCTGATCCATGCATTGTTTTAAAAGCAATTCATAATGACCTCTAAATGAAATGGGAATCAATCTTTATTTTAATGTGCTACAGCGTGAAAATACATTGCAAATCAAGAAAATACTTACACTTTGTTTCAACATATTTAAATCTACCAGGATAAAAAATGGGATATTTTCCTTAGTCTCAGAATACCTCTGCCAGGACACGATCACTTCTGTGGTGCATTTTTTACAAACTTGACTACAAAAGATTGTTTCTTGCCTTAGGAGTTTTCCCAGAAATAAAAAAAGGTTATTTTTATGACAGACTTCCCTCTTCACTTTCACCCACACCTCACGTTCTTAAGTTTCTCAAATAATCCAGTGCAAGTGGGGCCACAGGTTTTAGAGAAGTCCATGGATTCCTCTGTGACTTCCTCTGCATTTTGAACTTCCCAAAAGCATCACTATTCACTCTCTACAATTGTAATGAATGAACAGAAATTCACAGCAACCTTGCAAAAATCAGCACACTCCGATGAAACAGAATTTTACATGAAAGTCAAAAGGTATCAGGGAGGTGCCTTCTTGTAAGATTTAGAAAATGGTCATTGTTGCAGTGAAAAGCACAGCTCAGGAAAAAAAACTTACTATATTTCCCAGACTGACTTTTTAAAGAATTCATAGTCCAACAGAACTTTCTGAGGGGTTCTTCTATGTGCAGATAGATTGATGAACAAACAATACCTGCATTAACTCTGAACTAGTACCCCTATAATGTTCTAAATGCTGGCCCTCAAAATGCTCCCAGTGAACTTCGCAACTTCCCCTGGATGCACCCATGGATAGTGCACCACTTACCAAGAAAAAACACACCTCCAACGTGTTATGTTCTATTTGTCGAACCCCCAGCCCAATCACAATTTAAAGGGACCTGAAGAAACAAAGAAAAAAGCCCCCACAACACAACGCAAACAGAACAAACAAAACGTAAAACAACAAAGAAAGGGAAGATAGGCTGATGGTGGTGGCTTGCAGATTTCAGCCCTTGAATTACAAGGGTCATTGCCTGAACAGCTACAAACACCATCAGAGCATTCAGGGGTGAATGCAAACTGAATATTCATCCTCTCACTTCTTAGTGCATGCATAAAATGCTGCCACTTACCCAAACTCTTCGCAAATTTAAAGTAACTTTGTGGGTCCTTGCAGTTTCATTTATTGAGCCCTTGGGCTCAGAGTTGTGTCTTGCCAATCTGTCTCTGATTAAAAAAAATGATTACAGCTTTACTGCTCTCCTCTTGGAGCTCCATAACCTTGCAAAACACTTGCTGCTGGAGCAATCACAGTTATATTTCTCTTCAGCTATCAGTTGTTGCAAATGATTTTAAATGTTGCTTCTTATGCTTTGAATTTACATTTTTGATACATTCGATTTTCTGCCATAATACATGATGCCACAAACAGTCTGTTGGTAGCAGTTTGGAATCCAGTGATTCCTAGGTGATGTATTTATTCTAACTGATTTAATATTTTCTTCATTTGGTGCCTCTCATATAAAAACACTGTATGCCTTGAGCATGGGTAGATTTTTATCTGGACAAATGTTTGGTGCCCAGGACCAAATCTCTTGAATAACTTCTTTTGCCATCTCAGTCTTCAGCCAGAGATATTCAAGAGAAGGGATACAGTGAGACTCTCCTTATGCCCCACACATCTCCAGACTGATCCAATACTCTGCAGGACTAGAACAGGCCATTACAGGGGGAAGAAACCTCGACCCTGCAGACCTTGCACAGAATTGCCTCACAATCAAGGCCCTAGAAAGGATGTTTTTAAGCCTTTATCCTGTAACTTCCACTGAGGAATACTTGGATCTTGCTTCTGCTCCATTTACTGCTGCTCCTTTCATTATCCTTATTAAAAGCTGGCTCTAATTAAGTGGCTGGTATATATTTCTAGCTGCGTGGCAATAAAGGCGAAATATGATCCTAGATCAATTACTTGTGACATGCTCTGCAAAACTAGAAAATACGTGCATTAATCAGCATTCTGTTACGATTCCTGAGCATCAGAAAATGTTTAGCAGATGAGCCTGGATTTTTCTCTGCTGTTTTTTATTTTATCAAAGGTAACATTCCTTAGACTATGGACAGTAAGAGTTAAATTTTACTGACGTGTTCCATTTGTTGTTGCAGGACACTCACAAGGACAGACATGAAAGGGCACCTCTTCTGAGCATAGAAAGCCTTGCCAATGACACAATCAGCCACCTAAAGCAGCACCATCCATGCATGATGTGACAACCAGATCAGGCCTCAAAGCAGAAGCAAAATGTGTATGAAAAATCTCTCCCAGGGAAAAATTTTTCGGTAAGGATCTCTGTAAAAGAGAGAACTCTGCTATTTCCTCTGAAGGTCAGCAAGTACTCAGCATGTCAGACTAAAAGTGACAAACTTTGCAATGAGCTCTCACTGAAAGCAGCCAGCTACACATCTCTTCTTTTTTTTACTGAGAAGTCTTGTCGTGCCAATTGCAGCAGCACTGAGTCTCCCAGGTAAACAGTCAGTAAGTCACTGACTTGGACAGCAGCTCTCACTCCAGCTTCCCACTCACACAGAACAAAACCCTTCCTCCAGCAGCCTGAACTGCAACAGGGGAACTTGCTGCGAGAGTTATTGTCCCCTGGAAATGCCAGGAAACACTGATCACTTTTGACAAGAATGTCCTACGGGAAAGCGAACCAGCTCCTTCTGTCTGAGGTCATCAGCGATTTCTCCCTGCAAACCTCTGTGGCTTTCCAGAACTCCAAAGTGGCAAGAATCAGATTTTACTTTGCAATAATGAGGCATTTCCCCTCCATTACCTCTTTCTAGAGGTGCACCCCGTCCAGGTCCAGCCACCCTCCAGGATTCACTTCAAACCCCCATCTCGAGGAGTGACAAACATGCCAGCTGCCCTGGGGACAGGCTCCTCACTGTCTGTTGATACGGAGAAGCATGCTAATTGTCATTAGTATTGTCAACAAATACCACAAAAGAGTTTCTATAACAAAAGAAAACCCATAGGAGGATCCTTTCCAATGCGGGAAACGTTTCCTGGGAACTGACAGCAGGAGCTGTATAATGGGAAGTGTCACTCATGTCCTCTTATCTGATGTTTAAGGGTTATCTATTTACACCAAGGACGAGTGTATAACAAATCAATAGCCGCCTTAAATCAAAGAGTAATTACATGCAAAGAAAGGAAAAAAAGGAAAAAATTAAGAAGTTCGGTGTTTAAAAATACTGTAGCATTATTCATTAACATCAATGCTAATATTTAATTGGAAAATAAAAATCTTCTTCCATAAATTACTAAGTAACGACTTCAAAATAAAAATCGAATCTAGAGCAAGTGTGATATGACCTATGGAGATAGATCTAGTTAAGATCAATAAAGGAGAAACAGCCACTGTCCATTTTCTTAACATGATCTTCTCCTTCCCTAGGGCTCCCAGTCTCTCAGGGAAATCCAAGTGCTGTTATTTGGAGCCATCCACCAGGTCGTGCCACACAGCCCAAAACCGGAGTGCATCCATTCCACAGTGGGTAGTGACACACTGAGTAGCAAAAGAAGAAAATGCAGCTATTTCTTTTTTTTTTACCATCCTTCCTTGATGCTGATGTCCAGTAAAGTACAAGTGACTGAATTCATGTTTTCTGACCATAAACCTCTCACCACTACAGTACTTTGCTCAACTGTTGAAATCAAATATAGCTCCCCTGGTCCAGTGTAACAATTCCAGTCACCCTGGCAAGCTCCTGTCACTGGCGACATCTTGTTCCTGTGGATAAGAATTCATATAAAGCAGAAAAAGGAAACCTGAGCAAGGGATTTTAAGTCCTCACAAATAAACCAAACACATGACGAAAAGAAGATACAAGAATGAAAATCTTTTTACTTTATAGTTCCTTTTTACATTGCTTTCCAGTCATACTTCCAACAAGATAGAAACAAAACAGTGTGTTTGCACATTTCTCACAGTTAAAGTTCAAGAGAATGACTCTTTGTATGAATCACTGATATTACAAAACCATTTTTGTGGAATATGCCCTACACATCTGAATGTATATACGTTTATTTTTAAGAAGATCAGAAAGATAAACTTGTATTGTATATACCTGAGTATAACTCAGCTTAAGGAAGCCTGGATGTAAAGCTGCAAATTTCCCATACCAACATTTTCCAAGGGAAGTTTGGGAGCTGACTATGAAGAATACCAATAGTTCAATCAAACTCTGACTTTAATATTCTAATCCAGTTTGTATGCAAACTGAAGCAGGGCAAAGTACTTTATCCGGGGCACATTCAGTGGGCTATCAGATGAAATGCTAGCAGGAAAAATTGCCATATCAAATGCAATATCACAGGGAATAAAATCAATAGAGAAGGCTGCCTGTATCTGAAATGACTGAACAGACAGGACAGACACCCAGACTGATTGAGTAGAAATACCAGAAATCCTTTAGATCAGACCTGAAAATTTAAACAGATTTAAACTGCTAAATCATAATCCTGATATCCCCTTATACAGTTAGCACACATTATAAACTACAAACAAAGTGAGACAGTGAGGTAGCTCAGGCTTTGAAATTTTTTTTCTCCCCCTCTTCTATTTAGAAGCTGTTACTAGTTTCATGATTTTTTGGTTTATATTGTAACAGTATTGGACATGACATATATGAGTGTGTGCTTTGGGACTCTCCTATTACCTGAATTGTGCTAGTGAACAAATTCTAAAGGCCATTTGCAACAGCTTTCTTGTGTTCTGACCTGAAATGATATTTTTTTGCCCTATACCTCTTTATTTTTTGCTTGAGGCTACTGACTTAGAAAGCAAAGTACAGACGTGTTTCAGAAAAATTGGGTTCTTCTGATAGGATTGTTTTCTTGTCTTTCAAGGGAAAGAATCTTTAAATTAATGTGTAATGTTTGATATTTTCATGTGGAAAACATGACCCCACTAGAGGTAAATTTAACTGAGTTGAGTGGGACCACAATTTCAACTTTAAACAACAGGCATTTGAAAATTACAAATAACTAATGTCTATAAGTGGGGGAAAATTGAAAAATGCTGGGAGAGGTTCAAGTTCAGGAATAAGCATTTGATTTGATTTTGATCAGCAGTTGAGGACAGAGAGCTGCACATCAGCTACACAAGTATTCAACCACGAAACAAGAGCAAAGACAACCACAAAGGTGGGTTTAGTTTTGTTTAAAGTGAAAGCTTCAGAGCACCAATATGTCACCAGACTGCTTGAAAATAATGGCAAATCTGTCCCAGTGACTAATCTCTGAGCCCTGCCAGCACTCAGAATTTAACAACACCGAAATGGGGAAAGAAAATAATGTCACCTTGTCATTCTGAAATGGACCTATAATCAAACCCTTGAAGTGGGTTCATAGAGAAGTATCAACCTCACTAAAACAGAAGGCAAGCTCAGCTTGAAAAGAATAAAATACATTTTGCGATCTCACAAAATACAAAATGGCACATTCCATATCTCCCACCATTTATTTGGAATTGTCAGTAATTTATACTGCTGATTTGCAGGTCTGCCTGCAGCCTTACAACCTCCCACTGTGATTTTGTCAGATTCCAAGCCTAGCGGGGTCGGGTTGGGTTAACTCTGGTATGTAAGACCAGCTGCCACATTTTACCTTGCAGACAGCTGCCTTCAAAGGCAGGTAAAGCATTTCACAGTTTTATGAAGTCTTAGGAATAAGTCAGTTCCTAGAAGATCTTCCTCAATACTCTTTGCAGGATTCAAACACACCCATTCTTTTGTGTAATGTATTTGTGACTTTATGGCATCAATATATGGCCACCACACTAAATATGGTGTTTCTGATTGATTATTACCAAAGTCTTCTTATCAGAACTGAGTGATTTTTTGCAAAATAAATAGCTTTCCAGTGAAGACAAACAGATTTTGAAACTTGTAACTATGAAGCTACGTATTTGGGCTCAAAATTCAACCATAAGCTAATGAAATGCATCACTAAATATAAATCCTGCAAACAGCTATAGAAGATCCTAATTTGGAGAAGGCAAACCAGCCCACTGAATTCATCATTATTCTTTAATGTTGAACACCTACTTAAACATTTGCAGATTTGGCAACTTTAAGAATTATGTCTCCATATTTAACAGAATTGATAGTTAGCATATTTGTTACAGCTACCAGAATTCATACTGAATTTAGGAATAATCAGTTTTCTTTACTTTATTTTAAACTCCTTTGAAAGGAAGGCATTCTCCTCGCCTCCTTCCCACAGCCAGCCTTTTTTCCTCTAGTTCTCCGATTTACTCACATCAGAAAAAGCACCATGGAGAAAGAAATATGGAAAAGTAAACATATTTGAAGAGGCTGCTGCAAGGAATCTGGTTATAAAACTTCACTTGATATCACAGATTGCTACACCTTATTGTATCATACACAAGAATCATAAGCAAAATTGTCAGAAGGCAACTGAAGAGGAAGATAACTTATACTCAGCTGGCTGATAAAACCAGTAAAAAAAAAAGGGGGAAGGTTATGTATTTCTTTTACTTCCAAGTGTGAGGAGGCCAAATGCTTGAACAGCTTACTGGGGTCTACAAGACTCTGCTGGTTCCACTGGGGCTAAGCACAAATGTGAAAATGAGGATTCATTGACATTATAGGAAATAGGGCTGACTGTCATCCCTGTGGTTACACCATGTGCATACAGGTAAAGCGGAAGGATACCACCAATTGCAGCAGATCTGTCAGAAAAATGGAGTGGGACTCAGAGAGGCAGTGATTTGCCTCACACTGTTTTCTCAGGCTCTCCAGGAAACTGCTGTGACACACAGAAGGGATCAGATAAGCAGAAACCATGGTTTGCCATGAAGATAAGAGAACCAGATGGGGGGTTATTCTGCATTTCTGAAATATACTGAAGCAGTACCTTCAATCTGAACATGATAAAGCTTTATCAGGGTGAGGACTTCACAACTTCATTATAACAATTTGTTTGAAGCTTCCAGCAAGGTATCAAAACCATAGCATAGTCATGCTGTCTACTTAGTACTTCTGGCTAGAGAAATGAGATAACATTATATTGACTTAATCAAAATAATGCAATTTAATTCCATGGTATTTTACATAATAATGGTCAGACTACCGCTTTCCTGAAAGAGAGCACGGCATTTACAAACTAAATTAATTTTTGTAGCACCTATAAAATGGTAAATACTCAATATAAAACATTAACCTCGGGTTTCAAATGGATCTTTCATATAATGCAACTTGCTTTATACAATACCTTTATTTCCTGTGTTAAATGACTATATCTGCTTTACATTAGTGTTTATCCCTTATGCAGTGTTCCAAGAGGCTCTGTTCAATTTATTTGCAGAACAGACAAAATTACACTAGCTAATGATCTCCTGTCTAACAGGAAAATTAATGGTTTTAGCTAGGCTTTAAACTCAAGATTGTACTGATCTGGTAGCTATACAGCACTTTTCTCAGGAAGCCAAACTCTTTCTAATCTGGTATCTCTAAATGACTTCCCTTGGAATCCAACGTATTCCAAATCACGAGAAGCATTCAAAATATACTATTTGGAGAGAGACAGATCTCAGAAAAGAAGCTTGCCCTGTGGATTGGGGGTAAATGAGGAAAAAAGACGATAGCGCTTTTTGGGCTTAGCCTCAAAGCTTAAATGACATAAATTCCATCTTCCAAAGTATAAAGAAATGATCCTGTAGGGTTATAGAAGCAGAAATATCACTGTTCTCTTCTTTTAATATTTTGAGATCAACTGTAATAGATTTCAAAATTACTACACTTCAAAGAGACCATGGCACTTTGCTTTAATGTGGGTCCTAGAAGAAAACATTAAGTGCCCAAACCGGACAGGTAAGCCTTCCAGTTCATGTGAGATTTGTATTATTAGATTCCTTAAATCAGAAATGTATTAAACCAATTACTTGTTTCAGGGGTATCAAAATAATAATAATAATAATTTAGTCAGTAATGTTAAGTTTTATGGTAGACACAGCAATGAAGAGAAGCTGCATCTTCATTTCCTATCTAGTCTCTCACACTGGAAGTAGAGGTTTTCCTTCAGCTAGGCAGTTCTCAAAAACCCCACAGTTTTTTTGTGAAGCTGTGATTAGGGAGCTTTAAATGAATGTTTACAATAACAAGCTGGACAGACTGCTAGAGAAATTAGGACTCTGAAGTAGTCTCTGCACTTCTGCCAGGTTTATACTATTTTTCAGCACTGGTTCACTCTTTCATGTGCTGTAGTCCCAGAGTGCAAGAATTCCTGGGAAGGTATATACGCCAGTTTTCAGTGTGCCAGAGTTAAGATGAAAATCAGACTGATCGCATCATCATCAGTTTGGATAAAATAGCTCTGTTCTGCTATGACTTACTGCCTAGCAATATTTGGTAGCAAACCCACAGGACTTGGAAGAACTTGGACTTAACAGAAGAAAATATTAAAGGTATCTATTATAAAAGGAGGGGAGAAAGATTAACACTAGAAAAAAAGAAAGAGGATGGACAACAGAGATGACAGAGTGAAGAGCAGAGGGTGCTGCAGAGTCAAGTACAAGAGATAAAGAAAGATAAACCAAGGGAGAATAAGAAGAGAGATGGAGGAAGGGAAGGAGAGTGGAAGCAAAAGCAGAACCACATGAATCTGAGGATCCACTGTTAGACATCAGGGTGAGAGCATGGACAGCCCAGAGAGGAGTGAATCATTTCAGGCAGCACAAGCTGGGCAGGAGAAGGTGTTTGCACAAGCCCAGACATTTTGAAGGAAAGGTCTCTTTGCACAGGGCCCTACAGAACTTGTGTACAGCTGCAAAAAAAGCCAGACTTTCGGGCTGACAGATGCTCTGAGGCGGAAGATTTCTGTAAAGCTTTTTTAGTAGCAGAGTTTATAGCTGTAAAAATGACACATGGCTTCATTGTGATTTTCCATGTGAAAGGAGGCAAAAAAGATTAAAAACAAAAAAACAACAACCTAACAAAAACTCTTCTTTTCACTGCATAAGTGAGTCAAGTATAAAAATATTCCCAAGCAAATGACAGCTTTTTAGTTCATCTTTACATCAAACAATGACAGCAGTTTGCATGACTCAGACAGATGATTCAGCTGTTGTCCTCTCAGCTGACTCCAGAAGGGAGGGAAGGAGAGAAGCAGTTTATTTTTAAGTATGCCTTACTAGCAAGATTATTATGAGAAACCCATTAAAATGTTTTCTTTCCTTGAGAGCTGAGTTCTTGCTTAAAATCAACTTCAGTGGTAAATAAGAGTAGGAAGGTTCCTGGGAACCTGGAGACAAAGCAGGAAGCCTTAAAGAACAGAATGAACCTATTTGGAAAATCTGAGATGCTTTAATTCTACTAAGATCCCTTTATCCAGGACATGAACCAAAATATTTTGTAACTAAATCTCTTTCAGGAAGCACATCACCTATCCCTATATTGTTGATGAATATGTCAAATACAGGATTTTAAATGTCAGTGCAGAGCTTCCAAAGGGAGAGAGCACTGCCTGAAGGATAATCTATACTAGTAACAGCCCTTTCAGAAATACTGACTTAACCTTGTGTGAGGCAGAAAGATATTCTATCTGGTTTTCAGGGACTTAGCTTGAGGCTAAAATAGTCACCAAATGGGTAAAAGTCAGAAAACTGGTCGCCAGAAGGAAGAATGAAGGGCACTTAATTATTTTTACTTTCTCCACACCACACTTCAAAATGGAGATAAGAAAACATCAATTTTTCATTCTCAAAGACTCTTTTCAGCTCTAGTATCACATTAAAATTCATAACTCCAGAAATCATGAAAGTTTGGCCTCTGTTATCACAGTCTATTATTTCCATGGGAGAGTTCAACATGTTATAAGGGAATCCTACACAGCTTAACTCACTGCAAAATACAGAAGAGGAGCAGATGGAATATTAGTTATTTCTGAACAGAAACTGTAACAACATCATAGACTCATAGAACATGTCTACTCTAGTTGATACCAAGGAGAAGAGTAAAAAAGCCTGCCTGTTTTGCTTCTGAATTTATCCTTGTTGACAAAGAAACTCTTAGAAAACATGGTAAATTCATGATATAGATGACTTTTTTTATAAAATGTGCATACAGGTTCAGTGGAAAATGCTACAAATTTTTCTCTGAGAATAAACAGAAAAGCTTAGCTAAACAGGTTTATATTGAGGCATAAAACTCTGAATTTTAAGCAATACTTTGTGTAATTTTAAATAAGTGTGTAAATAATTTTCATATAAACAAACTGCAAAAGACAGTTCTAATATGGGTTGGTTCATTGTTTTGTTTTGGGTTTTTTTTTTAACTCAGGTTTTTCTTCCCTCAGAATCTCAGTAATAGGGGCATTAGTGCTTCATGCTGCCAGAACATCTCAAAATATTAGTGGATCCTTTCCACAGAGATCTCAAGCACATTAGGATTCCTCTTCCAGAGCAGTCATCCTGCTCGCTGCAGACTCACAGAAATCCCAGGGCTCTCTTGGCATAAAATTGCCAGGAGAGCCAAATGATTTAGTGGCCTCTCTTACGTGCAGCCATATCCTGGCCAATTATCAACGCTCTCCCAGGCACCAGTCTAGGAGCCTTGCCAGTGGTACAGGGATAAAAGCAGAGTCTGTGGATATTGGATATTCTTTTTAACTACAGCTGGTAGCTTGTCATTTCATTTGTTAACTGAGGTTGGACATGACTTTTAGTTTGGCATTTTCTTATTGTTTTTATTATCCAAATTGCAGTGACAGCTCCTACTGCTTCACTTTTGGGAATTTGTCGTGAAATTGTGAAACATGATCTAAGGTCTATCTCTGAAAAACAGACTTATTTTTCTCATATTCATTAGGGTAAAAACAAGACTGTAGAGATTAAAAATCCATATATTTTGCTTTGCTTTTCAGAAAGTGGAAGTCGGAAATAAAAATAAAACTATTTACGTAAAAGAAATGATGAGGCTGAAATGGATGAGCTATTCCCACAGCGCGCCAGCATTTGCCATTCGTGTACTGTGTTCATGTGAAAGCAAAAGATAAAAGAAGTGCTCTTAACTAAGCACAGAAGTGAAATCAGTGTCAGATTTACAAGGAGTGATGAACTGGAAGACATGGAGGGAAGGCTGGGTAGTTGCTGTGTTCTGTGCAGGAATATAAAAGAAGTCAGCAACCATCCCCTGCCTCTGTGGTCTGTGTGTGCAGGCCCAGGAAAAACGATTTGCAGTGCTCAGGAAGGGTAAACAGGCAAGGGCTGAGCACTGCTGCTGACATATGGAAAGGAGGTGGGAGGAGAAAGAGCTGCATGATCACAGCAGGGTGTAAATCTTCCATGGTTTGATTTAACACTGCACTTGTTAGAAAGTTTAGAAAGACAGCAATGCCCCCAAATCAGGAATTCACTCTGTAAACAGTGTTTTGGACAAAAGTGAGCAACTATTTGCATCCTCCCTTTCCCCAGAAAGAAACACTCCCTAGGCAGCAAATGAAAATTTGTTTTATGGAATTCCTTGTTCTTTTTTGCACGGAAATTGATGATTAAACTTTTAGAAAGATGTTTAGGCAAACACAAAACTAGTGTATTCTGTTAACTATTTACTGTGAGGAGATATAGGGAGTTCATGAAAGAAAAAGAAAACACAACTCACAATATATTTAAAAATAGGAGAAAAAATAGGAGCTATCAAAGATCATTTCATTGGTTATTACAGATATCCTCCAAAATATTACACCACTTTTCTCACAGAAATATTTTTTGTCTGCATCCATAGAGTCTGCAGGGAGAAAGAGTGATATAGTTTCACAGAGAAAGAGAATATCCAGTTCATTGTGACTTGAAGGTAAATACAGGTCATCTCACAGGGACAAATATCTCAACATGGGTTCATTTATCTTTTTTTAAGAAAAGATAAAAGCAAAAAAAGAAAACGTGATCTCGACTCAATTGGATGGTTGCAATAATCCATTCAGCTCCTTTGGGATGGAGAATACCATACTTCTGCTTTATCAATGAAAAACAGATTTAGCTTATTTTCCTCTTCAGGAATCTTCTCCTTGCTCCTACCCCTCCTTGAAATGAAATATTTCTAAGTTTTGAATTTGGAACATGGAATCACGCCACTAATCAATCTGCCTTTACACCCAGAATCTCATCACTGCGAACATTACCTCATACATATCTCAGTGATTGTGCCCGCCGGGCTACCTCTGCTTCTAAAAACATTACATGGACCAAAAGAAACCACTTTGTTTTGCCCTCTGGCTTTCTAAGTGAAACAAGTGTCATGGTGAAATGATGACAAAATCCTCTCATGTTCTCCAGCTTTGAAAAATTGCAGCACCATGTTAATGTTGGAAGCGCAGAAGTGAAATATATACCTGGGGTTTTTTGATTTGTTTTGTTGGGGGTGTTTTTTGATTAAGCTACAGTACAATAGTTACTGAAATCTGAGCACAGAACAAGTAAATTGTTCCCTGTTGTGCAGATATAGGACAGGTGAACAGGGAAATCTTAGAGACATTTCGCTGTGCTTCCCCTATATGGAAATTCATACATAACAGGTTTCAGCTTTGCAGAACAGTAAAGTTGACATTCATCCTTTTGCAGCACAAGACATGAGAATCCAGGAGATATTTTGTATGTTTTAATGTTTTCCTTGCTTTATATATGTCCTACACACTGAATTACGCCAACTGTTAGAAATTATCTTCCTACTTTACTCCTGCACCACTGTGTTGGAGCATCATCCAAAGGAACAAACTCCTTCCCAAATAAGCTTGCAGCACCACATGATCACTCGGTGGATGCTCTGTTTTAAACCAAGCTTTTGCCATCTGTTCCTCCGCTAATTATGAACAAATATCCACAACTACACTGCAAGGAAAAAAAGTAATTAAAGTGCATATATGCTTTCTGCCATGCATCTTCGTTGTTTGTCTCAAATGAAAAGCAATACCACCCACCACACACGCCCCACAGCAGGAAGACCACAGAAGGGCAGATGTTCAGAGCTTCTCATCTGGCAACAGGCCACTGGTGATTGCTCAGAGTCCAAAATGTATTGTGCACACTCAACAGGACAAGCTTAAAACCGTGCACAATCACACACACATCTGAAGTGGGGCTTGCCAGCAGCTTTGCTCACAAGAACTCTTTGCTGCCCAGGATGCTTCTCAGCAGGTAAATAATTTTCAGCTGCATCCTTCCTAAATCCCTTCCTGTTCTCCTCTCCCTCTAACCCTAACAACATTGCTGTCATTTTGGAATTCCCTCTACTGAAGTGAAACACAGTTTTCCTCATTTACTTTTTTTCCATTCTCTCTGTTTATAGATTCATTACTGCTATACATGCAGACACGTGTCATGTTCTCATTTCCTCTTTCTGCCAGGTATTTTCCATGAGGGGAAATCACTGGGCTTTAGGAAAGATTGTTCCAGACATGATTTCCCACCTAATGGAGCATGTCTCCATTTCAGTCATGACTCCTCTATCTGGATCCACTAAATTATCCAGCATTCATTTGCCTCTGACACAGATTGTATGCTTTGGGCCTCTGGGATTTTTTTGGTATTAGGGAGCCTTTTGTTTGGTTTGGTTTCTTTTTTTAGTTTTATTTTCTTTTATTTCCTTGCACCTATAAAAATAACTGAAGAAAATACATTTATTCCATCGTTGCTGTTTCAGTAACTCCTAATTTCAGGGAGCTTCAGCTTTAAAATCAGCCATGCCTTAAGGATCTTATAGCATCTTATTTTATATCCACACTTCTCCTTAGTGAGTTCAAATTTTATAGACAACTTTGCGTCATTCTGGAGGGAACACATCAACTGCACCATCCCTGATATATCAGTAATGGGTTTGCAATTATGGTGGCAGGTTTCAAAATTGCTTCCTATTTGCAGCTTCTTTTTTTGCTAATGGAAACTGCAGCACATGCCACATCTGTCTGTATTTGTACATTGCCCTGCTGTAATAGAATATTGCTCGTTCTTGATTACACGGGGACATATTCTACCATTAAAGTGTGGATGCAGTAGCTCGACAGAAACTGATGCTAAGGTTGTGCAGTTACTTAAAAAAATACTGATAGCAAAATATGGCCCATAAGAAGTTGTTTGGATTTCTTTTTCCTTTACATACTGAGATAGGACTATTTGTGATGCCATATGTTACTTTACAAGGGGATGTTTCAATATATTTTACCACGGTTCTAAAATTGTTTATAGGAGCTTTTCGTGAATGCTCCAAAATTGTTGATCTATACCCATTAAAGTTTCTTTACTTGTGTTCAGTCTTCTTTTCTCTTTTACAGGCAGTGCACATGGATAGGAAATGCTTGCTCACAATCTCCAACAGCACAATCTCCAGGGGAAAAGGATTACATTTCATCTCAGGTTGTAAGTTCATTACAAGTCACAAAACCTTTGCTCTGCTGAGTATTTTAACTAATTAAGACACATGCATAAGAAAGAAGGCACTTTTTCATCAGAAGAGACAAAGGCTTTACAAAAAGGAGACTAAATACAAAACCAGACATAAGAATCCCCATTTCAATCCATCTTGCCTCATATTCCAATAAAAATAAACCCTTAAGTGTCTTGTTATATCCAACTTAACTTTGTTATATAAGCATGAAGAGAGCGATAAATCTGTGGTCACTGATCTGAATCACTATATGCTTCCTTATGAGCAAATATATCTGGTTTATCAGCTTTCTTCATGCTGCATAACTGCAGTTCTATGAATAACTGGCAGTGTGCAGTATTTTAGCAGTTTATATTTATTCTAATTAAATGTAGCACGATTTCCTTTTGGATGCTGCTGTCCTGAGTGAACCATAATGTAGAGATTCATGGTTATGCTTAAGGAATACTGCAGACAATTCTGTATTTAAACCACTAATTATCATTTGTTTATAGATATCCTTGCTGAATGGAGCACTCTGGTGCACTTTTATTGAAAAAGTGGGTTTTTAGACAAGTTTTTTAAAGGATCAGTGTATGTAAAAGACTTATAAGTTTCACTACATGTAGTGTAACATAAAAATAAAATAAGTACAGGAAATCCACTCTGCCTAATATCTCTGCTTTAACAGGAAATACCTAGTCCCCCTCCAATATGCTATTCACCTAGCATTAAATAAATAATAAATAACATTTAGCTAGCATAAAAATTGCTTACCCTGACTTTACTTAAAAAAAAAACCGGAACAAAATTTATCCCTTATATACCTTGAGTGAAGTTAATGTTATCAAACAAGAAATGAATCTGGGCCAATAAACACTGCTGTCAGATAGTGGCACATATATCCACACAGCCCTGTTAAGCTTTGTCTTTCTGTATTCCAGCACAGTTCATCGCTCCGCAGAAGAGCACTGTCCTGGGACTCGCACGACATAAATTTTGTTGTTATATCTGGCATTAGCTTGATGGATAACTCTGAACCAGCTTTATCCTCTGCTTTCACATCTGTCTAATCTAGATATACATCCCCATGTGCCTAACCATGTCAGGAAAGTGCTTTCCCCTGTAGTACAGGATGCCACAAAAAGCTTCAGGACTCTCAAGCGAGAGGAAGGATCCTCACCCGCGCTGGGCAGTCCCCTGAGCGGCTCCAGCCCGGACAGGCACAGCCGGGCCCCGGAGATGTTCCAGCCCCAGACAGGCACAGCCGGGCCCCGGAGATGTTCCAGCCACAGACAGGCACAGCCAGTTCACTGAGAGGCTCCAGCCCCGGACAGCTCCGGGCAGGGCATGCCCGATCATCTGAGACGCTTCAGCCCCGGACAGCTCCGGGCTGCACAGCCGGGCCTCTGACATGCTCCAGCCCTGGGCAGCACGGCCAGCCCTGAGATGCTCCAGCCCGGATATCTCTGGGCAGCAGGGCCGGGCCCCCGAGCGTTTCCAGCCCCGGACAGCTCCGGGCAGCACCGCCGAGCCCAGAGATACTCCAGCCCGGACAGCTTTGAGCAGGGCACGGCCGGTTCATTGGGATGCTCCAGCCCCGGACAGCTCCGGGCAGAGCACAGCCGGTTCACTGGGATACTCCAGCCCCGGACAGCTCCCGGCAGAGTACAGCCGGTTCATTGGGATGCTCCAGCCCCGGACAGCTCCGGTCAGGGCACGGCCGGCCCCGCCACCTGCGATGGACACTCGACAACCCCTGCAAGGGCCAGGGCTCCACTCTGAGGGGGCACTAGTGCACGTACATGGACAGAAGGATTGACAGAGTTGTTCTGGAAATCAAGTGTTCAAAGTGCAACACTCTTGTTATTCACCAAGAAATGCCAGGGAATTCTGAATTCTCGCAAACTGGTTTTTATAAATATTTACCAATTGTAATCAAATTCTACCAAGAACTTCAACATCCCTAGTACACACAGAAACTCTATTCTAAAAGCAATGTTTTCTACTCCCTTGAAGAAACAACTTAGCTTTATTTCTTCTTAATCCTACAAGTATAATTTTCCACCTCTCTCCCATTCTCTAAAATTTAAGCATCCCTCCACTGAGTTCCTCTACCTTTCTACCTCAATCTTTTGTCCAAGTTCAAGTTCTCTAACTGCTACCACTTAAAGCCAGAAAAGCCAATACACAAACACTGGAAGACAGTGCTGGAATAAACTTCTGCATGGGCAATGGAACCCACGGAAGGAAGGATGAAGACAGATCTCCAAGCTAAAAACCACATAAAATTTATGCTGCACAATTTCAAATGAAATCGTGTACACAGCTGAATTTCCTGATTAGACAATTTCAAAGCAACCTGAAGAGACAGACAAGTATCACTTACCTCTATCAATCCCCATGTTAGTCAGAGCTCAACTGTAAACTGTGATATACTGAAACCTTTTTCAAAAACTAATCTGACAATAGTTACTCTGACAGTAATTTTTAATAAAATATTTTTCTATCTACCTGGGAGAAAGCAATCAGTGAAGTAAATTTATGACACAAAGTTCATTAAGAGGACAGCTAAGATCACAGAATTAATTGATGTCCCCGTGTACCTATTTAATGAGAATGATTTTCTGTTACCCTGGATTACAAGCCAAGTCACAGAAGTGACAGATAATGACCAATCCACTCCCTGCCAAAGCCACTATTGAGTAGCTTAGCAATTTATCTGTAAACTGAATTTTGAATCATATCTTAGCCTTGAAAGTCATTAGACATTAGCTGTTCAGTCCAAACGTGTAATTCAATTTTAGCTGCCAACCTGCTACAGCAAATCCCCCAATGATAACTGCTGGAGTTATCTAGCTGATGACAGACTGCTTACTCAGAGTAAGGACTTGGAAACTCTGCAGCAATAAGTCCCTTTCTAAAGCTAGAAGAGTTAAGTGGTGGAAGTACAGAAAAATCACACAGGAGGCAGCAGTATCACCTTAATTTTACTCTGTGTCAACTCTGCTTTCTTGTTTTGGTTGGAATCTATAAAGTGTGTACTTTGTAGATTACAGATGTTTGATTTTCAGATAGTTTGGTTCTTCCAGGGATTTTTGAGGGAGCTTCTTCTATTTATTCTGGCCAGACACCTGATCTTTCAGCCTTTTCCAATTCCACAATGTCCTCCAAAAGGCAAAAAGAATTGCTCAATCTAACTGGTCTGTCATGTACTGTTCTTTGTCTAAGAGAAAAGGAAGATTAGCGATACAAGAATCAAACTCATGCCTCAGTCTTTGACAATTTGGCCATCAGCTTCAACATAACCAAGACTTCACTACAGCTCCTTTGCACAAATCTCAGTTTTGGTTACTAAAGGAAAGGGATAATTGAACAGTCCTTGCATAAGCAGATGTTATCTAAAAGAAAAAGGTTTTCACACCTCAGATGTAATATTTGAGCTCCACTTTCCTCATGAAGTCCTACTTCTTGTAAAGCAGCTCAGCTGCTCCACCCCAAATTCAGACAGGCTTGCATTTTACCCTCAAAACATGTTGATAAAGACACACTGACTGGAATTACACATCTCTAGCATCATGGTTAAAACCATAAGTATGAAGCAAACAGTTAAAATTTCTGAGAAACCCCACCTCACCCCCACCCCCCTCCTCCCCAAAAAGGGTGATAATCTCCCTGATGGTCAAAACAGGGCATCATAAATAGGCTTTAACTTGTAACTTTTGGCCCTTGAGAATAATGGACCTGTTTTACTCGACTCTAATCCTGGAAAACTTACCTAAAATAAAATTGGTATCATTTATCCATAGATACCTGAGCTTGATAGCAGCTTATACCGACTGATATCAGAACTCAGCCTCTTCTAATGATTTTCAATCCACCCATTTTACATTACACTGACATATGGCTCATTCGTCTGGCATTTTTTCCTCTTGTGAATTTCTCAGGAATCTGACAAAAATACAATTTAAATTTGTAAACAAGCCCCTGTGGAAAAGAAATCCACCTGGGTGGGGAGGAGGACAGGACAGGGGCCAGCAGTAGAATACAGGAATGGTTACTCTAAAAATGCCTAATACATGTTGGAGAAAACTTTAAATCTACAGAATTCCATGATAGGGATAGGATTTGTGACTGCAGTCTGCAGAACCCTTCTGTAAGTGAGCAAACTATTAAAGTTATAATTTGAAACATAATACAGAAACTAACACCCTAGTTTTGTACTGACCTACTTAACTTTAGAGTCTTAGGTAATTCCTAGGGAAGCTGGATAAGTGTCAGTTAATTAGAAAAAGCTGGCTCTCTGTACCTTCCAAGTTAATTATTCTGACATAAATGCCATTATTTTTCCCCTTGTCCACTGCAAAAGGAAAGTGTCAAGTTTGAGAAGGGCTTTTTTAGAAAGCATATCCCCTCTGTTGTAAGAAGATGATTATGCATTACACTTGCACAGATTCAGCCTCATGTTTTCCTATTCTTTTAAATTTCATGCAAGTACATCTCAGCTGTACTTTTCGATCACATTTATATTCCAGCCTTGTCCCTCTGGTGAGTAAGAATTGCTCTAAGAGACAACCTATGCTAGGAGTGCCTGGGTAGACTTATAAATCACATTTCAACCCTGTTGTACAGCAGATCCACTGGAATACACACACACTGAGTCTTCACCTTCAATTAAATCTCAAGGTGGGCTTGGAATGATAATCTCCTGGGAAGCCAGCCTGAGGTGCCTGTGTCCTGTCACAACCCAGCCACTTGGCACATCCATTACCCAGCCAGCAGATACTCTTCAAGTGTACTGTAACCTTCCTTATGACTAAATTCACTACAAATAATTAGCAGGACCTGAATGTATTTATTGAATGCACCAATAAGTGCACCACAGAAAAACCTTTGCTTACATTGAAGGTAAAGAAAGAAAAAAGAGATGTCCTGTTAATAAACTGTTGGCAGAAAAATACTCCATTCTTCCTGTAGACCTAAATACATCATAAAAAAACATTTAAAAGGGATATCAAATCTCTGGTAGTAAGACCCATTGAAGGCAAGTGTCTGCCAGGGAAGGGGCAGCAGAAAGAACTCAGTCTACAGAAATGACCTCTTACCTCAAAAATCCCACCACAGCAGGGATTTTGGGTGTCAGAGAGCAAGTTCCACCACACTGTATGGATGAGGAGCAAGACAACATCCCGCAAGGGGCTTTAAAACTCATAGACACATGATATAAAAACCCAAGGCCTTTAGAGTCCCCAAATCCATGCTCATTTATTGCTCTTCACTGCATCACAATCTTTTTTGTTAAGATACAAGCTACATGTTGAAAATGAAGTGATCATTTAGATAACTTTTTAAAACGTAACTGTGGGTGGAGTAATAACCTTATCGCTAAATTTATCACTGAGATTATTTTTGTCACCAATTATCTATTGATTTATCTCATCTTGGCACAATGCTGGATTTGGTGTCCTCTTCTCAATAAACATTCTGAAGAAAAATCCACTCCTTTGTAATGAATTTTGTGTGAGCAAATTTATATATTATATTATTTTAAAACAGGGCCTTTTCTCCTATGATGCTGGAAGGCCTTTGGATCACCAATTCCATAAAAATCTTTCATAAATTTTACTGATCAGAAGTGCTCAAAATATTAATAATTAAGTGATCCCTTCTATACACGGCACATTTTTACTTCTTTAGCAGAAGCAGAAATCTTTTATTTTCTGCATCCCTACAATATATTTGCTTTCCTCAGAGTAGCATTACTTTTGTAACTTAGAATAACTCTGCAAATCAATGAAAGTACACAGGTTTTCCCTCTCATCTATATCAAGCTGAGCTGCCAGGACCCAGAATAAATTTGTGTTAGCTCTCAATTCCACGACCTTCCACTTTGTACTTTTAAATTTCATTTCATTTCTATTACCTGAGTTCTCAAGGTCTTCCTATTCTGCCTGCTTGGTATTCCAACCCTTCTCAGAACTGGTCATGTTTTCCAACTCTCTGCTATCAAGTTTCACTACCACACTTCTAATTTGGGGCTAAAAAAATCAGAGAAAGATAAGTGCCAACAAGGGGAAATGCAGTGAAGAAGTGTGAAAAACCAACCCAAATGACAAAAATCATCAGTGGCAAAGCTGGAACAATAAAAATCCCCCAGTTCCTAATCCTGTATTTGTTTTGTCACCTAACACTGCACTTCTGATCAGGTGTGAGGAGAAATTTGCAGGCTCAGAAAGGTGATGTACATTAATAGCTGACAAAATTGTCCCTTCAGTGGTTTGTGTCAGAAGTTTATTATCTATCTAATCTATTGATGACCACCCTCAGTGTGAATAGTTATGTGTAACTATTTATCTCCAGTAAGTCTGAGCAACACACACAGATGATGACATTTCATGCCTTGCTCCTTAGGCTTGCACAGACTCAAGGCATCTCCAGGCATAAAATGCATGGGGTTTTTAACATGATAGTCTGAACTGAAACTCTGTAAGCAATAAAATTTAGAGAAACAGCTTAGTTAATGCTCAGAACGTGGTCTGGCAGCCTGCCATGCATAAACACGCACTGAAACCAGAGTTCATGCCAAGATTCTTAGCTTTCAACTTCATAGAAATTCCTTGTGTGGTTTATACTAGATCCTCTTAGTTCATTTAATTTTTCTCTTCCTTTTTGCAGTTTAATCCGTGGCTAGTTGAACTTATTACCTTTTTTTTATATAAGCATTAATAATTTAATAGACATAACTCCAAGTAGAAGTATTAGAATTAGTCCATTTGTATAATTTTGATGAAAGGCAGATCTAACACTAAAATGACATTTATCCTGTGCCTTCTGTGCCAAGCCTCTATGAACACAATGGGATGCTGCAGTGTGACCTGTTACAATAACATGTATGCCTATTCCCATAGCAATAAATGCTTCCTAAGGCTCATAAGAATTCACTTCACATTCAGATATCAAATCTATTCTGAAGCTCCTCTCAAGCCAAAGGATCCCTCTCAACAGGTTTGATCAAAAGATTGAGGCCTTCATATTAGGGTTCATGGTATCAGAAGGTCTAATTTGACTTTCATAATCCTGATATCTACTTTCCAAGCCTCAGATCTGCACATGGGAAATAGCTGGAGGTCCTCCCTAGAGAGTGCACCTTGGTTACTTTTTTCTTTTTCCAGTAATAATTACATTGATTTAGTTTTTATTTTTTAGAAACTTACTAGTCAGTCACTTAAGTACGTACCAAGACACATTCAATATATGGATTAGGTGAATAATAAATTCCATATTACCACAGATTCTGAGCTCTGTCCTCTCTTATTTACAGCTTCACCATAGAGTTGTGAGGAAGAAAAATACTATTATCCCCTGCTAAAAAAATGCAACTTAAGACACAGCTAAGATTTTGTCACGTATCACACAATGTCCATGGCAGACAAGGAAAAGGGAGGGAAAGACAGACTGGAATAACAGGTTCTGATTGCACTAAAATTGCACTGAAACCTTATTAATACCACAGACATTACACCATTATTGATGCTGGGCAGATGTAAAATATACAAGATTTTCAACAGCAAATGTTTCACAACAGATCAGTCACTTTGGTCTTATTTACAGTTGGTTGTTTTAAAAATGGAGAAGTCAATAAACAAATTGTGTTCAAATCACATGAAAAGATTGTGTTGTAAACTCTTGTTTTAGACACATCCCTCAAGGTCTTTGGAAAATGATGACACATTTCACACTATTGAATTCAGTCACATTTAAAAACTTAATATGATTTTGTGGCTGTAATGCAGATTTCAAATGTGCTCTCTTTTCACAGAAAAGTAGTGACTGTTGAGACAATAAGTGCAACTACCATGCTGCCTTTGCCCAAAAGGAATATGGATCATGCTAAAAAATATCAATCAATACTCTCCTCAAATTAAGTCATATTGGCCCATAGCTCAATAAGGCTGGTCAACCAATTGATTTTGAAAAGAATAACTGAAAAAGTTGAGAAAAGCACAATTTTAAAATTTTATATTCGATTACACATCATCTGGGTAAACAACCCACCCAGTACTGCAACATTTGACAGATTTATGTGCACATCTGTGTGTCCAGATGTTTGTGCTGGTGCACATAAAGTGGCCACACCCAAACACATCAAATCTCAGCTCCACACCTTCCGTGTTTCCCCCCACCATACAGAAGGGCACAAACATGTAAATATTCGTGCAAATGCTTACATAACATGACAGAAATTTCAGAGAGCAGCTAAGGGTAATTGTGCTAATTACTGCAACCTCGCCTCTGCTGATTTATGGGGTACAAAGCAGGGCTTCTGCCCTGGAGTAACTGCAGTGTCAGATCCAAGAAAGTTTTAACTGCAACACCACTTCTGTACTCCAGCCTCCTGTGCAAAGCCTACACTGTGAACCTCATGTAGACATGAGTCTATAAAATTAGTTTATTGGTTTGGCAATGAGGGGAAGAGGGAAAATAATTTTCCTAGAAACCAACATTTACCCAGGAAATGCTGGTCTAGTCCATCCACAGCAATTAATACTGTTACGATACGTCTCATCAGGCAGTCTTTTAAGAAATGTTTTAACAAATGTTTTAACATTCTACCCCCAACAGCACAGCCATGCAGCAAGGGCCAGATTTCTTCTGACCACATCTCTGCATGCAAGAAGTGTGCTGTCACTGCTATACCTGCTGTGCTGGCAGAAACTCTACCCCTGCATGTCTTCATCTGTGGACACAGAACCTCTCATGCAAGATTATGACCCAGTAAATCAATTTGGTTGAAGACAAGTAATTAAGAGCTTAATTACATACGTAAGCTTTTTCTATTTTCTTTTTGGAAAAGGCTTAGTAGGAGAGCATTATTAGTCTCTGTTAATTTGCTCCATAAAAGGTTTCATGAATAATCATATGTAACATGCTAGTTTTGAAGTAATTAAATAGAACCATTAAGATGGCCAGAGAGAAAGATACTTAAGCTTTGCATGAACTTTGTACTACTTGCTTTTGCTTTTTGGTAGACCACTGGTTAAGGTTGGTTTTACTTTTCCATAGAATGATTCTTCCTATATAAAAGATTTTGAGGCTTTATAGGTTTTTTTAGCATTTTCAGAGGGTCTACAAAAGCATTCATAGCTGTGAAATCTTGAAATATGAGAGGTATTCTTCATGAATATTTTCCACAAGAGGACGAATAGTTTCTCTGGACTTGTGAGACCATGTCTTGGGAAGGGGGAAGAGAAAAGAAGTTGCAAGGACTCCAGTTTTAAAGGGAAAAGTAAGAGGGAAGTGGAAAACATAAAAATTACATAACGATGGAAGCAGAAAACATAAAAATTACATAAATTTAAATAAAACCTTTAAATCTTGTGATTAACACGAGGCCTCCATTTGGAAGGAGACTGTTGAAAGATTGCTTGCTACAAATCTGTCTCTACTTAGAAGTGTTTTCAGATTAATGTGTCAGTCCTTCATTCAATTTACCATTTTCAAATGCTGCTCAGTTCTCACATCAAGTGAGATGTAGAAATTAACAAGTGAAATCCTTAACTTCTGTTTCTCAGAAGACTAAACCAGATATTAACAAAGATTCCCTTGAAGTCTGATAAATCTAAGAATCCATGTTTACTGTGGAATCCCCTTTCCTGCAGGAGAACTCAGCAGTCCCAGTAGGTGGATGTGATCCACGACTGCACGTGAAGACACACTCCAAGACAGCTGCTAATTGATAGCACTGCTAAGGCCACACTTTGTTATGCTGAGATTCCCAGCAGCATTTCTCACACAGAGATGCCCAAAACTACACAAAAACACAGAGAGAATAAGCTAAGCAGGGACACACCACATTTAACTGCAATACTTGTACTTCCCCTTTGCAAAGTAGAATCCAAATTTAGGATTACTGAGACAAAAGCAGAGCATAAAATCTGACTTGTTAATATCCTATAAAAGGCCAGGGTTCCTAAATAAACAAACAAATTCTTACAGAAGGGTACTACCACAACAGGTAGCCAGCTCTAGTCTTCCCTTTCCTGGAGTCTCACTGTGGCCATGGTGCACAAATCCCAGACAATAAAGAACATTTAACCTCACTGTGCACATGATCAACAGGAACAGTACAGCTTTCATCACACAGTCTTGGGCAGAGCAAAGCAGGGTTTTCTCTGTGTGCTCCAAAAAAGCTTTTTCAGTGTACAGACAGCAGAAGTAAAAGGAACTACTTAGATATTACTTTTATTTTTTAAAAAAGTTGCATTTCCCTTCTTGCTGTCATTGACTTAATACACAATTGTATTCTAGGGGAAGTCTAGAATTAATTTTAAGCTTAAGAAATTAATTTGTTTTATACAGATAACACATCATTATGCATCTTAAAGATATCCCTTTTTTCCAGACTACAGGGAAAAAAAAAGGCACACTGCTTCCTCCTCCAACACTATACCAGCTTCAAAGATCTCTACAAGCAGAATTGACAATAAAATCCTTTCCACAAAAACTGCAGGCACAAAAAGCTTTGCTGTTTACCACCTTGTGGCTCGAACTGGTAAGTATTCCTTCTTACACACACACACACACACCATTCCATCATTTTTCAGTTAACCAGACTCTTAAGCAGCAAGCACCGAAACTTCACTCAAAGTTCCTCCCCAGAGGAAAATCGAAGACTGTAAGAACAGAGAGACTGACAGGGAGCTCAGGCTGCCCCAATCGATAGGGTAAATCAAGAATGCCAGGACTGTCTGTCCAGATCCCAAACAGCTCTGAGCATCCTTCACACAGGCAGCAACCGGTTGCCCAAGCCTAATTTCTCTTCTACCCGCAGCTCTTGGCAGGCAGCAGCCCCCTGAAAGGATGCTACGGCCAACGGAACGAGAAACACGCGTTAAAGGGAGAAGTACTTACATCCCGGAATTTGTTCCAGTACTTGTCTTTATCGTACTGCGAAACGGTGCTCAGCCATTTGTCGTTGTCCAAGAAATTGCCATGATTGCTGTTACTCGTGATGATTTCAGGATGCCGGCTCTCCACTTGCAGGAAGCACCAGGCAGCGATCACCAGCACCCCCGACATCTGCAACGAGAGGAGAGGAGAGGAGCGGAGAGAGGAGCGGAGAGAGGAGAGACAGAGGCGAGGGGCAGCAGGGCAGCAGCGGCTCCTCGGGCACGGAAGTTTTGAGGGGACCCAACTTGGGGCCACTCGCCCCTTACGGCCCTCGGCAACTTCTGACTGCGGAGCTGTCGGCTCTGCCGAGACCCGCCGCCCCCCGCCCAGCCCGGAGGGGCGGGGAACAAACAGCATCACTACTAACAATAATAATAACAACAATAAAAACAAAACGGGCCACTGGGGCCGGGCGGAGACCAGCCAGGGGACATCAGCACGGCGGTACGGAACCGCAGCCGAGCCCCCCGCGGGCGCAGCCAGCGCTGGCTCCGCGAAGTTTGACTGCCAGGGCGGAGAGGATGCTCCTACCTCCGGGCAGTGCCGCCGGCCGGGGCTCGCAGCACCGCGCGATGCTTGTCCTTCTCTTGCTGCTGCTGCCGGTGCCGCGGTGCTCCGTGGCTGAGCCCTGCGCGATGCCGCTGAGCTGTGCGCGGTTCCGCTGCGCCCTGTGTCTGTGCTGTGGAGGTGCCGGGGAGATCTGTGTGTGTGCTGTGGCGGTGCCGCTGTCCGTCTGTCTGTCTGTNGTCTGTGTGTCTGTCGGAGCCGCTGCCCGTGGCGGGTCCCGTGCCCGCCGTGTCCGTGTAGCGGGTGCGCGCGGGGCGGGCGCGGCCGCGGGCTGGCTCCCCCTGGCGGGCGCGGGGCGCGCTGCAGCGCGGGGGCGGAGCGCGGGCAGCGCCGCCGCAGGGCCGGGCCGGGCCGAGGGGCCCTGAGGCTGTGGGAGCGCAGGGCACGAACAGGAGAGGTAATGTTTAAATATCGCAAAGGAGGCTGCCAAGAGGAGGCTGGCGGATTCTTTTCGGTGGTGCACAGAGACAGGACAAGGAGAAATGACCATAAATTAAACGCAAATTTCGCCTGAATATGAGGAAGAACTTCGCGTGGAGGGTGCCTGGAATGGGCTGCCCAGGGAGGACGTGGAGTGTCCCTGTATGGAGACATTCAGAACTCATCTGGACACGGTCCTGTCACTTGCTCCAAGTGACCCTGCCCTGGCATTGGTGTTGGACTGGGTGATCTCCAGAGGTCCCTTCCAATCCCAACAATTCGGGGATTCAGTGAAAGCCGGGGAGGGTGTCTGAGAGGAGGGCTGGGAGGAATCCTGAGAAGGTCTGTAAGGAATCCTGAGGAGCAGGTCTGTGAAGATACCTGGAGAAGGTGCCTGTGATCATATATGGGGACGATCTCTTGGGGGAAATCGTCGGTGAAGTCTTCACCAGCAGTGCAGTCTGAAGAGACATGAAAGTGGCCTTAAAAACATAAAACCCCCATCAAACACCAGCTTTCATAAGCCCTGGGGAGGGTATGACTGTCTTGGGTCGATGGTTTTACAGTGTACAGAAGCAGTGACATTTCCAAAGTCCAGAGGTTATCCCGGGTTTCTTCAGGAAAAGAGCTCCCTCCCTGGGTCAGCACATCCCACGCTGTGAAGAGGTTTTGCTCCTGCACTGGAGAATGTCAGACACTGCCCAGGTCATCACAAGGGTGTAGTGAGAACCTGCTCCTGTTGTTAAAAACTGAGGAAACACAAAATTGGTCTGGGAACTGGGTGAAAGGAGGAGACCTTCTCCAGGGATAAAAAAGAAAGTTCTCCATTGTCAGTGGAGGAGGTGGGACGGAGGGGCTAGCTGATTTCCTACATCAGGGAACTCATTCCCTGATATATCATATGATGCCCAAAAGTGAGGACATATACTTTTGATGGTCATTTTAAATACAGCTGTGACTACTGTTCTATATGACATTTTTCAAATATGGTTCATTAAACTGTCTTGTAAATAATGCCTTTTCTCTCCAAAAAACTGTCAACAAGGTTAATTCCACATCCTGACAGACACATTAGGCATTTCTTTAGTAATACAGAAAAGGGTCGTGTTCATTTATTTTTTTTACTGCTGCATCTGAGCACTGGATATGGGATACAGATCTATTCCTAAATCTGATTTTAAATGCAGTTCCCAAATATGATGTTACCTCAATAAAATCCTCTGGGATTTGAAAAAACTATGAAGTTTTATTAATTTTAACAGCAGAGAACAAACACAAGCACGTAAGTGCCCCGCATTGAATCCTCCCCTTGGTGCACATAGAATCTAATGAAAACTACATGCCTGCAGGAGGGCAAAATATAACCCAATAAAAGCAACAAATAGAAGAAATCCAAAGCAAAGCCCTGCAGATTTGGATGTAAATCCTTACCTAAAAGCCTTGCTCTGTCCTGCCTTCTACAATGGACTGTACTGTTTTGCTGAAGGTGGCCCAGGGCACATATTCCTCTCAAATCTCTCTCTGTTGTGCACCAGCCGTCCTATAAACTGTTCATTTCAGTGGGAGATAAGTTTTATATAACGTCCACCTGGCAGGGTCAACACAAGCTTCCTCCCTTCTTGCTTAGATTAACAGGATACTGTTCAGTTTATTCTGTATGGGCCTTTTCTGCAAGGCTTTTAACCACAGAGAATTTGTCTCTTCTGCACAGACATTAAAGATCTTTCACCATTTTAAATCTGATGGTTAAGAGATTTCCTCCACGACCTTACAGAAACCCATGGCCGTTCAGCCTCACACAGTTCCATTTGACTCGTGTTTCAGCACCGATACCACTGCATTTCAGCACCACCAGGCACAAACCCCTTTACCTGCTAAATATTTGAGGACTTTTATGCACCATGACAGTTTTGCATAGATGCTCTAATTACTGTTTTTCGATCTCACTGGAGATTCCACCAACTCAATTCTCCCTTGACCAATTCTTCAGCTCATGAATTCCTCGGCTTGGCTGGTAAAAAGCAGATGAACATTGTTTCCCCCCAAAAGCTGCAGGAGTTCTACCCATTATATATTTATAGGAGCAGTTAGTTCACCCCTGGAAAACACACTTGTTAGCACAGTGAACCAGGCTCGGTCCTTTGGTGACCTCAGTACTGTTGACTTCACTGAGTATGAAATGGACTGCTCTGCTTGCCAGTGAAAGAGCTGAATGATAAATTACAGAAACATTGTATATAAAGTGAATAATTACTTTCTTACATGTAGAATTCGTGTCAGAAATGTATCTTCATTTATTTAATTACTTCATAATCCCATATTCAACACATGGCTAATCTTTCTTGATCCTGTAAAACACAGCCTTCCTGGTTAATCCTGATAGCAATCTCTATCACTCAGCAGCTGCAGCATTTCACCTCCACGCTGTTTATCATCCATTACTAGAATTGAAACACCCTTGTCAGCTGGTTTTTATCTTGGGACAGTGCTATAATTGCCTCTAATTCTCATCCAAAATTACAGTATTGCAGATCTCCATGTTGTGGATGACTCAAGTGTTTGGTATTTTGGATGTAAACAGCTCCTTTCTTCCAAGTTAGAAGAAATACTGAAGAGGTAAAAACCTTTATTTTCTTTTTTTGGGTTTTTTTTTCTCTTTTTTTTTTTCTTACAGCTGTAAAAAGTGTCACAGTATTGATTTTGGATATTATTTGATAATTCAACTGTATAAATTTTTTTGTCAGAAGTTGTTTTAACAACCATTCCCTGCCAGCTTCTCCGTGCTGTGGCCTGTCCAGGTTTGTTCTGGAAGCAGAGCCCTCTGGTGCAGAAAGCATTTCACACACACAAGAATCAAGGGACAGATTTTGACTGAGACTAAACTTCCCATGCAGAGCAATGTCTTCCTTGTCTTAATAGGGCACTTTGGAACTCTCAGTTAACAAACAGAGCCTTCAGCACCAGCCTTGCCAGCAGCAGAAACACAAACCAAGGATTGCTGGAAAACCAAGTCAGGCGCTCCTGCTTTCCCTGGAGCTCCCCTCACCTGGTCTCACATCAGAGCCTGTAGCCAACAGCTCTGTACCCAGCAAGGTAAAGTCCACAGCAATGGCACAGAAGCCTTAGCATGTGCAGGGCTTTACTTCCCCCATTTATATTTGGCAACAAGACTCGCTTTTTCACCAGCTTGATTGCTGCCATAGTTCTTGAGGGAAAGGCTGCAGCCTTTGTAGTGGCACCTAAAAGCTTCTGTGGAGTTTTATTCATGGTTTCCCCCCTTCTCTTGTGTGCCACAATTTCACTCACTTAATTTTTTTTCAAACATTCACTAAGGAAAGAAAATCTTTACAGTGGAAAATGTTTAAAGTGTGTTCTTTCCTGTACCAGAGTCCTTCCCGACTGGATTAGGAAAATTCAGCTCTGGTGAATTAAATGGATTTAGAAATATATCACTGCAAAGGTGCATGCAGTGGGACAGACCTTTATTTAACAACCCTTTGTGTCTTCCATATACTGCTGTATCCTTTTAATAGATAGGAGTTTTATTTCCTCCTGTGAGTCTCAGAATCTGCAGATTCAGCTTTGTTAGCTCTGCTGGGCAATTGTGCAGAAAAAAAAGAAGAGTTTAACCTGTGCAATAAGTGATCGGTGGCCTACACAAAGTTCCTGAGACATTTGTTCATTTTACAACAGGCCATAATTCTTCTTCAAAAATACTACAAATACAGGTTCTGATTTGACCTCTTTATCTGCCTCTGCTCCTGGCCTCTGCTCCCTGTGACAGCCACATTTTATTGCAAACGTAACTGGAATTTTGCAAGAATTTGCTAAATGCTTGCCACCAGAGGAGCTGTGAGTATGGCAGGAGAGTTATGGATTTCTAGCAGGCCAAGTGTCCCCAGTTACTTTGGTGACATTGCAGTTGGTACAATCCCCCGTGTTCTCAAGCTTCTGGAGCACTTAACCCCCGTGTCAGTGATTTCACTGAAAGAGAAAACATCCAATGACCTGCCAAGATCATCATGTTCTGCAATCTATTTGCTAGTGTGTGTTAGTTGTAATAACCCAGATTAAAGTGAGTTGAAATAATGGCAAGTCCTGGCGAGAGTAAAAGCTGAACACAGTTTATGGTAGAAAGTATAAGAAACAAAACAATTCAAGTAAAAGAACAGTAAAAAAAAATAATAAATAGAATTATTTATCACATAAAAAAGTGTCAGGTGGTTTTCTAGGTAAGTCTTTCTCAAGTTGCAAAGCTGTCTTGCCCGTGTCTGTCTAGAAGTAGGAAGAGAAAAATATGTTTAAAATTGAAAAGGCTCACGTTCACATAAAATATATAATCAAATACAATGTTACACTTAAGCTGAAAAATGAGTTTGAGATAGGTATTCACAATGTTTAACTTGTGTCTTCTGAGGCCAAACCTCAATTTCCTCTGTCATAAGGAAAAAGAAACAAGTCTTTCTGAACGATGCCTTAGAGCCACTGTGGATTGTTTTGTGAAGGATGTTGTCAACTCCAGAAGGAGCCTCCAAAACCAGAGGCACACTAGGTGTAAGGTGGACCTTGTGATTGCTGCCCTCAGGACCTGCAGACGAACAGAAAAAAATAACTTAACTGACATGAATCAGTCTTTTTGGGTCACATCAGAACATTCATCAATTTGAAGACTAAGTATTTAATGGGGACATAATCCCTGCATATTTGACAAATGGTTTCAATTTTTTATCTTTCTAGTGGGTACGGTGATCATGACAAAAGTAATTTTATAGTATTTCACAAAGTCTCTTGTGAAATGGCAACTGTATTTTATGGTGGCTTTTATTACTGCTGGAACTTTTACTAGGAATTACATCACAAAAATCGGTTAACATAAATATTGCAGTGAAGAGGTTTCACCATTTAATGCCAGAGTTAACTCTGCCAATGCAGCCTTCATTTTCAGATAGAAAAGGTCATTAGAATTAAATTTATCCTCAGACTTTTTACTTAGCTGGGATGAAACACTGGTATGAAGTTTTGTAGCTCTCTTCAACCTGGAAAATATCATGCCACTGTCAAACTGTCTTACAGGGTTGCCTTAAGCCTTTCTATAATATATGAACAGAAACAGAGATTTGGAGATTAACGTGTGGAATATAAAATGGTTTTTTTCAATATTTACCACGGTAAGGTCTGTTTTGAACATCTGCCAGGCACCACAGCAGAAAACAATAATAAATAACACCACTTACATTAACAGTCATCTTTCAGAAATTAAATTTGCATGGAAGATGGAGCATCATTAATGGCAGAACTACATACATTAAATTTGCATTCATGTAAATGTTAAAGAAGACTCAAGTGTGCTTGTACTTTCTTTTCTCCTCCTTAAACTTCCTCATATTTCCCCATTCTTTCTGCAATTTTTCTTTGATCTTTAACACAACCTTATACAACCTTCACATTTTGAGTTCTTTACGATAATTTCTTCCATTCTTCCCTTTCTCCTTTTGTTTACTTCACTCTTCCAATTCCCCCTTTTCCCTTGTTCATGTAACCACATGCTGAAATCCTTACGAAAGCAGCAGCTTTCCTGCAGCTCGTGGAGCCAGTGCTGCCTGATGGACAAGGAGTCCCAGAACATCTTGCAGCCCAGAGGCCAGGCAGGCTTGGCATCAGCCCAGCTGCATATGGTTATCATCAGATTTGAATCTGCTGAGCCATGTGGAAACAACTGGAACTTGGGATTTATTGGACCAAATATTCTGCCTCTCGCTGAACCTTCTTTTCATTAAAGAAAATAAAGTAGAGGTATTGATGTCTATAGATGAGAACAATAAAGATGAGGCACAGCTGAGCCATAATGGTTTGCACACTCATAAACCCTGCTCAGGTTTTGTGGCTTCGGTGCTTTCCTATGGGGGATAATGGGAAGATGTGCTTGATTGAAATACTCTCGAACAACGCAGGGAAACAATTTTCTTTCTGCCTGTCGCTACATTTTAGGTGTGAATCTTAAACTCTCTAGGGAAGCTGACAATCCTCTTTGCCAATAACTTGGACCCTTATGGAAAACCAAAGGCTGTTTTACACAACCACCAAATCCCTTGAAGCCCAAGTGCTTGAGATGGAGAGTTTGGGCAGGGAGGGAAGCAATGTGCTGGGTGTGGCATTAGCTGGAAGAGGTGAAGAGATGCAGGTAGGATCGACCTCAGTGTCTGCTGGGAGCCAGGGGAGCTCTAAGAATTGTGGGGATGGTGGGCCTGATGTCCCAGGAGTGGCATGAGGGTTCTGAAAATCTGATTCTCAGAGGCAACTTCAGGCCTTGGGGTAGGAAAAGGAAAAAGAGAAAAAGGAAAAAGAGACTGGTCAGTTCTCTTGCTCTGGAGACCATTATGTCTGCAGAAACCTAATAATATATTTTTTTAATCTCAATCAGAGTGAACACTTCTCTTAGGTACTTTGCCAGCGCAAACTGAATATAGAAAATTCATTACCATTGCCAGAGGACCTGAAAAATAATCTTTTGAGATTGTTTTTCCTCATCTAAAAGTGCAGGGCTCTTGGTTGCATACACACACTTGAGAATATTAGACAGAAGTGTGACAGAACAAAGTGTACCACTTGATTATGTATGTTTTTCTGAATCCAGTTCATAAAACCAGTCTGTCTGACCTCAGATGAAGTAAAAACTGCAAATTCCAAATATACAGCTGAGATCCCCCTGAAGAAAAAAAATTAATACTATTAGCACAAGTCAGCTCTGCATGTTCCTGGCCCATATACTTTTAAAAATGAGATTATTAAATTGTTAAAGAGGCAAAGATAGTGACTCCCCAAGGCTTCATAGAAAAATGTATGAAGATATACACAAAGGTGACTTTAGACATTAAAAACTCTAAGAAAATGTTTGAAGTCCTGCCTCAAATGAAGCATGTGTTATTAAATATTGTCACCTAGGCCAGCAAGAGAGACCACACTGAGTAAAAGAGCACATTAGGAGACAATCACCAGCACACTGGTGCCACATAAAAAGAAATGCCTGTCCTCTGCTGTCCTCTCCAACAGGAGAATTTAACAACAATGTCTTGAAACAAGTGTATAACAGTTATTTTATTCTGTCACCCTCAGCAGCATTCTTGCAAGAAAAAATTAAATAGGTAATCCTATGTCTCAGTTTATTTTTCTAAATATGTAAATGGGCTTAAACAAGATGAATAAGTTTTATTGGTAGCTTGGTATATGTGGCTTCAGATTAAGCCATTAAATTAAAATGTGGCTTCAGATTCCTGCCCAGTATTTCTCATCATTCATAGTCCAAAGGGTTGCTGTGAGAAACTGTCAAAAGGACAAATAACCTGCCCAGACAGACTGGACTTTATTCCAGACTTCATATTAAAATTAAAATTAAAAAAAATAGTTTAATCACTTGTTGATATTTTATTTAACAGAATATGGAAAACGTGTTGGATGTTCAAACTCTAAAGCTGCACTCCTTAGGGACACAGAGCTACACGAGAAGGTGGAAAAGCAGCACCGTGGTTTGAGTCCCAGACGCATCCCACAGCTCTCACCTGAGGCTTCCCTGCCTCTGAAACCCAGACAGAAGGACAGAAGGGCACCCACACCTGACTCTGGCTTACTGTGACACCTTCCCTCTGCCTTCTTAGGGGTAGATGCAAACTCTTGTGCTCCCTGCAAAGTACAAGGGCTCTACAAATCCTGGTTTATGCCGAATAAATACACAGTGATAGGGAAGCATATGGGGTACCATTCAGCAAAAGCAAAATGTCACTTAAGATCTTATGGGAAAGCACTGAGTAATGAATTGTTCTCAACTGCACAGAAAAAATGTAACTCCCTCCCTCGTTAGTCACAGCATAAAGTTTTACACTGATGAAGACAAATAAGAAAAAATCCCTAGCTTCCATACAAGGACATGGAGTGTTTTGGTTAATTTTACCAAAAAAATTCTCTTGGGCAAATGATACATAACTTATATTCTCTATTCATTTAAACAACTCATACACTTCCTAAATGAAAAGTACAGATTCTTGGGAGAGCCTTTGATTAAAGTTCCTCACATCAGTCCCAGGTGTTAGAGCGTGGATACTGGACACTTTGATGAAGATTGATAGAACATAAACAAAAATAATAAGAGGTGTCAGTAAATTAACCCTTTGTCTGGATCCTGTTGGTTCCAGATTATATTTCAGACTTAGTTCCTATTGAATGAAGAATGAGATAATGAAAATAAAATCAATTCATATTCTCTAGGGCTCAACTTTTAGAGTTTTAAGATAGCTAATAATTCCATGGAAGTGGAGTCATACATATTTATCCCAACCCCTACACCTTCAGTAATCACTTCTTGCACTCTCTCTTGCACTGGTGTAGCAGAGGCTTGGAAGGATGGAGACAGGAAGGACTCTGGCTTAATAAATGCAGGGTGGATATAAATAAGCACTGTCTAGCACTAATAGGCTGTGCAGAGAACTCCCAAAAGAGACATTGCTTGAGACTCTTAAGAAGAGGATGATTAAGGCATTGGTGAATATACTCAGGGGAACTACCCTGCAGTGGCAGAGAAATGGGCTAGTAGACAAAAGAGGTAGTTTCTAGCAACTTCAAGGTGTGGAATTCTATCCCCAGCAGCCATTCAGACAACTCCAGAGAGGCAAGGTTATTTCCTATGTACATAAAATCCATGTATGGGAATCACAAACTCCTCTATTCAGCATATAAATGCACACGGTTGTGTAATCTTAATACGGAATATAAATAAACAGTGACAGAGACGCTTAAGATATACACACAAAAACTGACAAGGTATTGCCCTGGATGTGTCACAATGCAGAATGGGATATGGCTGCTCTGTATTACACTGCGTTACGTCTTTGAGTTTTTCCATATTCTTCAAGGGTTGAACAATTTTTTTGCAATTTGTTTACTCTGAGCATTAAAGAGTACAAACGGTGAATTTGCATTCAATCCTTAATCCAAATGGACTTTCCCAGCAATTAAAATCTGTGTTTAAAATGCAGTTTTAATATTGTGACATTCAAAAAGCAACCAGAGGTTTTCTCTGATTTTAAGTAGAAAGAGGAAATAATGTATTATTCAAGCTCCAGAGCTTGCTTAATGCAAGATCAATTTTGTTAAGTGTTGCTTAGCAATGGATTATGAGTGCAGATTCTGAATATTAATGTAGGATGGGTATGGCAGCAATTTCTGTGAAAGTACACTTTAAAAGGAAAGGATTTTCCTGGTGAACCACAAACAGATAAATAAATACCTCCAGAGTTCCCTGCACAAAAGGAGGTCACATCTTCTTCACCTCTCTTGCATCATTTATTGGCCACTAAGTCAAATAGCAGAAACTTTTGGATGATCTTTGTTGTTTTCCAGGTACGTACCCAAAATACTGAGAGTCTGCTCCCAAACTCTGAGACAGAGCCAAACTTTACAATGGCACAAAGTTGAATCAAAGCAATGGGCTCAAAAAGCCTGGGTCGGGGTTTTCTTGTGATATTTTAGATCTACAATCCAATACATTGAGTTGTTTAATTATATATATAAGTAAGACCTTTCATGGACAGTGGTGATGTCTTATAATCAGAGCAAAGATCTTTTTATATGGTCTGTAGAAGAGAGGACGTGTGGGCCATGCTGTGCTGGGAGAATGACAGACCCCTGGGGGAACAGGAGCCACCAAGCCAAGCGAGAGTTGCAGCTGAGATGGAAGTTCTGGGGTGGGTTTGCTTTGATTGAGATTCCTCACACAAACTGTGCCTGCCTCACCCATCTGCCAGCAGCCTGCTCTGACAACACCCTCCAACAACGGCCTTGTTCTAAATATGGACCCCTCCATGTTCAAGGTTGCAGTAGAGTTGGTCATGAGGATTACAACACCTGAGAACAGCTTTGGGCAAACCCTAAAGATGGCAAAGTGTCGTTTTGACCTTTTACATGGCGCACATTCTCCATTGTTTTCATGGCATTCATTATTTGAATTTCGTAATATTTTTTAATGAAACTGAAACAACGTACAGATTTTTGTTTTATGCCATCATTAAATACTCCTACATGTTTATTCTACTTTGCTCTTTTTAGCTAGAATTTTTCTGTAATTTCAAGGGCTTCATCATACAGGGTGAAGGACACTAAGATCATTGTTCTAGATTTCCTAGCATCTCTCTGCCTGAGTCTTTTGGGACTTCAATGTTAATTTACTAAGTCTATCTTTGCTAAAGATGGACATTTATAACAAAGTATAAGTTCTTATATGCCTCTCATTGATTATTGTGTTATTTGTCTCAACAGGTCCTGCCTAATAAAAGAATAACTTCTCAAGTATATTTGTTCTTCATTCTCCACTTTTCATGCAACTTGGGAAATCCTACTTGTGTGTTTTTCTCCCCTCAGACTCAGCTTTATTTACAAGGTCTAATTTTCTTTAAATGTAGATTTAAATGAAGTGTGGATTTGGTTTTATGCATTTCTTTGGGGAACTGAGCAGAACAATATATATGTATGCAGATGTGTGACTGTTCATCCTCAGACCACTTTCAACTCCTAATTAGATGGTAAACTTTTCAGGACAAGGGCAGCCTCACAGTCTGCAGCCAGTTGCTTACTGCTACCTTCAGCCTTAATATTAAAAATAATTACTAGTGTTTATGTTATAACATCAACCTGGGGTTTCAGAATTCATACATAAAATATGAGACAGTCCTTGCCAGAGCCCTAATAGCAGAAGTTATTTCAGCAAAGCACTTAAACATAGATGTGACCTTGTGGGTAAACTTTGAGGCAACCTCAGGGATTTTCTCTTGCTCCTGTTTTTTCTTTCCCTGTTTGTTTCTTTTTCTTCTTCCCCTCCTACTGTGGCAGGGTACTTAAGAGAAGCAGAGCAGTAAAAGAAACTCAGGAGACACAACCACCTTCCATCTTCACAGCAACTTTGTTCCTTAGCAGGAGGGAGAATTACTGGCCTTTTTATTTTGAAAATGTTATGCTAAGGTTGAATATCAAAGAAGCATGATACAGTATCTCAGCTCGACCACTAATGACTTCCTTCTTCCAGATTCTGCTGCACAGCTAAAATTTTAGGTAATTCGGGCTCAGAAATTCAGTGAAGACCTTCAGAGGTGTCTTCAGAGAAACCTTATTGCTTGAATTGGACAGCCTGACTGCTTCGGGCTCAGATAAGCAGCAGAAATGCTGATGGCCTGTTTTTTCCTGCCCTTTTCTTGGTTGGTAAACCCTAGATAGCATTTTTTACTCTTCCACTCTCATGAGATAACATACAGGACTTTTTTATTTTCTTACTTTTGCTTTCAGAAAGCTGCATTAATTGCCTGTTACTTTGGGCATTTGCCTTGCATTGCAGTCCTTGGTTAGGTGACATTTTCCTTGTGTCTCATCCCATGGGAAGGGAGTGGGACTGGGTGTCAGTCTGTAATGTGAGTTACAGTTTCTCTGAGGAACTCCAGTGGGTCTATTCAGGCTCCTCTATGACCACATCAGTTGTGTTCAGCTGAGTCCAATGCTTGCCAAGGTAGGAAATGAATAATTCTTTTATGGAAGGAGTGTGGTCCACAGAACCACAGTTTTCTGCAACAGGAGCCCAGGTTTCATGGGTTTGAGTTCTCAGTACCACATGTAAAGAACAGGAGTTTTCACCTCAAAGTACCCTGTGACTTTCTTTACCACAGCAGCCCTGCATTCATTTATTCATCTCCAGGACACATCTGTACTTTCTGGCAGTGCTCAGCAGGCACCTCCCACATCCATCCAGCTGTGCATCACTCCCCACACACACTGACTTGTTCAATGGCAAAGCTGCTCTGTGGAATCAACATCTGCCTAAACACAGTTCCTGTCTTCAAAATTCCACTCTCCTGCACAATTTAGCATTCGCCATCTCCTGCCTTCAGCCCCAGCAGTAATTGCTGTGATGCAGCTATGTATGATAAATTTAATAAACCTGGGTCAAAGCAAGTGTTGAATATCATTATGGATGGGACTGTGCATTTACAAAAATTGCCAGTCAGGTCTAATTCCAGAATTCATATTTACAGGGTGCAATCTTACTCATGAAAACAGCCTCCCTGAAGTCATTGTTTATACTCTTTTTGGTCAACATTGCTCTGCAAATATGAATATGAAAAGCAGTTTTAAAATGATGTGATTGTTCTTCTAGATAAAATCTTCCTTAAAATGTATCTGAGTAGCTGAGTTAGGGTGGAAAAAAATCAATCTCTGAAACTAGGAAATGCTGCTATGACCTTTAATTATACATTTCAAATTAGGTCTGTGTCACATGGAATTTGCACATAATCAAACTGGATTGCAGAATTTAACTTATTATTCAGTCTATAGTCTATAACAATTAGGCTCAGAATTTGATCCCCGTGTATGGGGTACACATATTTCATGGCAGGCATTGACCAGAGAGAACAGAACACAGCTTTCATTTCATCACAGAGAGGTGCAAATCTCAGTACTCCCTCATCTTACTCTCTTTTTTCATCACTTTTCTGTCACAAACTGCTTTAAGAACTGGCCTAAGTTCAACAGTTCAACAGTTCTTTGCTTTCATGGGAGAGAAACAAAGTTATCTTTTATTCATTCTGTCTGTGAACTGTGTTTGAAGAGGAGAGTTTAATTTTCATTTGTTTTTTTTTGTTTGTTTATTTTAATCAGGACTATAAGTTGTTAGTAATTGCCATCTCAGGCTGTAAAAACAATTTTAGATTATGAATTTTGCTATCAGTTTTGTTGCTGTATTGCATGTCCTTCCTCTAGCATAAAATCATCAAACTAAACTGGAGTTTTGGGATTTTTTTTCCCCTTTTTGTCTTTTCAGATGGAGAACCACACCAATTTTTTGGTAGTTAGTTGTTTTTAACTTTTCTGTACTTTCATGCTTTGGAGTGTCTGTTCCTATGTGTAAACATCAGATTTAGCAGCCAAACCAGGTGTATTTTGCACAGCAACTGAGAAAGATTTTGGCTCTTTTCTGGAGAATACAATTCCTGTCTCAGGCTGGCTGATGAGGAGGGTCTAATTAACACATAAATCTCATAAAATAGACTTGTCTTCTGTCAGAGGAGGGATTTAGAACCAGCCTTTTATTCGATCATGTCCAAATCCACAGTGTTTCTTTCCCATTAAGGAAGAAATATTAAGCAATTTTCATCAAGTCCTCATGTCTTCATCACGGCTTGAAGAGAAGGGACCAAGCTGCATCCCAGAGCCAGTGATTAGCAGAAAGGTTTTACTTTATCTGGGAGGCTCAGAGCCACCACAGCGTGAATTTGGCAGCTTATGATGGTATCTTGAACCAGGGAAGGTTAATACTGAAAAAAGCTCTCCTGTGTCACAAAAACACCTCTTCCCTTAAAGGATGAGATTTAGAAGACTCTCAGCCCTGTGCAATGTTGCTGTTGGAGAAAATGGTACAAGAAACACAGCTGGATGCTTCCAGGAGAGAACAATGTGCCTCCTTCCTTCAAATGCACAAGGTTTCTATTGTTCTGTAATTCCAGGCTGGATCATCTACCAGAATAAGAAGACACAGTGAATAATTAAAATCAATAGTGGTGTGTTGATTTACACCTGCTGGAGATTTAGTTCTCTCCTTCAAGCATCCAAACCCCAGAAGGAACTTGGGGGCAATTTAGATAAGAAACTCCAAGTTCACTGAGAGCCAGCATAACTGATTTTTGAGTCAAGGTATGCAGAGCATTCCTGAGGAATGGATCACAGCATATGAAGGTGCAGGATGATAGGAGGACCTTATTGCTTATAGGAATGTGCTTTGTTAAAAAGGAAATGCATCCAAAGGGAAGAACAGGATGAAACGCTGATGGACAAAATTCAGAAGGGTAAAATTAAACTGAATAAGAGCAAATATCTTCAGTGGCTTTGGTAATTGAACATGGCACATATCCTTTGTTAAGGCTAATGATGAAGATACACAGCTATGATACCGTGAAACTAGAGGCAGATAAGTCTGTAAAAATATTCCATGTACACTCAACTTTAATGGGATTTTTTCACCTTTTATCATCTGAAAGTTTTGTGTGATACAGCATTTTATTTATATTGTTTTATTCTATCCAGTAAGAGCAGATGATAATCTGTTGAAAGATCATTTATCTGTTTTTTCTTGGATTCTTTTACAGGCCAGCTCTGTGGGTAAACTCCAGAGAGGACACACAGACAAGTATCACCTAATGCTCATTAATCTCCCTTTGTGGAGCTGCTTCATCATCTTTAGACAAAGAAAAATACTTAGAAGGTGAGCAGGGCACATGGTATAGAACAAAAGGAAAGAGTGTGAGCCCACTCCAGGATCCTTCCAGCAGACATCCATAATGCTGGACTTTATTTGTTAGAAAGCTTAAGCAGAAAAACAATAATCTGACTTTTGCTGTATGGTGCAAGTGCTGAGGAAAAAAGGAAAAGTAGAAATGTGTCTGTGTGCCTCCCACAGCACCCTAACATTCAGAGCCAGAAAACAAAGAGAAGTGTGAAATCTCACCTCAGTCATTCCCCATTGTTACTTCTCCTCAGAATCAAATCTGGATTAGATTGATAAGAATAGGATAGAAAGTCCCAGGAGCACTCTAATTAAGCAATTGAAATGGCAACGTCCTTGCAGTAGCAACTGAATTTTCATGATTTCATGATGGCAAGCATTGAGTTAAACATAAAAGCCCAATTATAAAGAGAGATGGACGAAAGCCAGAAAGCAAAAATTTTAAAACCACAAATTGAGATTGTGCTAGAAGTGGTGAGATAAAAGCAAGAGGAGCACCTGGCTCTATAAATGCAGTAGTTACTTGAAAGAGAATGCATGTGAGTGTTTTATTAAAATTGGGCTTTTATTATAAAAGCAGAGGCTTATTTAATAAGTATTCCTCCTAAAGACTTAAAGTGTCCTCTGTCCACGCAGTCTGCATTCCAAGGTTATCAGAAGAACTGTTGCTATGGGCTGAACTCAATTTAGCACATGCTTTTTTGTGTGGTGAGTGGATGTGAAAAGGATTCGGCAACACGAATCTGTCTGTGTTCTGAATGAGAAATGAACTTTTGTTAAAGATCTTGCAAACCTCAACTACAGCTGCACAATACTGATACCACCAGGCAAGAGAGGATGACCTATTTGTGTCTGTCTGAACTTTGTATTCATCTTTTGATCACAAGCAATGAAACCTGAGGCAATACACCAAACAGGAAAATGTAAGGAAACGAGAACTGTGTGTTTAATTGTCCTTATATGCTGTTTAACTTCAGATTTTAATCTAAGATTTTCCTCTTACGAAATCTTTTAACATCCAAAAATACTGTATGCTCAGGAGATTTTTAATCATTACTATGAACAAGGAAAGTTGGAACACTGCAGGCAGAAGGTTAGTAAGGCCATGCATTGTAATGTAAATTTCATTGTTAGGATCCACAGAAATATATTTCATTTTTCTAAAGAGGGAAAAAAAAATACCCTGAACCCATCATTATCTGGATCCATAGCACAACAGCATCGAATGAGACATTTTGCAAAAAGACCTATCATCTCTCCTCCCCAAATATTTGTGCCCTACAGCATTTGTACACAATTCTTTGTCAGGTGATAAACCTGTTCTGTTGGCTTATGTGCAGATTATTCAAGAACTAGAGACTAAAGAGAATGTTTATTGAAATGCTACAATATGGTCAGCACAATCTACCAGGATCTAATGTTGCCCTTGCTCCAGTTCAAACCTCTACCCCACAGACAAGTTCTGAGAGCACCATCATCCCTGCCATCATTTCAACTAAGACAGGGGACACAGAGCAGGATGTCTTCTCTGGGCCCGGTGCATGAGATACCCCATAACACTCTGGGATTTAAAATATGCTCCTCTCTTCCTGCAGGCTGCCATTAGCAAAGCAAAGAGCAACTTTGGTGTTATCTAAAATACCCTGCTTAAAAAAAAATAGAAAACTAAAAGTAAAAATTGATTTGCTTAAATATTTTTGCCACTCAGATTTCTTATTCCTACTTCCAGTTATTTTTAACAGTGTTCAGCCCTCTGTTCTCAGAAACTCTCAGAACACTGATTGTATCTTTGATTTGCCAGAAAGTGTAAAGGGAAAGATGGACGCTGTTCACCTAACTAGGCCGCAAAAGATAGTCTGAAGCTGTTGGCTCATCTCACAACTCTGGTTATTATTTACTTAGATCAGTGGGGTCTGGAGATTATTACCATTGCACTCTCTTGTTCACCTTGGGCACAAATTCTCATCAACTCTTGTTATGGTCAAATAAGTGGCTTGAGACAGTTTCCCCCAAAATTCATTGCTTTTAAATCAGTGCCTGTATAATCAGAGCTCCTGCATGAGCACTCACAGGAGGATTGCTGCAGCAGCCAGGCTGTTACAGAGCTGATATTTTGCTTGCTGGTTGTGTGTCAGAATTCCAGAGGCCTCCCAGTGGGAAGGGAGTGACCATGAACTGTTCAGTTTGCAGGTCCAGCCCCAGTGCCACTCCTGAGCCTGGCTCTCACTTTGGGGCTGCTGGGTAATATTCTCCAGCCTTTACCTTGACCAAATACTCCAGTCTGATTACACAAAGCAGTTGGAAAGAGCCCTGAAAATCACAACATAACCCCTGCAGTCAACGAGGATCAACATCTGTGTATGAGCCAAGACCCGTATGTGCTGCATCAACCATGGCAAGAGCTGACTCTTTTCCTCTCTGGGCAGAGCAGAGCAGAGATCCCTTCCCCTGTGGGATCTCCAGCTCGCTCTTTTCATAGCTTTGTTTTGTGCCAAGTCCTATAAAACACAGCCCAGGCTCACTGCAGTGTGTGAGGCAAAGTGTGTACATGAGTCACACAGCAGCTCATCAGTATTTTTGTGAGCTGTGTAGACAGTGCCGTGTTATCACAAGGTAGTCACACTCATGACCATTAAAGCACTTCCCTGTAATGGCCATATTCTGTTGTGATATTCTGTTGTGATATTCTGTTACACTTCTGAGCACACACCCATCTCAGAGTTAACATGCCTGAAGATATTTTCTGTAAGGCAGGTACACCTCAATGTTTAGATCAATAAAAAGACTCTTAAATTTGGTGCTTGTGTCTTTTTATGCATGAAATTGTACTGAGTTTCTCTCTCAGTATATGTACAACCAAGAGAGCTAACACAGTTGCTGGAATTTTAAGTACTGCATTCACTAAAGTTAACTTATGGAAGTCAAAACTATGTAGCACCAGGGGAAAAATATCCAAATTCTGAGAATCTCAAATCAAAAGATCCCTGTATTAAGATTCTGCTAGAAAAATTCAGTTGTGAGAACAGAATGAAGCTCCTTTCTGAGAAAACAAATGGCACAAAGAGTCGGAATATTTAGTAAGGTAATTCTGTCTCCAGCCCAGGAGTAGCCTGTTTCACTCTGAATGTTAAGGAACTGTCACATTAAATAGAAATGCAAGGGCAAGGGATAATGACATGAAGGTGGGGAATTCAAATCCCCAAGAAGCAGGCAAGAGACTGGACTCAATTACAAGAAAAGTGCAGCAGCACAGTGAGAGGAGTAGGGAAGGCTGGCTTGGACCCTCCCAACCAGAGGGAGAACAGTAACAGAGGATGTAAATCTCCCAAATGCCATGCAGGGAAATCATTGGTTCAAAGCATCATTTGGTTTTTTACATAACACAGAGCACACATAAGCAAGATGGTTAAAAGAAAAAGCTGGTGTGGTGAGTAGGAATGAACATCAGGAAGAAAACTGACAGTTTTTAGAGCCTTTGATTTGTCTTTCCTGGCTTGCCTGACTCACCTTTCCAAAGTACAACAATTCGGAGACAGCTGAACATGTCAGCAGTAGACTTTGGACTTCCCTCTCAACCATGACTGGTGTCACACTGTAGAATTATTCTTTTTGTCTCTCTGAGCTTGAGGTCAATCCAGGAAGCTTAAATCACCCATCACTTAAGCAGCCCTTTCTCACTTAAGGTTACTGTGAGCCACTCACGAGTCTGAGTGAGGGGTAGTGCCAGGAGGGAGCTGGAAGCTACACGGGCACTCCAAATTACCCAAAGGCCCACTCTGACTCTAAAAGCCATGTATTTAAACAATATGACATGAAATGATTGATATGATATGATATGATATGATGTGATAACTGAAGGGTGAAAGAGGATAAAGGTGAGGATAAGTGAGGACAAAAACCTGAAGGAAAATGTAGAGGGAAGGTTTATCCTTTCATCTCTCTGCTTTGTTTCACGCTGTATGTAGCATGGAAATAATCATGTCAATGACAGGCAAAGCTGCTGGGAGGATGCACATTCTTGTTCCATAGCAGCTTTCAAGATCTGACAGTTTTATTTCACAGTGAGCAGGAGAGGGACCAAAGCCCTGTGAGACCTATCATGAAAAAAGCAGCGTCAAACATTCAGTTGCTGATCAAAACCTGAACATTTCAGCTCTGGACCATGTAAAAATGCAGTCTTCCTGTAGGGCTTAGCTTTCCTGTAAGAGCTGAGAATTGAATTCCTGGCCTCTTTATTCACAGTAAAGCTTTTTTTTTTTGCCTTTTTTTNTTTTTTTTTTAAGTGTACGATAATCTGTCAGAAAAGGAACACAGTTTTTTTCTTGGCATCCAATGGTGACCTAACGAGTTCTTCTTTGAGCTGTTTTCCCTTCCCCATAGCATAGGTTTCGCTCCACTGTGCACTATTCAGGGTTTCTGTCATGTTTAGATGATGTTATTTGCGCAAGAGTGTCTGAACAGAGCCTGGATTGACACAGGGACAGGTTACTCAGCATCCTTGTGCATTTACTTATCCATTTTCTCTGTGTCTCTGGCAGTGGGTGCAGCAGGCAGAATATTCCTATCCGTGGGGTAGCAACAGTGCTTCGAAACAGGAATCACACCCACAGGCTCACAGTGGGAAGTGACCCTTACCTGCTGGAAACCTTGAAGCCTTTTTGCGCCCACTTTGGAGCAAAGGAGGGAATTACAAAGTCTCAGCAACACAAGCAACACAGCTGATTCCTCAGAAATGTGCAAATCTTGATTAGGAAAATAAAAAATTAGGTAATGCACCCAAAGTTAACAGGCTCAGGCTACTTGGCAAGTTATAAATATTCTTGGAGAGTCGTCAGCATCTTTCAAAAGCACAAGAAGTTTTGCTTTGTTAGGGTTGCTGTTGCGCACATATTGCAAAGCTTCAAAAAGAAAGTGGCCTGGCATGGTTTCTTAGAGCTGAATTATTTACATGAAAGGCTTGTGAAATTAGATCCTTTCTCCATAATCCAAAGACTTTTTACAATGATATGAAACAAAATGCTTTCGTGGAGTGCAAAAGTCATTCCTGTGTTTTATCTTTCTACCCCACTCCTTTAATCTCATGGTGTGATGTGGACCTCAGTTGAATCTAGAAGCCTTTTAGCTCTGCAGAAAAACTGCCTGGAAAAAGTATATATCTGTGATGATGTGCATGTAAGAAGAAGAAAGAGATAGACTGGTTTAGAACTCTTCATTCCTTTGACCATTTTCTTTGTTTCACTACTATTTTGTCTCCATTTCTAGACAGTGGCGTAACACAGTACAGAGATATAACTTGAACCTTTGTTAGTTGAAATAAAAACTTGAGCTTATTATCTGTAATCCCTTGGTATAATTCCAAAATTATAGCACTGAGTAGATGTACAGCTGAAGGTTGATGGTTGTGATTAAAAGAGCACCCTTTTGATCATTATTTGATCTCAGTCCAAATCGTGTATAAAGAATGCAGCGAACAGTAAAGAATATTGACCTAGAGCATTTAGTTTTCTATCAATTAACATGATCAGGAATCAGAGAAAGTTTCCCATAAGTAAACTTACAGACCTTCATTTATTCTTATTTATACCAAATTTGTAGGACTTTGGATCAACTTGGTTTGCATTTTTTTAATATTTTCCTCCTCCTCACACACCCTTGCAAGCTTCTGTCTCATTTTTCAGTAGTCCTGGTGCTGCTTAGCTCCCAGGCAATCTGAATGGGATCAAAGTCAACCCATAAACTAGAAAAAGAGATTTGACCATCAAAAGACTGATCTTTCTAAAGTGAAATCTCTCCAGAAGACTTTACTGGATGACCAGAACATTCCATTTTTGTAGGCACAGGCCGCAGTGGCTTTACATAGAGACTGCACATGGATGTAGTGATGTGGATTCAAAAAGCAATGTGTGATGCAGTCTGTGGAGAATCCTCCACCAATGTGCAGCATCTCAAAGTTTATTGTATGGCTACTCAGAACTCAAGCAAGATTATTCTCTTTTTAAATGTAGTTTAATAATATATTGAAATTTCTCTGAATCTTGGAAGCTGTCAGAAAAACTCTTTGTGCTTGGTCAAGCAAAACATTTTAGGTGGAATAGCTAAGATGTATAATATGGTTCAGAAGTTTTGCTTTTAATTTAGTCTTTAGTCACAAGATCTGACAATTTACTGCAGAAGATTTACTTGGGAATTAGACAGCTACATTTGTGGTGACAAACAGTTTATGAAAGCTTTTGCTAAACTGGGACAGCCCTGTGCTGGAGTGTTGTGGTTTGGAAATTTTTAAATAATTCGTGGGACTTTCTAAAGAGCATGAAAGTCTGCTTTGTTCATCTTCTGCAGATTCATCAGAGTTGCACATATAGTTTGCACATTTGTCATCTTATTTATGACAACTCCGAACATTTTTTTAACATCTAATGAATCATATAGTGAGTTATGGCTCTGTTGAATTACCCAGAAGTCATGCCTGTGAATATATAAAAGATCAGGATGGAATGTCTTCTGTCTCATACGTTTCCAAGGGCAATTGCTCATTAGCTGTTTTCAGATCTGGTCTGCAGGTATTTGCATTTTAAGAAAGTGAGTGGTCTTTTCAATGGGCCTCCATCAGTCTTCATGTCAGCTGCAGCAAGCAACATTTCCCTGCATTGTTTTGTGGTGATAACTAAAGGGAACGCTTGGGACTGCATTTATTTAAAATTGTATTATTTCTGAAAGAATGATGACAACTGGCTTGAGTACAGCCTGCCTAACTTTATGACGCTCAGAATGTTATAAATTTCGTTCACATTGCCGTAATGGAGAGTGCCTGGTAGAACAGAAGGAGGGTGTTATATTCTCTGTAAGCAAAGGTGAAGGCACTAAAAAAAAAAAAATTTCCCTGGTCCAAAAGACAATGATGGGTGTTCAGCCAAAGACAATTAAAAACGTTCCTTCAAGAACAGCTCTTCCAATGCTGGGATGTTTCTGCCCACTGTCTCTACTGTGGATGAAATATCCCACTTCCTGAATAGCTGAACCGTGGACTGATTACTAACAAAGGAAAGTAATTTTCCCATCCTAGCACTTTCACAAGCATGAGAAGTAGTTTCTTAACGTTTCTGTTCATCTTCCACTTAATTTTCTTCTGTCAGAAACAGAAGCTTAACGCAGTTTGAAATTTCAACCTTTAATTCAACCTGTTTTGAAAAGCTGTTATCACCCATTTAATGGGTTTTACTACAGAAGGTCTCTTAAACAGGCAAAGAGGGACTATTAACACTGAACATAAAGATTGCTTTCCATTCCCCCAGTAGTAAGATTCACTTCAGCCTCCTGGTTTTGACTCCCTGGCACAGCATTTCATATGTTGGTTTATCTTCTAGGAATAGAAGATACTTAATGGTTACTAAGCTGCCCTTCAAGAGGAATAAAAATATTTTATTGGGGCTGAGCTAAAATATAAAGACATTTGTATTTTAAAGAGTCCAATTTAGTCTTAAGGCTCCAATAGTGGCTAATAAATCCTCAGTTAGAGGCAATTGTTAGCAGTGAGTTTTGTCCCATATTTTCCATACAAATGAAAACTTTCATTAGTTATATATGGAAAATCAGCTGCTATTGTGCTCTAAAATAACACGATTTTGTTAAACATCATGAAATTTTGCCTGCTATTCTCAGAATAATCCATGGTTGCTGCAGCAGGAGGAGTATGTGCAGGATGACAGTTTGGTCACTGGGTGCTGAGGGTCTTAAAACCAGGCTCAGCATCAGTGGCCTTTAGGTCAGTACCTAAGGCCTGAGATTTAGCAGTGAGTATTTCATGTGCCGTTAATTTTGTATTGGATGCAATGAAAGGTCAGGCCCCAAAGCTGCAAATAATTGAGCAAATGAAGCACTGATATCTGCTTCAACACATCAGCTCTAGTGCCAGTGGGGGAATTATAGTTAACTTAAGAGTGAAGAGAAAAGGATCCCACCTTCTTCTTCAGTGGCCCACCTAGCTGAGAGAGAGGAGTTAACAAACCGAGGACTTACTCTCGCTACATTTCAGTCTCTTTTGACATTTTCAATAAAAGTACTTTTCCCTTGGCACAGTGTCATGTCATGTCTCCTCTGCACCCCAGGCTGTATTTTAGTGTGTGTGACCTGGGAGGGGCTGAGGGGCTCTTTGTGGACTCACAGCAGGCATCTTGTGGCACACAGGCAGCTGCCAGCTGGAGCTCACCCGTTACCTGCTTGAGGGGGCATCATTTGCACTGATTTTAATTAAGTTTTTACATTCCTCACTGAAATGGTGCAATGGTAGTAACCTAAAGAAGGCTATGGATCTAATTTTCTATAAACTTGTTTTCGTACCCTTTGTAAATCCAAACTCTGAAAACAGTGGTTGTGAATGCTACAACATGGACAGAGCATCTAAAGCACCCTAACAGCCACTGCGATGTCTTTGGCTGAGTCGTGCACATTCTTGACAGAAACATCAACTCTACCTTCTCTTCCCTATTAAAATAAAAATAAAATAGCTTTAGCAGTAGAGGCACATCCAGAGATTAAACTCAAACTCTTGTGTTTACTTGAGATGTCTCAGTGAATTAATCATCTCACTTTGTTAATTAACCTTGCTAGTACCATTAAATAACAATGTGGTTTCTGTTCATCCATGGAGCCAAGGCTGCTTGGTACTTATTTGACTACAAAGACTCCTGCAATCACTCCCCAGAGCTGTTTTATGAGAGGGACCGTGAAAGAGCTTAATCTTAGCAAGGTGATTTATATTGGTCTGTTTACCATTGCTAATTTCGAGGTCAATAAAGCAAAGCAAAGAAACTTGAGTCTGGACTCAGAAAACAGATTAGGAAAACAAAGAGCTAAACCTTCTTGTGCTCTTGAAGCGTTTGTTCCCTTTATAAAAGTTTGAACCTAGCTTAGTGAGACTCAAGTACTCTTGTGAGCTCTTTTGTTCTCAGCAACATATGAAAACACTAAATCGTGAAATATTGCTCTTCCTTCCCTGTCCAGCTCCTTCTTACAAACCAGGAAAAAAAGGCAGAATTAATTAGGTACCAGCTTTTTTACCCAGAACCCGTTATTATTTTTATGAATAATTGCTCCCCTAGAAGTGATTTGTTGGGTACCAGAACCTCCTGGGTAGGAATCAAACAAGGAGGATGGTTTTGCCTTGAAATGCACAGCCTCAGACAAAAGACATGCTCAAACCCTCATGCTTTGAACCAAAGGTTTCCAAAGAGAATCCTTGGGTGCAGGATCAGGAGGACGCCCAGATTTACCCCTTTAGCAGGTTCGAGACTGGAATGCCAGGAGGAGTCAGGTTAGACAATAAAAATGTCTGCAAGCAGTTACAGTACTTCAGTCTCCACAGAAATGGGAAAACAATCCCTGCTGTGTCTTGTAAGACTCTTGCTACTCTCAGACACAGCGCTGATCACAGCACCAATGGCCCTGCTGATAATCTTGCCTTTCTACCAAGTATTGGAGCTGCAGCTCAGACCAAATCAGAGCAAAGCTCCAGCTGGCCTGGGTCAGACTCTACCAATCCTGAAAGAGCAGCATCCTGATTAGGTCTGGAATTTAGTGTCGTCTTCCTCCTCAAGAAGAAACCATGGGATTTGTATCTGAATGTTCTCTTTTGCACCTTTCTGTCTTTTCAAGGTAAGGGTTATTACCAATGTTTTTGCATTTCTCTGTTGAAGATTTAGGTTTTTAGATTTTGTTTGTTTTCACATGGCTGGAAAACCTCTAAGTAATTATTTTTGAAAGAAGCTTTTCTGCTTCACCTCCTTTAAAGGGACTTTTTTAGCAAAGAAAAAAGAATATAAAAATAAAGAGAGCAAATAGTGGGGATCGACTCTCTCTCATTTGTAACACAGGCCAGAGGAGGCCATAATACTTTCATCTGTACCACTTCCTTCCCAGCAAAATCAGCTGAAAACCACAAAAAGAAAGGGGGAAAAAAAAAAGGAATGATTGGTAGGAAATCCATTAATCTATTTTAAGAGAGGAAAAGATTGGGTAACATTAAATAGTCAACAAAACAAAAGTCAAATTGAAACGATCCACTTGAAGTTCTATTGAGGGGTTTGCTCGGGATAATCCTCCTCAAAGACTCATCTCACTCTGCAAACACAGGGACGTTTCCTCTCCTCCTGTATCAGTGGGATGCATCTGTAGCTGTCACAGCTGTGACTGCAGCAAAACTTCCTTGGACCTGCTCTGTGTTAATGCCAAGGAGTTCGGGTGCTGGTGGAATCCAGCAGAGACAAGAGGGCAGGATATTCAATTCTCAAACAATCTTTGCTGAAGTAACAACAACAAGGCCATTTCAATAAGCTGGAGGAGCCATTAATACCTTGGAAATATGATAGTTCCCTAGCAAGTCAGAAGGGAAGCTGAAATTCGGGATTATCTGGTACCAGTTGAAGGAAACAGGATCTTTTTATTACCTCCACGGCAGGACTTCCTGCTCGGCACAGATGGCTTTGTCAGCCCCACTCTAACAGAGCTTTTCTTCCAGCTCTGCAGCAACCCATCTGCCGGGGTTATTATTCTTTTGTCACAAAGGAAATAATGTTTCTTTCCCAGGCACAGCCACGGATAACTATTTTTTAAAGCCAGCTCCTCGTTTTTAATTACAATACATTTCCCAACCTAACACCCTGGAAAGGCTGCAAGAGTAATGAAAGATAATGCAGCTTTATACACAGTGACTGTAAATACACATTATTCATTCAGACTTAAGAAGCAAACAAAAGTCCAAGACATTACCTTGAAAAGCAAACAATGGCCCTTTTTAATAAATAGATATCTTCTTCAGCAAGGAATATTATGTTTATTAGAAAGTCATAGTTCTTAGGTAAAAAAAGAACACCTCCAGCAATTCTTTTCATTCCACATTTCACCTGTATTGTAGACTCATAAGAAAATATTTGAATAATTTGATGAGAATTTTTTCACACTATGTACTTAGTTTTCAAAAAGAGCATCAAATAATATAGCAGCAAAGTCAAAATAACATCATACAGCACCATCTGGAACATCAAATTACTGTATTTGAAAGCTTTGACTAAAACTATTTGCTACCTGCTGCAATCTGCAGAAAATACCACAAAAAAATGATCCAGTTAGAGGAAGGTCATCACACAGACCTCATTCCAGGGATAAGCCTGCTGCAGTTTAGAAATGCACATTCCTGCTTCCCACTGAAAAAGGCATCCTGTTGGGAAGCTAGAGGAAGATAAAATAGGCACGGCTATTTGTATGAACAGTCTTGAATTGGGGAGCTATAGAAAGTGTATATTTGCTCTGCCACCACCAGCCTGGAGTAGAAATCCCATCGGCTCCTTTGCCAGCCTGGCTCTTTGCCCACACACAGCCTGCCCTGCAGGGCTGCCCTGGAGCCAGCTCCAGCCAGGGACACTGTGGAACTGGAGCAGGCTGCAGCAGTGCCCAGCCCAGCAAAACAAACTTCTGGTCATTCACAAATACTTATCTTGTATATTTAAGTTTTTGTCCTGATTAGAGAAGTGGTCCTGGACTAATGTTTGTAGAGCAGGCCCAAACCCAGCCCTCTCCAGTCCTTTACCTCAGTTCCTCAGTTCCCCTTTCTGCCAGCGACAGGAAATGGAGACACTTTCCAATGAGGTCCAGCATCCAAATGTCCACATTGTTTAACTCCCTAAAGCAAGAGTGTAGGGTAAAAAATCTAATCTGATAGTGCACTGGGAAACAAGGAAAGCCCATGTTAAATAAAATACATTTCTTTAAGTTTGGTGCACAAGCAGGCAACCACAACATTCTAAATATGCCTTCAGTTCACTCACATCTTGTGACTTGTCTTCCTAGAAGCAGCTATAGAAACTGTTTGTGGGAGCAAATACCAAGTCCTACATACTAGAGTTTCATAAATAAAGATTTTGCAGCCTTGTGGCAACACTGTCATATCTACTTTGTGTGAAAACTGTATGTCTTCATCTACTCCTTTTGAATATTATATTGTAATTCAAAATTCTATTTGAATCAGAGCTTAATCAGACTATGATATTTGTATCAGCATGCTCTCCCTTATGGACTCCTCTGCAATCCCTGGTTTATTACATTGGTTGAGCTCCTTATATTTTAATATGTTTGAGGAGGACAGGTCACTGTTGAAGTGTTTGCATTTGCATAGAGAGGAGCCTAGTAGGGATTTTCACAAGGACTCAACAAAGTCTTTTCATTCCCGGTGGATTTAGCATCCATTTCTCTAGGGACATTTCGGCAGGGAGCGATTTGAGCCCTTTCTTCCCTCAGGCCAGCAAGCCCTGAGGTTGCTGGAGGTCAGGCAGTTCTCTGAGCAGAGCACTGTGCTCCTGCTGATGGATCTGCCCAGGCTCAGCCTCCAGTCTGGCTCTGCCAGACATCTCGTTATGGGAGCAGTTGTATTTGGGTCTGTCTAAAGCCTTTTGGGAGATGCTCCCTAAATCCTTGTCACTGAGCCACCCTCTTATTCTGAATTCACAAGTGAAGCTGTCCCTGCTGAAAACCCAGAGAGAAATCTCTTAGACTGCAACATGTGTAGAATAACTTGACCCTTGGGTCTTCTATCTCTAAGTAGTAGCAAGACCTTAATGTGCCAGAATTGTTTAATGTCAGATTTTAGTGCTCTATTAAAAAAGGGGAAATACATTTTGCAAAATAGAAATCCACATTTAGACACGGTTCTTATGTACAGTGTCCCATGACCTGGGTGAAGACCTTTCCTCTAACCCAGCCATTGAAACAACACAGCTGACTGCGGAAAATTGCTAATTGATTTCACTCTAATAATTTACAGCAATACCTTTTAATGTTTTTTTTTAAATCTGCACAGCTTATGCTGCTAAGGTTTTCCCATGGACAAGGTGGTGTGTTCTCTGACATTACAATTCAACCTTTTGAACCTGCCTGCTCAGTCCTTTCTTCTTTTGTCACACTGGGATGGCTGAGCAGACCCAGAAACCTGTCCCTTAAGAACAGGGTGACCCTTCAATTGGCTGGTGGAGCTGAAGGTTCCAAAGGCAGAGACCTGTTCTCCTGGGGGAGTTTATTATGTGAAAGAAAGGTTGTGCATGGTAAATTCCAGCAGCAGAGAAAGAGCTCTTTGCACACACAAAAGGAGCCAGTCTTTGGAAATGTATAGCTCCGTTTAAAAATAAATTAAAAAAAGCTCTTAGAGATATCGAATACTCTGTGTGTGGAGATAAAGGTATTAACTTTCTGGGCTATTTTTTTGACAAAGGAGGAGTTCTACTTTTGTCTTTGCAGAGACATTCTATCCCTCAGAGACTCTCAGGAAAAAAAAACGTGTGACAAGCAGTGGAACTTTTTTTCCCTTTTTTTCCTTCTGATGAAGTCTTCAGGGATTCACAACAGAGATTCAAGTAAAAAGTGCTGAGAGCTTCCTGTGGGATGGCCAGACAGAAAACTGTGAGTGAGGCTGCTCAGCACTTTGCTGTTTCCCAGGAGCTTTTCTCTCTTCAGGTCACCACATTGTTTTACTAAAAGCCCATCCTATTAAAGTGAGGGATTGTGCACATAACACCTCCAGAGATCCCTCCGCACTCAGGAGGGAGACTGAGGAATCTCCTTGAATTTGGAAGAATTGCACAAACCCAAATTAATGTCTGCAACTGCTGCTCTGCAACCTTGGCTTTCCTTACCCCCTAAAGAACAATCAAATCTTTCAGCCTTCAAATTTCCTCAGTTTTCAAAAAAAAGGAATCAGATTTAACACCATCCTTAACCACTCTTGGCACAGCTGGAATTCTGATGCCTCATCAAAACCTTTGATTCCATCTACCACTGATGGATGCGAAATTACATTAACCTTTCTGGATTTACTATATACCTACATAGTGATTTAGGATGCAAAGATGTATTTCAGCATTTACTTTACCTGCTAAAGTCCAGTTTGCTCAGTAACCATATCTCTTCCTTCTTTCTCTACACATATGAATAGTTACAATGCTTATTTTTGTTACTCACAGCAGAAATCCAACTCACATTTCAAATAGAACAGTACAGGAAGTTATTTTGTCTCAGCATGCAACAGCTCCTGTGGCCATCTATTCAGCCCTGATTTTTTTTTGTCCAAATCCTTACTGTTATTGAAAAATACAAACCATATCCAAATGATCAGAGGTTGGCCCCCTTTCAAGGACTATTTTCCTGTCTTTAATATGGATTGCTGTTGATGCTGGGCATCCACAGCCACACATGTGCCCATGGAAGGGATGTCACAGAGAGTGATGAGTCAATAAGACTCACTGCTGACCTGCAGCTAAAGACTTCAGAGTCCTGTAAAGGACACCTGGAAAACAACACAGAATAAAAGCCCAGCAGAATTCTCAGTGGGAAGAGAGGTTTGGGAGTATGAAAATCCGTTATTGGAAACTATCAGTGTGAGCAGCCACGGGTTGCCAAGGTTCCAGTTTGCCCTTAGGCTGATTTCTGAGAATCATAGAATGATTTGTGAGGGAAGGGACCTTGAAGATCATTTAGATCCAAACCTCTGCCCCGGGCAGGGACAACTTTCACCAGATCAGGTTGCTCCAAGCCCCATCCAACCTGGCCTTGGACACTTCCAGGGGTGGGGCAGCCAGAGCTTCTCTGGGCACCCTGTGCCAGGCTCTCACCGCCCTCATAGGGAAGAATTTCTTCCTAATATCTAATCTAACCCTGTCCTCTGCCACTCTGAAGCCATTTTACCTTCTGTCACTCCATACCTTTGCCTCACCCTTGTCCCAACCTGCCTGTGTTTCATGTCTCTGTGCTGCTGGACAGGGTGGCCCAGGGTAAATACAGCCTCCCCAGAGGCTGTGGTGTATGGGATGTGTGGGGGACATAGAAGAGAACTCTTCATTTGCAACCAGCTGTTTAGGAGTACTCAGGTGTTAAACTAAAGCACTGTTTGGCCTCTGAGAGTAACATACAAATATCTTTAGAAAAGCAAAAGCAACTTTGCACAGTCTCTCAGAAAAGCACAGTGTAGTTTTCAAATTCTCAGTTCTTGTAACATTTCTTATGCTTCAAAGTACTTGCCTTTAAAGATTCTCAACTCCCCCGAGAATCTTAGCTGTCATTATTTTTAAATGCAAATTTCTATCTTCTAAACTACTTAGATTCCCTGAACCCCATACCAGTAACTTCTAATACTTCAGAAAACCAAAAGACAACCCAAATGAATCAAATTTTAATGGTTTTTAAAATCCCCAAATATCTCGATGTTCTGGGGAGCTTGATTCTCAAATTATTTTAGAAACTATTCTTTGCGTGACTTAAACCATAATGAGGACAGGGGGAGAGAGATATTCAGAATAAGAGACAGATGCTGGACTGAAGGAAGCCAAGGAGCATCCTCATGACAGTTGGGATGAAGAAGCTGAGGCAGGGAACTGAAATGACATTTCTGCTATGCAAGAGACTAATGTCAGCCTCATCAGCATAGTTCCCAAAGCTGGTGCCCTCTCTAATCACCCATGTTGCTTCCTCTAGAGTACTCCCTACGGGAAAATATTCCAGTAGCACTCAGGGCCTTACAGGATATAAATCTTTTCTCTTGAACCCTATTAATCTTAGTATTAATCTTAAGTGGAAAACAAATGATTAGAAGAACTTGTGGATAATTCTGGCATTACAAATTAAAGGGCAGTGGCAGAGAGATAACCCACATGTTTATTTTCTCCTTACATCAGTTGGGAAATTGATGCAGGTGCATTAACACTAATAGAGCTGCTCCTGGTTTTCTCCAGTGCAGCTCAGCAAGAAGTCCCTCCTTGTCTTTCTTAGACCTGCAATACCATTTTTGGGATCTTGGCTGTAGAACTTCTGGTTGGAAATACCTTTTGGTCATTATAAGACATTAAATTAAACCTGAGAAAGCCTAGTGATGACTCCAGATGACAACTCTTCAGGTGGTGTTTTACTAAAGGCAGCCAAAGAGTCTGCATTGTCAAAAATCAACACTAAAATGTTAAAAAAAGAAAACTAATGGGACAAGTAATTGATGTACTTCCAATTTAAGTATTACAAGGACTTGCTAGGAGATCCAAACTCTGTTTGAGACAAATGGGTTTGAAATTGTTAACATGTCAGGGAAGATGTGGCTGCAGGAAAGATTTCAACACAGGGATCTGTCTCAACAGATTTATTTCCTTGTTTTGAAAAAGGATTTGTGGATGTAGGGCTGGGAACTCCAAGGCTTACTTATACATTTGAATTAAATATATCAGTTTCCTTACTACCATGCTGAATCAGAATGCTGCATGTCTGATTCTCTGTATGAGAAGGCACATTGATGTTACTGCTGATGTAAGTAGGAATTGGTCATTATAAGCAGTCAGAAACCAAAATAGTGAGGAAAATAATCTATTTCTTTCCTTGTCACACAAAATTATAAGATTACGTATTACAAGAGGCAATGTTTCAATGGTTAGAATTAGTTTCTTTAGAAAAAGTCATGATATCAATCCTGCAGAGTGGAGGATTTGTGTTGACAGAGTATTCTACAACTTTTGAAGCCTTTTTCAACTTGGACTCCATTATCCTGCATCATTCATGAAGTGCTTTGAAGTGCTGGCTTACAGAAAAGACCACACATACCTGCAGAGGACCAAGCTATCCAAGCTGACTGAATTTTTTGTATCCATGACTTCTGCTGAAGAAAAAATTAGTTTTCAGGCTAGGAGAGTATAATTTGGTAAGACATTATAAGGGTGTAAAATAACAGCAGCAACCTTTAAATGCTAAATATTTGCAGAACTTCTAGCAAATATACTCTTCTGGCTACAGTGATTACCTGCCTACTGAAATGTTTGCATACTTGCCTGTATTTAGTATCACCCTTTGCTCAGTGTAATACAGTGTTAAATCATTTTTCAGTGTAATCTTGTAAAGGACAATTGCTGTTTGAGCTACAGCAGCTAAACTCAAGACTAATTGCAGAGACCGAAAAAGATGGCAGGGCAGCCCAGGAAATAACTCCATGGGAATTTTGCCATTACAGTGACTGTAACACTTGTAACTCTGAGGGGCTGCAAGGTTGGCTTCAAGGTGAGATCCTCACATTCCCAAGGGGGAAGCACGTGAGGAGGGTCCTGCCTGCAGCAGGATCGGCTTGGTGCAGCATCCAGCTGTCAGCACAATCACAGGAGTGAAATGGCAGACATGGGAGGAGGGCAAGAATATCTGCACACACGTCCTGTCCTTTCCAGAGCTGTCCAAGCATTGATTTTTGCTCATTTGTGTTAATTTCCCCAAATCCAGCTTTAATTTAAAGCTTGTTCCCTTCCACAGGGGTTACACTAAGTAGCTGCACAACCAGCACCCTTCAGCACCTTCCAGAGCTGTTCCAAAAAGGAAGGGGAGCCCTGTGAAGCTTTCTGCAGTGTATTTTCTGTTCTATTAGCTATGTGAATGCTTTGAAGAGTGGATTAAATTACAGAGTCCCACTTCTCAAACCCTATTTACTTGACAGGTATTGACTAAAAAATTTTGAATCTTTTCTCCTTGCATACAGCTCTGATTATGCCTTTTGGGTCTCAGATTGGTGGACAGTAACATTCTGGTGACAAGATGATAAATTTGACATTCTTGGAGTACAGTTTACTGTGCAAATTACTGCACTATAACATACTGTGCCAGATGAAGTAAATAAACCATGCTTCCCATTTTTTGAATCTTGTACAGTTGTTAACAGTTATGCAAAGTGGATATTAAATGTCACTTCCTTTTTGACATCCAAATCACTTCATGAAGTCTCTGAAATGTAGAGGCTTTTTCCTCCAATACTGGTGTAGTAGTAGTTTTCATGCACATTTATTCTGTTAAAATATTTTTCACATGCTTCATGTGCAAGATCCTTTCCCTCTTCAGCCTCTCTTTCTCATTACCACTGCTGACATTCATTTTTCTTCCGCTTGTCAAATACAATTGCAGGACACGGGATTTTTTATCTGTTACACTTTGCAGATGGGAAATTAGAGATTAATAATGATATACCAGTTGGAGCTTTTTTTAATTCCTAATTCAGCACAGCTTTTGACTTGTGACCACATGGATGTCCTAAAACATTATACACTTAGAAAATGCTCAGGGGCTAATGATATGGAATAAATGTTGACTGAGTTTCCATCAAGTGATCTCATTGCATTTTTGAAGTAATAGAATTTTACCTTCATTTAAAAATACATTTTTACCCAAAACCTGCACATAGAGGGTTTCAGTGTTACTGCCCTTAGAGAAATTGTCCCTGATGCTGTTTTTTCCATCCATGATTTATAGCAGCCCATGTCACAGATGTCTTATTCAGGAGACAGATATGCCAGAAGAAAAGTGTCAAACGAGTTCTGAAGCAGTGATGAAATACACCCTCTGAAGATGCATAATCTACATCAAAATAAATAACTTAGTAAAAACAGAATAGCCCCAAACTCTGAAGATTTTAAGAAATGAAATATGTGGCTTGGTGGAAAGGCAGCAAACAGACATGCTTATCAGCAGGAACAGATACAGGGTACTGGAAACAGAAGTTACGTACTTAATATTTAATTGTCGCAATTTTGCCTTTATGTCACTTTGAAGTCAAGTGTTCTCCAAAACAGAGATTTAGCTAAAGTACCAGGGCAGCACTCAAACAGCAGAGCTGACATGAACTGCTTTCTCTTCTCCCTTTTGTTTCCCTGATACCACAGTGTAGTGTTTTCCTGCACAAACATCTTGTCACTGAGGGAATCTTAGAGGGGCCTGTCACCTGTGCCTTCAAATGCACCTCTGCTGTGAGCAGCATGCAGGAGGTTCACAGAGGCTGGAAATGGGGCTGGTGCACTCAGTCCTCTCACATTACCCTTGTTCTGAGAATACTTCAAATCCAAGTTTGTTCTGAGCATTAAATTGGCCTTGAGATGAAGCGGCTGTCTGAGTTTCCTTGGAAGGAGGCCAGCTGGCTATTAAGGAAGGCATTGGATATCCTAAGCAATGTTCCTGATCTTGTCCTTTCATCTGGTGTCCCCTGACACAAAATGATCTCTTTTCTGGGAGCTGTCTTGCAGCTCTGAATGTGTTAGAGGTGCTGGTTGAACAACTTCTCCTTTTCCCCCCAGCTCAATAGTCCTCACTCTGAGTTTTAAAGCAGTTCAAAAAGCCACCCAGTAACATGAACATCAAGCAAAGGATTCCACAGATATCACATTCTTAGAGTACCCGCATGATCTAAACACTGTCTTAATACCAAAAAAAAACAAAGAACAAACAAAAAAACCCCACCACAAAACAACAAAAAAACCCAAACAAAAACAAACAAACAAACCCAAAAACCCAAAAACACCAGTCAAAAATCCTGTAGGTCATTAGGAACCAGGAGCAGCTTTCTGCTCTCACCTCAGCTGGTGAAGCAAGGTGAGCATTCCCTGATTGTTCCCACAGCACTCAGTGCCAGCACCTTGTCCCACCCACTGCCCTCATCACTCTCAACACAGCCAGCCCATTTACCCGGGATTCCCTTTACAAGTAAAATCCACAACTTCAAAACAAAGTCATGAACTACAACACTTCCTCTTTTTGCTGGAGCAAAATATACAAATGCATGAGTATTCCTTCAGAAATGTTGACCTTTTCTGCTTTTCTTTGGATCCAGAGTAAAATCCCATTTTATATGATTGCCATCCCTAATGAGAAAGAACTACTGTCCCCTTCACGGCTCCCTGCAGCTGCCTCAACAAGTCACTGTGTGTGATGGCAGCTTTTTGGAAAAAAGGCAGGTTGAAACACTGTGAGACTTCTCTCATCATGATGGAATCATTCCTGATTAAAAAGCACTCTTTTCACAAGTGCAGTAGTTTAGTGTTTATTAAAACCTAGAGATCAATAGGTTTTCTTTACATGTAATGCCTCTGGGTATCATATACCACCATAAAATAGAAGAATTCCTATAAGCTGTGTGCTTGATACTCAAATGAATATTTTAACCTTTCAGGAGAAAAAAAAACCTACCCCACTTCCCCCCACACCAGCTTTCCTCAAGAATCCACTTAATCATATTTTGAAATTTAATAAGGTTTTAGGAGTGATAACAGTGTGCTAGGTTACAGCAATGGAAGGGAATGGATTATTCTAACCTTTAACAAGAGCAAATGTGAAGGGCGATTAATTTGGGAGGTTTTCTGAGCTTGAAAACAACATCTTAGCTCCTTGAAGTCTATTGTTTCATCTTTTATTGAGATTGCACTCCTGTTTAACTTCCCCCAGTAAGCAGCCTGGAGTTATGGCACCACCAAACACGCTGAACCCACACATGGAAATTAAATGAATATATCCCAGATAGGAGGGGAGAGCTAAAACAGAGACAGGGGAAGGCTCCTGTGCTGAGTTGTGCCACAGATCAGAGCAGATTATCACCATGGCTCTTCTGGGTTTAGACACAGCCCATGAACAGAGGAATCCACTCAACTCCCAGTCCCAGAGGGTGAGACTACAAGAGCTATTGTGTAACAGCAGAACAAATAATATGCAAATAACTGCTTTGAAACCTAGTTCTGATCTGTGTTTTCATTCCCACCAAAGGGCACTTCTCAATAGAGGCTTTGATCAAGTAGGCTTTGGTGATAACTTTGATAATTCTTAGTAAATTGTTCCGTTGTTGGCAGTAGTCTGGAATTGCCTGCCTTCACTTGGTTAAAAGTTTCCATGACTTCAGTGTGCGAGTTACAGAACATCTCTGATGTGAACTGGGAAGGGAGACAGGAGGGGAAGGACTGGGGAGCGCCTGGTGTGGAGCAGAGGGCTGTTTTGAAGTTGGATCCTTCTTTCTGCATGTCAGGAGCAGAGGAGGGTGCAGATCTACAGAAAACTCAAGTCATCCTTAAACCATGAATTTTCAGAAATTGAATTGGGGGTGCTATTTTTAGCACTATGAGCTATTTTTTTTGTTTGTTTTGTTTTTGGTTTTGGTTTTGGTTTTGGTGGGGTTTTTTTGGGTTTTGTTTTTGTTTTTGTTTAAATAGAACAATTATGTGGAAGCTCTTGATATTTATCCTACCCAAGTCACGAGGAATGTATGGCAGATTTAGAAAGCAACATGAGTGAGCCTATGATTATAGATACAGAGAACTGTCACAACCTCTGCCTGCTGAGAGAGCTCCTGGAATAAATGTGTTTGTGTCTCTCTGTTTCAGATATACCTTTTACCTCTGCATTTCATTTGGATCCACCCCGTGGTGCCTGGGTTGAAGCCCTGTTGCATCAACTTTGAATTACATTCTTTACAAGCCAGAATGGTCAGGTTTTTTAAGAGCGGGAAGAAGGTAGAGAGAAATAATATAAAAAGCCTGGAAAAATCTTTTTTAAAAAATTCTAATGCAGAGGAGATGTAACACATGAAGAAACACTGGAGAGGGAGAAATGCAAGGGATGGACTGTGTTAAATCAGCATGGCTAAACTTTCTCACTGGAGCTCACACATGACACTGCAATCAGTCTGCACACATTTTACCAGTAACCAAGGCATCATAGCAACCTGTAAATCAGCTATACCCATGTGAGCAAGCCCACAGTTGTTCTTGATTTTTTTTCTTTTTAAAGCTGGCTACATTTAAGCACTTAAGCTCATTGTAGGTAATATTCTATTAAAAAAAATATTTAACTTTTTTGTGATATTAAAACATTCAAATCTAAAACATCCCACATGATGTGTACAGCTGTAACTGTTTTTCAGTCCAGCAAATCTGTATTTTCTCAAAGTGATCCCTATAGAATATCACAACAGGCTGAAAGGGCTTCAGGCCTTTCTTTGTCCTCTGCAAACAGTAACAGTGACTGAAGAACCACAGGACAGGACGATGCAAATATGTCAAATATTCATCTTGACAGATACCAGCCATTTCTCTAGATTTTTGCTTGGGTTGACTGGATCCCAGGATCCCATCTGGGAACCATCAGACTTCAGGACTGTGAAATTTGGCTTTTATAGCTCCAGTGACAGAGTGACCTAACACATCGCCCATGAAGTGCTCTCTCCCTGGATTTAATATAGATTTGCAAATTGATTCTGCATCGATGGGAGACGAGGTGTGGTGAGCAGGAGAGCACAAGAGGCAATGCACGGAGCACGAGGCACTGCTGCTGCTGCTCGCTGAGGACAGCTCTGCTGGCTCATTAATTCGTATCCTGTTGTTAATCTCAGATGCTCACTTGATTCTGCGACCCTGCCAGGTTTCCATTTAACACTGCCCTCTGTAGTGCTCCTCTTTCCTGCTGCTTTTCTCTGGCTGGAACACTGCTGCTCTCTAGCTTTCAGAACTCCTTGTGTCCTCCACTTCTCTCTCACGAGTGATTTCTTCACACACTTCATTGCTTTCCTGTCTAAATTAAGCTGAAAACATATTATTCATGTCCTAGGCAAAGATATTGTTTCTTTTGCATGTTTTCAAAATGCAGGAGCAGGAATTACTCGCCTCTGGAAGGAAGGTGAGCAAAAACAATCTATCTCCCAGAAGGAAAGGTACAGTGGAAGGACAAATATTTACATGAAGTTTCTTGTGGACAAGGTGCCCTGCAAAGCTGAAAGTGTGTATACAGGCAAAAATCATGGATCAAGTCACACATGAATGTCCTTTACCACTCACAGGTTCATACAGCACCATCAGTGGGCAAGAGAGGGACTGATGAGACTCTTGTGAGCACTGAGTTGTTTTTACCATTTCTCTTCCTTCCCCTTATGTAGGTGGAAAAAGAATAAACAGAAAAAATAGCAGAACATTTAACCTGCATGAGAAGATGCTGCCATGTAGAAGCAGCTCTGACATACGTGGATGGCCTTGGGAAGGAGCCTTTGGCTGTGTGTGGGGAACTCCAGGTGCTGCCGTGACATCCTCAGACATACCCCGGGGATGGCAAGGGCCTGAACATGGGGATGTTTCTGGGGTTTAACCCCAAAATTTGGGGGGTTTGAGGGTGATTTGGGGTACCTGGAGTGTTGAGGGTGTTTGTGTCAGTCACAGCATGGGCAGGGCAAAGCAAACACCAGCAGCAGGAAAGTCAGTGCCTTTGGAGTAGGTGAAATCTGGCATGGCTGAACACTCTTTATGATCTCCAACAGGTGTTGGGGTTTTTATCTGAAGATAAAGGTACAGCCTCTAGTAACTCACCCTTCTAATGTAGTGCTTGCATAGAAAGGTCTGTGGCTTGGCCAGCTCATTACAGGAACATTTCAGCAGGGCTCTGTCTATGACCCCTTATGATTTTAGCTTTTGTATTTTTCATCTGTTTGTAATCCTACAATTCTTTAGTGTATAACTCTAAACTCCATATACAGTCTCCCATTTTGGTCAGACACAATTCCTCTCTAGGCCTGGGAATCAAGGACCCCTCACTGCCTCTGGCCCTGAGAGATGGAAACAAAAGTGAGTTGGGGTGAGCAAACTTGGGGTAAATGACTTCATTACCTGAAACTGTAATTGGAAGATTAACTCTCAATATGAAAATGGACCAAACTTATAAAAATATAAAACCCTGTGACCCGTTGTCCATTTCTGGGTGTAGCCCCTGGGGGGGGCTTCATCTGTCTGAAATGTACCTGAAGGCCCTTCAATAAATATAACTGCTTTTTATTCCCTTAATTTTGTCTAGCCTCTGTTTTTAGGTAGCCCAAAAAGGCATCAGCTATGGCACTGGCTGCCCTACCAAGACAGATGCACAACTCTCCCCCCTGCAAACCTGAGAAAATTCTCCCACTCACTTCAACCTGCTCAAAATGATGGTGATGACCTGGGAATCACTGTAATCTAAAGGCATATCATCAATAAACTGCCTTTGATTTCGCAGATCTAAAGATAACTTCAGAAGCCTGAACTTTGGAGAGAGAGGCTGTCCTTTATGCAACCAGATTTGTCAGCAAGGGAGAGCTCTTTGATCTGGATCTTTTGCAAAGGCTTCTCCCGACCTTCCCTCCCACACACAGGCATCTCTTGGGACACGTTTCCAGCCAAGCCTTTGAATTCAATTCATATTCTTGGAGTTTTCTTGTGTGCTCGTCCTGTATTTCAATCAAATTTCATCTTTCCTTACAAACTTCCTGTGACAAGAGTTCTGTTTTGTGTTCGGTATCTGCCTGTTGATTCCTTTAGACACAAGGAAGAATTTATTTAGGAATATCAAGAGTAGAAACTGCTGTGCAGCCTCAACTCCCCCGTGTTTGGGGCAGCTGTGGGCAGCACTCAGGTAAAGGAGGGAGGTCCTGGGGCCTCAGTAACTTGTGACCATCGACACCCTGAGTTTTGTAGCACAAAACTTGCTGTGAAAAAAGCTCATTAAACTCGGGCCAAGTGCTTACAGGGCCGGGGACCCCCTGCTTTAAGTGATTTCAATCAGGCTGAGCATTAGCAGCATTAGCTGGGTTCCTACTTGCTCAGCAGAGTTTGGGAACAGAACTCAGAGTTTAGGAAGCAAATGTGTTTGTCACTGACTAGAACCGACTTGACCAGGAACACTTTCATTAATGGCTACAGCAACGTGTCAATGCTGTCGGGGAAAGGCTCCCAGCACGACCTTTGTTACCTGGCCAAATGTAACGAGGATCTTCTTGTAGGGGCAGGCTTGGAATGAATAGAATTGAACAGAAAGAGGCTTTGCTACTTGGAGCCTTAAGGCAGCCAACAGTGCCCTCTTCGGGGTTCTTGCTGAATTCCTTCAGTAAATCAGGTATTTACAAAACGCTGGCTGTAAAATGTGTGTTTTGCCTTTCCTTTACTCCTCTTTGTATGCTTACACACGATGTGTGCAACACTAAGCACCGGTGGAAAACAAGCCTATTCTAAAATAATTTTTTATAATTGTTATTTTCAAAATACTGACAGGTGTCAGGCAGACTACTTGGTCTCTAGACCATGGTCCAGCTTGCCTATACTTCCTTTTAGCCTATATGAAGACAAAGAAAAAATTCCAACTGAAAATAAATTACAGAATGAACTCACCAGATGCCAGGTTAGGTGCTGAAGTACTCGGGACTTGGGTCCGGGTGCAATATAATGAACCAGAAATTATCCAGACTTAGGGGAAAGTCTGAAAATTCCCCTTTGCCCCCAGTGTGTCATCAGTGACACAAGACCCCTGTGAGCCAAGACTGGCTCCATCCCCTTAGAAAAGCTCCTGCTCCACCATCACCACCTAGAAAAGCATTTCAGGAGCCCTGAAGCAACACTTTAATATTCACTTGAACTGCAGTTTAAATTACCTAGTCTGGCTCTTTGCCACTTGAGCCTGTGGTATCCCAATTCTTCTTTACAGTGGGAAGCCTTGAGAGAGTTTTCTTAGGTCTTTCTGAGCAGCTCTGCAAAATTCCTTTGAGGTTCCCCTTCAGGTTATGTTAAAACAGCTATAAATTCTCAAGTTTGTAAATCAGACCTTAGTTCTAAAAGTTTTCCAAGCTTAATTAATCACAACAGGAATAGAGAGCCTTTTCAGCAACTGCCCAGGAGCTGTATTGATCCTACACGTGTTCTCATCATCAATGAAACACCAGCAAAATAATTTATGGCTGGTGACAGAACACCTGCTACCAACAAATTATAACCAGAAAGGAACAGATAATGCACAGTTATGAAAAATAAAATAAAGTTAGATGGGCACAACTGAAATCTATGGAGAAATGATCACAAATTCACACACCTAGTTTCAAACAGGAATTGTGCTTTACCTGTGACTACAGACAAGTGTGCAGGAATCAGCCTGAGGAAGGGCAGAGGCTAATAAGGAGAGGAAGGAAAAGCAAGGAAACATCTGAACAGGTAAGATTGCTTGAGATAAAAGAATTAATGGGTTTGGTTGATTTTCCTTCAGGTTCTGGGGATCAAGATGAAATGGAAAACTCAGGATTTTTGCTTTGTGTGAAGAGAAATAATAAAAACAAACACAGAACTACTGCAGCATGAGGAATTACTGATCTTTCTGTAAAAATGCAGATGGTGATGGATGCTCAGATGGTCTAGAAGACAAGGAAACATGAAACACAGTGGGGTATTTAACCTGCAAAGAATCGGAATAAAGGCTCTTTTATTTTCAAGGCTGTGATGCTGTAGCTCAAGCAGGCTGGATAGAGGCACAGAAATGCAGTTGGCTGTGGCAGAGGGGTCACTGCCTGTGTGCTGGGGGTGCCTGGGGAGGTGTAAGAAGCACTTGCTGCTCTGCACTGCACTGCTGTGTTTGGTTACATTCTGACTTGCCTTTTTCCCAGCATTCTGCACATCTCCTTCAATTCCCTGCTTCAGACCAGAGAATTAATTGCCCCTTTTTCTTCTCCAAGGCTGCCTGTGCAGAGGCGCCATGCCTGGAGATGACTGCTGTGGCTCCTGAGGAGCCTGACAAGCAAACAAACAGCTGAAGGTTCACGGGCTGGCAGAGGCAGTGATCTGTGCTGGTAATCTGTTCAGATTCTCGTTTCCTCAAGTTTTGTGAAAAAGCACAAATTCCTGTTCTCACAGAGCACTTGTTCATTGTCAAAAGCGAATAAAGCCCATCTCTAGCAAAAACTGATGATGTGTTTGCACACTCACTATAAAAGCAGGTGGTGCAGTCAGACCAAATTACAGATTACGGAGATCTCTTGCAGCTAACTTTGCTTTAGAAGAATGAATAAAATCTCTCTTCAGCAAGAGAGGAGAGATCACCCAGTCCCAGGGCGAGCTTTCAGCTGCACTGAGGCCCAGCCTTTATGAAAGCATAACAAAGAAAAGTACAGTGGCAAAGAAGTTTTACAACTACAAAGGCTTCTGAATTTTCCAGTACTGTGTAAATCCTTTCCTGTGTTATCTCCTGGAAATCTATCCAACTGTCCAACTGCAAATGCATCCAAGGTACCCCTGGCACAGACTAGACAGAAGGAAAAAAATGTTTAGCTTAGGCCTAATGACAAAAATGTTTCTTCCACTGTCACTGATACTTTCATGTGATACTGCACTTCTTTTTTCTCTTCCCTACTGTTTTTAATACAAAGGTTACACATAAACTCTGCTTTCCATCATGTAAACACAGACCCTATCACTAGAAGCTAGGTAATGAGATATCTTTTAAAGGTATAGCTATATATATATATATATNGTTTTGGACCCCTCTTAAGAGCTACAAGAGTAAGTCATCCATCAAAGTCAGCATCCTGTATGGTGGCCAATCTCCTCAGCATCACTGGGGAGCAGCTTGTGGGATGAAGTGCTGGTGGCAGACCTGACATCTAACATTATATCTGCCGACTGCAAAAGTTACACGTGCTGCTGCTCCTGCACTAAGCAGCTTTCACTTTGCAAGTAGGAGGAGGAGTTATTTTTAGCCCCAGGTATTACAGTGAGACATTAAATGCTGATGTTAGAGGGGACAGTGCATGATTAGCTGCAAGGCAGACAGGAGTGTTCTTGTAATGACAGCTGTCGTGCCGTGTGTCACTTGCAAATGGAAGCCTGGCTAAAAATATACAGCAATGGGATAAAAATACACCTGCAGAAATTACAGAGCTAATGGAACATCCAAAAAATGTGGTAAGACACTGGCATCTTTCCACAGCAGCACAGAATTCCCTTAATCAGAAAATAAAGGATCACTCCTTTCAACAGAGTTCTCAGAGTTGGCTTTAACACTCTGGAACAGGGAGGGCAGGGTGGCATTACAGCTCCAGGACTTTTCTTGGGAACCAGCTGCTTTTAGCTTGACTACACCCAACAGGTTTCTCTGTGGCCTGTGGCAATGGACATGACCAAGACTCAGCTTGACAGGACCAAATCCTGACTCTCCAAGTCCTGTTTGCCCTCAGACACTGATCCTGCCCAGCTGCTGGGCAGACGCACCGTGATACTGAGGGGCTGGGGCATGTCCAGAGCAGGGCAGCACACTGCACAAGGGTCTGGAGCACAGGTCTGATGAGGAGGGACTGAGGGAGCTGAGGGTGTTTAGCCTGGAGAAAAGGAGTCTCAGGGGGCACTTTCTCACCCTCTAAAACCCCCAGACAGGAGATTGTAGCCAGGTGGGGTCGAGCTCTTCTCACAGATAATAAGTGACAGGATGAGAGGAAACAGCCTGAAGTTATGTCAGGGGAGGTTTAGGTTGGATATTGGGAAAAACTTCTTCAGTGAAAGGGTTGTGAAGCTCTGGAAAAAGCTTCTCAGGTCACTGGCTGAGTCACTGTCCCTGGAGAGATTTAAAAGGTGTGTGGATGTGGTGCTTGGGGACACAGGGTAGTTGTAGCCTTGGAAGTAGTGGGGTAATGGTTGGACTCAATGACCTTAGAAGGCTTTTCCAACCTAAGCAATTCTGCGATTCTATGATGTGCTGGTTGTGGGAGTACAGTAGTGACTGTAGGATCTCAGCCAGGTAGTGTCCATACCCCTACATACCAGTCAGTAAGACAATGGTTTTTCATTTACTGGGTTGTTGTTTTTTTCCCCAATAAATTTAAAAACTGCTTGTTGGAGAAATTTGGAGGAGCTAAGTTTTGCTAATTTTTTCTCAGCTCCTAAGGATGCATTCTTTGCCAGGATGGTGTGTTTCTGTCCCATGAGGTTTAGCAGAGCAGAGCAGGCAAATGTCTCAGAATTCAGACACAGTAGTGGTGGGCAGAGCAGTAGATGGCACCAGCATCCTGTCAGACAAAACAGAACAGCAGCAGAAATCCCTCCCCGTGTGTTTTTCAGCGTGCAAAGAAAAAGTATTGCAGAACGACTAGTGATACTAAAAACTGAAATTCTAGTTCAACTGGCAGTAATACCTCTTGATTTACACATGCCTCACCCACAGCCAGTGGCCTGGGGTGCAGCTTGTGTTGGAGGGATGGAATGTAGAGATTCACAAGCCCTCAAATATGGCAGGTGTTCAGGGGTGCTGCCCACAGGCCTTTCTGTCTGTGCCTTGGTGTTTGGAGCAGGGCAATAATTTCCTCATTTCTGAGAGGCCTTCATAACAAACACAGAACGGTGACGGCAGAAGGTCGGGCAGAGATGTGTATTTGATCATCTTTTAGCACCTGAAGGATGGGCCTGCAGGGAACCTGTCACTGCTTACTTCTGTCCTTACTAGACATAACAAGTGCTGGGAAATGCTGTGCTTCCCTGCTAGGTGACATGTCCTTCATCACTCAAACACCCAGTTCTGCCATCTCCTGAGCTTCTTCCACCCAAAACATTATCCCTCAGATCCGACCCTTTCCTGCACCAGAGATAAATGGAAAAGCACAGCCATGCTGCTGTTGGTACTTGGTGCCTCTTTGTCCTTTCCCTGGGCCCATCTCCTCTCTGCCTCTGGCTGTGCAACCCCCAGTGAGGTGACTGTCCCCTGGCTGTGCACTCAGGGGGCATCTGAGGAGGCTTTCAAGGTGCTCTGCAAGTACCAGAAATGTCTCTTGCATTGAATCAAGTAATGGGCAGGAGGAAACCTGACAAGTCCTGGGAGAGCCAAGGCTATTAACAGTGTCATGGTGACAGTGATCTTATTAATGAGTGACCTTCCAGAGCAGGGTAGAGCACTCCCTGGAGATGGAAAGCAGCCAGTCCCTGCCCTTTGCTCCTCTGAGAGCTCTCTGAGCAGCAGAGGATGGTGCCCTAGTCAGCAGAAGAGCTGCTGTGATCCTCCCCAGGGCCCACATCCACCTCTGCACGGCCCCAGCCCTGATCCTGGGGCTGGGCAGGTTTCAGAGCAGGATGCTGTCATGGTGTCTCTGATGCTTTCCAAATACCCAGTTCACTCCGTGAGCTTTTCTAGCCCAGAGTGCAGTAATTTCCTCAGTGTGAAGGTGAGAATTACTCACCTAAGCCCTTTTCTTTGCTCCTCTAGGCAAGAACTTCTTGCCCCCTCTTTGTGTGCCAGTGAGGGCAGGAATAGACTCCTCAAAGAGGACACAGCCCAGATGTGCTGGTCACATTCCACTTAGAAAAACTATGTTATGGGGAAAAAGTAGGGTTATATTAATTATGCAGATCTGAAATTGCACACAAGCAAATAGGTGACACATTGATTTCAGTTATTTCATTAGAAATCAAACAAATTGATGAATCTCCATTAAACTAAAGAAATAATTTAAATGTGTTTTAGTCAACAACTTGCTGTCAGTTTACACAGAGTCAGCTGAAACGTGATGCTGCTGCCCCCTGGAACAAAGGGCAAAGACAGTGACCTTTACCTAATTATTTAAATTAGTTTGAAGTATGTGAAACGAAGAGATAAGAAATTCCATTATTATCAAAACTGTTCTGCTTCCTTCTATTCATTAAATATTCAACTTCAGCACCAAACACAGTTAATATTCTCCTTCTGGATTTGAGGATTTTTAATAATGCATTAAATTATTCCTTGGGGTTCACTGAGGCTTCATAGCATACACAATGGCTTTCTTCAATGCTTATAAACACAAAGCAGCAATGTTGGTGACCCAGGAAGTGTCTGACTGACACCTTTTACATCTTTACAAATTAAAATTTTGCATTTCATGGCCAGCAGTCACACTGGGATCCTAATTGCAGTGGGCAGTGCGTATCCGTCTGGAGCCTCTTCCCTGGGTGCAATCAAAATGACTCTTTTAAGTGCTGGATACATGTTTGGAAAATTAATTCCTTATTGCAAACAATATGTCTGCTAAAATGCTCTCTCTTTCCTTTTCTGAAGGATCCAGGTATGATAGGAGGGGTGACTGGGCAGCACAACTGGGCACATGTCCCTGGTCCCTGTTACCCTGTTGTCTGACCTCAATTTCATACAAAAATTGCCTTTCAAGCCATACAAAAAAAATTATTGTTTAATGACAAAAACCCCTCTTTGAATGCCCACGACCAAACTGCAGTTAACAAAGTCCTGTTTGTATAAAGCATTGATAATGATTTTGGTTTTCACAATTATGCCCGAGACTGAAGTTTAAACTGGTTCTGAACCCTGGATAAGTAGGTTCCTGGCAGAATATCCCTGAATCAATTTTTCTGTATCTCATAGTTTTTGGCACACACTAATACTGCTAGCAAGCGAATCTTTCATTTTTTGGATATAAATGTCACTCCTGTCTCAGGCCTGGAAGGGGCAGTGACAAAACGGTGTGAGATGCTTTAGCTAATTGCTTCCTCTTGCCAGTGAATATGAAACTGGTGATCCCACAGTTGTTAGTAAAGATCGTAAAGGAAAGACAACATGTTCTGCTTGGCTTTTTCTACCCCTTGCCCTGTTTTCAGGAGAAGTTGGACTATAGTATTTTTCCCCTCCCTTTCCTAGATTCCACAGTAACAAAATGCCCTCTGCCATGTTGCATAAGGGGCCTGTTATTCAGGAAATAAAACCTTTGTGGTTTCAGGTCCAGAAGAGATAATTTATATTCAGACTCCTCAATCCTGCTGTGGGAAGCCAGAATTGATCTGAGGCCTCTCTGAGACTGCACAGTTAGAGCAGCACTGTGCCAAGAGCAGGGACCCCAGGGCCAGAAGGGCTTTAGGTCAAACTGCAGCAGTTTGGGGACAGCAATTTCTGCAGCACAGATGAAGTCTGGATTTCCCTTTGGGGCAGATCCTTCAGACAGGGATCAGCTGGAAAGGTTTGTCTCCTGCTAAAGTTCTCCAGAGCTTTCTAGGATAGGGCTGCTTGGGAGACGGCGAGCTGTGTGATAAGGAAAATCCCTATATTTCTGAAGGAGCAATAATGCCTTGAGAGGCAGGACTGGCATCCAGAAAGGTGGAGAATGCTGCCTTTGTGTGCTTACATGGGCCCCAGGGTCTCACATATGTGTTTCAGCCTGGAAATCTACAGTTCTGCTTTATTTCTGCACTATTTTATCTGGGAGAGTCACAGAGAAGTGTGGCCATCTTTGCAGAAGCTCTGGAGTTGGCAGTGAGGGAAATATAGCTGCACCTTCCCTTGGGTTTCTAGAAAGTCAGACAACAAATCTATTTATACCCCAGCTCCGGGCCTGCCAATACACATTTTCAGAATCTTCCAAATTTCAATCCAGCTTTGAGCTACCCTTTCATTTCACTGCCTTCTGTTATCCTCATGAGACTTCCCAGATTTACAGGATTGTCAAGGATATTTGCTTTTGCTCAGTTATAATTATTGCTTTTCCTGTACTTTTAGTCCAGGTGGCTCTACTGTGTGTCAGTCACGCTAAAGAGGGGCAAGTAGGTTCTTTATAAGCCACACTGTGGGGAGACCTCATTAAAGGGAATTTTAGGTTTAACAGAGCACCAGAGCAAAATATAAACCTTATAACCTGATACTGCACCACAATACACTGAATAACTGGGAAAGATGAGCAACACTTCCAAATGGATTGTCCCTATGAAAGGGAAAACATACGGGAACCTGCACAGATGACACTGAACATTTAAATGTCCAACCAGACTGCCTTTACTTGGGTGTCAGAAAGTTATACATAAACTTCCAGAGACCACCATACTGGTTATAACAATACTACTAAATAATAATAATNAATAATAATAATAATTGCAGTAGTATAAATTTTTATGCAGAAACCTTTCTATTTTTACACATGTTGTTTACTTCTTGATGAGATTTTTCTTCTTCTCCAAGGTTCCCAAAGCTCATGCAAACTTTGAATACCAAAATCTTCTCAGATACATCATGTGACATTCCTCTTGGTAACTTTCGAGGGCAAGGCTTGCTGAGATTGTGAATTAGAAAGGTTAAAGCTGCCCAGGTTTGGAGGAACGGGGTATTTAAGGGACAAGAAGATCAAGAGAAACATGAAAATAGAGTAATTTGGGGTTTTTTTGTTCCCTTTTAACATGAATCATACCTAGAGAGTACAACTAGTCTTTAAGTCTATCCTAATTTCTCTGTCATTTATCAAAAAGTCAATCTTGTCTTCTATTAATAAAATTGAAGCTCTATATTCTTAGAAAGCTCATCTGTAATTTCTGTCACTGTGATGCTTGGACCAATTTTTTGTTGTCACTGGCATTAATTAACCATGAACATTTTTCAATAAGCTCACCAAACAAAATCCAAATAGCTGTCTTATCTCTAAATAAAATCCTGACCATAATTCACTTTTTTATGCCTTTTAGCCTTTATGCTTTGCTTCTTCTTCCTCAAAGGAATGATGTGTGACAAAGATGTTGCTATCCCAGAGAGAAAAAGCCTCTGCAATGTTTGTGCAAATGGACAGCCAAGGAGAGAAGCTATGGAATGGCTGCAGCAGGAACAACTCTTCTTGGGGATCAGAAAGTCCAAATGAGAGACTAGAAAACACCCAAATACTGAGACAATCAGCCATCCTTGTTGGAGTTTATGCAAGGGAGCTCACTGCTCAGGCATGGGCAGTTTTTGTTTTCTGCTGGACAGTGTCTCTGATATCTAAAGAGGGGCTGAAATGATGTTGAAGCTTTATTTAAACTGAGCTAAGAAGAAAAGGCTTGGTCTGCCTGTGACAGCCTGGCAGAGTGCAGAGCCCTCCCTGCTCAGCAATCCCTAGCTCACCTGAGGGAAAGTTCCTTAACACAGACTTTCCCCACACTCTGATTACCCAGGGCTGTCTCCTTGGCACAGCTATGACATCCATCCCTGCTAAAGAAAGAGAGTATCCACTTCTGAGCTTCAGGAAGAAAATGACAGCTTTTCAAAACTGACTCATCATCCCCCAGGTCTTCTCTCAGCCCCTCAACACTGGCCCACCTGTACAGCCACAAGCCCAGCTGACCCAATTGCTGAATGCACCTGGACAGAGAGCAGTGAGCTCCAGCTAAAAATGTTCCCCTACATGAAGTGTTCTGATGTTGGCAGTTGTAGGTAGTTATTCCACACTGCTCAGATTTAAATTCTGTAGGCTCTGTGAGAGACCTGAGTCTGCAGAGGTGAAGGGTTAATCTGGAAGAACTCACCCTCCAGCTGATTTGCAGAGGGGTAGGGTGGCCTGTGACTCCTGTTCTCATTTGTGTTCTCTAGGAGTGTTGCAAAGCTGGGGATTCCTGCATTTCACCACCTGGAAATGACCTACAAGAGCTGCCTTTCACTCCATGGAAGCAGGGAGCAGCACATTTCTGCTTCTCTGCACACCTGAGTTATTTCTCAAACTCATATCTGGCAGAGAAAACTGTCAAGGGTGAGATGTCAGAAACAGAGGATAAGAGGCCGAGACCTGAAAGAGTTTGATACACTTGCCCTAAGGAGCAAGTGCACTTGACTTACTCATGTCTACCTTCCATAAATCCCAGGGCAAAAAGAGCTTACAAACCTGTCTTGGCTTTTACTAGGTTTGACAGCACTGAGCAGTCAGCTTGCAGAGATTTCAGATTCCAAGGGACATTTTAATTCCTGAGAAATAAAAGGACATAACCTATAATGAAGAAGGGACATGTCCAATAATTCCATTTCAGTACTGGAAACTGATAATGATATCCAGGGCTTTTCTCCTCAGAGCTGTCTGAAGACACACTTATTACTGCTCTTTGTTCGTTAGATACTTGTAGGGTTTGAAGCTTTGAATAGCATCTGCTTTTTCTGACAGGATACCACATCCTCATTACCCCAATCAGAGACAGAGTTTAACGTTGCTCATGTGAAGGTAAGCAAGCAGAGAACAAGGAAGCAAAGATGAGAAACCTTGCCAATGCTCATAACACATCCCTGCTCTTTCATCAAATTTCTAGTCTGGAGAACCGCCAGGGTATTGAAAGGAGACAGAGAGACATGCAAGGAGTGAGGAGAAAAAAAGGAAATTGTCACAAAGTTGATTGTATTGGATTTCATAAGAAGCCTCACTGTTTGCCTTAGCAGATCCATAGCACAATATGCACCAAGAGAAACAGCAAATCTGACATCACGTTTCATCCCCACCCCAGCATATAGATGTCTGTCTCCCAGAATAAAGTAGGTGGTTTTCCTTTAAAAAGGCAAGTTCCTTATAAAATCCCAGAAAGAAAGGGGGGAAGTGACCTCTGAAACACTCTGTCTAAGGGTCAGCTCTGCTGACCCAGCCCTGGGGAGCCCCTCGGTGATGAGAGGGACCTGCAGCCCCCAGGCACAGGATCTTGGCACTTTGCTCTGCTCAGCCATGAACACTTTCATAACAAAATCACACCTGCTGTTATTCAAACACCTCATTTCCATACCTGGAATTTTTATGGCTCAGCAGAAGTTCCTATGAGCTGGAATTGACCTGTGGCTATAACTGTTTAAAGCCAAAGCACCATGGCTCAAATTAATTCTGACATGTCCGCTCTTCAGTCTTTGCTTGCTGCTCCCCTTCCTTCAAATGACCATGAGAAAAATGACCTCTAAGTACACACTGTATCACACCTTGATGGAATATAAAGTCTACTGGTCAGGTAGTACAAATGAAATTAATTTCATTCATGGGTTTTAATTTACTTCCTACAGAGTGATTTTTTTGCATCCCAGCAAGTTAATTCCAAAGTCAATAATGAGTGCCACCATAATTTCAACCTTTCAGTTCAGTTTCCTGAAACACATCAGTAAATCGAATCAGTTATTGCTGTGAAATGCCCGTGCTGTTTATTTGATTAGCTCCCTGTACAGGCCCTGTCATTCCCCACCCCAGAAGCAATTGCAGCTGTAACCTGTCAAACCAAAGCTTGGCTTTATCAGTCCCCGTGCTAGAGGCTGCACAGCTTTCTGCTGCCTTCCAACCCATCTCTGAACTCATCTCCCCCCTGGGTTCTGTGCCCTGATGCATCAGCCCAGCAGGTCATTACAGAGCTCTTGACCAAATGCTTATGTACAGCTGAGGATGTCAGAGAATCACAGAATTGTTCAGGTTGGAAAAGCCCTCTAAGACCATCAAGTCCAGCTGTTCCCCCAGCACTGCCAAAGCCACCACTGAACCACCAAGTGCCGCATTTACACATCTGCTCCGTAGATCCTCTCCAGGGATGGTGATTCCAGCACTGCCCTGGGCAGTCTGTGCTTAATGACCCTTTCAGTGAAGAAATCTTTTGAATTATCTAATCTAAACTTCTAGCACAGCCTGAGGCAATTTCCTCTTCTCATATGTCTTGGGAGAAGAGACCAACCCCCACCTGGCTTCCATAGAGGTGTAGACAGCAAGAAGGTTCCCCCCTGAGCCTCCTCTCCTCCATGTATTTAAGCCAAGAGGGAATTTTGTTGGCATAAATGATGATCTAGAAAAAATAAAGGATTTTTAAAGGAATTGCTGTTTGCAAGTAATGCAGAAATCTAACAAAGACGTTGCTGGTGATTTTCCTGCAAATGATATGTACAGCTGCCTGTGAAATAAAACCGAATTTTACTCCTTTTCGAAGTGTTCAACATGTCTTTTCCCATTTGAGACATTCTGGCTAAAGCAACATAGTACAAATCCTGCAATTTGAATTGTCCTGATTAACATGATGTCTTCTGACATCTCTAGGTCTCGTGGCAAATATAAATTATAGTCAGGGTCTGTACACTTCGTTCTCTGGTACAGTCAAAGACACATTTGCTGGCATGGAAACCTCTTCTCCCTTCCTCTGCATTCTTTACCAGGCAGCACACCACTGCTGTGTATCAATTCACAAAATGTTTCAGCACTTAAAATTGATTCCTGTTCAAATTTCCTAAAACCTAAGAAAGAACATTGCCAGGTTATAATGGGCACATTTCAGATTCTCATCTCTGCTTGCCAGTTGCTTTGCAAGCCTTTAGAGTCTATAAATAGGACAGCAGGAAAGGAAACTGCCCTCTGCTCCAAACCAGCCTGGTTTGCTTAAAAAGTATTAAAGGTTATTCAGGGCATCATTATGGGGATTTTATTTGTGGTTCAGTAACAATATTTGTTCCTCTGTAAAAAGTAACCTGCATTTTGTTATGGCAGGCTTTTTTATTACAGATATAACACTCCCCTTTTCCCTATGCTATAGAAAGTAGAGAAAGCAGCCAGGAACCACTGCAGCACATTTGTGTTACAGGCTAAGTTCCTAGGCTCCCTGAACCCCTTTTGGCATCAGAATGGTTAATATTATATTCTTGAATTGCAAATAGGTAACAATACCAGTATTTCAAAAGTATTGCTACTTCTTTTGCTTTCCTGTATAGGAGCAAGTACACAATGAGCTTAAAAGCTCTACAGTTGTGATTAAAACCTGTGACAAATTCATGACAAATATCTGTTCTGTGATTGGTTTTTTTTAATCTCCTAAGGAAAACCTATACAGTCCTTTTTGCATGCATTCACCCTGGTGAACGGTACAGCTACATCTACAAAGATGACAAATGAAACATCATCAGTTCCTACTTTTCTTTTTGGCAGGTACAGCGTTCCCCTTTAGGGAGATTCTGAAATAACTTCATGGCACTGCTCATTTTCGGTGCTCAGTGCATAAAAACACAAATCATAGAACTCAGCTGCATTTAGCTAAAACATTTTCTAGGGCTCTTGAACTTTTTGAGTAATCCAGGCCTGATTTTCAGCTTCCTATAAAAGTCAAGCAGCATTTCAAGGTTTCGTGTGTGTCACCAGTAAAATGATCCCATTTTGACTGCAGTTTGCTTCTCTTTTGTCACCTTTGAACCCTGATTATAAAAATACTCTTTTGTGTTAACTAGTTCAATGTGATGAGTATCAAATGAAACATCCACCCCAATCTCTCTGCAGTTTGCTGCTTTCATTTTCAAGTACATTTCAGTGTTCCTTAACTTATGGTGCTGTATCATGATGCATTTCTGCTGTGACCTCCTCATGCAAGGCAGACACAAAACACCCACTCTGACAGTGAAAACCTTGAGCTCTTCTCACCCCTGCCCCAGGGGCCACATTTCCTCAGCATTTGTGCAAATCAGTTTAGCACTGCTGACTCCATTGGAGCTAGTCTCAAATTGCACTGATGTTGTTTCTCATTCTGATCTGTAGATTTACAAGTTAATGATTAAAGGAACAAAAAAATCCCCATATTGCCAAACAGCAGATGGCAATATTAATTGGTATCTCCCCATTTGTTTCTCCCAGATGAATCCCAGACTTTTCACCCCCTTCACAACATACTCAACCTGCTTCAAAACTGAGCAGTGAAGGTTTTCATTTCCCTTCACTTTGGTCACAGTAGATGCCATCAATAGATTAGCTACCAAAATATTTACCTATTGTCATATAATGGTTTGGTAAAGAGTTGAAATAATGCAGAGAAAACTCTGCTAAAAAGAAGATGGTATTAACAACCTCAGCATGTTGTTCCAGGAGGTGATGGTGCACACTGATAAAAACATCCATCACATTTCTCCATTGGCTTTGTTCAGTTTCAATCACTGGCTCTTACCCTTTTCTCCTAGATTAAGGAGTACTAGTGCAGAAGCAACTTTCTGGTGATCATATCCCCTCTCATCTTGCTGTATTAATGGAAAGAGCCTCTGTAGAAGTTTTGTCCAAAAAACCTTGACCTCGAAACTCTTTCCTGTGACCGCTGTTCAATCATCCTATTTACAATGTGGACAACAGCACTGCAGTCCACTGCAGTCAAAATCTACCTCAGTTCATGTAGTTTCCACACTGTAAATCTTAATTCACACTTAGATCTAAATGTTTTGTCCTAATGAGGTGCATCTGTGATTTTCCACCGTGCCTTGTAGATAATGTTTTGGTAAGATCTTTCAAATCTTTCCTTCTTTTTGAAAAGTTCTTCCAGACAGTCAGAAAATTCTGGATGCTAGCTGGAAGCTGTTCTGGCATGTTACAGGAATTATACAAATAGCTGCTGTGTAAAAGTTCAATATATGCTTAAGAATAACAAGCAAGACTGCCAAATGTATTAACAAATCTTGAGCATTAGGGTACACTGTGTGGGGAGATTAATGACCTCAGACACAAAAATATCTTCCTGAGGAAGTGAAGAAGCACTGAGGTATGAATGCAAAAGAATTGTAGCGTTTAAATAAATCCTGCTCAGGCTCTAAATCATCCTTGGTCAAGGTTTCAGTGTTTGCAAGCACCTACAGGCACAGATCCTCTGTTTATTTCTCTTCCTTTCATCTCTGCAAGGTCAGCCCTCAATGAGTCCTTCATTTATTGTGTGCTGAACAATTGTTGAAATGAGTGCAAAATGTAAAAAAAAAAAACTGAATAGAAAATGCCTATCCAGAAAAACATTATTGTAACAGCTGTTTAAAATAACTCTAGTCTCCACACTATCACAGAATCCTAGAATGGTTTCAGTGGGAAGGAAATTAAAGATCATTAATTCTAACGCACCTGCCATAGGCTGACACACATTCCAAAAGACAAGGTTATGTAAATAACAATATAAGGTAATCCTTATCTCCATGATTTTCTGGTCAAGAACATTAAAACCACAATCATACACACTGAATTTAGCTGTAATTTTGTTAGTAAAGTTATTGTAACATTTATGCTATGAGATGGAAGCTCAGCAACCATCTGAGAATGGCTGGAGATAACTGTACACCCAAAAATTCATGGCTCAGGTGAAATATAAGGAAACATGCAAGCCCTTGTCATATCCTACTTTGTGGCAAAGCAGCTGGCTGAAAACTCAAAACATGAGTTGATGTAGCCAAAGCAAGAGCTGGAACCTGGGCATCTTCTGTGCCAGCAGGCTGCTCTGTGAAATGTGCCACACAACAGAGGAGGCACAGGAGCCACAGGTCTCCCTGAATTTTCTGCCTTCTGTCTTTGTGCTGTGGGTTCCCACAGAGGGGAATGTAAACAAGTGTGTAAAAATAGATATTTACATAGTTCTCCTCTGAGAGAAGAGATGATTGATGGTGATGTCCACCATCCAGGTTAGAGAGGTGGTGACCTGTGTAGCCAATCTCTTGACCTTTGTACAAATGTATAAATGGAGTCAGATTTTATAATAAAGAGTTTGTTCCCTTGAACTGCTGCTGGTGGCCTCATCTTTCTGTCCCTGAAGTTGGGACACTCCCAGCCTCAGCAATCACAACCACCAAGGATTCTGAGCAGGGATTTGGTGTTGCTGGTCGCACACAGTTATTAATTCTGGTAACACACCGTTGTTAATTCCCCAGTAACACTTCCAAAGGTCACACTCTGATGCTCCCAAGAAATAACAATCACCATCAGGGTGATCCCACTGCAGACGTGGCCTGGCCAAACCATCCGCCCAGGTAAAAGACTGGGACTGGTAGAATGCTAATTCTTTTGGGGGAAAAGTATTTTGAGGCTAAAATAAATTACAAAGCTATGAAATAATAAGAAACAGTGGGGGATATAACTAGATATAACATATTTCTACATCTTTGCCAATAGAAGAGAACAAAAAGATCATAAATCCCTTGCCTCAAATTACCCAGAGGTCAGGATGAGAGAGGTTTCTGATCTGCCTTTTTTCCCGGATCTATTTCTGTTCACCATCTTTATCTGTAGTCACTCTCCATCTATTAAGTCCTTGGCCTTTCAACTTTTTGTGGAGAGGCCTGGGCCTATAAATAACTACAGCCTAGTGAGTGTGGTGCTTTTTGCAGTGGCAGAAGGATGCCTTTGAAGGGCTGGTCCTGACAACTGCCTGGTTCTGAACAGCGTCTCCATGAAGTCACACAAACAGAGGCGGGTGAAACTGGAACATTTAGAGACCAGAGCAACCTGACCATGACTACCTGTGGGGAGGGAAAAGTGGATTTAACAGAGAAAACTTATTTAAAATGCACCAGAGGAAGACCACAGACTTCTCCAACTACCCCTCCTAGTTATCTCCAGGGATTGTGCCAAAAAGAAAGGCAAACACTCAAAGCAATCAGTGTACAGATCTAATTCTGCATTGCCCATGTCATAGAGATTACAAGAAATGCCTCTTTTATTTTTTACCATATCTTCATGTTGTTCGTGTCAGTCTGATTCTTTGGATTTGGATGTCTGTTTTCATTCCATCACTGCAAGTGAAAATGGATGTGGAATCAAACCACTAATCCAAGTATTTCCCCAAACACCAAGAAAAATCAAATCTGCATTGAAACTTGCTACCTCAGGCACTTTATTAAATGCAAATTATTCTCATTAAAAGTAGTATAGCAAAGACTGCTCTCCAAACATACTACTGACTTGATCAAGCCTCCTGCTGAACAACTCTATAAATGTGATTATAAATATTAATGAAGTTCATGTAAATAACATCTCCCACAGTGCTGCTGCTTCTGCTACACAGGTAGAGTGCACAAGGATTTTGTTTATTTATTTATCGTCTTAGGAAGGTGGTCCACTTCTCTATTAGAGGGAAAGAAAGGAGCCATGAAAAAATACAAGGAGAACCTAGGGGTGAGGGAGAGGCTGAATCACTGGCAAGGCCAAACCCCTGCCCTTTGAAACTAATTGGTCCTGGAGAGCAGAGATGGCTGTTTCCAGACACAGAGGATTCCCACTCAGCCCTTGGCAGGAGCCTGCTTTGGACAATGCTTCACAAGGCTGATTTAACATCTGACATCCAACAGAGTGAAAGATTGATTCTGCAGGGGCACCTGTGCACTGTCCAAACCTCCTCTCTGCCCAGCAGGGACGGGGCTGCCTTGGCAGAGGGAGCTGTGGCAGAGCCTGTGGACTGGCAGATGCAGCTTCAGACAAGCTCATCCCACTCAGTGTTGGGCTGCTGTGGGCAGAGAGGACCAGGTGGGCTTTACTCATCTTTGGTTTAGTCCCTGCCCCTCTGCTTCTTTACCAAAAGCAGGCCGGGTAGAAGACGAGCCAATGAAGGATGTTGGGATAACAGACGGCTCGTCAAAATTCTGTTCATTGTATCAAAGATGTCACAGCAGTCCTGGGTGCTGGGTGACAGGGCCGCGCCTAAAGCGGTCAGCTACAGCTTTGGCATGTTTGAAGCCACTTTAGTTTTGGTTACAATGTATTATATAGTTTTCTTTGCTGAGCATCTTAATACACAAAAACCAATCATCATCATGCACAATACCTTTACCATTACCTCTAGCCTATCATAACTACTGTCATTACCATATTGTGTTACAGTTTAAGCTTAAAGTTGTTTTTCTATTTTCTTGCAGTAGAAAATTCTTAGACCTTTTTTCTATTTGGTAAAAACATGTTTTTGTTTGCCTATGGTATCTTTTGCTTTTTTTGAGACCTCTTTCTGCTCGCTAAAAACATCTTTGTTTGTGGTCAACACATTCTTTGCTCTAGCCATAAAACCTCCTTCCAAGTTGACTTAAATTCTTAGTTGTCCAGTAACTGCTGGCTTAGCAATCCTTAATTTAGACACCTTTTATTCTTCTATATCAAAACTTGCTTCTATTTCTACTGCTTTTTCAGGTTCCACATTCAGAGAGCCTTCTGCTAAAGCTACATATCTGTGAAACTTTCCCGTCAAACTTTCATCTTTCCCAACAAGGCCACACACCCTTGAAAGTAATTCTTGGCACAAAGTTGGGTAGATGATCAGGGATGTCTCCCCAAACCAGCCCCTAGTGCTGCTCCACGGCACTGCCAAGGTCAGAGAGGACAATCTCTGCCCCAGGGTGTGTCACCTCAGCTGCTCCGTGGCAGGGTGGCCTCGGGGGGCAGCTGGCAGGGTCCCAGGGTAGTGTCACCAAAGCCCAGCGGGGCTGCAGATCAAGGAGCTGCGTAACTCAGTGACAAGACACCTAATGCAGACTGAAGGGTGCCTAGAGGTTTTCCAGAACACTGAGTTCAGCACCATTAAGAAGTCTAAAAGGGAAGACAGAGTCCAGACAGCTCTTGCTTCGTCTCCTACTCTTTAAGGAGACAGCTGCTGCTGGGGAGTTTTTCATATCAACTCTCTGATCTGCTCCGTAATGGAGAGCAACTCCCACACACCTTCAATGCACACACGGCTCAAGAGGTCACTGAAGTCACTCTGCCTCTGCCAGCAGGAGTTCTGCCATCCTGCAAATCCTGGACTGAGGCGCTTCCTGGATTATTAATGCTGTGATTTTTATCTTTTATTTGTGACTGTGTTTTGTCCTATTTCATAGGACTTGGGATAAGAGAACAAAGTCTCTTCAGGTTGAGGAGAAAGGGAATTTGAGGCAAAAGTCTCATTACTAGATCATTCTGGTAAAACTACTCTGAACCACTCTCCCCTGGAGAGAGTAATGGCTACAAAATCTTCCCTCTTCTTTTATTTTTCTATCAGAAAAGCTTCAAACAAAAAAGAAATCTCATCAGTAGGGAAAAGAATGATTGGTGTGGCTTGGTTTTATTTTTCCTAATGAGAAATTTTGCTTCTATTTGTTTATAAATAAATAAATATTATTGAAAGTTGCCTTTGTTATTTACGTTTCAATCTTGCTGTGCTGATCCTCCCTGCACATGACACGTTTCCTCGGTGATCAACAGGCAGAATATGTATATGAGTACATATCCATGAGAAACATTGAGCTACAACTCATTGGTGAGCTGCACTAATTTTTCATTTTGAAATTACCTTGTAAATATTCAGGAGCATGATGCAGAACAGGACCTACCTACGTGCCTCCTATTCATATCACTGAGGTGTCTTATTTTGGGAGTTTAGGAATGTGTGCAGTGTGCACGAAAGAGGTGAATAATTATCATGATGATTGCCAAGAAAACAGAAGCAAAGTTAATGAATGACAGCCGAGATACACAGCGAGATGAGGAGCCAGCACAAGGCAAGAGAACAATAAACACAATCACAGTTCATTACTATGGGCTCAGCATCATCTCAGTTTTCCATGGCCAGGGTGTCCCTGAGGGAAGATGGGCTGAGTAAAGTGACCCCCTGACTAGGAAAATGTTTGGGTCCAGTTTTTCTCACAGAATAAGAGGGAAAAATTCCTCAACCCTGAACTGAAATATTATTCCTTGCATAGAGGGAATGGGATGCAACTCACAAGGGGAGTGCTCTGGTTCTGTCACTCTTGGCAACTCTTCATCCCTGGGGAATGTCACCTGCAGACAACCCTGCAACTCCCACCCTCCTCCTGCTCTTGTCCCTCTGGTTGTGGGGATCCTCAGCAAGAGGAAAAACCTCTCTACCCACAGCTCTTGTGCTCTGGGCTGGTCCAGGATCAGAGGAGCTTGTGTTTGGTATGGCCTTTCTTCCACATCTTTTATCCTTCTCCTTGCTGCAAATGGCATCTGCTCCCCTGTTCCGTGTGTCATAACACAGACTTGGCTCTTGCAGTCTATCAGCAAAGTTTGAATTCATCTATTTCCTGGAATTTGGAGTGAGCAAATGTAGGTGGCAGACAGGACTGATTCTTGAAACATCCTTTTCTTCACGTTAACCACTGCTGTGAATGTGAATGTGCTTGATTATCTGCAGCTCTGTGTCTGAGCAGCTGGAGCAGCAGCCAGCCTGGAGGAGGAGATTCCTCCTCTCCCCTGTTCTGCTCAGCTCCCCACAACACTGTCAGATGGACCTGCCTTCCCCCTCTGCAATAGCACAGAGATTCTTAGCTGGGTACTCTCAAGAATTCTTGCCAAAAACTGCCAAATCCTTTTCTGATCTCCCTAGCTGGATCCTTGGAGTGAAAACAGACATTCCTGTCAGGGAGAGAGGCACTGCCTTGTGTGAAAGATTGATGCTGTAGGAGCCTAGAATGGAAGATAAGTGATTCAAAGGAGAAGTAAAAAGATTTGCAAAAGTTAGAGTGAATCTTACTGCTAAATCACAACTAGTTGAAGCACAGGTATTTAAAGTGGCTTTAATTCAGAAGGCAAATCAAAGAAAAAAAATCTAGAAAGAGCATTAGAAATCTATTGTAGGACAATTGCCTGAGAGTACTGATCATATTCAGCTCAAGTTATAGCAATTATGGACAGGAATAAAAAGAAAACAGATTCCTCCAGGCAGGTTGATCTGGTACAACCCTGAAGGAGAAGTGTCAGGACAGAAACGTGGCAGTGACAGAAAAATGCCACAGTGTTAGTTCTGCACTTGGCCCTTCTGCACAGCTCTGCAGTTCCTAATAAAGTTCCTGTAAAAAAGCTAAAAATATGGGATATAGGCATAGTGTGCCTGTAACAAAGGACAAACCAATAGCTGCACGAAATGGAATGTGATTAATTGCAGATTTATATAGAAATACCAGATATACTAAACAATGTAATCTTTTAATGACATGATGTGTGTAGGCACATAACAACACTTATGTCCCCAGCTACAGATTTGCAACATAAACTGGAAAATATTTTGGTGCAGCTTCTCTTGCAATGCTTCCCTCACTTTCCTCACATATGAAAGAGTATGTCACATTTGGTGACATTGGAATATAATTGAGAATTATTTAACATAAAGCCACTGGTGACTGAGTGATTTGCTGCAGGATTTCTTGGGTTTAAGGGTTGGGGGTGTTTTTGTAACAAGTATTTGTTCTGAAAAATAATTACTCTGTGTCTTTCATGAAAATATTGAAACAGACAGTAGTGGTCTTGGCATTCTAATAAGGATGTGACATTTCACAGCTTCACGCTTATTCTTGCAGGGGAAGTTGGGGAATTCAATTCATTTTTCATTGACCCATGAAGGGTCTCACTGAAATTGCAGTTTTGTCTTAAACTGATGGAATGATGAAAGATGGGGCAAGAAAGTATTTCTAAAACTATATTTAGCCTATTCTTCTGTCCCAAGACACAATCAAGTATACTATATCATTCCTTGAAAGTCTTTCCTTTAACATTCAGGTTAAATGAGAAAAACAACAGTGAAAAATAACCCAGGGAAAAACTAGAGAGGAAACTGAGCAGGGAACAGACAGACTGCCATGGAGAGATGGGAAGACATGCAGGTGAGTAAATAATCCAAGGCCAGACCTCACCAGGAGTAAATCAACCTTGAGTCCATTGCCTCCACACACCTGTGGGACACAAGTTATGCAGTGCCCCTCAAGGGTGATGATTTACCTTCCACCCTAACTCATTAGGCCACCAAAACTAAATACCCACCAAAACAAAGTTCTTACCAAGATTTTTGTACAGGCAATAGGCCAGGCAGGAGAGTGTCTATCATGGGCACCAGGTTAACAAGGAGACCGTTTTGGGCAGATAACAACTTTTCTTTAAAGTCCTAAGTTGCATGGGCTCAGAGATTGGTTTGGGTTGTAGACGATCTTCAAGGACCACCTATTCCCTCCCTTGACCATGGGCAGGGACACTTTACACTAGACCAGGTTCCCCAAAGCCCCATCCAACCTGACCCTGAACACTTCCAGGGATGAGGCAGGCACAATTTCTCGACAGCTTGGCTCATCTCAAAGTTCAGTTTGAGCTGCTAGCAAGGTTATTCACAGGGAGAAATGTCTGGTGGCAGGAAGAAGGTAAAAATGCAGCCATGAACAAAATCAGGTGGAGGTTGGACAGATCGGGCTGAATTGCTTTGTTAGCATTTAGCCAGTCATGTGAACCCAGTGACTCACCTGGCCCTCAGTCCTAAAGTTAAACCTCAGTGCAGCTCAGCAGTTAAATACGCAATTAGCTTTCAACATCTGACACTTCAAACGTATTCCCAAAAATCACACCCAGTTCCTGAACAAATCAATCAAATGTACTACTCCTTTTAAATTTTCTATGTACAAAGAAATTGTAGCTATTAGCCCAGAAGGAATAATCCCAGCAAATCCATCAATCTGAATGTAAGAATAAGGGATGAAACACCTTATGTGAAAGGCACATCAGCAATATCACTCCTGAGTTGGACTGAGAGCTTTTTTGCTAATGTCAGTCTCAGATACTGCTTCACACAATAGCCAGAGCCAGCAGCCTTTTCAAGCATTACTCATTAAAAAATGTCAAAGAACACAAAAAATCTGGATATAATGGTGTGATCTTCAAGGGGGGAAAATACAGAGGCTTTTCCTTCTGAATGGCTGGTACTCTTAAGTGGAAACTAGGGCATAAAGAAGAAACTCAGCAAAAATTACATTTATTTAATAAGAACAGTTACCCGGGATATGTGTGAGCCTTCCAGGAGAGCAGGCTAACATTGGATGGCAAGGGATGAAACCAGCCTGTGGTCTGGCAGATTGCTTCTCCCTTTGCCCACACTCCTGAGCAGTGTAACACTTAAAGCTGAAAAGTTGTTGAGTTTTTTGTTTGGGGGGGTCGGTTTGGGGATTTTTTTTTGGGGTGGGGTGGGGTGTTTATTTGCTTTTGAGCTGCTCAGGGTAGCATGCACTTGTCCTTATGTACGTGTGCAGAAAGGAATTGCTCTCCCTGCCTCTACTGCACTGTTCTTTAACAGGGAGTTCCTTCCATTCCTTTGCATACACTGGGCTCATTTCTGCCCTCTCCTTTCTCATGCAGGAGCATTTGTATCGAACAGCATGTTCTTCCACCCAGGACAATTCTCCTGACTGTGCCGTTCTTTTGGCACCATTACTTTTAAGTCCCGCAGAAGACCAGAAGGGCTCATTAGACAGATCCCCAGTGGTGCTTTTTGCTGTGTGCCCTCGTCCTTGTGGGCATCCTGCTTGTGTGGGAAGCGCATGGGAGCCCTCCTGTGCTGGCAGGGAAGTTGTGACAACCTGCTGCACTGAGTGCTGGCTGTGAAAGACACGGGATTTTCACCAGGGTGCACTTGTCTCAAGGCTTGTAATCCCCCAGGGAATAGCCAGCAAAGCACACAGACCTCTCAGTGGAGACATCGCCACTGAGAAGGGCGGAATCTTCTTTCACATTGAGAAGGTTTTGTTATATGCACAGAAATAATTCTTGTTTTCACAGAAATCAGTGAGTCTATCAGCACAGCATACTCAGTCTGAGCTGGGCCTTTTTGGTGTCCTGTTTTTCTCTCACTTTACCAGGGAAAGACAATTCGACTCATTCTCACCACCAGCAAGAGTCTACAGATCTACGTGTTAGTGCTTTGTATATTCAGTACTAAAAATCTCCTGCTGGAGGGACGAAAACATGTAATAAGGTTTGAATAGTTTAATGTATTTCAGAGAAGCTTTTATCTTTTGTGACTAAGGACACTTCCAGCAGGAGAAAGCCAAGCAAGGACAAGGTTTATAAGTCAGTACAGAGTATTCTGTGAGTTCCCACAAGGAAAAGAACATACACTGAAATAAAAGAACAGGAGATACTTCCTCACTCTCCATCACACCCCAAAATAAGGTGTAAATGCAAAGCTCCCTGCTTCATAACACCCACATCTTCAGGGCAACACAGGCACTGGTGGTTACAGCTCTGTCAGGGAAAAGAGCAACTGCTGCAGCCTCCAGACACAGCACAGACTTTGCAGGGTACAAAGGTAAGATAAAGATCTGCATCATCCCACCATCAGTCTCTGTTTTCCTGAGCAGTGAACACCTTCCTTCAGGGGAGTGACAGGGTGACTCAGCTCTGAAGGGGAAGAGCAGAGCCAGGGGAGCTCTGGGGAGCAGTTTGTGAAAGCCCCTGAGCAGAGCAGCCTCTGCAGTGTTTATGGAGCCAACACCAATCATTTCACAAATGATTTCTTATCAAAGCCGGTTCAAACCTACATGAGAAGGTGCCAGCAAACATTATTTCCTTCCCCCACCTCAGTTTCCCTGCTCTCTGCATCATTGCATGGAAGGAGTAGGAAAAGCGTGCTTTTCTGTCCCAGACACTGTCTTATTTGTAAGGGCAGTATGGTCAGAAACTCACAGCACCTCCCTGGGCCAAAATGTTTATAATAGATCTGGTAAGGATATTTTTGGTGTGAGAAGTCCAGCCCTGTGATTTGAACATTAACAGTTGTCTTCTGCAAGCACAGAGAACTTTTCACCTTTTACAAGAGACTGATGAGTTCAGCAGATCATATTCACAACCTCGTCTTTAGGACTGGAGCTAAAATGATGTTACAACACAATAAATCCTATTGAAACTAATTACTAATAATTATCCACTTTCTAATGATAGTGTTATCTGGTACCAAGATCATCTGGTCTGAAACAGGCCTAGTTATACTGCCTTTATTCATTCTCTAGCGGCTTATATATCATTATATGGGATTTTTACCAAGGAAAGTATACAAAGTTATAGACCTTTCAGCCTCAACATGAACATTTATTAAAAATACTTGAAGTAGTACAAGGCAGGATTTATAGACCCAAACTGGGGCTTGAACTTTATGCCCCTTTTACCCCCATGTATCCATGAGGGTGGGGGTTTTTGCTAGTTTTTAGAGATATGAATGAAAATAAAAATGTATTATCTAGCATATGTGATTTCAGAATATAGGACATGTGCAGCAGTACTTCACTGTGCCTCCCTGACACATCTTCTATTGTGTTAGCCCTCTGTTGAAAATCTACATTTTTAAATCTCTTTAGTTCTAGAATACATTACTTCAGTGACTCATTTGCTGTTAACACTAAATTTCAAATGTTGCTAAGATAAAGCTGTTGGTGTTAATACTGCACCGAAAAGAAGCTGTCACATCTTTTGGAAGTCTGTACTAATTGTTTGCACACTTCAGCTCAATGGACCAAGTCTACTCTATATTTAGCTGAAGGATCCTGTATTGCTGTTCTTTCTTCTGCTTCCAGTTCCCCATGCAGAGGTAGCAGCTCATTAGCATCATGTTAGTTAAAATGAAACCTCCATCACCTGGATGTGGCCCTTTCTACAGAAACATGCAGAGCTCAGCATCTTACAAGTCCAGAAAGAGCATTGATTGTAACACTGCAAAGAGAAGTGGAGTTCTATTGATCTGTGATTGAATAGCTATTTTTGAATTTTTGCACTGATTTTCATACATAAAATAATGCACAGGAGTGACAGACATTCATCTTGAAACAAAATTCTTCTTGGGTGACAGGTGAATTAGGAGTTCAGGCTGTCAGTAATCCAACAGCATTTGGGATTTAAGGGGATTTTATTCTTGTCAGAGTGATAGTTTAGAACAGGCACATGTACAGAGTCAAAAAATTGATTTTGACAATGAAAACTTCTTTCTGTGAAAGCTTATCCCATTACAGGGCATTGGCCCCTGAGATAAGGATCTGTGGGATGCTTTGTGCATAGCAAGAGTTGCATTACTGTTCCAGCATGGATTCCGTAACCCCATAGCCCTGCAGGTTTTATTATTTTGGGTGGACACATCTCACAGATCCACAGAATATTCTGAGTTTGAAGGGATCCGCAAGGGTCATTGAGTCCAACTCTTAAGTAAATGGCCAGTACAACCACAAGGGGAAATTCACAGTACAAAATCACAAGACCAGTTGATTGACCTTTCAATTTATGCCAAATTAATTTCTTACCCATATTCTGTACAATATTCTGTAATGTGTTGAGAGGGCATCACTGAATTTCACACTTGCATTCACCCTCCTGAGACCAGGAGATCATCTCCTGTGACACTGATTAATATGTAAAAAGCTCCACAGTGCTGACAGTCAGACTGTAGGAGAGTTTTACAGATATCTGAGCTTATGCTTGTTCACATTTTCCTTCAAATTCAGGCCTGAGCCATTGTCTCCAAAAGACTGATCCTGCCTGGATCCACATCTCACTGCTCTGCAAAGCCAGGGGAGCTGCCTGGGGCAGAGCAGCCATGCAAAGTCACTTCTGCCAGCAAAACTCACAGGAAAATCAGAGTAATGGGTGGCCATAACAACTTCACAAGATGGTGGAAAAGGGATGAGAAGAAATGTTGTTATCCTTCTAAGGCTGTTATCTTCATTACCGTATAAATTCTGACAGAAAATAGAGCTTTGGTTCCTGTGTTACACTTGGGAACACAGCATGCCACAGTGTGAAAAATCACTGCCCTAAAGATCTCCTAGTTTAAGATAAGAAAAGAGGGAGATGGATATAAGTTCTTCAGAAAAGGCCTTGGAGTTATAAGTAAGAGAAGAAGTGGTTTGTGTAGATTTTATATACAGAGATATTCACAAACAGAACTCAGGCACAAGAAGCACGTGAATTGCAATACCTTCACATTTTGCTATTAAAATGAAATGTGAAACTGAAGCTGCTTTCCAGATGGCCTGGGCAGCTCCTCCTGGGGCCACACACAATACACTGTGAGCAAATACAGAAGCTCCTGACAGAAGCATCAAAAGAAAATGGGCACATGAAAACAAGTCCTTCTATTCGGCTGAAAGCCTCCTGCCTGGACAGATCCCCCAACAGGAGCAAACCTTGCTCTGGGCTCCCAGGATTCAGAGAGGTTTAACCCCAACCTTCAGGTTTGAGTCAGAGTTTTGCTTTCATTTAGCATTTCCAGAGCACTAACTAAGTCAAATAAAACCTCTTGGTACAGTTACCTGTGGGAATTACAGTAATAACAAACATATTAATTGTCTGGGTATTACTCTAAAAGTAGCTTTAGTAGATTGAGTTGTTTCTTCAGAGGAAAGCACCTCTTGCCCGGGATATCTCAAGACACACATATTGCTCTGCTGTTCTAATAAGCCTGGGGACAGCCTGAATCACAAAGAATGTATTTTTATCACTGGAAGTCTTTAGCAACTGTCAAAGCTTGTTTCAGTAAAACACACTCAGAGGGAGCTCATAAACATTCAGTGTGTGAATCACTCCTGAACTAATACAATATGTGTTGTGATCGGCAGGGTGGGAGGAACCCAAACTGTGACAGTTTTCCTCACAGTTTAGAAAATTAGGTTGTGTTGTATTCCAAGGAGTAGCTGTCACAGAACTGGATGTGTCTGAACTGGTGAAACCACCCAGCCTGAGAGCACTTCTGAGCAGAGCTGTGACCCCTGACCTGCTCTCACTTCAAACACGTTGTGACCACAGGACAGGTGAGACCCTGACCTTCAAGAGGCACCTGCAGCACTGCACACCTCATCTTCTGCTTTGGAACATGCCAAATTCTTTAAAGGTTCCATTTGAACCTGTGCAGACCCAGGAAATCATAATGGGTTATTTTTACTTCCGAGTGAAGGACCCAACTACAGCCCAGAGGTGGCAGAGTGCTGCCTGGGGAACCAGCACACAGTAAAAAAATCAGGTTGTGTGCTGTGAGAGAGAAGCAAGAGTGAAGTCACCACGAACAGCTATCAGTCCATGAGAGCTATGGTGCTGTGAATACATTTTAAATATATTCTTCCACTCCAACATCTTAGCCTGTTCTTTGTTTAACCAGCCGGAACACCACTGCCACTGCCTTGTTCTGCTCCAGTGCTTTATGCTTGATAATTTGTTATCTCTGGAAATGATTGCTCTTTTAGCATGTTACAGTGGATGGTGTCAAGCCAGAGGAAGATTCTGAAATGCTCCTGGGTTATTGTTCTAGTGAGAAAGGGCTACAAAACTGGAACATGTACATGAAATTGGTATCATTATCTCCTTTCTGGGTAAATGTAAAATTGGATAATGTCTCTCTAATAGCTCTCACAGATCTCACTTATCACTACAGACAATTAAACACAAATATTCTATTGTATTAAGGGAAAAATACCAGCAAGATATTCTGACAAGAAGTTTGTCTCTAACTTATAGAACCTATTGTGTCCTTAGATTAATGTTATGATGCATTGCTTTGTGTTTTATCTCCTTTTTTTCATGCATTTTTATTACTTTTCCTTGGTTCCCTGATAAATCAACATGGCTATAGTGAAAGATTTCGTAGAGGAAGAACAGAACAATTAATTGACTGCAAACATTCTCAAGCTTTATTCTAAAAATGAATGCCTGACTTTGCCTCACAAACTGCACTCCACTTCCTCCCATTTCAGCTAAAATACCACAGGAAGCAGCCAGAACAGGCAGGAATGTGAGAGCCCTGGATGGTGGCAGAAGGGAGCTGGAGGTGTCACCTACACTGCAGTTCATGTGGGGAGGACAGGGACAGGAACCTAAAAAGGTTCTCGGGACATAAGGAAATTTGTCACAAACAGGTGACAGGTATTTGTCACCAGGCAGGTGACATGGAGACCCTTTAAGACAGGAAGCAGCTGAATGCTCCTCAGGATGGGAGAAACCCCAAAACAATTCTTGAATTCATCTTAGTTGGTCCAGGAACAAAGTGCCTTTTCTTCAGGAAGATGTGGTGTAGGGTTAAAAACCACCAGGGAAGCCCCCGTGTTTCTCATTCTACAATTGCAAATATCAACTTTGAAATTACTTTTGCTATGATGATGTGATGGGAGCAAAGGGACTGCCTTATAAAAATATAAAATAGGCTGGCTCTATTACAGACAGTTAATAATGTACACAGTGCTTGCAACAGTCATATAACTACAGATGTATAATTCAGCTTCAAAATTAGAAACAATGAAAGCATTCATTTTTATTACTGAGCAAAGAGAAAGAAATTACTTGGAGATTTTTTTTTTGTCCAATGTTCTTTTTGGGAAAAAAATTCTTCCTGAAATCTGAATTACATCAAAAGGCTGAATTTTAAAAGAAAATGCTTCCTGGGAATGAGGTATTTCAAAGTCCTGGATTTTTTTTCTTTCAAGAGAGCAAAGATTATCCATCCTCTCTGAGCTTTCCTCAGAGTTGTGTTGCCTGTTCTTTGTAATGACAGGAAACTGCTGTGAACAACCCCTGGGGCAGCAGCAGCAGCACATCTTTCCCAGGCAGAGGAGGTAGCTGAAAAAATCATATTTTCCCCCAAAGAAGTATACAAGCACTTTTCATGTGAGTGGAAAGAGGAGCTGAGTTGTTTTGGGACAATTATTTTATCTTTCCTAAGAGTTGTCCTGGTGCTTCTGAATTCCCTGTTGACTGCTCACTCTATATTCACAAAAAATACAGATGAAAGGCTGCAGCTTTTCTCTGGCTAGTCACAGCTGTTTAGGGCGGTGGCCATACAGCATGTGCTGCACTTCTCTGTAAATTTATACTAGAAAACACAGAACTACTGGGACAGAATAAAATCAGAGAACCACCGTTCAAACTCTGCCAGTCCTTTCTCCTCTACCTTCCCTTTCATCCTTCTCCCACCTCCTCCTGCTTCACTAATTATCATTTTGCAGAGAGGTTCTCATGTTCAGTGTGTCCAGAGCAAGCAGGATGAGGAATCTCTGCTGTGAGCAGAAGTAGCAGGTCACTCCCCTGCCCTCAAGCCCGTCTGCCTCCGAGAGCCCTGGCTATGCTGAGGCATCACGGGTGCCAGGAGAAGGTGAAAGCACCACAGGGACAATTTCAGGCCACTGAGCTAAGTTTTAATCGTGTATCTTCTACTAATGTCAGAAGAAATTACGTGGCTAAATCCCTGCAAGCTGTTTTGGATATGTGCAAGTTAATTTCCCAGCTATTGCTGGGGCAGAGGAATAAGACTGCCTGCTGGCAGAGGCAGCAACTAACAGAGACTGGAGGGAAGAGGGAGATCAGCGGCTGGAAAAAACACAAGCCCTCCATTATCCCCCCTCAAAGGATGTCAATGCTGTTGGCACAGGACGCTTTACTGTCACCCCTGGTACCCAGGAGCCGATGAACTGCACACACTCCAGCCCTGCTGCCCTCTAGGGAAGGACAGGAACGCAGGATTGCTGTGAGGACCTCGAGCACAAGTGCTTTTTCGCCTCTGAAACACTTGGGCAGCTCAGTGCCACTGCCTTCACCAACAGCCTCTGACTTTGTGGGTTAATTGCAGTGACAGAAGCATCCCGATTTCTCTGAGTGCTCACAGCAGGACTGACACAGCACCCCTGCCCCCTGCAGCACCCCGAGGAGCTGCACTGGCCAGGGATGTCTCAGACACCTTGTGCCTGGGGCAGTGGGCACGGCTCCCCTCAGAAATGCTCTTGCAGGCCCTGTGGGCACAGCACAGCTCAGAACATGCCAGACTATCTTACAATAAACAATATTCTCATTTCACTCCCAGGTAACACATCTAGGGTTGGCTTCGTTTTGTTTTCTTTATTTTTTTCCAGTAAATTTTAGGAACTTGTGATTTCCCACTTCTGAACCTGTCTGTTCACTGCTGAGATCACTGCTGTGCTTCCATCACTGTTACTGCTGGAAAAGGCTCTAAAACATCCAGGAACCTTTGAAAAAGGAGAAAGTGAGCAGATAGATGACTAGAAACTCTGCAGAGATTGTTTTTAAAAGCTTTGTAGCTAAAAATGGTTTAAAATAAGGTATAATACCTTCTGCATGCTTCATTTAACAGCTGCAGGATTAATGTCACCACAGCTGAGGAAACATTTAACATGCTTCCACCCATAGGAACCCAGGGCACCCAGAGTGTCCCTGGGAAGCATTTTTGACTGTTCAGGAGAAAAAGTTCCATGGGATAACACCACTTTTCAACTCAGCAAAAAACAATTACCTGTGTGCAATAGATTCTTCTAGCAGCTGTGAGCCTACCTGAGCCTGTCAGTCAAATTACAGCAGAAAGAAGAGAACTAAAGTATTTGGTAAAACACAAAGAGTACTGTGGGATGAATGCATCATGGCAGTCAAGCTGAATGTTAGATTTCCTGATCACAAAACCAATAGACAAATCTACTGCAAGCAGGGATCTCATTCCTTCATATCAATGCTTGCAGTGGTGACAGTGGTATTGCACGTATGGCAAAAACAAATTTGGCTCTAAATATGAATTAAAAACCTTTCTCAGAAAAGCCAGTGATGGCGAAAACCACAGCAGAGCTTTTCACGTGTTTGTAAACTGAGACAAAGGTGGTGAAGATAACAATATTTACTTAGCTGCTCTCTGTGCTGATTAGACCAAACACAGAACAAGGACACATTCATTGCAGATAATGTTTTTCAGCACTCATTGCTGAGGCTATTTAATTAATTGTTCTCCTGGGGTCAATATCAAGTTATGTCAATAAGCATTTGAGCTCATCCAGCGCCGATAGCTGAATCTCTTTGTTTGATCTGGCAGCCTTATCTTGTAAATGTGGCTCTTGCTGCAGAGTCTAACTGCAAAAACACCTCGGGATTTTTTTTTTAATTTTTTTTTGGTTTATAGAAAAATTAAACCCACGGAAATTGAAAACTACTGTTGTTCTTGTTTTAAGCAGTGATGGAATTCCCTTTTGAGAAAAAAGATTTGGTGGGGAAAAAAGAGAACTGGAAGTATTAATGGCTTTTTTTCTAGCTGAAGTAAGGATAAGCCACAAGATTTTGTCTTCTTCTTTGCAGAATTTTCCCCTCCCCCCTTAGAGGCATCTATATATATTCAAGAGAGAAAAAAAAACCCTTGAGTCTGGCAAATCTGAAGCCTTTTTGTGAATTATTATAAGAAAATAAAGTGGTTGATTATGTGTCATTAGGCCTAGAAGAAAAAGCACCTGAATTTAAACACATGGTTTTGACATTTAAGGTATCATTTTCAGGAAGGACCCCTCATTTCTTTTGGTGCCAGATGTTTCAGTTTTGTTTTTTTTTCTTGAGATAACAGCCAGCACTGCATCTGATCAACACACCTCATATCACAGAGATCTTTCCTGGTTAGGCAGCGTGCAGGCAAGCTTGGCTTAGTGCTCCTGGAAATTGGCCACATAAAATGTCATTTCAATGTGGAACAAATCCAATGAACTGGAAGTTTTAACAAATCCTTTCATAACAGGGATTATTTGCTTCCCTTATTCACAGAGATTGGGCCACTCCATGGGAACTGGACAGTCTTCACTAGTTAGCCCCCAGTTGCTACTGCTTTGCTTTTCTGGTGTTCTCCAGGAAAAAAAGCAACCCAGGAGCATCAAGCAGGAAGGCTGGCTGGCACAGAACAGCTTTTAGTGCTAAAAGTAGAATGAAGAGCACAACAATCAGCCATTTTAAATACTTTCCATATCAAACCTTCTCTCTGGTGTCACCAGACAATTTTGCCTGTGTATCCCCTGTGTGTCATTGGAGCACTCAGGAACCTGGAAAAGGTGAAGACACCAGAAAATATGAAAGTGTCCAGGGAAGAAGAAGGTTATAGGTGAGTGCAGATGCTCAGTGAGAAAGCAAGCACAAGTTGTCTGCTCTGAAAAATCACCAATCTAAGCAAGAATGAGTATTTTTGGGATGAGTGGGCTTCTTATTGATAACTCTTTCCTACTCTACGTGGACTACTCTAATTTTGGTATAGAATACCACTAAGTAAAGGATAACACAATCACTTGCCTTTATCAAAGGGGCTGAGTCCTCCCAAAGGAGTTACATGCTTTAAATTCCCCAACCATTGCTGCCAAGGTAGGTGTCACCAGCCTGGAATACATTACACAGCTGACAGGAGCCCAGGAAGAGCTGAGTTTTCCAGATATCCTGCTACTCTTTCAGCATGAGCAAAGATCTTTTTCAGTGAGAGATGTCAGGCACCAAAATCAAGCAATTACTGGCTATAAAACTATTCTTCTGGAAAAGTGTGCAGCCTGTGTGTAACTTGTTGTTAAATGGCCCACTCTGAGTACATCGTTCAGCACTGAACAGAAAATGGTCTTTGTTACTTGAAGCAAAGCTTTGACTTTTAGTATTCATCAGGGATGAAACCATCCCATGAAAAAAGAGCATTTTAATTCTGAAGCACTGGATTATGTGGTTTTCAAGCACACCATACAATGCACTGGGAGACCCTGTATGTGGGAACATTTTTCTGTTAATGTACAATAACCTCTTAATAAGGGAGAAGATGGATCTTGCTCCTCAGATCCATTTACATCTCACTCCATTGGACTGCAAAGACTTATAGAACAGAAACTTTCTGCCAATATCTTGAATTATTTAGCTGCTGGGGTGTAACACTTATTAGATTGTAATTGGTTTGGTTTTGCCAAAAGGAAGCTGTTTGTCACTACCAGCCCTGCATTAGCACAACGTTTATGGGCACTGGAGTGCCTTAAAGAAAATGACATCTGTCTTGAACTGCTGTTCTGCTTTGATTTAATGGTTCTTGAAGCAATAAGAGCTGCACGGTCCCACAACTGCTGATATCCAGAGAAATAATAAATACTGCATTGAATTCTATTAAGGAGTCCTAAATATTCAATGTAACAATAGAATTCCCCTACAACATCCAGATGGATTTACACCTCCTCTATGGAAACGAAAGCAAACATCAGGCAATTTTCTGTTCAGGATTCGCTGCTGGTACAAAGTAAGTGAATTCAGCCACAACCAGGATACTAATGAGCTCTGAGCAATGATGATCATGAGAGCAAGAAATTCGTGTTACATGGGCTGAAAATACTAAACTCAGAAATAATACCTGTGGGACTGGCTAAGAGTCCTTTTCCTTCATCATCACCTGAGCTGTGCAGCTTACAGACCAAGCAGAAAAACTGCCATTTTGTCTTCGTTTTTATGGTGGGGTATATACAGACACATATGGAATGCATGCAGGACTTCTGAAGATCATAAAAGAGATATAAAAGCTGTGCAGAACCCTCAATTTTATTTTTCTACTGCACTATTTTAAATTGTAAAATGCCTATTCAGATGATTACAACATGTTGCTTGCTCGTATTCCAGAATGTTCATTTTCTTTTCACATTTAATATACTGGAATATGTGCACAATCATGCTGAGCAGGGTAATTGAAAATTAAACAGCGAATTACTCACAGCAGCAATATTTTAAATTCAAATAACTTTCACAACATATGGCCTTTATAATGCAGTCTAACAAAAATTTTGTAGCTGCTTAGATGAAGCAGGTGCTTTCTTTTTGTACTGCTGGATCCACACCTGTATTGTCTGAGGCACAGCTCCAGGCTGCTGCCACACCAGGGACAGGCCTGGCCAAACAGATTTCACAGCCAAATGCTCCATCAACAGCCCTTTTCCCCTCATAGACTCGCCAATCCATCTAAGATGCCAAAAAATTTTAAAGTCCCTTTTCACAGGAAAGCTGAAATCTCCAAAGTCATTTGTTCTCTGAAGTCACAGCAGCTGACAAGATCTTCATACATGCATCTGTTTAAGCATTAGGCCAAGACAGATCAAGAAGATGTGGTATGAGTGACCCTGTCAGACCAAATTTCCCTTTTTTCTTACAGGCTGCAGCACCTCTTGGACATTTCTGATTGTGAGGTCCACTGCTGTCAGAGAGCTTAAACATTAGGCACAGAAAACCCTCCTACAGTCTAACCTTCACTGTCCAGTACTTGTTCTACAGTTTGGAGTGAGCTCTTGTGCACTGCACACAGTTTTTGGAGGTCTTACCCATCCCTTTCCAGCTCCTGACACAGGAACAGCCCAGCTGATGCAAACATCCTGCTCTCAGACATTGCCAAGGGAAGGGTGCTGGCACATCCCTGTCCCTTCAATGGCTGCAAAACTCATTTCAGATTTGAGATGGCAGGGAAGCCTCCTCCACAGAGCAGCACAGAACACTCTCATTATGGGCTATAACCTCCCCAAAGAGCAAACTCACAGAAACAAATGTTAGACAGCTCCATACTTCTTCCTGCAATATCAGAAGCAGAAATGTCTATGTAAGAAGCAGGAGTTTCTCACCAACTAATGCACATTGTAAGTAATGATTTAATCTTTCCTTATTTGCTCTCTCTGGAGATTATTCAGAGTTCTTATAATTAAGATGCCATGAACACGTGCATGTGCACACCTTGAATATTTTAAAGGAGGTACCAGTAAAAAATCTCTACCTTCACACATATAACCAAAGATTACTTCAAAACCTCTTTGATATTTCACACAACCATGACTTTCCTCTGTATTAAGAGGAACCCTATCAAGTCATCCAATGATTTACAGTATCACCCAGTATTCAGGTACACAGCTGTCTGATCTCTAACTGCACTCTGCATACACACCAACACAGCCAGGATCGCTGAGGGAAGGAGCATGATTTTAGATCCCTGGATTTCATGGGCACATGGGAATGAAGCTAAAGAGCACTAATTACTTTCCTTTTTAATGACAGGTAGCATTCCTCTGTTATTTGTTGCTCTCTGTTCAATTATCTATTTGTGGGAACCTCTGTAGCACCAATGCTCCTTGGCTGGGAAACAACAAGATGTAAAGTAGAAAACTGATGCTCTTCATTACAGTAATTTTCAACCTGCCTGACAGCAATAGGAATTCAATTACAGTCCTCTAGTGGCAATAAGCTCTGTGCACGAGATCTTAATTGTTCAACCACCAGTTTGCAATTTACATTTGTAGTGTAGCGACAGCTGACTGTTTCCATCAGTAGCAGACATTTATATTCATGAAAAAATAAATATATTGTACATCTAGCTCAGCAAGGAAACTTTCTATAATGAAAGAACCAGCAGATTTACTTAAATGATTGCAATAATTTGCTGCTCTGGTGTCTGATATAGAGCTTTTCCTTGGCATTACAAACTAGAGGCACAACTGTGCTCTCTGAGAAGTAATTCTATTTAGTAACCATGTCGATCACATTTCAGTTCCCCCCTCTCTTAAAGAAATGAAGTTTAATAGGAAAAGGCTTCCAGTATAAATGGGTGTGTGCTGCCCACTACACTTCCAAAGCATGCATGCAATATATTTGTGTATAAACAGAGATATGTGAATATTTTTGAGGGTGCAAACAAACCCTGTATCTTGTACAGCTAAGATACAAAAAAACCACTTAAAAACTGCTCAAACTTTTCTGGCATTCTGTATGTGATATACACACAGGGTAAGCTGTATGTACATCTTCTTCCCTCCAAGAAGCTCATGGAAATGAGGAGGTTTTGGAGCATCCAAGAGGCCCTGTCAAGCCCTAACCAGTGCAGAACTGGGAAAGTGCCCCCCACTTGATGACTGCCCGTCACTGACCACAGCCAGAGTCTTCACTGATGGCTGCAGTCAGAAATTCCTGTGGAATGAGGAGTTTGGCAAGACCTTGGCAGCAAAGTATTAACCCAGTCAGCTCAGGGTTGTCACCCCTTGGGTATTTGTTATCTCAAAACCGCAATCACTGCCAAAAAACGTGGTGAGAAGGCAGCGTCAAAGAACCCTGTGCTGCTGTAAGAGAAATTCATGAGTAGGAAAGCGAAGGGTTAGAATTGAAATTCAGTAGCTGAACAACCTGAGAGAATTAGGCAAAATACCTGCTTTTACATCACCTTGATCTGACAGCTGGTATCATTCTTCATCACTTTTTTTAAAAAACAAAAACATGTTTTTAAGAGCTGGGAAAACAATGACAACTCAGCGTTGTGTCCCACAGGCAGCTCCTGCTCTGATGAATTACTGCTGCCTCTCACCACATCTCTGCAAGGCACAGTGAATGAGAGAAGCATTTTTGTGAGAGGAGGTATCAGAGATTTCTATCCTGGGCTAAAAATCTGTTCCCTTCCAAGCAGATAGCACAGCCTGGGACTGGCAGCCTTGGGAGCCTGTCCTGCACAAGGCTCTCAGCATAAAGGTGCCACGTGCTTTACCGAGCTCTGAGGACTTATTCTGGTGGATGTGCATAAGTGTGCTCAGGACTGGGCCTGCCCATGAGAGCCCTGCAGGAGTTTCCACTTTATTATAGATTTCCCTGGTGTGGGCACTATTTTCTTTCTTGCTGTTCGTGTCAGAAAAAGTCTCTGGCATCCTAAATCTAAATAGCAATTTTTTAGTGACAATTTTAATTTAATGGAAAACATTGTACCTGCAATAGCAGGAAAAAAAGAAGCAGAGAATTTTTTGACTGATTTTTTTCCTTTGTCACTTTTAGAATACAGAACCTTCTATTATATTGATTCAAGGCAGTCTAAATCAACCTGACTTCACTTTCCAAGCTGAATAACACCAGAGAGCCTCAACCAGTACAAATGGGGGTTGCACCCATGCTTCAGAAATAATAGAGTTCAGATATTTTGTATATGTTTGTATGTATGTATTATATGTTATATATTATAATTATGAGTTTCAAATATGTGTCTCTTGCCCATCAAAGGCCAGACAACTCACTGCACCAGGCCCTCACAGATTTCTAGGGCACAAACTGTTTTGATTCATGGGCCTATCCCTATCTTAACATGCATTTTCTTATTAATTAGGTCACAAGAATGCAGTTCTTTCTTCCAGTTTGCTGATTGAAGTGGTAGCTGTACTTTCAGGGAAACTTTTTTTCTGATGGAAAAGGGGAGGTTCAGGTCAATCTCCAAGAAGATCATAATCCATATCCTGTTGCTGTAGAAAAATAAGTCGATCACTGCCCAGAAGGAAAAAAAACAGACCCTGCTGGTATTTACCTGGGTGCAGGATAAACAAACATCCAGGTAACTGGTTTAGGTTGCAGATCATACTCTAAAATGTTCTTGGCACTACTAATTTTATTATCAACCTCCCCACAACTCTTTTCTTACAAAAGCAGCACAGATGGGAACCTTTATGCCTGGAACAAGCTGCCTTTCAGATGAGCAGTAAGATACTGGATAAATGTTATATGAGAGCACTGCAAGAGAATTCTAAAAGGAAGAAAGTGCGGGTTTGATCTACATAATCACTTTGAAAAGGGTAAATCTCTCTCAAGCAGGGGTTTGCAGCATCAGATGTTATTGTCAGCTCACAGCTGCCTGCTCCCAGCCCGATAACAGCCAGCAGTTGTAATGAGTGTGCTGCAGAAATATTACAAGCAATAAGCTCTGAAAATCAATGAAGCATGCACCCTTCAAGGCAGCCCGGTGTAAGCCACATCAAGTGTTATTTCAGGTGTTATTACAGCTTTGTACGCAATGTTTACTTGGGCTGATTTTGTAAGACAAGCCTTTTCCCAACCCCAAAACAAAATCAGTGTTATTGAATGTAAACACAAGCACTGCTTTGTGTTCCTTAAAAATCTTACCTCTTTTCTCCCTGCTGTTATTAAAAACAAACGGCCAAACAGCCAACTAAAATGTCTTACCTCAGGATTACCTTTTAAGACAGGAACGCTTGTATCTGTATTTTCTTCTTTGCATAAACATAAACTCTGCTTGACTATGCATCAAGTATTTATTCCAGGGAGCTTTGTCTGCAGAAGACACTACTATGATTCATCGTGCATGTATGCTTACCAAATTTTATAAATACTGGAAAATAGCCCATAAATGCTGCTTTATGTTTTAAGTCACTGTTTTGTCTAGCCAAAATGTCTTGAGAGTAGTAGTGCTAGGAATTCAGATAATGAAAATTAAATACGTGTGTTCTTTGCCTTCATAAAAGCAAAATCATACAGATATAGAAATAAATCTCTAAAATAACATGGGTATGGAAAAAAGTTATAGCATGATCCAAACTGCAGGCAAAGGGACAGATTCCACAACCTCCATCCTGAGCCGAGCTCTGCTGTGCAGAGCAGCACTCGAAGGCCCATGATCTGCCGTTCCCAGACTAGCAGGGACAAAAGAAGATCAGCCAGACTTTGTTTAAATGAACTGTAATTCAACAGTAAAATATTTTTTAAACATGAACTCTGCTTCAGCTGCTGTGCTGTGGTGCCAGAGCAGCTGAGGCTCTGCTGCAGGCATGGCCCCTGCCCAGCCTGGGGAGGGATCCACAGGCAGCTGCCTGCTCCTTCCAGGCACCCTGCCAGCCCATCAGGGCTGTGCTAACACAGGAGCACACGGTGCCAGCATGCCACAACAGCTTCACACTATTTCTTTTCCCCTCTCCCCTTTATAAATACATATATATATATGTGGACAAACTCCCAAGCCTTCAGTGTGAACTGTGAGTTCAGAGGGGGATGTCAGGATTTTTCAGCATGCAGGTGGTTTCATTTTCCCTTGGAATTTTTTATGAGTTTTGTGGATTGCAGAGCGCTGCTGTCTCACTCTCTGACCAGGGCTGGTGTGCTGATGGACCCACCACAGCCCAGGCCCTCAGCACGTGCCATGGCAGGGAACTCTGTGGCCACCAGCCAAATGTATCCTGAGACTGAACTGCACAGGAGAAGGGGTTCAACTAAATTGCCAGCAAACAAGAACAGACACATCCAACATCTCAATATAACCATGTCATAGGATCATTGAATGCCTTGGGTTGAAAGGGTCCTTGAAGAGTATCTGCTCCCACCCCCTGCCATGGGCAGGGGCACTTTCCACTAGACCAGGCTGCTCAAAAATTAAAAGTAGACTTTAGACCCTAAGAGGAGTGTGTGGAACTAGACCCAATAGAGGGGGAAAACAAACACTCAAAAAATTGCTTTATCAGTTTGAGTCACTTTGTGCATCTGCTATAGATACGCATCCCAGTACACTCATGAATTTGGCCTTCAGAAAAGCTACAGTGAAGGACAATTTTAACATGCATAAAAGGCATAGTTTTTTGTTAATTATTAAAATAGTGGCTGAAAGTGGAAATACAGATCTCTTTTCCAGGCAAATAAAACAGTATTTGAGTATTTGATATATATAATTGGGCATCCATCCTAAAGAAATTTCTGGTTTCCTGGCAGACCCAACGCTTTACCTCACACCTGAAGCTCCTTTTAGCGCCTTCCTGTCTACCTCTTTTTATTTCAGTGGCTGAACTGATCGTTAAAAAACAAAAAACCCAAATAAATTTTAGCTGTCTCCATTCCAAAAATTTCCTGTTCAATATACCAAGGTTTTAAGGCAAAGGAGAAGCTTGTGTTACTTGGTGAGCTTGGGTTAGCCTATAAGGCCATTTTTTACATCTAATCTAACAACTGGAGTGACTGCCAGAGTCATTTACCTGTTGCTCTTTACCCTGCAGGTCAGGACACCTCCATTTTCACATTAAAATCTCAGGCAAATAATTCTGAAGTGATTACTAGAAGTCAGCCCTTGGAAAACATCTCAGATTCATGGCAAGACTGCCATAATCAGAGGTGCATTTTTACTGCATCTCTTATATTTAAGAATATGACCATATGCTCAGTTCACTCATCTTTTCCACAGAAAGGTTTCCTGCTTTGCCACCTTTAAATTGAAGCCATTTGTTGAGCTTTTAGCAAACCTTGGGCATTAACATGCTGTAGCATATATGATATATCACAAAATGAGTGATCAAAGGAAACTAGCTCCTACTAAATTTTCTTTTCTTCTAATCTTCCCTCCTCAGGCAAAAACCTGGATGAATAGATAAGTTAGTCCCATGAGGTGGATGAAACTAATGATAAAGCTTATGCTACTTACCCTGATACTCATTCAGCTTTTCTGAAATCCATTTACACAACATGATTAAAGAAACAAGACTGGGTTTTCCTCTAACATTCAAATACATTTTGTTCACAAAAGAAATGCAAGATCATTCCCTGTATGTTTTTTGAAAAGTAGGAAAAACATCAATACTATCTCCTGCAATTACAGGGGAAAGGATGTAAAGGTAGGAAAAAGTTTTCTTTCAGACTGTGAAGAAGTTGAGCCAGTAAAATACAGCAAGGCAGTCCAGGATAGTAATTTTAATATATTTGAATATGTAGCTAAAAATCAGTGAAAATTGTTCATAAAGAGCCTCTGATACCCTTAAATTACCCATCTCCCAATGTGGCCTTTTTGCAGCTCCCCAGGTAATAGGAAAATTAACATTCTAGGTGCTTCTTTGAATCCTTCTGATCTTAAAAAGACTTGAAAACTAATCCAGAAACTGCAATTACAGATTTTTGAGACAATTTAATTTAATGCTCTTTTAAAGAAGAAGGCATGAGGGACAGAATCTTTGAACTTAAAATCCCTGCCAGCAGTTTTAATGAGTAAATAAACACGTGCTTTTTTCATGTTACTGTACCAGCCAAGGTATCCTTTCATTCTACACAGATATGCAACAAACACCCATTTACGAAAATAATTGAATTAGTCTTTTACCAAATAGGTGAAAATACACTCCAATTGTCCCACAGTTGTACAAAGTTTTGGTTGGATGAGGAGGATTTTTTTTGAGGGAGTGGGAAGGTTGGGCAGTTTGGGTTTTTTGTTTGTCTCTGCACACTACAGGCTCCACAAGTGCACTGTGACCTACTGGGACAGAGAAGATTTCTGCCAAAGTTTTCAGTATTTCTCTGGCTCAGCAGGTTTATTCTTTAAAGTCTCCTCTATGTTATTTCTGTATTCTTTGCTGCACATCACCAGGCAGGTAGAGAGGTTTTTCTTTGTGAAAGGTTTGGCCTTAGCACACTTCCTGCAAATTTGTGCTTTTAACAGCGGCAGACCTTTTCCCTGACGCGAGCTTCAGAAAAGCCAGGTGTGGTCAAGGATCTCAAACCCTGCTCAGGTGGTAAAGTAAAATAGTTCTTAAGAAGAAGGAAAAAAAGGGAGAGAAATGAAGGCCCTGTTGATGCATCCCAAGGGCTGTTTGTCATCAACTTCAGTTGGACCTGTCAAATTCCAGGTAATTAAATTCCAGCAATTATTTTATCCAAGGAGCAACATTTTGAGAAACCAAAACCCAAACTGTTTCTTCCAGGCTGAGATTATCTTATTGCAAGGAGAGCTGCCTTTCTAAGAGGATTTGCACTAATTACATAAAGTATGTTATAAAACAGTATTCAGGAAATAATAGACTAGAAAGCCAGAAGGTTAATATGGAAAGTGATCCTGTCCCTCTCCCTGTCCTGAATTCCCATGCAGGAAATGCAGTCAGGATGCCTAGCAAAGACACAAACCACAATTACTTTATGGAAATTATTTCTCAGCAGTGTAACACCCAGGAGTTCCCTTCCACACTCATTTAAATGACTGGTGGGCCAAATAGCAAAATCAATAGCCACAAAACTCAGTCTCATTTTTGCAATTAAATCCCCGAGACAGAATCCATCCATAACATGCTGCTGGCAGTCCCAGGGGTGATTGCAGCCTGCCTGCTTTATCTGCCTGAACACCTCATTCCCATGCAGCAGGTGTAAGGGAATATTTCCTGCACACGTTCCATTTAACCTGCTGGGGTGGGTGCTCTGCAAATGACTTACATTCATTTACACAGCCCCCTGTATTCCTCAGCTCAGTGCACACACATTAATTACTGGAATTGGAAACAGCCTTGGTTGAAGCCAAGGCAATGATTTAGTAGAAATTTGCCAGTCTCACATAAGTGCATCCCATGGTGGAAACACACATTGCTGTGGTGGCAGAGCGTGGCCACGTGTGATTTTATAGCTCTGTGCAACAACCATCCATGGGAAGAAGCTGCATCCCTGTGGGAATGTGCAGGGTCAAGAGGAGATGTGATAAAAGCCTGCTCCTTTTACAAGAGGCTGAGAAAAGCCATTTTAGACACTGCAGCAAAGGAAAAAATGTTCCCTTTGCCAGCAGGGGCTGGGGATGCAAGAGCACAGAGACAGACTTGACAGCACCAGACTGAGTCTCCCTCTCAGTCCCAGCAGCAAAACAAGTGGAAGTAGTTTAGTCTGCCCAAGGGAACCACAGATTGGATCCATTTAAAAAAATATAAAAACCTAAACACTGAGATAGCAGCAATAAATTTAAATCTCCAATTTTCAGTATATAAAAGTGATGTGTATAAAATGTTAACGCCATACAGATTTGCTGAGCTTATGCTCCCACAAAACTTGAAAAATACTAGAAATTACATGTTTTGATAATGTCAAGTTAAAACACACAATAAAAATGAGAAAATTCCTAGAAAAACCTCCTGCTTTCAACAAGACTACACTTTTGGAAATAAGAAGATGCTCATCATAAATTTTAAATAAATTTGACAAGTGCCACCTATACTATGTATATATACCACTTCTCTCACATGGACGTGTTTTCCCTCCTTTCTCATTCTGTGGAGAAGCAGGACCAACTATTGAAATATTGATCCGACTGAAACAGTGGGAGTTTTGCCATCTGACACTACTGCAGTCACGTTTTTTCCCTTGCTTCAAAATTTATTAGGTTTACACAGAGCTGATTTTTCTAATGGGTCTTTTCCACAGGCAAGGTTTGTGGAATAACACTCATGCTGTCGCAGGGATCCAATTCCTTAACAGTATTAAGGTCAAGATAAGAAAAACAAGGTCACTCAAATATTTACACTATTCCACTGAGGCACAAATGAACACCTATGTAGTTTGGGAAGTTTTTCCACTTCTTCCCATTTTGACTGTGTCTCCAAGTAATACACGAGAAATTAAATATTTCCCACAGGAGTAAAAGCTCCTTGGATAAAGTGCATTAGTGATCAGGAGAGTGGGAAAGGAAAACGGGTCCAAAAGGCTCAGCAGCTTTCCCCGTCTGGCTTTTATTGGTGGTTTATTGTTGAAAGCAGAAACACAAGGTACAGCAAAATATGCAGATTATGACAAAAGAAACTGTATTCCAGCTTTGGTTCTGCACTGCCTCATGTCACTTTGGGGCCAAATTGTCTCAGCCTAGAGGGATCTTCTTCTGCTGGGTTGTGTCCACAGGAGGGATTCTCATGCCCAGGCTGGATCTGAAACCCAGGGCAGCAAACAAATCAGAGCAGAGCCTGTGCCCTTAAGGAACAGGGAAAACAAGTATTTTTGGAATGGAGTCCAAACCATACTGTCATTTTAATCTTGTTTGGAAACGTGTTCCATGTAATATTTTAAATTTAAACCAATCTGGAAAGGCATCGGGCAAGTATAAATCTAACCATGGAGGCAGAGGAGCAGGACTAACAAGGCAGATGCTTTATGAGTTTGGCCGGCTTCCTGCTTGCAGATAAAAACCACCAGATGCCTCAGTGAAGAGAATTCCTTCCTGGGAATGCTGATTTCAGAGTTGCGGGCCATAATATTGATTACACAGGAAGATCAGAAATGAAAGGCAGGTGGAAATCCCATAGCACAGCTTCTCCAAATCCCAAAAATCCTGCTTGCCATGGCCACTGCTAAGAGCACGTCCCAGTGTGTAGTTTGACAAATGTGTCCTTGCTACCATAAACTCCACTTTGGAGCTATTGACACAGAGCCTCCACACTTGATAAAGAGCCCACTTCAGGAAGTATAGAGCAATCAAAAACCAATAAATAATCACCGAACAACATTTGCAATTGACTCTGCATGATTTCCCCTGTAGTTTAATAAAAACTGGGGTTTGAAGGACTGGGTGTTCATAGGACAAGAGGACACAGCCTCCTGTTGCACCAGGGGAGGTTTAGATTGGATATCAGGAAACTTTTTTTCACTGAAAGTGAGGACAAGCATTTCCACAGGCTGCCCAGGGCAGTGCTGGGGTCACCGTTCCTGGAGGGATTCAAAAATAAATGTTGTGCTTAAGGTCATGGCTTAGTGCTGCACCTAGCAGTGTTAGGGTAATGGTTGGACTTGAGGATCTTGGAGATCTTCTCCTGAACAATTCTATGGCTACGAGTGTAACAGACAAGGAAATTGCCAAGGAAATTCATTTATGTGAGGGAACTTCCCCTCAATAGCAGCAAAACCCCATGGGGAGAGCAGCATGCACCACAGGCAAGCAATGAAATCACACTTTGCTTACAGCTGCTTTAGGATATTATTTTATAGTGGCTATCTACAGTTTGGGGTTGAATCTCACAGCCAATAACAAAACCAACAACCTAAAAAGGAAACAGAATCTGTCTCATTGCAAAGAAAAACCCAGGACAGACAGAATGAAGGATAGATACACACAAGGGGTTAGTTTCTTGATAACTTTGGAAAAACAAGTAACCTGCCTTGCTTGGCTGCAAGGAATAAAACCATTAGAATATAAATTCCAAGTGAGAAAAAGACTGCAAAATGGCATTTAGGAGTTATGGCCCAGCCTGTGTGGACTCACATCCACTGCACTTGATGCACACTTAAGAAGTCACATTTTTCATTGATAGGACAGCTGTGAGGAAGCCTCTGCACAGAGAAAGAGTCTGCTTGGGGGTCTCAGAAATGGTATTGGATGTAGAAATGTAGAATCAGAAAAATATATTTATTTTTAAAAAGAGAGAGAGGAAGAAAAGTCGTTGTAACAGTGTACCCTGCCTAATGCCAGCCTGTCCAATTGGTAAATTGGTAGCAGCTGTGGCCCTTTAGGCTGTTTTGCATAAAATAAAAAAAAAAACAACCCACAAAAAAAAAACCCCCAAAAACCAAAGCATAAAAATATTCCACACCAGTAGTGGAAAAAAAGCATTATTCCAACAATACATCCTATAACCATCCCTACTTATTTTTCTTGTTCTAACTACAAAATATTTACAACACATTTCTGGAAAATACATCTCGAAGATTGCTTTAAAACCTTAACTTTAACTGTAAGAGCCCTGTTAACACCACAAAAGCAAGTTTCTCACACATTTTCTCTCTTGCAGCCACAGACGAGTCCCTGCACTTATAAAGGATGAGTGTTTTTGTTAAAGTGTGCTTTATTGATTAGCCACTTTATTCAAGAGCATCATCATAAACTCATCTGCTTATTAATTTCAGCTTTATCTGAACACTCTCCCCTAGACACTTCTTCTTCCTCAGGCATATCTGTCATTCCTGTCAAGAGTGCTTCCAATTAAGTGGCAAGAGAACCTGGGAAGCACTGACTGTGGAAAAGTGACATGGGCATGGATTTGTGGATTGCAGTAGAGATCTAGAAAATAATGAACAGCAAAGCAGAGGTAAATTGATGTTCCTTGCATCAGGCTGTACCAGCACGGACACAAGTCTACAAAACATTAGCTGCAACAATGAGAGAAAACGTTGAAAAGAAACATGGTGTTAATAGAATGCAAAATGAGGCCGAAGGACTCCTACACACACCCTGACAGCGAGGGCAGAGTGTTGTTATTAGGCAATGTCAACTAAGCAGAGAAACAGCAGCAGGATTTATCTGTTCTGGGAGCAGAGAATATATTTTGTTTCATCTGTTTTATGCCGTTGCAACAAACAGAATGAACAGCTCATTAACCACGGTGTTATAAAATACATGCAGGGCCACACAGATTTGTTCAAATCCGTTCCCAGCTGAACCACAGGCACTGATCTTGCAGCCAGGTCAATACTAATACACTCAGTATTTACCATGGTCCTTCAGACTGAAGTCAATTATAAGGGCTGACCACAAGCCAGAGTTCAGAGTTTATCTCAGCATTCCAGCTCCTGTGGACATCAGGCTGAGCCACAGAAGGCTAAAACAGAAAGGCTGGGTGGAGCCCCCGTGCACGCTGGCATGAACATCATCACCTCAACGAGCCAGGATGGGCTGCGACCAACCTCCTGCTCTCTTCCTTTCCAGCCAAATAAACCCAAGAATGGCAGAGATCCAGCACATCCCAGAAAAACATCAGCAGAAAGGCCAGGAATGCAGTGGCAATAGCATTTGACTTGCATTACACACTTATTCCCAATCCAGCTCATGTTCCTGCAGCTAATTCATATTTGAAAATGCCATCCAGACTCATGGCAAGAGCTTCAAAATGCCAGAGCAGAGATCAGCCCTGCTCCTGCTGCCTTGGCTCTGCTCCACTGCTCTCCTTGCAGAGAACAGCCCAGTGCAAGGCAACATCTGGCTTTTAAAACTCATTTTCATCTTAAAACACGAATCCACATTACCACTACTTCATGAATATTTACTATCAAGGAAGTCAGTAAGTTCAATGAATATTTGGCAGGCCTCAGTCAGATATTATGGCTGTTAGGCTTCACACATCAAATCATCCAAATACTTAAATACAGCTAAAAACACTTGCAAGAGCAATCAGAAACTGGCCTAGGACTATTCCCTGATTGTTATTGAAGCATTTGCAGGTTAACTGAACATCACAAGCTGTGGGAGATAAAACAAGCTTTTTGAGTCTTTGGAGTCTGATCTTTTCAGACTTCCAGATTTATGTTTAACTGCGAAAAGTATTTTTTTAATTAAAGCAGATACATACTCTTAGAAGTATGCCTTTCAGAGATGAGCTTTGAGAAGATAAAAACAGGAAGACTTTTTAATGACAGCAACAGTAGGAAAAATAAGAAAGCACATTTTATATGTCTGTGGTCTTACTTTTAACTGTGAACAGTCTAATCCTGAGTATTGGCATAGCTGGAAAGGAGGGAGCAGCCAATCTCTCTGCAGAGCTATTGTTGCAAATGCACACAAGATTTATTGGAAGAATTGTGATAAAATCCATAAAAGCAAAAGCAAAGAACAAAACCCGAGAAAAGAACAGTAGATATTTACTACTCAGGAGAACTCTTTAGCCAGGAAATGCTCTTCTATATGCATCCATGTGGTTGGGATGGAAAGATCTATTGAATTTTTCAATTTTCAAGATCACACTAGGGAGAGCCAGAGGGTTTTTTGGCATACAGATAATTCATATTTGCATAAAGTGGACCTAGGGTGTCACAGCCACGAGGCTTAAATTACAGCAGCGTAGGAAGGTGCCCCTTTAAAGCACTTGATAGATGAAAACATGTAGGGTAGTTGACAGCTGGATAACAATCTTTTTCTTGTGCAGCATCATTGTATCATCACCAGCTGCTTTGTGAAGTAGCTTTTAGAAGCAGCTATGCATTGCAAATGCTGTAACCCTTTTCAGGCTGTTAACCCTCTGACTTACTCATCTGAGCATCATCAATGAATGCTACAACAGGTCACTCCGAGGATTTTAATAAATTAATCCGTGATTATGGATAATCCCCCACTGATCCCAGAAAGTTAGTAAAAAAAGGGACCAAACAATGGCTTTGGTGACTCATTTTACATGAGCCTGTTAAAACAGGCAAGCACAGGAATACTATTCTATTTAATTTTTTCCCTATTTTGCTGTAGCCAGGATCTTTCATTCCCCTGCATGTGGAAAAGAGCAAGATGGGAACACAGGACCGATGGTGCCTCCTGGGCCCTGGAATCCAGGCCTCAGCAGTCAGTTTGTGCTACTGCTTCTATAAATGAAACTTACATTAAAATTCCTGTTGGAGAGCCTAATTCCAGAACCTCATTCCCCGAAACATGTTTGTTCTTTCTTTGGGGTTTTCTTCAAAAACCCCAAATTCCCTTTAAGTAAGTGATGGACAATGTGCTGTGAGCTCCATGGAAGATTCCTGCTCCAGCCCTTCTCTTCAAGTCAAAGCTGGTGTTGATTGGAGCCATCAAACCTCTGCTTGTTCTGCAGCAGTTTCCAAGTGCTCAAGCACAGAGGGGCAGCTGTGCAGATGCCTTTGCTGCCATGTTCTTTCCTAACATACCCTTTGTTTCTTTAAAGTTACATTTTTAGTAAAGGAAACAGGGTGAAAACCTAAAATTAAGTCCCCTTCCAGTTTCTTCATTCACCCCCTTAAGAAACCCAAACATTCATACAGACTAAATATACTAAATATAATAAAGTCTGATAAAACCTCCTTTTTAATAACTGATCAGCATCTTTTGTTATGGTTAAAAACATGCATCCACCTTGGAAATATGCATTAATTTGTTGCAGTTTTCAACAATACTATCATTTCCAAATAACAGGAAAAGGAACAAAGTACCAACCAAACAAAGTAATTTTTTTTTTTTTTGCATGAAAATTACTTTTCTTCTCCTGTTGGCGCTTGCAATAATTCAGAATCATTGCAGTTCTAGAGCATACAATACACAAACACCCATGAGAACCTACAGAGCTAAGAATTTTGTGTTTAGTTTGAAAATCTGTCAAATCACAGGATCACATTACTTCTTGTCCTCCCACAACCTTTTAAATCAGGTTTAGTAAGACATTTGTTTAAAAGCAACACTCACTCAATCACGGCTTCCTAAAGGCAGCAGACCCCAGGCCTGTACTCTGCCTTGTGCAACAGCAGCTCCCTGCAAAGATCAACATTCTCAGAATAAACCAAGGCTTTAGTAGAATACAAATCAGGGTAATTCACTTTTTAAGTGGAGGAAACTCAAGGGTGTCTAAATCAGAAGCAAAAGGGTTCCCAACCAACTTCAGCCTGCTCACCTCATCCATGCAAACAGGTCAGTGCCTCCAGGCTCTGTGCCATGCTGAGCACCCAAGGGAGCACTGAGCCCAATCCCATCCTCAACCACCTAAAGCATCATCACAGACCTGCCAGCGACCAGAAAAAAAACCCACAAGCCCTCCCCAGGACATCTGCCTTGCCAGAATTAATCACAGGTGTTTTTTAACAGCTAAAGGACATTTTCTGACTCATTTTTGTGTGGGTTTTTCTCCTGCTCATTTTGTGTTTTGTTTTTTTTTTTCCTTTAAAAACTTCTAATTCAGACTATTAAAAAGCATATTGCAGTGTTTTGCTTTCTGCAATATATTTACGTTGATTTTTTCTTTTCCTGTGGGTGACTGGTGTTTTGTAGATTGTTTTATGCTAGATGAGCTTAATGGAAATCCTCAAGGGCTGTGTGTAGTATATTCAAAGAAATATTGAAAGTTGTCTTGGGGATTGTCATTGAAACCACATCTTGGCAGTGCATGTGCTGTGTGTAGGAGAGAGGGTTTAGCTGAGCTGCTCAGTCTGCTCACGCTGAGGCTGCAGAAGGTTTGTCAAGCACAAGGATAGGGCAGAGAGGTTATTTTGAAAAAATGCTCTTTCAAAGGAAAAAGAAACCCCCAAACTGTTGAATATTGGACAGTTTACTCCTCCCTTTCCCTAGTTCTGGAGCTGCAGTAGGGTTAAGGAACACAGGGCTATCCACTGGTACTCTGAGAGCTGGTTAAAACCCAACCGAGCTGCAGATGGGCTGGTGCTTTAAGGGAAACTTACAAGAAAACATTAGAGCATATGAATTTGTAATAAAAATTGCACTGTTTAACTTTGAAAACTCCATGGCACAATGTTTGATACAGAAACACCTCCATGTTGACAATGAGTATCCAAAACCGGGATTTTAGATGCTGTTTCTACGGTTCCTTAAGGCTGATAAGGAAAATTTAAATCTAAAGGCAATTTGTGTTTATTAGTGGAAGAGGGCCCTGGGGCAGGAAAAGCTGAGGCTGGCATGTGACTCAGAGGCATTTTCCAAGCTGCAGCAGCTGCAGCTGGCAGGGAATCAAGCCCTGATGTGCTTTAAGGAACCTGTGTAGCAGCTTGGCTGGAGGCTGCTCACAAGGCTGCAGGGAAGAAAATGATAGGTGAAATTTGGTCTGGAAAGTGACATTCTGCTTTATGGCACAATTGAGCAAACCATTTAAAGGCATATTTAACTCCCAATACTCAGTGGTTTAATTAAGCATGTGCTTAAGGATTCTGTTGTCTAATTTGGGATGCCTGACTCTATCCCTCTAAGAACAGAGGTGTGACGTGAGGAATTTGTTATAGGTTTGGTGATTGGCTCTTACTGGGGTAGAGAGAGGTTTGGTGGAGTCAGGAGGTGGATGAGAAGCTGCAATAAAGGCATATAAGTGAATAATTGCATTAACCTTTCCATACCTCCTGGGAAATCATCAGAAAGGTTTTTCCCACTGAGTTTATGGCATGTTTCGAGCCTTTAATACTGACTTCCCTTTCCTTACTTATTGAAGCAAGGCAGGATATTCAGCTCTGGGCTTTTTCACAGTGTGTCCTTCCAGCCCTGCCAGCACAGTAAAGCTCAAATAGCACAAGGAGCTCACAAAGCCTGAGCCCAGGGAACCTGTGGGGCCAGCGCTTTCCTGATGTACTGTTAGAGCCAGCAGGCTGGAAACAGATGGCTGTGCCATGGAAAATGTACCAGGATAAGATGTAAACAACTTCCACCCAAGCTAAGTTTTGCTTCTGTGAGCAGGAGCAAAAGGAAAAACTGGAACATTGCAAAGTCAGGCTCGTTTGTGGAGTTTTCAAGAGTTTTCTTGTTGTGATTGAACCTCGGCTACCACCCTGAAGCAGCTACAGGTAATCCAGGCAGTCCTGTTCCTGGGCAGGGGAGTAATTCTTTCTCCCATATTAAAAATCAAAGCTGAGAGAGCAGCTAGTTTTGCTTTTCTCACATTGCCTTTATGATGAACTCAACCAGATTTATAGTTTTAGTAGCAAAACCATCACATTATTACCAGGAAAGGTACAAGCTGTAGAAATATGATTCTAAATTATTCTCTTAACCCAAATTCACTATGGAAATACTTGCCTAACTTGTAATGGAGTATGAAGTATGTTACAGCAACATTTGTGCTTAACTACTATTCCCTGACTGATCAAAGAGGAGCTGTATCAAGAGAGAAAATGTCTGAAATCCCCAGCACACAGGAATGTCATCAATCATGAACATAACTGTTTGCATTTTGAAAAGCTTTCAACTTGGTCAACTCCTGATTGGTGTCTCTTTAATTGCTTTAATTGGGCTCTTTCCTCTGGTGTATGTTGGTGTTTTTCTGGGCTGCCAAGCAAAGTAGAACTTGTCATCTCGCTGGGAACAAATGTTTATCTTGTCCTGCCCCAGAGCACTTCGGGTTGTCTAGTTATCCTTTTCCTTTGACATGATGATTGGTCTCCATGTACTTGATTATTTTCTGATTTTCATTTCCACCTGAGGTATGGTGGATGGTAACAAGCCAGTATTTTAGGTCTTCATAAAAATATGACAAAAAATCCACTTCAATTGAACCAAAGGTCGAAAATTCCCTCCAGACTAACACCATTTTTTTATTTTTAATTTTTTTAGTAGAGGCATGTCTTGAATATAAGGGGACACTTGCGAGGTAATTTTTACAGCTGAGAAACTTTCGGATGAAGTATTAAATACTAGAAGCTTTAATATGCAATCAGTGTGGATTTCCAGCAATGGAAAAATACATCCCTTCCAGTGTGAAGAGGACACATTAATCTCTTCAAAACCTCTGCTACAGCAGAACGGTCACCACAGGCTTTGAAAAGAAATACTTGAAAAAAAAACAGTAATAAACTGAACCTGCTGCCCCAACGTGCTCTGTGCTCTGATCCTGTCAGCTTCTTAGATCCCTTGATGACAGGAGGGCTGGAGCTGGAGGGGACCTCTGGAGACCATCCAGCCCAACCCCACTGCTGAGGCAGGTTCACCTGCCCCAGGGTGCCCAGGACCTTCTCCACGTGGCCTCTGAATATCTCCATGGAAGAAAACTCCACAATCCTTCTGCTCAGTCTCTTCCAGTGCTCTGTCACCTCACTGTAGAGAAGTTTTTCCTCATATTCAGATGGAATTTATTGTATGTCAGCTCCCAGGTTCGCTTGCTCTGTGGATGCCACTGAAGTGCAAGGGGCCCTGCCTGGAAAATGCAAATTTGAAGGTTTGAAAGGGAGTGAGATGCCTCTGAGCCAAAGGTTTTGGCCATCCTTCTTTCTATGCTGTTTACAAAGATTTGAAACCAGAAGGTAATGTAATTTTTCCCTTGCTTAGGGTCTTGATTTAATATTCATTTAGAGGATCCATTTTTCTTTTCACAATGGAATGGGCAGAGTATTAATGAACTTTTCTACTCTGACCTATTATATTTTGCTGAAGTCTGCCAGAGGCTTCCAATCCCTAGAAACTCTTTTCTGGGACATCTCCAAATCTGTAAGCATGTGCAGGCACTAATTAATGTAAAAGCTTTACTTCCAAAAGCAGGGCTACTAAAAATCTGTGCTGATACATTTTTTTAATATTTTTCTTTAGGTCTTTCAACTTTATGAAGTTACAGACCTTCTATTTTATTAGACACTGAGCTATTTGGCTCCATGTCAAGCAGTAGGAAAAAAAGGTAATTTTTAAAAAAGTAACTTTTACTAAGCAGGGTTAAATCCTTAGTTGTGACATATGAAAATGTGTTGGGTGTTACCAATGTTGGTGACTTCTTGGGAGCACAGAGCCTGAAGAAAAGTTAAAAATTCACAGTTTTCAGGATGTGAGGAGCTGTTTCACTGTTGCAGCCACGCTTGAAGGTCTGTGCCCTGAGATAAAGTCTCACCCTCATCCACCCCACTTCAGCCTCACTGACCCACTGCTCTTGGTGTGTCCCTAACCCTCACTGATCCATCACCCAGCCTGAATCACCAAAGGCTCCCATGACCAAGAACAAATTCCATCAGCAGTTACAGACAAAACCAGGCAGCTGGAGACTCCACACCTTCCAGTCATCCCTTCCATCTACAGCAAAATTTTCATCAACCAGGTACTTGATTTGCTGTCACCTCTTTGCAGGAAAGAGAAGTTTTAAGTAGTCATTTCTTTTTCTACCCTCTCAAAATCAAACTTCCTTTGTCAAAAATTCTCCTCCACAGACCTTTTTTTTTTTTTTTTTTTTTTTTGTGTGTGTGTGACTGATACCAATCTTCGCGGTTTTCCTCAATTTCATCAACTCTGCTTGATCAGCTGTGTTAGATTTGAAGCAGTCAGCTGTTACCCAACACTGGGATTTTCTCATTTTTCAGAAGCTGTTAAAACATTATTTTAGCATAAATATTCGTTGTGTTTATTTGGTGATTTAAAAAATAAAAGGATGCTCTCTGAATGCGCCTACTATTTTTTATCTCCTGCTCTCTTCTGGCGCATCTCCAGCCAAGCCTTTCACACAGCAGAGCCCTGGGATGAATCAGTCCCTGGGATGAATCACTCTGCTGGAAAGTCCTTCTATACCATTAAATAAGGCTGATGATCCAGATTTCCTGATATGTGATTCTGTGCTTCAGATGGAAATTGCTGAAGTCAGTGAAGTTGTCCCAGGGCTACAACAAAGGTGATGTGTCCAGGAGTTCAAGTTGACAATGCGTTCTCCCCTGGAATCACAGAACCACAGAGTGGTTTAGGTTGGAAGAAACCTTACAAGGTCATCCAGATCCAACCCCTGCCATGGGCAGGGACACCTTCAACAATCCTAGAATGCTCCAAGCCCCATCCAACCTGGCCTCGGACACTTCCAGGGACGGGGCAGCCACAGCTTCTCTGGGCAACCTGTGCCAGGGCCTCCCCACCCTCACAGGGAGGAAGTTTTTCTTAATACCTAATCTAAATCTATACTCTTTCAATTGAAAGCCTTGTCCAATCACTTTCCTTGTAAAAAAAAATTATTTTTTTTTCTAAAAACCAGAAAATTATTTTCAAACTACAAATGAAAGTATAAAGAATGAATCTAAGCAATTAGGAGTTACCGTAACACCAAATACAGGTGTGGAGATGAGGTTGCTCAGACTTCTGTATCTGAGTAGAGATTTGGAGGGTTTCTGATTTTTATCTTACAACCTGTGTGAGTGTGCACAATACCTCAAGTGGCTGCTTTTAATGTGGCAGTGCTCAGAGACACTTTGGTGTCTGGGTTTATTCTTCTTGTGACTCAAATAGCAGAAGAATAAACAGCCTTGTTTGGGTTTAGGGATACTGGCACCCAGACTAATGGAATTACTGCTGAGAAAAAAGCAAACCTCTGCATGAAGGAGAAAATAAAATATGCATTTTTAAATAAAGCAGAGGCTCTTGAAGTTCACATGAAAATAATCACTGAGCAGCAGTAGGCCAGGCTGCCTATGGTGCAGAAATAAGAAATCAGTTGATTTTCAATATCAGGTCTTCCAAAAAACAGCCTATATAGGAGTTTAAAAGAGGAATATGCATTTTCTCTAGGTAATTTATTTCTCCTGCTACTTACAGTTCTCTCATGCTTTCAAACAGAATATTTACTCAAACACTACGTGTATGTTTGTGTGTAAGAACTCATTATTGTTTTGCTTGTAGATTTGAAGGCCGAGTGTGAAGAGTAGTTGAGAGATCGCCAGTACTGAACTGGAATCGTTATGTGACGTAAATATTAATGTTGTTCTAACTTAATTTTCTCAGGTTTCCTGAAGGATAAGTTATAAAGACAGGTTTACACCCATGAAAATCACAGATGAGCATAATTTCTGGTGAGCACACAGGCACTTCTCTGCTCCTGGAAATGTCGCCTTGCCAGGAGCCAGCAAGGTTTCCTTTCCCCATGGGACCTGCTGAGGAGGTGACAGCAATTAGTGACACAAAACTCTGTCCTGTAAAGCCCATCAGTCTGTGGCAGAAGCTGCTGCTCAAAAGCAGAAGAGTGCTGGAGTACCTGGGGCCTCTTCAGCTCCTCAGGCTGTGCAAACCCAACTTCAGCTGGAGGTGTTCAAGGGTTGGATGGAACTTGGAGCAACCTGGTCTAGGGAAAAGTGTCCCTGCCCATGGCAAAGGGTTGGAACCAGATCATCTTCAAAGTCCCTTCCAAGCTAAATCATTCTGTGATTCTATATTTCAGGGAAATATTGTGTCTGTTCCTTTCTGTTTGCAATGATGTAAATAAAATTGGAGCTAAAAAAGTAGCTGGCATTTGTTTTATATTAATTCTAAAATTAATCTCTGAGCTGGTCAGTTTTATTATTTCTTTTATGATTTATCTTTAAATGTCATTGAGCAAAACACATCACTGCTGGAACTTCTGAGGGGTTGTTTTCAAGGATTAAGAAAGAGGGGCAGGTGAAGGAATTAGCAATTAAAAGATGATTCCTGAAGACGAATGTACTAATTAAAAACCTGAGGAATTATTTCAGCTGAAGTGATTTTCTTTCCAGAGACACAAGTATTCTCTTGAGAGAACTGATGATGAGCCGTTAGTAAGAAATACAGCTCATCTTGTTTTGTGATATTTTTATTTGTAATATGGTCCCTTTCCAAGCAATTTTCAGAAGCTTTTACATTTTATAGGACAAAGATATAAATTGAAATGAGCAAAACATAGGAAATGGTAAAAAAGTCTAGAAGAGAGTTACTTTATGATTTTGATATACACATGAAATACAAAGAGTGAATACTCCGTGTTTCTGAGCAGGCTGTGTTCTACCAAAGAACATGCCATCATCCTTATCCACATATCCCTTTCTCACCAACAGGAATTTGCTCTCACAAATAAACTACAATAAACAACACCAAATAAATGGGGTTTCCAGATTTTTTTAGCCTTTGAACAACTGAATTTTAGAGTTTCACTATATATACATGATGAAATTAATAGGAAAAAAAAAAAAAGGGAGGAAAGGAGTGAAAAGGAGTGAAAGGAGTGATCCAAAGTGGGCAGAGACAGCAGGAGCAGGTTTGGTTCATACCCACCTCACTGGGGCCTGACGTGCTGAAACAGCACATCCAGGTACTGGGAGTGACTTCACGAGAGAGCATTTTATGGGTTCTTGTAGATGCCATTTCATTCCCCTCCCCCAGTAAACACTCTGGGGTCACATGGGCCTTCCTAAAGTGGGCAACTTTCTGTATCTAACAAAGAAAACTTGACCTGTGATTGACTGTTATCAGGGCATATCCCAAACCCCGTATTAACAGGGCTCTGCAGTGCAGGAGAGAAGGTCCTTACCCAGGGAAGAAAAATTCTTCACCAGAAGCTGGGGCTGAATGTGAGAAATTTCTCAGCAAAGACATCCAAGAACATCCTTTATTGCACAAAGGACCAAACAGCTTGGTCTGGAGAAGGAGGGGTAGGAGAAGGATGGAAAATATTTTCCTTTGCTCCCATCATATTTCACCCACTTGTAGGGCCAGTCACTGCATTTTGGCCTCCTTGATCATCTGCCTTGGTAGTTTCCAGCTGGTAAAGGGTTAAAATTAATCTGATGTAGAAATACTCGATGCTGAAAAATTAATTAAGGTTTTGTCTTATCTGTGCCTGCTGCATCTTGGTGAGGTTTAACAAACTTTTTATTTAATATGGAACCACTGTAGACGAAATAAAGTTCTTTTTCCTTTCACACTGATCAGAGAGGAAAAATGTATCAGCTGACACAGTTCTGTGCAAGCCTGAGACCAGCTGATTGACAGGACTGGGCACTGGAAACAGAAATTACATCCTGCAAATGAGGTTTTTGCCTGGCTCCACATGTCACTGAGGAAGGTATTCATTGAATTAAACAAAATATTCCTAAAGTTTGGGCATGGGGACCAAGAGGAAATGGAACAGAAAAAGCTGTGAGCAGGGTAGGCAGAACAACAAATAACTTTGAGAACAGACAGGTAAAATCCATGGCAGCTCTTTCCAGCTGAGCTCTGCAGATCTCCTCAGGTGAGGATCGATGTACAGGCAGCACATTCCAGCTGGATCAAACCGGATAAAACCAGACCAGACCAGTTCAAACCAGAACCAGGGGGGCTCAGGGGGCCAGGGAGGGGCTCAAAGCCCCTCACAGTGCTCTGGGGGGCTCTTGGTCACAACAGCAACCACGATTAGGCACAATAACAATATTTCTCCTTTGTATCTTCATTGAGGAAGAGGAGGGTTTGGAGAAAAGCAATAAAGCAGGATTGCAAATATGCTCGTTTTTTATGATTAAGTGGGGTAACGGGGGAAAAAAGCCACTGTTTTCCTAAGAGATAACAATAGAGAAGGGACTTTAAAATTCCCTGTGACTGGGAACAGGAACTGAAGGTCTCATGGTGGGTCTGAGTCTCTGCTTGACACAGTGGGCATTCACAGGGGATTCTAGTGCTTCACAAAAAAGTTATTATTTCAGGAGAAAAAAAGAGAAAATTGTTAAAAATGAAGCATTACGTAACCTTATTTTCAGATTAATTTACAGCCTCTTTGGAGGGTGAAAATACTACTTGTTAATAAAGATAAGTGATGAAAAATATTAGCCATGGGTGGTTGTCCATGGACGTGGTCATACAGAGCAACTTCTCATTATTAAAATAAAAAATATACCAATGTTATTTCTTCTACTTCTACAATGGGAAAAAACTAGTAGGAAATTAGTGGGAAAAAATAAAAGCAGATTTTACTTATTTTAATTATGTAACAATTTTTTGTTTACTTGCTTTACTGGAGGACCACTGTACAAACTGTACAGGTCGCAGGGTTTCTTTTGTGGGCATGATGGATATGTTTTAATTCTTTTCCTGCTCTCTGTTAGAATTACTCTCAAACTTGCTTTAACATATGCAAGGCCTTCCCTTCCCTTCCCTTCCCTTCCCTTCCCTTCCCTTCCCTCTTTGCTTTATTGAGAATTTTAGAAGCTGTTCATGGATGGCTAAAACACAACCATGACAAGTGTTTGTGTCTAGAGGTGATCTGCTGCATGCTCTGGCTCTTAAACATGAAAAAACAAGTGACAGGTGATGCAAACCTGTCTGTCTTAGGGTCATCCTGAATCCTTAAAAATTCTTCCATTTTCTTTGTCAGGAGTGGTTAAATTGACACAAAAGGTTGAAGCTGCAAATATTTGTTCTCCAGCTAGAGTTATTGGAGCTCCTGTATGGTCTGTCTGAGACAGGGCAGTTCAGCCTGGGACTTTTTGGCAGGCGCTGTGAGATGCTGATAGCAGCAGTGGGGAAATGTCAGCAGGTGCTCACTTGGGCAGATCTTTAATCTGAGAAGTGCAATTTGGTGTTTGAGTGGCAGATTTAAGTGACAGAATGAGACTCAGGCTGGGCTCTGCTGACACACTGTGTGCTCATTAATTCAGTCAGGATAAAACATAAATTACAATTTTGCCACTGAGGCACTGCTGGGATCATCTCTGTCACTTACCTGCATTAGAGAACCAAAGAGAGGCTCTTTGTGCCCCTGAGTTAAGTTTATGTGACTGGATCACTTTTCGCTGCCTTCCATTCCTCTTTTGTGCTGTTCTCCTTGACCACCTGCTTTACAGTCCTTCTGGAAGTTAGGGGCAGTTTTCCTTTTATGTTCCCCCTTTTCTTCCCTGCTCAATTCTTATCCATTGCATGGTGCCTGACTGTACTTCATTAATAATTATTCCACACAATGTCCTCCTTTCCAGCCTCTCCCCACCTAGAAAACGCCTGTTAATCAGTCTGTCTGTCATACTCATTATTCATAAACAGACACATGCCACAGCACGGAAAACAGACTATCTGTCTTACTTAAGAACATCCTAGATCTTAAATAAAAGAGACATAACACTGCAAAACACCCAGGACTTTGACAAACAAGGGAAAGAGTGGAAAAATGGATCATCACATGAAGTAGGGATTTTCCATTCAGAAGCCTCACTCCAAGGCTGGCAGTGAAAAACAAGCAATGGTCAGAAGGGAGAAGAAAAATAATCCTATTTCTTTCTTTTGAAATAATCTCATGTTCCAATATTCAAACCCATTCCATTTTGGAATTTACTTGCCATGCTGTCAGCTGTCTCAGAGCACGGTTAAGACAAAAACTCTCACATTATTTTGCAGAGTGTGATAAAGTGGGAGTGGAAAGCAGAGGAAAGCACAAACAGAGGATGCAGCTATTGTAGAAAATTAAAAGGAAATGAAGGCTGCAGGGAGCCTTTGTACCAATAGCTTATTTTATCCATCTTGCATTCGTTTCTCAATCTCATTTTACTACACCTCTATTCAGGTAAATAAGTCTAAAATTTATATAGACAAAATGTAAATGCTCATTATATTACAGATCTGCTCAAGAACTATTAATGCTTGAGTTCTACAGAAGAAACTGGAAAAGAGTTATTTACTCTGAAATGGGCTTCCACTATCAGAAAAAGATCATTTCTTAAAGAGAACTTCAAATTAAAGGTGTCAGTTTTTGGAATGTGAGTTTGGTTAATTTCATTTTAAGAAAGAGGCTGCCCTGAGTTTTGCACTGTTTCTCAATAAGTAAAAAAAAAAAAAAAAACAAACAGATTTTGGGGCAAGCTCCCCTATCTTCAGATTTCAATTAGACATATGTTTGAACCATAAAACAAATTCTTACTAAATTATCCTAAAACACAAATCTGGAAGGTGTGGAGTGACTGACCTCTGTGGTGAAGCAACCCTGCATGAGCTTTGATCTTCCAAGACCTGCAATTGCTCGCAAGGATTCCTCCATCCCTGTTCCTTGGCACCTGGTTCTCCCTGCAGCCCCCGAGTGAGGAGCTGCTGTGTGGTGCAATAAACACCCTGCAGGGTACAGGAGATGATGCTGGCTCAGGTAATGAGTGATCCCACCTGCAAACATTTACTTTTGTGGGTTCTAGGAGGACCTGGGCTGTGTCTGGGGATGATAAGAGCATTGAAGGGCCACTTGGATGGCTTCAAGTACAGAATTGTTTGGCCTGATGTTGTTTATCACTGAGTGTGAATGAAGACCGAGTTCCAGTAACTGAATTAACTTTCCTGTTTCAAATACATTTATTTTACTTAGAAGATGTGGGATATGTATGGATTCTTATTTTGCTGGAGTGATGGATGAAAAGAGGAAAATCTTACAGTAAAGTGGATTAGTCTGAAGTTCTAATCTTTGCATATGTGCAGACATTAATTGAATAACTGGAACAAAATTATGTTTAACACAGTGAGTTGCATGATCTTTTTAGTGAGGAAAAAGAAGTGCCTGCTAATGATAGTGCTGAATAATCAATGCTGAAAATCGAAAAAACCTTATTACCAAATTAATCTACTTTATTACCTGTCCGTATTTGCTCAGCTATTGTAAAATACTACATTAAGAATCCAGCTTGACTAAAGTAGTAACAAAGAAAGGCAAGGTATCGATAGAAGATTCCAAAGGACTTAATATTATATGATTTTCAGCCTTGGGTTATAAACTGTGACCTCGGGTGAAGTGCTGCACTTTATATATTTAAAGAACTCTTACTTTGTCAGTGGCCTTGCCACTCATGTTGTAAATTCATCTGGGAAAAAAAAAATATTCTTCATCCATTTTACCTCCATGTGTCATTATGTTGCTAGACAACCTGATAATTAGATTAATTTGTGCTGGTTGTTGTTTAATTATTATGCCACTCAAGTGCTTAATGTTTTCAAATAAATATCCATTGCCATCCTTGAAGCAATTTGATAACTCAATGAGTTTTCAGACATTGTATTTGTAATGAGCCATCTCTTCTAAAGCAATCAGGTGTTTTCATCTCAATTCCCTTATTCTTGGTCGATTTTCATTGGGATTTTTTCCACCTAAATCCATGCTACTATTGCTGTATTGCTTTCTCATATAAAATCTTCTCCAGTGATCTCCAGTGACAAGAAAATCTCTGGGTCTGATGTAACTTTCATCCATTTTGTGGTAACACTTTTTAAAAAAAAAAAAGCTTTGAAAAATGAAATTGAATTTTATTTTCCCTGAAAAACATGGTATTTGACCTTCTGGTTTTTGACTCAACTGTTCTTTTCATTAAACAACACACAATTATACAGGTTGTTTTCATGGGCCAAGGTAGGGTTCCTTTCCTCTTCATTGTTCTCCACATTTTTCTGTTGAAATAAGCTAAGACAAGATCTCACTGTTACTTCCAGTAATCTCTCCTCTCCAAAATAAATTTGTTGGAATACATTCTGCAGGTATTAATCTAAATTTCTAGCCTTATTCTGCTACACTCCTGTATATACCTATGAGATTAAAGACTTTTCTCTTTTCCTTGTAAAAATAACTGTTACAGTTCCTTCTGTATCTAAAAATGAAAAGCAAAAAAATAGGAATTCAGGACCAAATTCAATCAGCAGTCCCAGTCTCAGTTTTTGATAGTGATTTGTTTGCACAACCATGGCTGTGTAGCAGGTCACAGAACTGCAACTGCACTGTCAGTTTTTATGCTGCTTCAACCAGTGTGAGAAGTCAAAAAACTGTACTAGAAATACCTCTGATCTGCAGGGACAAGGAAAGGAAGACTCAATTAAATGGATTGAGAGAGGATTTTGCAGAGTTTTAACCAGTCTGGTGGCAGCCAGACTCTAGTTTGACAAAGTATTAAATATAGCTTTAAATCAAATGAAGAAACATGCAGTTGGTTCATCCAGTTTAGGACCTGATAACAGGAGGGAGTAAAGAAAATATAAATAGGAATGAAACTCTGTGAAACCGAGGAATTACCTTGATTTCAGGCTGAAAGTACATTTTCTCAGTAGTTCTTGCACACAGATTACAAATCACTGAATACACTTTATGTATTTATTTTATATTTGAAGAAAAGCAAGTAGACTTAGGAAGAAATGTTGAATTATTTCTTTGAAATAATTTCCAAGCTGCCTTTGGATCTGTACTGATCTCCTCACTGCTTTCCATGGAGTGTATTGATGGGAATTGAGAGCAGCGCTCTGTGAGAGGTGCTGGAGCAGTAAGGAACATTCTCCTTGTGCCATTCCAGGGCAAATCTGCTTAGCACAGAGAGCTGAAAATGAGTTGTGAGCTGAGAGAATTTGATTGAAATGTCAGAGTACTCAGAGCCCTGTGGAGTTCCCACAGAAGAGACTTCTGCAGCAAAGGATTGTTTTGACAAAGGAGTCCTGCTGTGTGAAATTTGCGGCTGCACCTTGTGATGAGTTACCACATACTCGGCTGAGAAAAATTCCTGTCACTACTTGGATCATGAGACATTAGCAGGGAATATTGCTCCAAAGCCAAAGTGTTCTTCCTAAATACAAGTGTGCTCTTAAAATCAATATATTTATGTGCAAGGATTGGCCTGTTTTGTGAGCTTTGAAGTCCGTTCGGGGGAATGACTGCGACATTTCTGAACTTAAAATAAGAAATTCAAATGCAGAATGAAGCAGCACATACAGCAGAAGCCAGAGGCATTATATGCAGCAAAAAGAAAAACAAACTGAGCTGAGGTCTCTCTGGGACCTGTGCTGCAGCTAATAAAACTAAAGATCTGGTAATTTACCGTGTCTGCTTTCTGAGAGGGTGACGAGCACAGCTGGTACCCTGAATTTGCTGCAGTGACCGTGAAGGATGCAATCAATTGGGAGTTTGATCTTCTAACTGAATCTACGCTTGGCAGTGAATTTTAAAAATGCATTTTCTTAGTTTCTTTTGAAATAAAAAATGGAAGCAATCTTGACACTGATCAAACAAGAAATACTAGCATGCATATGTATTTTCTTGCATGGTGGCTGGTTGAGACTTGGAGCCAGGAAATAGTTTGTTATATCTGCGCCGAGAAGTTGGAATTACACTTAGCATTCGTCTTCCCTTTGATTTACAGAAAATGATGCACTCAGTACTTCATGCAGAGCCTGGTAAATTAATGCATTCAGATTTTTATTTGTTTGTAGCTTTTCCCCCTCTGTTTATTGAGGCACCAGCTACAGCAGGCAGCTCTGCCTCCACCAAGAACATGCAGCAAGGTCTCTGCTGGAAGCTGTCTGTTCAGGAAGAAGGCATCTTCCATGAGGAGAGGAAGCAGTTTGGGGGTCTGAAAAGTAGAGCACACATCACGTCGCCTTTTGGGGATGTGGGGAGGAGCTGATGGCTACAGGCTCCTGCCAGCCCTCCACGTGTCCCCGGCCAGGCACCAGCAGAGCAGGGAGATAAAGCTGCTGGGAGCTCCTGTCTGATGGACACCTCTCTGACCCTTCTGATGGAGCCAGGCCCTCAGAAGGTGCTGCTGAAGGAGGGCTCTGTGTGTCTGACCATGGCAGGAGGTGAGGTATGAAAGGAGCTCATTTCCATATTTTCCTCTGGCTGGCAAAGAGCTGGGGCTCACAAAAACTAGAAGGACTTCACAGTGACCAAAGATAGGCTGAACTTGGAGTTTTTTCTCAGCTCATCTCTCTGGCGAGGCCTTCAATATCATTGCAACTGCAGGAAAATCCATTACTTCCCTGACTGCTCAAGCTGCAAGCTCTCACCATAACGAATATCTCTTCACTTGACACCTTGGCTAGAAGTGTTCTGGAGGAAGGAACTATTATTTTTGTGTGGTTTCAATTTGGCACTCAAGGAAAGCCTGATAACAAGCTAATATCCAACTTGCTGGAGGAAAGGCTCCGTCACTGGAATGAAAATGTGAATTACTGGTACAAACCCGAGTATAGATTTTCAACTTTGTTCTTGCAAGTACATGGCTGGAAAAGCCTGTCGCCCTAAGTTTGCCTGATTTTCAGTGTCTGCATTTTATTCTCATGCAGCTTCAAGAAAACCATGTATATTTTTAGAACTTATCTATTTTGTTTACACATTTCTTCTCTGGGAGGAGAAATATGATTGATGGTGATGTTCACCAACAAGGTGGCAACCTGTGTAACCAATCTTTTGCCTTCTGATCAAAGTGTATATAAGATGGAGTCAGAAAATTAAAATAAGACTTTCCTGCCTGACCTTCTGCTGCCTGCCTCATTCTTTGTGTGTCATGAACAGCGACATCAGCCTTTTCTATGCTATTGGTATCATCTCAGGAACTCGGGGTCCAACCTTTCCTGGGTAAAATGGGGAAAACAGCAATTGTTCTTCTTTTGCATGTAGAAACATATCCTGTCCAGAGTAGAGATCCCAGCACACAGTCTCCCATCCTGAAACCCTACATGAATTCATTTTGCCCAAAAACATCTGCAATGTTGTCACGTGGCAAGGGGTCTGGAGTTTAGTAATGTTTGAATGCTTGAACTGGGAAACAGTTTCTCAATCTTGTATTTCAGCATCTCTTTGGTTTTATTATCTCTCCTCTGCCTGCCTTTAAACGCTTCTAATAAACCACAGAAAATATTTGGCCATCCTTTTCTTTCTCAAATCACATCTTGTTGCAGTCAAATTTCTCCAGGGTTTGGTCTTAGCTTGGCTATGAGATATGGCTCAGTTTGGATGCTTTTCTGAAGTCATCAAAACACAATGGAGCAGCCAAAATTTGCTTGAGAACTCCTGAAAACAGGCTGTCTCATGAGCTTTCTAATGTTTTTGGCTTCCAGTCAGACTGGAAATGCTATGGAAACAACACTTATGACAGTCCAACTCCCAGCTGCTTCCAGACTCATCATTTGGGAAGGAAAAAACACAAATTAATTGCAAACAAACTCAGCAAAGATTCAAGCATGGTCTTAGGTAAATTCCAGTAGTTCCACATCCAGTCAGACCTGGTTTTCCTGCATCTTTTAACTTTAGGGAGTGATGACCACATGGAGTTCTTCTGCTTCAGGTTTGCATTTTCAGAGGTGTTCAGTTCTGGACTAAATCTTTTTTCTTTAAAGCTAGTGGGTAGAGTTTGGATTTCAGTAGGAGCTGAATATTTTGCAAATCCTATTCTGACTGCATTTTTGATCAAAGGCACTTCCACCTCATGTTCCTAAAGCAATGTGCATCAAGTTTCACTGCACTGCCTGTGAGATGGGCACATTGGTGGGGAATGCTCGGCAGAAATCAAGTCCCTCTGGCTGCTTAAACCCTTTTGCCTCCTATTGGCATCAAAGACAGAGGAAATCAAGGCACTGATAATGCATCAAACCTCTTGAAAATCCTCAAGTTGAGCTGAAATTCATCAAGCTGTAGATTTCTTTCTCAGAACTTGAGAATGTAATCAGGATATGTATAAATCTAGATTGTGGAAGATTTAAAGGATCTGGGTGTTCAAGTAAAAGCAAAGTGATGAGCAATCTCTTTGATAACTATCGTGAGACACATTCAATCAATATGGAAGTTGCTCATTTCTCCACTAGAGCTTTCTCCTTCCCACATGCCTTGCATGGATCTTGGTAGGACGGAGCTGGCACAAACATTAGGCAGATCAGTGTATTTTGCACCTAGCTGAGAAATTTTTAATCTCTTCAGGCATGAGGATGGAGAGATTTAAAGAGGAACACTGTCTTTACAAAACCAAAACAGATGCAAATAAAAGAGCCTCAAGCCAAACAAAAACAAACAACAGAAGCCCCAGCAGGGCTGCTCCAGGTGTGGGGCAGCAGGTGGAAGCAGGGCAGTGCTCAGCCAGGATCCTGCAGGTGCCTCAGCAGCAGTGGGGGCGGTGTGAGGTCATTCATCCCCCCGGCTTCAGAGGGATTGCTCTGGTTTGCCACAACTGTCGGCCAGTCAGACTAGGAATGCTTCTTCTTTCACCGGGAATGAGGCTATTGTGCTTTTTACTGGAGGTTATTTGGGTGGGGATACTGGGGAACCAGGCACTGGTGTAAAGCAAATCCTTCTGGTGTGCGATTCCAGCAGTGTTTGGGGATGATCTGGGCGCTGGAAATGGGAACCCTGAGTGGATTTGGATGGAAGCCAAGGCACACGCAGAGTAACCACAGCTCTGCTGCCCCAGGGTGATGTGTTTAATTTGTTTTCCTGGCTGAGCCTTGGAGCTGGAATCCTGGATCAGCCCCGGGGTGGTGTCACTGGGCAGCTCCAACCTCCACTTGCTGAGCTGAGCAAAAGCTTCTCTGTGCCCACCTGAACAGGCAGTGCTGCTGGCTCAGGCTGCCTCGTTTGAAATGGTTTGTAACAATAATGGAAAAGCTTTCACACCTGGATGAGATTTAAAATGTTTAAACAGCTTAAATGTAACATGAATACGGCTTGAAACGAAACCCAAGCAGTTGAGGCAAAAAATGTTACATGATATTAAATGGTACCTGAATTACCTAAAGCATTTAAGTTTTCTGAAAGATCAAACTGGGGCTGGGCAGCCTTTGCCTTGCTGCCTTCTCACCATTCCACTCTGAGATTTGTGTAATATCTCCCTGCTCCTAGGATGTGCAGCTTGGCTTCGTTCAGAATTTAATTACCTAATGGAAATCTTTGCTGTACAGTGAATTTACGTCTCTTTGTCTTGCTGCTTGTGTTGCCGGTGTTCATGACATGTAAGACCTGACTTTCAGGCAGGGTAAACTACAGAAATCAAAATTACATTCCAAATGTAATTTTGATTACATAATTTTAACAGTGGGGTTTTCTTTTTTCCTTTCTTTGGAGTCATGTTTTTCATTAAATTTCAAAAAAATATTATATTTCCTGGGAAAATGTGAATTAATTTTATCAATTTAATAAAAAAGTCTTGGAAACATTTGTGTGTAAATTTCAATAGGATAGGTCACGACAGCTTGTCAAACTGTACAACTCTCAGCTTGCTTTTTTTTTCTTCTTTCACTATTTTTTTAACCAGATAGATAACCATGTGGAAGGAGAAAGATGAAAAAGAAACATCCATGGTATGCTATGACGGATCATTAATTTATGATGTGGTGTTATCCTGAATTTTGGAACTGATTTTCTCTTAGACCAGTACATTTCAGTCTTCAAAAATAAAATATGCTGTACCAGGCAGAATTCTGCTTGGCCATGTTGCAGGCATCATCTGTCTCGCAGATTTGTGCACATATGCTGCTGCAGAAATAAAAAATTCTTTGAATACAACACTTGTCAATAATTCAGGAATTGAAATAAACATAGAAATGCATTTAAACTGAAGAAATTCTGAGGTGTTCAAGCTGAAAAAAGATACACTTTGTATGCTCGAAAGTTTAGGCTGGTTTTTGTGCCAGTACAAATCTGAGAACTGCTAAAAAATTACGATCACTGCTTTATACTCTTTTTAACAATAATTTGAGCTAGTATTTTTGAAGTGCATAAAAATTTTGTAATCTCATTGCAAATCCACCTCACTTTCCTGAGCAACCTGTTTGGGGACAGGAGACTGAACCCTGAGGCTGTGAAATGCTGATTTATGGCCAACACGCTCAGCACCTTGAGGGATCAAACCCTTCATCCCAGGGATATCTACAGCACAGAGTTGCAAACATGCTCAGCTGTGGCTTTTTTTTGGTTTGTTGCTTTTTCTTTCAAACTTTGGTATTCGCAATATGTCTCATTCGGAAGATTTTTCACTACTTGCAAGCTTTCTTCTGCAGTTTTTCAGGAAGGTGATTAATTATAGCAAGTGGAAAGGGCACGAAGATTTATTCAGGCATAGTTTTAACAAGTGCAAATGTCAAAAAAAGAAGTTGAAGAAATTAAATGCAGGAGCAATCCAAAATAGAGCAGCCATGGTGACAAATTTACAGTAAGATGTAAAGATATTTGAATTCTGCACACTGTCCTGTGTGGCAACACCTCCTGGAATCTGGTGTGGATCCATAAGCTGCTTCCTCTGTGGCTGTGTCGCAGATGAAATCTGAAATGCAGAATGTATTGAGGGAAAAGTCTTGGCTCCATTTGCGTGATAGGTGATGAGTGAGATGGAATTTAATTTTAATTTTATTAGTTAATTTTAATCGGTTCTTGAAATTAAGTATTTGGGAGATTGACACCAAAGCGAATGGACAGAATTAAAAATCCACAGATCCAAACTTGAAAGTTCCCATTTCAGGTTGCTGTCAACAGAAGCATGAGGTTTTCCAGCCTTGCTGAACAACTTTTGAAAAGAATATTAGTTTGAGGAAGATACAAGAGAGACTGTGAGGTCAAGCTCTTTGCTGCTGAGTCTTAATCACAACTTTCATCTATTTGGTACACACAAGACACAGGCCGTGTTGTCCTCAAAAAATGGTACATGGAAAAAAATCATGCTGATTAGTTCTGTAATTTTTTTTTATTTAAATAGAAAGCTTTTTTTTTTCTTTAGAACATATTTGGGTATTTTACAGACAGATTGTCTGGTTAATTGTTGGCAAACTCAGTGCGTGGTGGGCGGGTGGGTGTTTCTGAAAAGAGAAATCTTGTCTCAAACATTAAATTCTAAGGCAGTTTTTACTGGAGGAAGGCAAATAGTCCATAAGGAGATTAATTCACTGCCTCAGTAATTGGGCTCAGCTGAACTGTGGACATCAAAAAGTTAAACTAAAAATGTGTTTCTTACGGACAAATTTCCTTATTAACAATGCTGAGCAGTGTCATATTGTGCATTTTGGAGACCCTGTTTTTGTGGACTTTTAGTGTGACCTAGCACTCCCCATCTCCCTCCTCTGATCCAGATCAAAAGTTCCCCACTCACAAGGCTGCTCTTGCTGCATCTGCCATCTCATATTAATTTTCAAGTGTTTCTTTAAAATTATTTCAAAGTCCTTCTAAGCTAGCCCTACTTATAATATTTACTCCCAAGCTTGGGATTGCTCTGTACCAGAGGCAGAAATGGTTGGATGCCTTTTTTAAGAAGAAAATCCAGCGAGTTGTGCCTCTTGCTTATTATTCCCTCCACTATTCACAGCTGCACAGCCTGACAATTAGGATAGTGAGCAGGTGGTGGGCATTTTCCATCATTGATTTAACATGGAAAATTTCATCTGTGTAGCACCATTTTTGTGTTCCTTGGATTTCTAAGAATGTTCTCTTTAAGTTATCAAGTCTTTATAGCTTGGAGAGAATTAGGGAGAGTCCTGAGAACACCCTTTAAAAGTTAGTTGAAAATAAGATTTAAGGCTGAACCACAGAAAATTTCAAATACACTGATAGATGCAGTTGGGGGTTATTTTTTTCATGAACAAAGTGTCTTTGATGCCTTAATATTGCTGCTGAGAAAGGACAAGTTAAACTCAAGTGACAAGAAGTCTCTTTCAATCTTTTCAACATTATTCTTGTTGCTTGAGCTTGACAGAGAGGGCAGAATCCACAAGTCCATCTGCAGTCCCAGGACAGGAAGACTCTCCAAAAGTCATCCTATCTTGTGTTCAGGATGGCAGTGAAAGATCAAATTACCAGATTCTAATTAATTATTATGTGTTTCATTGTGTTGCACTGTCCTCCTGTTGTGTTGGTTGTTGGGTGTTGAGCAGTTGATTGTAAATTAAGTTCTTGTCTTTGTGTCATCACATTGCATTGGACACATCATTGAATCTGTGGTGGTTTTTTCTATATTTAAAACATATTGGGGAGGAGGTTTGTGTCTATCAAATTAAGGAGGAAAAATAGTTAGAGGAAGGGAGGAAAGGAAGAGGTTCTGCAGCAAATAGAAGCAAAATCCCACATGTGTTTGAAAGAACTGTAGCTCATTAGTGGGCTCATGTTTTTGTTCCTCTAGGTTTGCAAAGGATTTTATATCTATCTGCTGGCAGGTGGGTGTGCATTTTCTGGAAGAAATTGTTACCCAGGGTTGGTAACTGTATATAATTGATTTATTTCCGCGAATAATTTCAATGCTGAGAGTTGCACTGCAGTTTGGAATAGATCACCCCGTCGTATCTGGTTGGAGACACCACTCCTTACAATTCCACTGCTTCTGAATTTCTCCTCCTAAAAGAAGCAGAAGAAGCCTTAGGAAACGAACAGCACTAACTATTCTTTTGTAAGATTAAAAGCAAAGAGCAAGAGTTGAGGCCAGAGGGACACTTAGGATGGGTAATATAATTTAGAACTTGTTCACTCTGCTTTGCTTCTTGCTAATTTGGTTTAAGACGTTTCCTGATTCTGTCACTGAGATTTACCACGCAGTTCCCCTTCCAGACAGGAAGGAATTTTCCACTGCTGCTGGAGCAGTGGGAGAGCAGATGGCTGAGCTCTGGGGAGGGCAGTGGCTCCTTGGCGCAGCAAGGGAGAAGGTGGCGTGAGGAAGGGTCCCCAGAGCCAGAGTCCCCTTGGGGTGGCACACACTGGAGTGCTGCTTCACCAGTGCGTGACAAATCGTTTCCACCACATCAGGAAGGCCACAAAATGAAGGGAAATACTGTCACTTTGTGCTAATCTTGTAAAGTATCTGATTCTGGGGCTCAGTACATTCAGGAATGAAGTGCACTTCTGAAAGCACCTCCTGGTCTTCTGCATTGATAGAAAGCCCTTCATTAAGTTTTCCCTCAAATAATGCATAAAATGAGCTGCATGAGGATGCTCTGATTTCACTCTACTTTAACACTCATGTTCCCTTGATTATCCCAAGTCCTGCAGCACACTGTGGCAGTGGCAGTGGATAACGTTTTAAAAGTGTTTTAGAGTTGACAAGACAGAGATTTATTACTGGATAGATTTTTTTCTGTCTTGGCATCAGTGTGTGTCACAAAAGTGATGGGATTTCTTGGCTCTGCTGTGTCCTTCTGCTTCTCATCCATCCCCACCTTATACTCTCTCCCTCCCAGGGCTAGCCAGATATGTCAGTTCAGATGCCAAATGAAAAAGTGGGTGCAGGAGGAAAGTAAAAACAGGAAAACTGCTTGAGTTTGGAGGAAAAATAACTTCTTCACAATCTATTTTTTAATTGGGAAATCTGGTTATATTGAAATCACTTTTTACATTAAATTATGGATCTCCAATTCCATGATCAGTGGAGTTCTCCCCAGAAGGGATGAGAGCTCTCACTTCTACACATTGAATTTATCAGACAGTTCTTTCCAAAAGCCACCACTGAAGGTGTTTCCCTGGGTGTGAATTGCACTTCCTGGGTGTAAATGTAGTGCACAAGAGCCTGGTAATCCCTTCTCCTTTTTCCTAATGACACTGCACCTATTTTTTTTTTCTTTTTTCTTTTCCCTTCATTTTTTTTAATGCAGCAGTACATGGTAGAACTGCAAATTTTGGCCTTTAGGGCTCTGCTGAAAGCCCTAGCTATGCAGTTCAGTATTTCTGCTTCATATCGTGTAATGAATTGTATTTCTGAGAGAACAAATACACATTTCAAACATAATCATTCATAGAAAAAAAATTTATGTTTCATTTATTATAAATGAAACCATTCTCTTCATATTTGCAATTTTGATCTTAACACAGGAATAATAACTTCAACAAGAGCAACAAAATAAATATCTCTTTACTCCATACTAAAGGAAATACAAAGTTAAGAGGATGAAACAAAAGCTCTCTTGGCCAATCCCACACCAGAACAAATTCTAGAGTTGAAAAAAAATGATTGATTTTTAACTTATATTACAATTTCCCCTCAGGCTTTGCCCACATAATTAAAACCAAAACAGTCTTCTCAAGAAATGTCTTTTTCCAAGAAATGGCAAAGATTCATGTGGTGAAAAGGGCAATTGGCCACCGAAGTAAGAAATTTCTGTTGGTATCAGAAATAAGTGTTTTGGGCTTCTTATTGCAAACTGATGCTTGTTTGTGTTAGTTAAATGGTCATTTAGCAGCATTTGAAGCATCTATTTGTAGTTGTACCTGATGTGCCCAATAAAACTCAGCTTTGTTCTGAAAACCATGGTTATGCAGAAAAAACCGTGCCATCTCCATCACATGGCCCCTCTGAGATTAAACCACACTCCCAAACCTCTTGTTTGCCTGCGCTTAAGGGATAGAATTTATTTCATCAGATGAACAATGATCAGCTTAATTTTGTAACTGAATTTTCTCAAATGCATTATTTATGCTCATTACCTCGTGAAAATCAGTGGGAGTTCACATACAATAAGCTGAATAGATGAATATTAGTGTTTGACATGCTCTGCAACACTTAGTTTGGACCTGCACTAAAAGCAAAATAAAGAGCTGATATTTTCCTTTTTATTTGCAGTGCCCAGTGAAGCAGAGTGGAATTACTGGGATTTGTTATTTGCATGCCATAAATCTGAAATAAAAGTCAAGTCTTTGTAGAAAAGAATTTGGATTATAGCACAGTAGCTTAATGATATTGTACATACAACATTTACATGTGTATTTATTTTTTGGAAGGGCTTTCATCATTTACCCATATAATAAAGCAGAGTATTCTGCTGCATCAAAAGATAAGGCAATATAGATGATCTGAGTGATAATCCAAGATGGGGATCAGCAGTTTATATCTTCAGTAGCAGTCCATGGGGAGGTACAGAAACCATCTGCACCCCAACCATGTAATACAGCTCCACACATCAGTTATTTACTGCAAGCTCTTCTTTGATCCTGTGTGTGGAATTGCCATTGATCAGAAGCCCCAGCTCAGCTCAGCAAGCATTGGATGTCTCACTTTCTTCAAAATCAGTCTGGAAATCTTCCCAGGGACGCATCTGCTCCTTTAATTTGCCACAGAGATGAAGAATTTGTGAAGAAAATTAAAGCTGGAATAAACATCAAGCATCCTAAATCTTCATGCTGTTGTGGTAGAAAATGTGTGTAAAGCAAGTGGAAAAATATCCAACAGATGTTCTGCTTTTAACCCTAAACTGTAACTGATCCCACACAAAATGAGAAATTTTGTCCATATGGAAATAATCCCTTGTTTCAACGATTTGTTTGTGATAGGATGTTCTTCCATGAGTGCTACTGGCAGAATATCAGTTACCTTAAATGGGAAAGTATTTACTTATCCAAAGGAAGGTTTTCTCACTTCTCTGTTTTTATATCTGCCTTTCTATTCTCCATTGCATATATCCAGAGGCCAATTTTCTGGACTTTCAGAGGTCCTCTGCTACTTAGCATAGCCAGGTATCCTCAGTGCAGCCCAGGAGAGTGTAGTGCAAAAGAAATAGGTATGGCCCAATACTGAAGGGATATTTTACTTGCCTGGGACATTCTTAAAATCTTATCCCACTGTTCCCTTTGTCCCATGATTTTCTGGCTTTTGGGGTTTTTTTTTAACCATAACATACCTTTGTTTAGGAAGGGTTCTGTTTAGGTTGCTCCAGTCTCACCTCTGTAGGTCCAGCCCATGCTATGCTCTTCTGAGGAAAACTCAATCATGCAATCACAGAATAGTTTGGTTTGGAGGTGGCCTCACCCAGAGCAATCCCCCTGAAAGAGCAGGGACATCTCCAGCTCAGTCAGATTGATCAGATCCAACCTGACCTTAAATGTTTCCAGGGATGCAGCACCCACCACCTCAGTGGGTGCCAGTGTTTTACCACCCTCACTGGGAAAAAATTCTTCCTTCTGTTTAATAAAAATTGATATAAGTTTAAACCATTTCCTCTTCTCTTCATCCCTCCCAAGCTTTTGCAGCACAGTGCAAGAGAGACTTAAATGAGTTCTGTTTTTACTCCTGGTTCAGAGCTTGCTCTCCTGCTCCTGCTGCTTCCATCCATCTCATTTTTCTAAAGCAACTCATGGCCCTGCCAGCTGGGGTGACCTGGTCTGTGATGGGGACAATAAGTCATAATCAGCTAACTTGAACATTAAATCTGGCTGTGGTCTGGACTGAAAACTTTCCGTAAGAAGCAGGAGAAATGATCCAATGGGAGCCTGCACAGAGTTTTTTAGGCTTTCTGCCAAGGTGTCATTTGAACCCGTGCTGCTCTCCTCCTCTGGAGTAACTTGCTCCAGGCTGTGGAGGGAGTTTGCAATCAAATTGAGGCCAGAAATTTATATGCCTTGAGGTCTTGTTGCTTCACTCTGACAAGGTCATTTCCCGCTGGCACACAGGAGACCACTTTGGCTGAGATTGTGTCTGTTCCCACTGAGGACACCTTATGTTTTCCCCCTCTCACCTTTCAGTTTCTCTGTCTCAAAGTCCTCGGCACTTTTCTCGTTTCCTCTCCCTGCAATGGCCTTGCTGCTGCTCCCCTGTAAATCACCAACCTCCAGAAATCATTTCCTCTGCCTCTCCTTCCAGCCTAGCAGGTGCAATGTCCTTGCTTTGAGTACATGAAATACAGACTTTCAGATAACATTTCGGGTCGTTTGGGGGTTTTGGGGGAGAGGGTTTTTTTGGTGGTTAATGGTGTGGAACCAGGATTATTGCAAATAAATCCTGCAGCTTTGTTGCTTATTACTTGCCTGTAGCTGCAGGCTACAGAGTGGCCTGCAGACTACAGAGTGAATGTTTTTCCACTTCTTTTTTCTGCAACATCATATACAAGGTATTCACAAAAGATCAGGGTAAGAGTTAAGATGCTTTATTGAATTCGAAAGGGAGAAAAAAGTGGTTGCTTATGTAAGTTATTTCTTTTTGTTTTCCTTCCAACCCAAGAAAAGGACCCTTAAAATCAATTTACTCAAAATAATCATGATGCTGAGCTGTAAGTCCATGGTCTGGTCTGGAGTGACTGCCCTGGGAAAGGGACAGTTTGTAAATGCAGATGCTGTTTTCTAATTTAATGGAACCTTGAAGGAAAATAAGTGAAAACCTGCCCCTTTTTTTATAAAAACCAGATTTTCTCATAGTATTATGCAGTTATTTGAAATAGGAGGATCGAATCCCTTTTTCATTACTCAGACTGTGTGTGGTGAAAGGAAACAGCCTTGCAAGTCAACTGAGTGGCATGACTAGCTACAAACCTGTAATAAAGCCCAGGCAAATTGGGGTAGTCTATGCTTTTTCCACCGCAGTGACCCCAAGAACCAGTTCAGCTTGAACCCTTTTAGTGCATTTTGACAGAAGAGATCCATTATAGCTGAACTTCCTGAGAAAATTTTAGAGCTAAATTTAGGTGAATCAGAAAAAAAAAACCAAAACATTTCTCTCTAACAGATTTTGGGAGTGGACTAAATATTTCCTGGAAATCAACTATACTTGGGGCACTAGTACTCCACATGTACCAGAGCCTGATTCTGCATTTTTAGGAGTTTATCTAAAAATGATAGCTTTTCTGCTCTTCCTCCTGTGCAAGTGCTTTTTCTGGGAGCAGCTCTCGCAGCTGTACCCACAGCTGGAGCTCTGAATGAAAAGCAGATCAAACACGTCCTCGTTCTTGTTTCTGCAACAAAGAGGGAGGATGCACAGAAAAGCTTTTATCCAAATTGTCATGTTCAGAGAACTTTCTTTTTGTTATTTTCTTGACTCGAAGCGTTACTTCCATTTTCACTTTTCTGCTTGACTGAGAAGATGACTGGTGTGAAGGTGAGCGATGGTGGAACAAGGACTGACATCCTGGAAAAAAAAGCTGCTTCTGTGCCCGTGCTACTGAAGAGAAAACTTTCAAACACAATATCATTACAGGGAAGCAGATGGATGAATACCAGAAGATGTTTACATTGGTCTCTTAAACCTTGGGTCTTGCCAATGGTTTGATAATGCTATGCTAGTGAATAAATGCTTTATTTGACAGGCGTTTTTCACTAAAATTTACTATGTTTGGGTCTGGTTCTTGTGGGGTGCAGTGTAGATTTCACAGAAAGTAAATTAAAAAAAGAGTAAAGGCTGCCTCTAAACAAAACTTTCTTGCTGTAGAACTTGTTTGAAGTCAGAGTACTACAAATAAATTACTAACGATGAAGTTTCTTGAACAAAAAAAATGCATCTAAAAAGTAAAGGTGGAGAAAAACCACACAGATTTTTCTTTTATACAACAATTGTAAAACTAAAACCACCCTGCAAAGCTCCATGTGCTTATTCTGATTTCACTTGTGCACAGAGGACACCATGTTCTTGCGCTGAAAGGCAGAATACAGGGGGCAAATGATTTTTCTAGGGAAGCACATGTCCTGCAGGTGGGCAGGGAAGATGTGTCCTCACCGGGTTTACAGCCAGCTGACCTGGCCTCCTTAGTCAGGGCTCTCTGTTGTCTGTGTCATATTTTCCTTGGTGCAATCCTGGTTCTCCCCTCTGATTATTATGATCTTTTCTCCAGGTTGTGGTTGTTCCCTGATTTATGCCTAATGTCCTGTGATATCTGGAAAATACAGAAGCTCTCCAGACTCCATCTCTTTCCCTTTTAAAGGTTTTAAAGGTTTGAGTTTCATCCGCATGGCCATGGATTGTTACACGGGAAAAAACCATTGGAGGATCCTTAGAAATAACATTGATATTACTCATTGTCTTTCACTTCAGAACTCCACTTTCCAAGACATCCTTTCCCCATTTCTCCTTCCTTCTGTCTTATAGTTATTTAAATCCAGGTGTCCACTTTTCACTGGTTTTCAAGGTCTTTTTCTTTAATGCCATCATCTGAGGGTGGATAAACCAGAAGGATCATGAGTCTCTCACAGAAATGAAAGTGATAAGGAAGAGCCAGCTTGATGCTGACTTGCTTTCTGGAGCCTGTGGGAGCACAGAGGAAATGCAGGGTTTGGCTCAGTCTGAGCAAAGGCTGCCTTGCAGCACCTGGTGAAAGCCAGCTGGGGTTTGTGTGTCTGGTGCCCAGTGTGGGGCTCCGTGGCCTGGGGGACTCTGAAGGGACATCGGGGTTAATGGATCTCTCAGCCTCTTCTCTCAGCACAGCCCTCCTGCTGCTTGGCAAGGGAAGGGCTTTGCCTCTGGAGACCTTCCCCACCATCACTGCTGCAGTTCACCCTTCCTACCAAAGGGCAAAGCCAACACAGGAGCACAGCAGAAGGCTCCAGACTCCCCCTGATCACTGGCTCTGGGAGCGGTGTCTAGACAGGAAACCAAAATTTCACTCATGCTGCCTGGGTAATCCATGGGGGGATTATGATCTGCTTCTGGAAAATCCATGCCATGGACCTGTTTAGTATCTTCTAATTGAAATCTAAAATGTGTCATGAGGTGGTAAGAAAAAGATGTTTCTATTCTTTAGTTTCCTTAATTTTCTTTAGTTTCTCCCTCATACCTCATTAGGCTCAGCAGCTCTACTATGAGATACTATTTACATCTTTTCCTTATTTACAATTGCTCCCACTATTTCAAAAATAATGTATGGGCGGACCAAGTTGGAAAAATATTGCACAGAGAAAGCAGGATAGCCTTAATTAAACAAATTAATGTTTGTCTAGTCAACGTGATTAACTTTTGTCCCTGCAACACCCTGAAATGATAGCACTAACAAATATTGCTAGGCATTTTAAAATTAAATTAAATGCTCCTTTGATTACATTAAAGATAATGCATTTTAAACCTAGTCCTTCAGGAGCTGTTGCTCTCCAGTGACAGCACTGATCAATTTGCCTTGACTTGCCCTGCAGGAGCAATCTTTGAGTCTCCTTGAGCCATCATTTGATCAAAGGGCATTTGCAACTGGGCTATTTGAGCAGTCTGAGTCGTCATCTTAATGTAAAGGTCCCAAGGGAAAGGAAAATGAGAGTGAGAGTGCTTGTGCATGGGGTAATAAATTGATCTGACTATGGGGATAATTATACACAGGTAGGAGAAAGCAAAAGGTTTGGACAAAAAAGCCTTGCTCTTAACAGCCTTGATAAAGAGCTCTTTGAGTTGTTATTTTTCCAAGAAAACCAAATCACAGCTACCAATTATTGCTCCCTGCAGGGGAAAAACAATTCCTGGATTACACATGCAGGATTAGAGAGAAGTCTGGCGCCCTCATTTCTTCCACCATAGAAGGTGTGCACTGAGTATGTTCTTGACAGGGAAATGAAGGCTGTAAGGAAAGGATATCTTCTGGATGAACTAAAATATAACATTAATGAAGTTGACATAAATATACATGTATTTGCTGACACATGTAAACCAGTTTTTACTTGGAAGGATTTTTGGCATTTCTAAAATAAGTCATGGAGAGCCTATTTCAAAATTATTTATAAAACTTGAAATCTTGATATTCTGTCTCAGACTTGTCTTCTTTTCTTTCCCTGAAATGCCAGGGGTATATGGTTATTTTTAAGGTGTTGAACTCAGTTTGGGAATCTTTTTCTTTTAAGCCAGCAAACCGTGGTGACTTTTTCCAATGAAAAAAGTGTTATGATTAAAAGCTTATAAGTCAAAGAGCAATTTCCTGGATAATGGGATATTTGAAAACGTGTGCTGCAGTGGCTTCAAATATTGTGGTCATGCAGAGCAGGAGTTGAGTTGCTGCAGATCTCTCTCTGTTTTCTTGCTTAGACACTGGCCTTTTTGAAAATTCAATTACACAGATGCAAAATCCTCATTCTAACAGCAATACAGACAACGCAGGGATAAATGTATGTGTGGGTGGGTGTATTAATGTACACACACACACTGAGGGAAAACTAATATATCCACGTTGTTTATGTAATTCCAGTGTTAGCTGCAGGAGCAGGAACTGGATGTCTCCAAACAAACCATGTAGCCCACATCCTCAGTTCCCTGGCACGAGATCACAGCCCTGCAATTTGAAGCAGGTGACGCCTCCTGTGACAAATGAGCCAATGGAGGAATTAAAATCTCCAAACAGCCCTTTTCAGAAGGAAAATAATCTGGTCACCCCAATTCCTGGCATGAAAGAAAATCACGAAATGTCAGCACCACTCTGCTGCAAAAAAAAAATTAAAAACATTTAGGGGAAAAGTAAGGTAGGTTGGTCTCATATGAGGTGCAATATTATTGCAAAGCATAAAATCCCAGAAATCAAGTATGTTGAGCAGAACACCAGAATGGAATTTAGGATGCAAAATAAAAGCCTTTATAGCTTCATTTTGAATTTGGAGACTGTATTAGGGATGAAGTTTAGTATTAAGGCTGCAGCTTGACATATCCCAAGGATTTGAAGCCTAAAGCTTGAAGTTCTCATTTATCTTTCTATTAAGCTCTTTGACAACTTTCAGAAAACCAGGCAGTTGAAACTGCAGTTATTTGTGCTACCTTACAGTAGCTAATAAAGCTGTCCTACTTCCTCAGAGGTATGTAAAAATCTAAATTGTTTTGAGACTTTATTCATTTACTGATGTATAGTTTTCTTTTGCATTTTTACTAAATGAGTACCAAGGCCTGGAGGGAGGGGAAAAGTCCTGTAAAATCCTACTCTGCTATATATATATCGAGATTTACTTTCTGGATGTAATTCTACCTAATTATTACTGCTTTCTAATATTGTTGAGGATAATGCCCAAGAGTCCCAAGAACAGAAAAAAATTGCATATTGTGAACAAGCGAAATTTGCTCATTAAGTTTCGTTTCCTCGTGCTATGAGACATTTAAACAAATAACAAGCTTTAAACATCTGTGTAATTATCTTGAAATCCTCATGCCTTGATAAATACTTAAGAAAAGCTTTTCACTGAAAGAGAAAACTGTGAGTTTTTTAAAACTATGCATTCTTGTTTATGTGTATGTTATGGCAAATTAATTCATCTCCTGACTTGCTGACTACAGCACAGATGACATTTTGATTTTCAGATGCTGCCTTGTGAAAAGAAATTGCAAATTCTCCCCCAGACTCTTTGCTGTGGTGTGGGATGGCTGAAAGACCGGGGACTGAAGAGGAATTGCAGAAATTACTCATCCTCCTTGAACTCTCAGTGTGGCATTGGAGTGCTCATGATGGAGAGGGATGTATTAAATATCCCTGCAGGTAAAATAGCTTTAAAAAGTGTATTCTTTGTAAGTTACAACATCTCACATATTTCTTTGGCCTCTTCCACGCAGGATGTGATTTCACCATTGCTACCTGGACATAAGGAACATAGAGATTTCTCCCACGGTATTTCACTGAGTTTCAATTTTAATACTGAAAGTTTCCTGTTACTCGTGGGATTTTCCTGATGGGATTGAGTCATGTAGTTCCTGTTAAATTCTGAAGTAAGTTCCCAAAGCCAGACTTTCATAATCACAGGCTTGATGCTGTAATGTCCGTGATGATTTCACTCAATTGGGTACATCAATTCCCCAAAGAACACATAGTTTTATTACCTGGAAAAGTCAAACCAGGTTTGCTTTCCTCTAGGGGCTGGATTTTAGGAGGCAGATTTGTCTCACAAGATATGACAGGACATATTGGAAAAGTCTGAATATGGAAATCAGTAAACCAAATAAACTGGACAGGCTGCTGGGTTTTGGTCTGGGGCTTGCATTCCCTTTTCCTAAAGCAATCCTGACACAGAAATCAGGAAGGAATTACAGGCTCTGGAGGTGACAACACTTTCACAATGTCTGTTTGGAGGATTTTATTCCCCCTGTGCTCTAGGCACACAGTCCCAGGTGATCAGTTATCATCCCTCTGTGCACAGGGCTCCTCCCCAGCAGGATTCACAGAGGGAAGTATTTGACATGGCCAATACGAGCAGCAACCAAAACGCCTCTTCCAGCAGCTCAATCCAGCCACTCCAGTGCTTTTCCCTCATTGCTGCATGAGCAGCTTGATGTTTTTTACAGAAACTCAAAATATTTTATTATGTGGATTTTGTTTACAGTCAGCTTTTACCATAATAGATCAGTGCATGCTTCCGACAGGGCAGAGTATCTTTCTTAGATAAACTAGAGTGAGGGTCTTTTTCAGAATAAAATGTGCAGCTCAACTTTCAAAGGCTAAAAATTGAAAGTACTCCATTGAAGTGCATGCTTAAAAAGAACTTAATTTAATTTTTTTCTGGTTAAATTCATAAAAACGGAGAATAATATAAACAAAGCTGTAGTTATCTCCTTGCAGAGGGGTTGATATTTCAAGTGTTCATGATCTATTTCTATGAGAGTTGCAAAATTCAGATTAACATTCAGGTTATATCCATATATTCATGCGGCTCAAGGCAGTTTTGAGTAGATGCTGTTTCCAGGTGTTAGAGGGTTTAACACCAGTGAAGTGATGTGCCTTATTGCCTCCTCTTACCTGAATTGTCCCCACTGGTCTGACTGGATTTGCTCACAAGTGTCATGGGCCGAAAAAGAGTCATATTCCTGGTAATGCACACCCAACTTTGTGCACACAAAAAATTAGAGCTGATTGAGGAAAATCAACCAAATTTTAAAATATCAAGCATTTTCCATTTTTTACACAGTTCTGCTGAACACTGAAAACCCAGTTTCAATCTGTATTTATAGATTTAATTCAAATAGTAAAAATCTCACAGACTATGGACAATATTATTGCATTTATGCAGCACCATGAATTTTTGGGTTTGATGCCTTGTGATGCAAAGCAATTCATTCTTCGTTATTCATGGAATTAATTTATACAAGCAGTGCCTAAACTTGCTCTCATAGAAACTGGAGGAATATTCTCCTTGTCTTCAGAGCAGGAGAGGACAAGGAATCGCAATGTTCTACATCTGGGGAACATAGACATTTCTGGAAAACCTTTTATTTCTCTATACAATGGGGTAAATGAAGACCAGAAAGACTATGTTCAAACTTAAATGAAAAACCAGTAGAGAGATATCAATTCAGTTGTCTAAGAAGTGGGCAGTATTTTTTGCAAAGGATCAGTAAGCAGAATAAATGGAGTAGGAGCTGAATAAATTAGGTTTGTATAGAAAAGAACACCATGAGGGTACCATGCAGCACTGAAGATGTGCTCTGCCAAGCAGCTCTGTGGGGAAATAAATGTAGACTAAAGGGAGCCAATGAAGGGTTGACTGGATACAAGATAATGTCTATTTTGTGTCCTTACAGACTGAAAAAAACACCCCAAAGTCCCCTTCCTGTCCTTACCTCAGATAAATCTACTGTGTCCTAAGGGTATTTCAGCTGGAGATGCCAACTTACTTGGGCTGGACACAAGCCCCACTTGGGGAAAACCTCTGTCACAGTGTTTCCTATCATAAAATGTTACACAATTCCAGAGGAAATACTTGTTGAAATGCTTGACCTGCCCATCACTGCTCAGTCTGTCTGGGCTGTGAGTATGGCTTGTCTCCTTCCAGGGCTCAGGATATATTTTTCAGACTTTTAGTGCTTGTAGACTTTAAATGGAACTCAACAAAAACACTCAACAAAGTCTTTCCTTGTGTCAGTTATTAATGCAGTAACAGACCAAACCAGCTTCATTACATCATTTGCTCGCTGCCTGAAGTCAGATGAGGGAAAAGTTGCTTTCCAGCATTGTGAAATTACAATAACTTCATATATTCCCTCAGCAGAAAGTCATCTATTCTCTCATCCTGCAATTAATCTTGCAAAAGAGCAAACAATGACATAGAATTAATCAACCACTGTGACAAAAAAATTGTGATGGAAAGATGAACCCAGCTAAAATTAATTTTTTGAGCGACAGCTTGAAGCTCAAACAAGTGGAAAACATGGTGCAAATTGTACTTAGTTTCAAGAAAGGGATTTTAATGAGAAATGCAATGGCCCAGCAATACTAATCAGTTATAAAAACGCAATCCACCTTGGACTGCTGAGTGAATATCATCCCCTTCCCTGCATTTTCCCTGTGTTGTGGAGAGAACAAAGATTGCACTGCATCTATCACCCAGACTGAGGGGAAATGCTGGTGCATTTCGGAGAGCAGCTGGGTGGGTTTGTGCTCATGTGCAAATGTCTGTGGCAATGTCCTCTGGCAAATGCTGCATGAAAACATTGCTATTGCTGAAAACAGGAGGTGATTGAACTTCCCATGTATGCTCTGTTCTTTACTAGAAATAAAATAAATGGAAAGTGCCCTGTGAGCCAATTTGTATCTGTCACAGCCTGAGAGCTGCCAGGTAAGGACAGAAACATTGGGATGCTGCAGGCATCATTCTGCAGCTGCAGGCAGGACAACCATCAGGGAAGGTGCATGAATGCCAGCTGGGGCAGTCAGCCTTGGTTCCTGCCTGAAATACAGCAGACACCAGCACCTTCTAATATTGAGGGATGACCAGCTTTGTGTGTTCTGTTTCTGTGGGTTTTTTAGAGCAGAGAAGTCTTCTGCCTTTCTTATTGAGAGACAATCAGGCAACCTGTCCCCCCCAAAATGCATTTTGTGCCTTTCCAAGGCTGATGGAAGCCAAGCAGGAGCCTGGTTACTCTTCCCATGGGTTCCTGGCTCCAGGTAAATTAATTCTCCCCTACTTTAATTGAACTTCACCTCAGTGAACAAAAGAGGTGTGTTGAACCCAGCTACTTCTCAGGTCCTCACTAACTATTATTTAGCTGCCTTTACCTGTGCTGGTATTTTCTAAGTAACTGAAAAGCTGCTGATTTTGCAGCAATGGAATGTTGTCCTGTCTTTTCTTTGCAAGTGTTTTGAAAATATAACTGCGGCCTTTTTTCTTCCAGGTTTTAGGACCTTTACTGACATGAACAAAGGTGCAGGTTTTATTCAAGGTAACTTCCTAAATTTTCCATTTTGGAGCTAAAAAGGCTGGTTTGCTTTCACTTTCTTTGTTCCTTCATTTTTTTTTTTTTTTACAAATGGAAGTATAAAGCCACTAAATATTTCTGTAGTTGCAGTGGTGATAGTAACTCAGCTTCTCTTGGTTTTCAGATACTGTTTCAGGGTTGGTTTTTAAACAGCAAAACCAAGCTCACAGATTCCCTAGCAGTAAGCTGTCTTCTTATTTGAGTTTTGCTGTTGGATTTATTCATTAAAAAAATACTTGAGAAAAAGTGCTATGAAATGCAATTGTTTTAAAACTTTGTAGGAATAATTAAGTACTTTACTGATAAAGCGATAAAATAGGATTGCTTGGCTTGAAGAAGGCTTGTTGTGCATCTGTCTCAAATGGAAGGTGCATCTTCAGCTGATCGATGATCATACATTTCTGTATGATTGCTTAGAATGGCAAACAATGTACAAAAAATGTACCTTCATATGGAGGTGCAGATGCCTAGATGTGCATGAGGTACAGATTAACAGTGAATATACTGAATCTCGGTCTCTTTTTTTGCTTCTCTCTTCCAGGTCCTTTCTAAAAATGACAGCAATTGAATAGATAACAAAAAAAATAGTGACAGGTTGAGTGATAGGCCTGACTCCCATGAAACACCCTACCTGTGCTAGTGAGATTCTACTCACTTCTAAAGAGGTTCCATTGTGTACCACTAGAACAGGGCTTTTTGAGTGATGCTTCATACACACAACTGTGACAAAATCTGTCCCTTCCTCACCTAAGCTGAGAAGAGCCGTTATGAAATAATTTCCAAACAATTGTGTCAGCATGGTGCTATATGCAGCTTCTGATTCTTAAATCCAGATATTTGGGAGAAAATGAGATCCAGTTAATCAATTTCCTCCCCTCTTTCCTCCCTAATGGTACTTTTCTTATTTTAATAAAAGTCACTGTAATCATACAGAAACAAATGTTTGTCAAAACAACACATATATTATGGCTGTGGAGCATGTCATGGTGTATAATTTGCTTTCTTTATCTCAGCGCTATTATTGTTTTCCTCAAGTCTCTTATATTCAAGGCTAGATGATTTCAATTACTTCAGATCTGCTGTAGGTCATGTTTTCTGCTCCTACACTCATCCACCCTTTTTCATTTTAATTTTAAAGAACTGAGAAAGATGAAACAATAATTTTCAAACAATTGCGACTTTAACTCCTGGTTAAAACTGGGTGAAATGGAACAGTTATTTCTCTTTTCTGCTAAGGAAAAAAGTTGTTATGTTTGTTGATTATTTCAGGTTTATGTTGAAGCTATAGCTTTCCGGACCTATCCAGAGTTCATCAATAATCATACAGGAGCATATGTGTGGAGTCTGGGCTCGCAGCTCAGGACTGGCACTGGAAGTGTCTCCAGCCCTCCTGAAAACTGTCAGGGCTCCAGCTGGCTCAGGAATGACCAGCACCTTCCAGACAATCCTGACAGTGTCAGCACCCTTGGCAGGACATACCTGGAGGAAAGGATGATCAGAATGAGATGGAAGAAACCTTTTTTGGAGGAAAAAGTCGATGAATGTTGATCGTTCAAACCACAAACTACAGGACAAGATGCAGCTGTAGATTCCTGTCGCTCCAGCAGTGTCAGTAGTTTGGAAGGGAGGAGAGAAGGAAGGACAGGGAGGTCCCAAAGGAGCATGAGAAACATCTGCTGCTCCTGTCCCCTGTGACCCTGGCATATGGGCCCCCTGAGGACTGGGCTTTCTGCTCTGCTTTTCAACACTTATTTGAGAGCCCTGGGGGCTCCTTGCTCCAGTGTGCTGCAGACACCCAGCTGTTCTTGTCTTCTGCAACAGATGTGCTCTCCAGATGTTCCTGAGGCTCAGAGTACATGTGGAGCAGCATCCAGCTTAGCTTAGCTCCAGGGGAAGAGGGTGTTGATAAAAGAAAAATATGCCCCAGGAGTTTGACCTAGTGCTGGCTTCAACTCATTTTTCCCCTGCTGTCATCGGAACACTCTGGAATGTTGTGCCAAAGGAAGGACTTTTCTCTGCAGTGTCCTTAGGAGCCAAAACACATGGTACACACTGATCAGCACTGAGCTGTGCTAGTGCAAGCTGGAGCTCTCAGAACTGAGAGCTGGTTATATGGCCAGTTATGAGCCACCACATCATCCTTCAGTCCTTGTTGAGTTCCCCCATAAGCATTTCTGAGGGAAATTTTCTAGGGGTTAATCATATAGAGAGCTATAAAAAGGTAATTTTACCACCTAAAATGAAGATATTCCCTTCCTTTTGAAATCTCTGGTGAATCCATCCGAACATTCATTTATTAGTAAAAAAGCAAACATGTGAATGGAGTTAGTGCAAGGGTCTTCTCCCCAGGCAGCAGACGGGCCTTTGTCTGATGTATAATTCTGAGTCTGCTGCTGCACTGCACCCAAACTCTTCTTGAAGAGACTTTTCCAGAGCCTCTTGTCCAGTTTCTTGTTATTAACACCTCCTGGCCATGTCTGATCTCTTTAGTTGATTTTTTTCACCTATTTTCCATCTCTTTTACTCAGAACTATTCCAGCCACCATACTCTGGTAGGGTATGCATGCAGAATATAAATGTTTTGATGATAGGAACAATTGAGTAAAGAACAATGAGAACTAATGGGGGACTTTAGGTGACATTTATTGCCTCTTCTCCAATCAATATATTCATAGTTGATGAACAATGCTGCAGAATAATTAAAAAAGCAACGAGCATATGTCCTTTTCCTCTAGGCAAGGAACTTAATCGTGCAGCATTTTTCTACATCTGCCATGAGATTTTAGGTGCTGACACCTTTGAGTTGTTAGATATTTTGCTCTGGAATTTATTGAGTATGAAAGCATCCCTTAGCAAAAAATAATATGAATTTAAGACATTATGCTTAGACTTTTACCTACAAAATCTTATAAACATATTCCTGAATAAGGCAATATTCAAAAAATACTAAATGCTAATCCCAAACATATCTTTATTTTTGTTGTCCTTTTTACATTCCTCTAACTTCTTTCATTTTAAGACCAAGTAAACTTGATTCTATTAACAGTAACAGATGAAAGATAAGAGAGGGGAAAACCACCACACAACCCACATAACTCACACACCACAGCTCAGAGTGTCTGCACTACACACAGACAGAGGATGGAGCTGGCTGATTTTTTTTTCCTTTTTCGGATGCAATTTCATATGAGATGACCTACATTCCTGCTGTGTCTAAATGCACCAATAGTTAAAAAAATACAAACAAAGAAAACGGTTCTAGCCTAGAAAGAGTTTAGTGGAGTAATTTTCATTTATGATTGCTACTTCATTTTTCATTGTTGTAAGTCCCCACCAGCCAATATGACCAATCCTTCTACTGAACCATTTTTCTTGTCAATCATCTGCTGAGAGTTTCAGACTCCAATTTTAAACAGTGGGTCTTTTGTTATCAGAAATCAGCTTTATCTTGAAAACAGTTATCTCTTAAATTACCATCACGGGAGGGGTGGACTGGAGAAGGTTTATTTTCCAATCTTTTCTCCAAGAGCTTGTCTTTCATGCACAAAGCCTATGGAAGAAAAGGCATCGTTAACTCAGCATCAAAGAATCCAGAGAAAGGATAACCTTTTCTCAAAGCAGGGGCAACTATTAAATGAACAATTCATTTAATTTTTAGTCACCTTCTCCTTTCAAATGAAAAGCAATAGAAATACATGTCAAAGAAACCAATCATGGTAAAACCTCTGTGCAATAGACAGAGTCTAATAGAAAGAGATGATGGTACAAAGGACTGAAAAAGCAGTTCTTTTTTCTTTCTCTCTCTTTTGTTGGGAACACAAAGATAAGTGCTTGCAATCAGATGATTTTAATGAACAATTCAGTTGTTTGGTCTGGGTGCTATATTTCCAGGTGCAATTTGTGGGAGGTGTTTGAATACGAGCTGGTTCCTTCCTAAATGTTCACTCACCTGGCAGGAGCTGTCAGGGCAGCTGGATGTGCCTTCTCCAGAGAGAGCCCTTGCAGGAAAAAGGGTTTTCAGTGCTTTTTTCCCACACACTGTGCATGGGTTCAGTTCTATAACACTGTGCAGGACCTGTCTGGTTTAAGTGAGAAGTTCCATCTGCACTGAACAGAATTCCTGTGGTGATTGTAAAATCCCAAAGATCTGGAGCTGAACATTCTTCTGTGTGCAATCGAACTAACACACCAATATGAAGGCACAATGTGATCTTTGTCGCACTTATTATCTTGTTTTGGGAATGTCTGTGTGGGAGGCCTGATGTAGGAGTGGGAGACAGAGGATCACTGGGAGGAGTAATTGAGCATCGTGTTACCAAGACACTCAACTGGTAAGTACACAGAAAATCTTCAATTGTCAGGGAAATTATCTGGTAGCAAAATGCTTGGAGAAGTCATACGAGGAATGTTTTACCAAACATATCAACAGGTCTCTTAAAATTCCAGGTAAGTTTTGAGCAAGTCAGGATTTGTGGACAGCATTTCCTGCTAGTCATGGTTCTCTTTCCCCACACACTTTGCTACCACAATGTTTTTCATGATATATTTAAAAAATCAGGCCTCAAGCAGTGCTTTTTCCCCAGGAATACCTGCCTTTTTCTGCTTTCCATGTCTTCAAAATCCAAACAAGTATTTGCAAAGCCTGAACACTACATTTATGCAATCAAGTCAATATTTCCTCAAAAGCAAAGTATAAAAAGTAGCTCCCTCTGTAGAAAAGTTGAGAGGAGTCCAGTATGTGAAGAACACCTATATTGCAAGCAATAATTACAATGTTCCTTTTCTCTCACTAATGGTTCTATTACTTGTGTTATTCTTTTCTTGTAGAATGAATTATGTCCCTGGAGCTTTGTGAGGGGATTCATATCTGCTATCTAGACCTGGGGAGGAGAAGAAAAATTTGTATTCGCTTAAAACATCTCATAGTGAAGTATGGAAATAATAACTAGTTAGCAAATCAAAGTGATTTCCATGGTTAGTATTTTGTGTGTAGTTTTGACTATGACTACTAAGGGCTCATGTTGGATCTAAATATACAGCTTTATAGCTTTATGCCTAAATGAAAGATATTAAATATAGGTGTTACAGGTCTCCTGGATGATTATGCAGTTGTGCTTAGCTCTCATCTACTGAAAAATATGTTTTCAGCACTGTGTTTCAGTAATTTAGTACTGAGCGTGCCTTTCTCTGCTGGACCTGCATGAGGAGCACAAAGAGCACTCTAAATTCCATAAAGTGAGAGTTTCTCACTCTCACAGCTGGCTGTATGGATGGATTGGAAAGAACTGGCATCTCACTGTGTTTTTGTACTCCTTAAGACTACAATCTACAGGTTTAGTTCTGCAGCCTGTACCTGATGGGGAACTCCTGTGAGTTTATAGAGATGGAAAATTCTAGGATGTTCCAGGAAATATCTCCTAGTAAATTGTTGCTAAAGGAAGCTCAGCTTTGTATTGCTATTTCTGTTCTTTTGGGAATACATAATTTTCTGCCCCTTTATGATCAGGGTCCTTGTTTGACTGTTTTTCTTCAGTGTGAATCTTGAACAGAGCATAGTACAGCAAACGTGGATTTCAATTCTTTGCCTTTAGAGATACACCCTCAGTTTTCTAGCTGGAAGACTCTAGGGATTGATGCATGACATTTTCTTGAGATAGTAACCCAAAGTAATTAAAAAACATGACTCACGAACAAAAACATAACTTGAACAAACCCCAGAATTAAAATACATATTGCATCCCTTTTATCTAGCCTTCTTATCAAAATGATAATGCTTTGTCTAGCTTGAAATGTTAATTGCATACTATGGGTAAAGGATCAAGGCAAATTGTGCACATGAAAGTGCAGCTTTGCAGGTTGTGCCTGATCTGTGTTTCCCTTTTGTGAGTGGCACTGGGCTGACACGAGACTTCCTGCTGCAGGAGCAATCCTTGCCCCTCTGCTCTGAACTGGACCGTGACCATCCTCCTTCCATGGAATCACAGAATGGTTTGGGTTGGAATGGACTGAAAGCTCACCCAGTTCCACCCCCTCTAAACCATCCAGTTCAACACCTTCCTCTAGACCAGTTTGCTCCAAGGCCTGTCCAGCCTGGCCATCTTTTCTTTTTTTGACTTCAACAAATGCATTTTGCTTTCAGTTGATAAAATAAATTCATATTGAACGTAAATAGGTTTGCAATCTCTCTTGCATTTTTCTTATCCCTGTTTCAGCAGTCCACAGCTGATAAAATCCTGCACTAAAGCTCCTCAGTCCCTTTTCCTAATGAAATAAATTAAATTCAGCTTATGTGACCTACCCAGCTCTTTTGGGAAGGGGAAGAATTCCTAAAATTCACAACTATACTGGTCTGTTGAACAGAAAAAGACAATACCTGCTGAAAAATATAATATTCCAAGAATATGAGTGCTGGGTATGATGGATGTTGACAGATAGATGAGAGTAAACAAGGGAATAGGAAGATATTTGTCAGTATGACAGGGGCTGATCCTCTCATGCCGCAGGCAGACTCCTATCAAGAGTAAAAAATCTTGAATCTCTGTGAGTGGTAAAAATGGGGGGGTGGAGAATAAACAACGAAGTGATCTGGCAAAGTTTTGGGAAGCTCAGTAAGGAAGAAGAATGGTAAGCAAGATGGTGATGTGTCTTTCAAAATCTGACATGCAGATGGAGAGAGGGCTTGCGGATGGTTCAGAGCTGTCCAAGTGCTCTGAGCTGGAGGGATGAGCTGGCCCGGGAAGGACCAGGAAAGGCTGGACACTCAGTTTATGCCAGCAGAGATTGTAGTGGGGAAGGCAGTAAAACGTGGAAATAGACAAGTCACACCAATAGGACATGCAAGGAAAATGATCTTACAGCAGAATTTAGGGTGAACAAAGGGAAAAAACTGCAGTAAAGGGATGAAAACTTGAAAAAGAGCTTTTTGTCTCAGGAAATCTAGGAAAAGCTCTATTTGCTGGAAAACTTATAGTTTTGGAATTAAGGTGCAGGAAAATCTCTGTGACTTGGAAGGGGAAATGAAGTTATTGCCTGGGAATTGGAACTGGATGACTGTTGTCTACAGTGAGAGAAAAGAAGATTTGGAAGATTACAGGAATTCCTGAGTTTAGCTATACTGGCCTTGAAAAGGTGGATAAAAGCCACCAATGGAAGACTCCATAAAGGTCATTATGATTCCACAGAAAAATAGCAATTAGTTAAAAAGCTAAATTTTCTCATTTTTGGGAACTGGATCAACTTTCTACCTATTTCATACATACAATGTGCTGCCTTGCTTGAGGAACAGGAAAACACATTTGTGTTACTGTTTTAAGTACTTAAAAGTTATTTTAAATTTCTGTCCTTATTCAAAGCCAAATTTTATTTGTGCATATAAATGGCAAACTTATGGATAACTTCCAATCTCTTGTCCTTTCATTCCTCTGTTCCACTGCTCTCTCTTCTTTAATTCCATGGTGTTTTCTCTCCCTACATTTACCTCTGCAGGATAATTTCCAAAACTATTCAAACACTCTGGGATATTTAAGGCTACTGCCCACAAGCCATCCCAATGAGTTTTCTTTCAATGTAAAACAATCTGTGTGTGTTTCCTGTCCCAAAACACCATCACCAGGTTTGCAGCAGGGATCTCATGGTGTTAGAGAAGGGATGAGAAATGAAGGGTAAGTTATTCACTCTACTTTTGTGAAGCCATGCACTTCACATTGTTCAGGAGCTGAAAGCTTTGGTGTCCTTGAGAAGGACCAGCTCAGTCAGCTACAGAAAACTCTGCTAATGTGGGGATTATGCATGAAGTGTCACTTTTATTTCTACCTCTGTCAGAGTTGGGTTGTGGCTTGGGGAGTGTCTCTTTGTCATGTTAGTCAAATGTAAAAAATACTTCAAGTAACATTTTGTACTAATAAAAGTATTAAAGAAAGAGAGCTGTGTGTGATGTCTTGAGCATTCAGAAATGCATTATAGGCGGGGAGGACACAATGCTGTGGTGCTCTCCCGTGTGTGCTATAGAGCTGTTCTTACATCAGTGCTTTGGGTGAGTCACTCTTACATCTGTCTCACAGGGACTGGAACCTTTTGTTTTGGATCTAGACACCATCATTCAGCAGTGTTTATATAGTGAGGTTTTCTATTTTAAGTCAGTTTCTATTTCCTTCCTGGCTATATTTAAAGAATATTTATTACTACAGTCCATTTCCCCAGAGGAACTGGATGAATATAGCTTTTTTAACATTCCATAAATTAAATTTTTTTCCTTTATTATTTAGTGCTGCTGTTCCATTTATTACCTTTTGTTTCTGAGAAAAAATACTTTGGATCTTTCATTTGCAAGTAATTTACTGCAGGTTGGTTTGTTTTATTGTATTCAGCGTTAGCTTCTAACATGGAAATGGAAAGAATTAAAAATTTAAGGAGACATATTTTGGCATTGCATAAAAATACTGGGTTTTGCTTGGCTCCTAATTTCAGTTTCAGCTCTTGCTGCTCTCTGACAGCTAGAACAGATTTGTCAGAATTTCTTCTGTATTAGAGGTCACAGACAGGGCAAACAAATGCTGATGTATTTCTAAATTATAAAGTTTGCCTAAAAAGGGTAGTTATGAAGGCCTAATATGACCAAAATATAAGCAGTGTCCTTGTAGCAGATCTCTGATGTCATTTGAGACACCTTGGGAGAACTGAGAGATCCCCTGTGCCTTTTCTGTCTCCAATTCCCAGCACTAAGCCGGAGAACAGAAATATGACATAACCTCATGCTTTGTATTAGGTCAACTCATTTTGCACAGGGGCTAAGTCCTTTTGACCATAACAGCAATAATGCTGATCTTTAACTTATTCTAACATCTCAAAATATTTGTCTCAGTGATCTTGGTTTCTGTTTTCCTGCTGGAGTCCCAGCAGTGACAGCGGCACCAGCAGCAGCTCTTGTCTTTCATCCCTCTCCCAGGGTTTTGATCCCACCTTGGCCGTTCCAACAACTGCTCCTTCTGTGCCCTTTGCAGGACATTTTTCTGAGCCAAATATCAAGGACAGATACTTGGAACAGAATCTTCTGGATCGCTGTGGTGTGGAGTCCCAAGTTCCAAATCATTGCTGCCGCCTGCTCCTTTAACTCTCACGCAGTGATGGACCTTGAACTGGAGCCCAAAGTAAAACCCAACTTAATTATTGAGTCAAGAGAGGTCTGTTGCTGACTTGATTAGAGCTTAAACTTAATCTTTTCTTACAGAGCCAATGAATGGGCCACACATGCCAAGGAGTTGAAGCCTTTTTCTCTTTGAGAAAAAGGTGCAGGAATGTTTAACTTCCATCTTGAGAACATTTGGTTATGAAGTCAAGCAAATATTTTAGTAAATGTCGTTAAGACAAAGCCATATTCTGTGCAAGCCCAGGGGTATTTGAGGGATGCCACTGTCTCCTTTCACATGCAGGCTCAATAGTAATGAAGGAAGAAATTTTTTGAAAGGAAAACAAAGCCCTCTGTCAGGACCCAGTCCCTGGAGCAGAGCCCCAGAGGGGGTTCCTGTGCTGGCGGTGCTGCCAGGGTCTGAGCCTGGGGAGGCTGAACTGAGATTGCAGCAGCAGCTTCTTGTGACTCTTTTGTGTGTCTGTCCTTAAATAAAGGATTTCTGTATGCAATTTCTTATATTGGTTTATAAGGAACTGTTTTCATGTCTGCTGCACTACAAACTCTTCCATCTCTCCGTGACTCATCTGCACAAAGGAACAGCCCAGATTAAAAATGCTTTCATACGTGGAGCTGATGGAGATTTGTCAATGTCTGAAACTTCCCCTTCACAAGAGATTTTTTTTTCTTTTCTTTGGCTGCCACTGGCTTACATTATCATTCCTAATCTTTTAAGACTCAGGAAAAAAAAAAAAACCCTAAAGAAGATAATTAAAGAGTTTTTAGTGTAAAAGGAATAAAGGAAAGTTACCACCACAGCCTGTCCTTACATGGCTGCTTGATTTTCCTGCTCTCTTTAAACAATATGAATTGAAGCCATAGTTTGATTCCTTTCCATAGACTTATTTGTGGCTGTTATCTGTTTCACAAGGAAAAGCCATCAATTCTGATATAATTTAATTTTATTTTATTGGAATACAATAGTAGAAACAGATGCTTATGTGTGGATTTGATTATACAGAAAATAAATCTTTTAATGTTTTCAATAAATATGAATGGTTGCCCAATACTTCTCATTTTATTGCTGCATTTTTCAAGCTCCCTTTGAAATTACTTGAGTTTTGGTATTTATCTCAAGGTGACAAGTAAGCCTGAAAAACCTCTGAGGTTTTTTTGTTCTTTTTCTTAAGGATGGCTACATGAGTCTTAGGGATGTAGCTAACACAGAAACCACAATCTTACAGACAATTTCTTAAAGAAGTACAATTCTACTGTGTACATCCAATTACCATGGAAATCAAACCCCTGCTGTTAGAACCTTTCACAGTTCATTTTTCAACTTAATACACTATGAATTCTTATTCTTCAAGTGTTATTAAATTGCCTCTTAAAAACTTCTTTCCACTGGTCACACACAAACACAGAATGACAGAATATCCTGAGCTGGAAGGGATCCTCAAGGATCACTGAAACCCAGCTCCTGAACAGGAGCCTGCACAGGACCACCCCAAGGATCACACCACGTGCCTCAGAGTCCCCCTAAAAAATTATAATATTACTAAATTAAAAAGTAGCTGGTCACTCTGCAGACCTTCTAAAGCCACTTTCAACTACAGGACAGTGATTTTGGCTCATTCCTTGCAGATTCTCATTCACTGTGTACAGGGCATTAAAACTGCCCTGTTGTGGACATCAGGTGTGGACATTTCTGTTGGCCAGGGCACGGCTGCCACTCACCTTTATTCTAATCCAAGCATGACCAGAAAACCTAAATTGCAGTGTGGTTAATGCACTTTAAAAGTAGAAATACTACGCTTAGGGGCCATGGATATTTGTTCTTTTTGTCCTGTATTCCCTCTGCAGAGGGTAGTCAAGGTTACACAATGACTTTTTAGAAACTTTTGTTTTAGCACAGGAAGCACCACTGGGCTTTACAATGCAGCTTGTTTCAGTCATGACAACAGGGTGAGGATCCTGTAGTTCCACTGCATGGTAAATCACCTCTGTCAAGCCCCAAAATGTCACCATCACACACTCTAAACCCACAGCCTGCTTTTCTGGGGGTATTCACCACCCTGACTAGACTGGCACACAGCACACAGCGTGGCTGGGGCATCCTGCTGCCACTGAACAGCAAAATGAACATTGCTCATGATTTGCAGAACTCGTGTGGGAGGCAAGAGCAGCATAAATGACACATCAAGTCTATTAAAGCAGTAGCTGATGTCAGTGCCAAACTGTGGTTAAATCCTGTCAGGAAGAAGCTTGGTAAATCACAATGCCAGGTGTTGGCCCCTATCACCACGCTAAAATCTCCTTTGGGTCATGAATTTTGGCCTAGGATTCAGCAGGCATCAGGCTGTTTGTCCTTTTAGATCCTCAGAGAGCCCCCCAGTAATCAGAAAAGCACCATGCTGGTCACACAGCCTTGTGACAGGAAGGTGTCATCTTCTGTCTGTTATCAGCCACAGCCTGCAGGACCTCAGCCCACAGAGGAGGGATCAGCTGGGAGAAAACCTCCTACAAAATCCCAAACTTACTACAGAATTGCATCAATTTTGGGAGGAATTCCCTTGAAAATTTCCTCAAAAGAAGGAGATATGGCTGACAGTTGCCTACGATAGACATGTGAGAGATTCAAACTCTTGGGGTTGGGTTTATGACCTGATGAGCTGCTGACCCTCAGCCCTTTCCTCAGCAGCCCATCCAAATCCCAGCACAGCCTGGCAGGGGTCTAACAGGAGGCTCATCTCCCCTATCTTGCCCCTCAGAAGCTCAACAGGGAAGATGTGCACATGCAGCAAGGAGCTGGGGAAAAGAGGAAATTACCCCTGGTGGTTTGGGAAAAGCCAAGGAGATACTGGTCTCCTTTCCATTTTGTTATTCACTAGAAACTTCCCTTCCGCAAGAAGAGTTTTAATATGGTAAGTTTTTAAGTCCATGAGAGAAATTAAATAACACTAGAAAATATAAAGAGTTCAAACTTTCCCAAAGCTTTAGATGTGGTACCTGGTGATTCTGAATTAATTGCTGCACATAAAAACCCCACAATAACAACAAAAAGACCACAAAATACCCCTTAGTTCAGAAATTGCTTAGGTTTTTCTGGTTTTTGGTTGGGGGTTTTTTAATAGCAAAAATCTGCAATGAAGCATTCTTTTGAATATTCCCATTGCTCTGGTGGTGCTCAACATGATGGGGAAATTGTTTGATAGGAAATGAAATGCTAATTGTACCTAAAAAAGGCAGCATCTCTTCCATCTGCATAACCTGACTTGTATGGCTGTCAATAACACATCAAACCTCTAAACAGACAAGCCTGGTTTATGAAAAACAATCTTGCCTTGAAATTATGGATAGAGCAGAGCTTTTTTGGTTCTGAACAGAATTTTTACCTTGGAGCAGCTGATCCATTTGCTGGAAGCCAGGAGTGGAGCTGGCATTCCTTAAATGAGACTGGGAAAGGAAAAAAAAACTTCATTAGTCACTAAGGAGTGTGTATTGCACTGGAAACTGTGCAAACTTCATCTTACATAAAGGGTATTGTCAATTACAGATAATCCTTGGTTATTAAGTATTGATCTCATTTGCTTTTAAAGTATGGCAGCAGGAACAAAGCCCGTCCCCATGCAGCTGCTCCAGCTTCGTTTGGCACTTTAAAAGGCACAGTCCATTTGAGCAGCACTCCCTGTGTGTTGTAGGTTTGCTGTGACTCCCTGTGGGTCAGCTCTGCCTCTCCAGCTGTGAATGTAGGTCAGCTGCCTGCCGAGAGTCTGCTCCTCGTCTGTGACAGCACAACTCCTCACACGCAACTTCCCACAGAGCCGCACTTGTCTGTCCTGTGAGAAAGCTCGTTTTTCTGCAGCACAGAGCTGATTTTGTGCCATTAGCAGTGCTACCAGGCTCCTTCTATCTGTCCTGGCTCACCTCTGTCACCACTCCCCTGTGACACAGCCACTGCCAGCATCCTGCCTGCTGTGGAACAGCCAGGATGTCCTCAAGGCCAGTGCCCATCATTTGTGCTGCATCACGGTGATGTGGAGGTTTTCTTCCACCTTTCAAAAGAGAACAATTTAGTTACAATAAACTCCCAAACAATAACTCCTAAAAAAACCCAAAAATAAAACCCCAAAACATGCAAGCAAAATAAAATCCTACCAACTAGTAATGCTGGAGAGGCAAATGAAGTGACTGTGGCAGCAGTTTAAAGGGAGCAGTTCAGCAAAGGTTAAAAGAGAATTAAAAGCAGTAGTCCCTACCCACGACTCAATTTTAAAGCTGTGTGTGTAGGACTTGCTGTTGAGATCTACAGGTGAGAAAACTCAGCTCTGGAAGGAGAATGCATGGTGAGTTGATTGAAGGTAATATTTCACAGCACTGGAATTAAAGACATGCCCAGTGCCAAACCATCTAGAAGGGCTGTTAATGCACAAGGAAATGAATTTTTGCCGTGAAGGTGACTGAGCACTGGCACAGGTTTCACAGAGGATCTGGGGGCTGTGCACCCTTAGACATCCTGGGAAGCTGCCTGGACACAGTCCTGGGCACAGCTGGCTCTGGGTGGCCCAGTTCGAGTAGGAGCTTGAACCATATGAGCTCCAGATGTCCCTTCTAAGCTCAGCCAGCCTTTTATTCTGTGAATTCAAAATGTGTGACCTCAGATGAGCACAGCAGTCCTTGTTAAAAATTCTTTCATTAATTTCATAGCCGTTGTGACCAGACTCTCCCGGGTTTGTGTCTTGCCTCATTTTTTGTTCAGCCAAGAAATACCTTTACTTTCCATCCAGGCTGGTGCTGAACTGTTTCTGTGAGTTCTCTGCCCTGAGCTACCTCGAGGTTTTTAAACCTGAAGCCAACTTGGTTTTGTCCTCAGCATGACTCTGCCTGACTCGTGCACTTGTGACTGCCTCCAGAGCATGTCCTAGAAAAAACCCTCTTGTCACTGTAATCACAGTTTAAGAGCAATCTGATTTTCATATTCTTTCCAATCTCTGCATGTTTTCAAAAGGATTTTTTCTTTTTTTTTTTCTGTTGCCTTTTTTTTCTTCTTTTCAAGCACCATTAAGGAGCCCCCTGCAGTTTTGCCTCTTCTCTCTGTGTCTGCTGCTGTTGGTTTACAGGAACAACAGTGGCCTTCTATGATCCATGTATTTATCTACTGAAACATGATTAGGAAACTCATTTTTCTCTTAAAACACTTAAGTTTCTCCCCTTAAGAAATCCATGAACTCTCCTGTATCACTCTAAATCCCTCTTTAATAGGCATATTGCTTTCTCTTTCATTAAATAACTACATCACCATCTCCAAAATACCTGTTTTAACACAAAAAAGCCAGATTTACTGCCCATACCAGGGGGGTTGGAACTAGGTGATCTGTAAGGTCCCTTCTAACTCAAAACATTTTATGATTCCGTGGAATTAATTTGGCATTTTCTTGCTCCTGTATACAAAGCCCTGTGTAGCTTCTCCTGCTCTGTTCCCATCATTTTACCTCAATAAAAATCCATCAGCAGTACTTAAGTTCAAAACAAAATAAACTCTAGGAGGGAACAGTTTCCTTTTTCTTAGGCAACACATAATTATCCTCTCTTCAGTTCATACGGAACTTGTTTTCCCATTAGGCTTACAAGGGCTGCAGCTGTATCTTTCCCTTCAATCTCACAAAAAAAACCCCACCCAAAATCAACCCCCCTGTTGGATCTGCTTTCTGGTCATTTTAGAAAATCAGTTCAAAGCAAAGTATCACCAAGTTGCCATATGTGGAAACTGCATTGTGATGTTTATGTGCCTACACAGCGTTGGCTCCAGTCCTGTGGCAAATACTCTGTTGTTCTTGTGATGCCTTTAGATTTTAGCCTTTATACATTTCAAATCCTGTACTGCATTAGTGCATAACTCTAAACTCCATATACAGTGTTTGTTAATTGTCTTCACATTTTGGTCAGACAAAACAATCCCTCTCTAGGCCTGGGACTCAAGGACACCCTACAGCCTCAGGCCCCAAAAAGTACAAACACAAGTGAATTAGGGGGGAGCAAACTGGGGGAACGTGACTTCATTACCTGAGGCTGGAATTGGAGGATTAACCCCTGATATTCAAACAGACCAAACGTATTTCTGTCTGAAAAACTCGTGAGCATTGTCCAGCTTGGGTGTAGCCTCTGGGAGACTCCTGACTGCCCAAGGTGTCTCTACTGAAGGCCTTTAATAAATACCCACTTTATTCTCTTAACCTTGTCTGGCTTCTGTTCCAGGCAGCCTCTCCAAGGCATCACTTGCTGTAGTGGAGGAGAAGGTTCTGTCCCCAACACAGTCAGCACTGCAGTGCTCTGGTCTTGGCCCCAGGAATTATGAAGCTGCAGTAGTGACGTGTTGGATTCCCTGTTCTGAGTAACAAGATGAAGTCACACACACAAGCTGCTTGGGATGTTTGCTCAGGATTTCTGTTTAAAGACAGGACCTGGCTTGGCAGCCACCTTACAGCCAACAGATTCAGATTTGATGTAACAAGGATTTTGCCTGCAAAAACATTTCTCCTTGAAACTCTTTTATTTTAGGTTTTGACAGACTAAAACAATCTTATAGTCTCTGCATTTTTATAAGGAATAATTACTCTTCTGTTCTTTATTTCTGCAGTCCAAACAGTAATACTTGAGACTTGTTGTGAACAAAGCAGGGAGATTTTCCTTGTTTCATTCAGTATTCAAAGTGAGTAGGGACAAAAGATTCTCACCCTTCCCATAGTTAAAGAAGAAGACTGGAGAAGCAGATGATGTGCACGGTTTCTCAAAACTGAAATAAATCTGAAAGCATAAAGAGTCCACAGTGACCTCTGTCTGTACAAATTACTCAGGGTGGTTTAACTAAAAACACTCCCATTTCCTTAAAGTAAACCCTTTAGAAAAAGGTATTGAAAAGGCATTTCCTCGATGTGAGCCTGAGCAGGACCTTCAGTCCTTCTGCCTTCTAAATCCTTCCATGGAAACCTCTCAGCAGAAGAAGCATTAGGTTCTGACCATGGTTTGCCTTTTTCAAAATGAGCACGAAAAAACACTTAAAAAAAAATATTTGTGCTTGTCGTAAATATGAACCAAAATACATAAATCTGTCTCCAGTTATCAAATCAGCTTCTTTTTTTATGAGAAAAAGATGGACAGGAAAGCTTCAGGAGGAGCGTCATTCACAATATCTGGGTGTGCTGTGAGTAATCAGCCTCAAGGGAAGCCCAGCAAACTCAGTGCTCTTTGTGCTTACTGGGTTTAGTTTTACTTTAGACCTTTGGTCATTTACTGGTGCCACTGAGCCAGAGGTTCTGTAAATAATCCTCCGGGTTCCTATTGAGTGTGTGCACTGCACAGATGGATAAACCCACCGGTCATCCCTTGAGAATTCTCTTAAAATTCTGAACTGGTGGAAGAAATGGTGCTGGATTTCCATTAGAACTTTGGAAAAGAAAGATTTCTCTCCTCTCCTATTATCAGCCTGATAAATCTCTGTAAGATGCACCTTCTCACCCTTCCAAGTTTCTCTGAAGAACAGCATAAGGCAAATGGCTTTCATGAATCACCTCTTATTGACAAGCCTGTCTACCCGTGTTTCGGGGAGATAAGAGCTTTTTATCTGGCTATCAAAGCTGGTTGTGGACAGAATGCATATGGCAAAAGTTTACAGAACATTCTTTTCCCACTGCTTTAAGCTGCACAGATGCTAACAAATACAACTGATCGTAGAAAGATGGTTCGTTTAATAATACATTTTATGAGTCTTGACCACAAACTTTGTCTTAATAAAATGAAGCTCCTCCTAAACATTGAGATGAGTTGAAAATTACACCACTGACGGAATCAGCATTTGGTGGTGGTGTTGCTGACACGGTTGACGCTGTTTTCCAGTGATGATACAGTCCAGGTCTACGAAGAGGACTCCAAGAGCAGCACAAACCCATTTGTTTTCTCCAGGAAGCACAGGCTCTTGTCTGTGCAGTGGTGTGTTAGTGTGTGCAGGCTGAAGGCTGTTACACCATCAGGTTACAGGGGCTGCCCCAATAATGCTCAACTGGCGTGTGGTTATCAGAAGATAAAAGAATCCTAATCTGGCTTCATTTGAAACTTTACTGAATCTCAGGGGTTTTGTCGCAAAACTCCTGCTGACTCCAGACAAAGCTCAAAAAAGCCTTGTGAAGATCAAGATCTGACCTGCCTATTTGTTTAAATGATCATTATAAAAAGGATTTTCATTTAATAATCTTTATTCCAATCACCACTGTGAAATCCTGATAATAGATAAAGCATCAGCCACCATGTGTTATTCATTAAGCATTGCAAGTTCAACTGCAAGTGCAAAATCCACAGTAATTACATTTGGGTAATTTTTTCAGGAAATATTTTTGCACAGCAGACATCTACCCAGACAATTTATTTGCAAAATACTGACTTGTTGCTGGTTGGCATAAAAAGAGAGAACAATCGGGTTTTATGATCAAGCAGTTTGGTCTCACTTTTCTAGAGCTGAGACTGCAATTTTTTTGGCTGAGCTCAATAGAAGAATTTAAAAGCGATGGGTCATTGACTGCTGGCTCCAACAAGAAGGACTGAAATCAGTCTGAGGTTTAAAAATGCAGGTTCAGGACAGAGAAAGAGTTAGGGTGATAATATTTCACCCTAAGGGAAAGGCTTCTAAACAAATCTAAGGTTTTGGAACAAAAGTCAAGGCAAAAAGGAGCTGTCAGGCTTGATTTGGATCAAGAAGACAATAGGCTAGGCAGGCTGTAAATTATCTAGCCCTTTTTTTGAGAGAAATTTAGAAATCATGCAAAGCCCCTAAATATTGTGTTCTGAAGTTAAGGAAGATTAAAGATGTCCCCCTCTGGTGAATAAATTTATTTCTAAAGTTAGTCAATTGTTAACTTTCCAAATTCAGGATTACTCTGCTGGACGGATGCAATCACCTTGTGGCAAGTGTTGAGTCTGAGCCTCATCTACTATAGGTCAGGCATTTTATAAATAATGACTTGATTCTTTAAAAGTGGGATTTGTCCTGTTCAACTCAGATGTCTGTAACTGTACTTTAAATCACTGTCTGCATTAATGTCTTGTCAGGGGGAGAAGAGGTATGCTGGGAATAGATTTAAGGCGTCTAAACAAAGGCCATCTCATCCTGGATGTGTTTAATTCTTCCATTGAACAGCCAAGAGAGGATGTACATCCAGTTCAGGCTGCCATTACATCCTCTCTCTGTAAACCCCCAACATCAGGTGAGATGAATCCCACCCCCAGGAGGTACAGAAAGGAGGCAGAGATTTGCTACAGCCATAAGTTGCTCATGTAGAAGGAAACCTGTGGAAAGGCAAAGCTCAGGCTGAGTTGTGGGGGATCAATGGAAGTTCCCTTCACTGGGTGGAAATGACAGAAGGAAGGATGACCTGCTGCAGGTGAGTAATTGCTGGATAAATCCTGGGGGATCTCAGTTAATGGAGTTGCAGCTTAATTAAACCTCATCATTCATAGCTTCCCTTGATTGCTTCTCTTGAACAGTAAATAGAGGAGGGAGGCAAATAGCACAAACTCTGCCAGGTAAGGGGGCTCCTCACATTAATGAGTGGGAATTGTGCAGGAGCTGCAGTCAGCTGGGGAGGAAAGGGGATTCTTACCACAATGTTCTCTCCAATGATTAGGAAAAGCCTGTTCAGGATTGTTTTTAAGCACAAAGTGAAGACAAAAATTATGCCTAAAATGTGATCTGAAGTGTTTTGAAAATAAGACAGTATAAGAATGCTGCCAGGCTGGCACACTGAGGTTTGGGAAGAGCACCATGCCTATGAAGTGTGTGTGATGCTATTCATTCCACTCTTTGAGGTTTGCTTTAATTTGGGGAGAAATTAAATGCTTTAATATAATGAAAACAAAGTAGGTTAGAGGAATATAAGCCAAACTGGCTAAAAGCAATGACTGGCATTAAAAAAAAAAAAGTATAATTTCAAAAGTTTTCCCTGAAAAACTGGTGCATACTTTGTCAGACTGTCATATATCCAACCTGTGCTTGAGTAAAAGAAATCTTTTTTCACTTTTTCCTGCTCTTACCACATACGGATCCATCCTCTAACCTACTTGGGTAGTTGTGGCAGTGTTTGAAGAATAAATAGTCATCTGATCCCTGAGTCCAAGCTGAACAGCATGAGAAAGGAGAAAAAGGTGAACCTACTTTCCACCACAATTTCAGTGATCGCATTTTTTCCTCTCAAGTAAATTTCCAATCAGAAAAAGAAGGGAATGTTCTCCTATCAGTGTCCTCTAGCTGGTACCACCCCTTTTTGAAGGGCAGGGAAGGTTATGTGGAGCAAAGATATTAAATAACCACAGATGTGCCACAGAAAGAAACTGGGTCTGTGGGTTCAGTGTGTACTATTCTATATTGCCTTATATGCAGAATGCAATATGCTTTTGCAATGATGTTTGAAAAGATTTTTTGTCATAGTTGATCTCCTTTTGCTCAATTATTTGTGTATTTTTCTTCCATCAAAAATGGAGACCAAATTACTCAAAACGCAGTCACCTCATGCAAAATCCTTAAATGTCACCATTGATTATTACACAGATTAAAATCAGAATATAAACATGAGGCATTTATCATACCATTTAGATTCACAAAGATTTGACATGAAATTCAGAATGTAAAAGGCAGGAGAGGTTTCCAAGCCTATCAACATCGTTTGGAAGGTACGTTAGGTTTTTACTGCTTTCTTGTGATAATGTATCATGTATCTATTGTTCATAAATCTTGTTTTCTTGCCAAATAGGAGCATGTCAAGTGTAACTTTAAATGACTTACAGATGTACTCAACAAGGTGGAAGGAAAGATCTATTTCCCTGCCTTTCAAAGATGACACTATTGACATTTTGTTTTCATCATGAAACAAGCGTGTGGTTTGAAGAATGCTGCTGCCTTTAAAATGAAGTGCATATCAAATGCTCTGAGGGAGTCATCCAAAAAACTCATTTTCCAATATAGTAAAGAGCAAGAAATACATGCTCTAGGCACATGAAGAAAACAACATAGATCAGGGGTCACTAAATGCAATGGAATAGAAATGTATTTGAGGACAATTGGCACACACTAATTTACTGCAATAGCACTTGGGTTACATCTGTCCCCTTTTGAGCTGATCTTGAAGGAATTTGCAGCCTTGAACCCCTCAGTCACAAAGTTGCTAAATAGATGCTGAGAGGCTGTGATGTCTTTGATTTGCTTGGGTGCCAAGCAACAATCCCAGCGAAAATACCAGTGTGTAGCTGATTCTGACTCCTTAGAATTGTAAAATGCCACATCTAATATTCCTGACTGGAGAAGCTCCACACAGTGCCTGAACTGTTATGGTCGAGTTAAAAAACTCCCCGTGCTGAGTCTGACACTTCCCATCTCCTGAGTCGTGCTGGGATTTGTGCTCTCAGTTCATCCTGCATGTTGCCTGTGCTGAATCCACAGTGATGAGAGATGGAGAAGGTAATATCAATACTGCAGGGCATGGCATTGCTGGCTGCAGGCCTGGTTTGCCAAGGCTGGAGAGAAGATGTTCTGATTAAGGCTGCAACTTCTTAATCCAAATATCAAAACTCACTGTCAGCTTAAAACTCCTATCTCTGAGCTCACTTCATATGTCAGGGACTGCACTGAGAGTGATAAGAGAAATCTCAAATAATTGAAGTATTGGTGTACATTATGAAAGATGAGGTAAAGGAATAAAAGATCTATTTTTTTCTTGAGTTTTTCTTATCCAAGAGGAAGCAAAGGCAGTGGCCAAATTGGTAATAGGCATTTAAGGCAAGTAATTGACTGCTAGCCTTCAAAGAGCAACTGATGTGGGTTTATTATGTGTTGTATTCTACTTACAGCATATGATAGAATTTAATGTTGGAAGCCAGGTATCATGTATCCAATACTGATAACTATTTCAATTAGTCTGCAGATGAATGCTGATGTAATACCTTCATTCTGTGGGTATTTTTTTAATACATATGAGGTTATCTTACTGAACAAATAAACTTGTCCTTGAAAGAAAAGCAGACTTTACTGAATTAGAGAATATGCCCAGAATATGCCTATCTATGTAATGTGTTGCTCGTGGCTTTTTTTATCACTGAAAGAACTTTGTTAGGCACATCTGAAACTCACAGTCTGGCTGGCATGACACACATATTCTTTATTTAACTATTTCTGAAAGCTTAGAAATTGGCTATTTTCTGCAAACAATTTCTGACCACTGGTTACATGGAAGACACTCAAAAGACTTTACTGAGATTCATCCACAGGCAGGTTCCACTTCGGCATTTGTTCTCTACTATTAAATTCATTTGAAGCAAGTATCAAACTGGGGCACTCTTTGAAATGCTGCTGAGATCTGGTTTTAATTTCTTGGGTTGTTCGTTCGTTTGTTTGCAATTCTACTGTGCCAATCACATCTCATATCACAACAAAGACAACATTAACACAGATTTTGCTAAAAGGCAGTAAATCACACACACACAAAAAGATACTTGGTTGTTTCAGAGATTATTTCTTCATCTTTTCTTCTATGTTGAAAATGCACAGAAGAATATGAGGTACCCACAAATCTAAGCTTCAAGATGAACACAGGCCAATGTTATACAGAATAGCCTTTCTCTTGGGGATTTTATTTAAGGAAAGAAAAACTGTTAGGGATTAAAGTATTTGGGATGGAAGATCAAAGAAGAAACAAATTAAATAAATACAGAGTTTGGAGTCTGCTGATTTCATTCAATATCCTGTGGACAAGGAATTTACTAGTGGTTTTGTGAACTAAGCTGTCATCTCTGCTCATTTTCTCTTTTGTTCAATCACTGTGTGGACATATTATATCAAACAAATGCATGGGATTCCTCTGGGCTTAATTTGGTGCAGTTAATAAACCTTTCACACATTGGCTTTCAGTGCTTAATCTGGATTGTTTTACCCCCCTTCTGTTGACTCTAGAGGCTTCTGAGAGGGACTTTATTCTCCTGTATGAAATTGTAAGTTCTTTCAAGACTTCTTTCCTTCATATAGACAAACTGATCTGTGCTTGACCAATCCTTCAGCCCTGTCACTGTCTCAAGGCCAGAAAAAAGGCAATTGTGTGGCCTTGCTCTCAAATGCTGCTGGTCACACTGTGCTAATTCCAAGAGCAACTGCTTGTGAATAGTTTAAAAAAACTTGGTCTTGAAATATCTTTAATGGCTAGTTCTGATTTTTTTTTATTTTATTTTGAGATTTAAAGGTTTTTTAAGTACTGCTGGAAAGTTCACCTTCAGCCAGTTTGCTTTAGCTGATAAGTCCGAGAGCACTGGCATCACATCAGCATCCTAAGAGGATGGGCTTTAGACACACCTGGTCTGGTGATAACACTGTTTACAATAATGCTTCAGAGAGGAAGGAAGGCCAAAAACCAAACCAGACTCAGAACAAGGTTTTGAGGTGCTGACTTTCAGGCCCAGGACACACAGCAGGATGTTTCAGGACAGATAGGCCGCTAACTACAAAAATTCACAGCATTGGTGCTGCACCAATGTCGCTGCCACCAGCAGTCTGAGCTCTCTGTGATTGCAAGGACTCAAGTGGAAATTCAATGGAAACCCTCATTTTGAAGGACAAGATTTTCATTTTGTAGCTCGTACTTCATGGTCTTCTCAACTGGAGTAAAATTGAAAGAAGCAGATCATCATCCGTCCCATGTTATGTATGGTTTCCTGTGCACAAATATTTAGGTGAAAACCTTTTAGACACACACAGTTCCCCTGCGTTCTGCTTCTTGGCTTCTTCAAATGTTTGAAGAAATCGAAAAGTTATCCTAAAGTGTTAACTAATTTCTGCTGTGGAACAGAAGAATTTTCTTCTGTGAAGGAGAGGAATTGGGAGGTGTAGCTGGGCTCTGGGGACATTATTGATGCACAGGAGGCTCACAGGACCACACTTGCTAAAAGGCCTTGGTGAAGGTCCCCATGGGGATCAGAGCAAATCGTGGGTGTCCTACAGCACTAAACTGCTCAAATTATCCCTGAGGAAAAGTAGGTGAGAGAAAACCAGCTTTGATATTAAGTCTGACAATATTATTAATCTGATTGTTTTGGAAACCTACAGCACAAGCTTGGCACAGCTGGAGGTTTGGGCTGCCATTGGTAGAGTTTGTGTTCATTCCTTAAGAGGTATCAAAAATACAGTTTTGAAAGGGCCAGGAACAGTGAGTATTTCTGGGGAGTGAAAAGAGACAAAGGGTTTTGTGGTTAAATTTGTACTAGAACTGAGAATTTAGTGTTGACATAACATTTTCCACGAAGTGGCCATTTCTCTAATATGTGGTTAAGCACTTCCCTAAAAAACCCATTAAAACATCGATATTTTGCTTTTTTTCTACTTTAAAATGATGCCATGATTACAGCTTATACTCTAAATCAGATAGTGAAAATAGGTATAAAATACCATACATTGAAAAAGCAAAAAGGTCCCTTTGACTTATAATTAATGTAATGTAAAAATCATTTATGATTTTGTAATATTCCAGGTTTGTTTTGCGCCCCCTCCCACAAAAAAAAAAAAAACTGAAAAGAGAATTTCCCGTTGTGTTCTGATTTTTAAATGGAATGTTTTGGTTTACTTTATGTCCTTCCCACATTCTCAAGTACTTATTACACAGAATTTTTTTTTATTCCAAACAACAAAAAACATATTCATCTTTTTTGGGGCTCTTGATTCAGGTGTTTGTGTGCATTGATTCCCATGCTAATGAATCAGCAATAAACCTTATGTTGTTTTTTTCTGTATGTACAATATTTTAGTGAAGAGTTTTATCAATAATTTTGCCCTGGGAATACTTTTAAAGAAATGAAAATATTGAACAATCACAATTCTGTGAATTCTCTCCAGTAATCACACAATTGTATGTAATTTTGTGCCTTGTGGGTTTCTTTTCCCTTAAGTAGTTATTTCATTTCAGCATAGAGGAAGGTTTGGCATTAACAGATGTAAATGTTCTGTACTACGCAATTAGAATAAAATTCTTTTTCCTTGAAATTCTGCCAATTTACAATATTGTGAACAGAGGAACAAAGTAAAAAAAATGAACTGAACATTATAAAAAATCCTGAGAAGGTCTGACAGAAAAAAAATTAATGAAACACATAATAAGCCCTACCTGTGCACAGAAAAATTTTATTTATTCATTTTTTTAATACCAGTGAGAGATATCATATTGCTCCTCAGTTTCTGTACCTTCCTTCCTCCAGAAAAACTTCACTTGACTAAATCCTTCCAGATCTCCTCTGTTCTATGATACTTCTGGAGGGAGTAATATTTCATTCAAACATAAGTAATTTAGACCACGTCAATAGAAATGTTGAGAGTGGATGGACAACACCATGAGAGCAATTCTTGTGCTCTGACGTCTCAACGCAATTAGAGTGGGATTCAGAAAGTGAAAGTATCACGGGGGCAAATGGCCATGAGGTCTGCACCAAATGTGTTTGGGAAGCGTGCAGGAAGTGTTGCATAAAATCAGATTACAAAAGACAGCAGAGGGAAAGGATTCAGAAGGGAAATGGGAAGAGTTTAGGGCTAATTAATATATGCTCAAGTGCAAGAGTGGCCATCTGGCAACTCATCCCTAACCTGTACTCTCAGGAGAAAGTGTGATGAGTAGAAAAGATGAGCAAAAATAATTTAACACTTGAAAGAGAGAAACGGGATAAAGAAAATTATAAAAGCTCTATAAAGCTTTGGGAAGGGTTGTGAAGACACAGTAAAACTTGAGGAGAGCAGAAAGGCTACCTAAAGCATTTTTTAAAAATAAACATCTGAGGTTGGCAATGGTTTATCATCCAACTGTTTGGTGGGAAACAGCAGCAAAACCTCAAACACCTGCTCGTGCACTTCTATCAGCAGCAAAGAATACACAGCCAGTGAGGTCTCACACAGAAAATAAAGAACTGGCACTGCTGTCAAAATGTGCATCAAAAAATACATTTTCAATGGCCTCTGCAGCTGAGATATGTACAGAAGACATGATTAGAAGCATCACTGTCTTTGGCCCTGACAAGACCTACTCATAACTTTTAGCAGGAAAGGAGTCTTTAATATAAGGAAGGAAACTATTATGTTTATTAAAAGAAAAGAGCAAAATTTCTCTTTCCAGTTTAAACTTCTCCAGATTTTTAACTTGTAATTTTTTTTCCTGTATTTGTAACTTTATAATGGCAATGAGGTTCTATTGGAAATTAAACATTTACTTGTATTCCAGAGTTTCTTCTGGTCCAAGTGTTAACTGTCCAATTTATTAACAGAAGAATTTTTTATATATATAAGGATCACGCCCTTATAATGACAAAAAAATTGCACCAGGTCTGATTACCATATAAATTGTTCTTGAAATATAATGGGTTAAAAGAAATAAGTTCTCGTCAGACCAATCAAATAGCTGTTAGCATCTTAAACGAACCCATCACATTTGTTCTCCTGCTGCTTTTTTTATCTGAGGGTTATCTTTTTTTTATGATCAATTGTTTTGTTGTTGGGGGTAGACTGCTGTTAGTCTTAATAAAGTTATCCTGAAGCAGTTAGGTCAGAATAAGAAGTTTCAAGAGAAAAAAAGCCACTGAAGTGAATAAAGCTGTCTTCAGTACAAAGGTTCACAGCTAGACAGAGAGTGAGTAATAAAAATGCATTCTGCTTATTATGTTTTCTAATGTGAGGAGACTTTGGCACTTATTTCAGTTTTTTATGTGGAGGGATATTAGATGAGATTATACATCCAACGGGGTTACTATTCATAGATACCCTTGTAAGCTGCCAGTCATCACAGCCAATAGCTCTGGAGAATGGAAAATTCATGAGATGGTGGAAGTAATACAAAGATGGAAAGAAGTATTTCGGCTTTCAGCCCTGGGTCAAAGCTGGTTTAGGTGGGTACCATTTCAGAAATAATCAGGAGTACATGTCATTTAGGTTGGAATAATCTTGAATTTTAAAAAATTATGCAAGGTAGGCAGATGTACTAATATCTAGAGAAGTATTACTAGTAAGATGTTGGTACAGCTGATTCTGCATGGACTTGGAAGGAAATTCAGTGTGGTTTTGGTTGCCCGTGTCTTTAACGAGTTAAAAGTACTGAAGAGTTTGAGCCCTTCCTCCTCCCCTTCCTTTCTTCATTGGTTTTTCCAAAAGCTCAGCAGAGCTCTGCTGCTTCTCTCCTGGTCCTTTGATGGTTTTCCAAGTCTGGGGAACAGAAGCAGGGTGCAGTGCAAAAAAAAGGGGGAAAAAAGAGATGGAATCCTACCAACCTGGTTCATACTCTTAATGGTGTTTTTGGTTTTCTTCATTGTTTATATTTTAGCTGAAGTGGTTTGAAATGATGGTGCTTAATACATGCACATGTTTGAAGGAAGGACCAAATCAAGGTTGTCAGTGACTAAACAATACAGCAGTGTCTGGACAAAATGGTTTGTCAATGGTAATGACGAAGTGTTTATCAAAAGAAGCAAAAGTTCTTCCAACAAATCACTGAACTTCCATTTGTCTTCTTGTTTTGTCTGGTTGTGGCAGCAATTAAGGGGTGGAAATTATTAAGAGACAGGAGGAATTACTCTGATGAGTAACTGGGCAATTAACTACTCAGAAATCAATAAAAAGTTTAATATCAAGGTTTCTAAACTTCTTTTTTTCCCATTTAATTTAAGCTTTCTTCCCAAAAATCTTTCTTCAGTCTTTTTGTGGTGGTGCATGTATAACTGCTTGAAACACCGGACATAAGCAAACAAAAGTAGACTTTTGTTTAACATGGATATGTTAAGAAGTTGCAGTTTTCTTCCTTCAATATGTCTGGGAATACAATAATATTTAAGGGTAAAGAATACTGGGTCCAATAAGAATTGAAAAACTTTCAAAAGTACAAACTTGGAGAGAAAATTTGAAGTCTCAATATTCGTTCAACGTCGTGACATAATTATACAATTCCATGACTTCTAAAATCACTTAATTGTTTCCGTGTTTTTGATTCTGCTGAGAAATGTGCACTTGCTTGGTTTTTGTAGGTTGCAACAATTATCATAGGTTTTCTTTAGTTAAAGGCACAGGTGAGATGAAAAAAGTAACAACCTGATTCTTCCATAAAAAATTTGTTCTCACCCCCAGTGAGGCAAGAACATTTTTGGTACATTCTACAAGAGTGCAAATATTTGATGATCTCCAGGGAAAAAAACCTCACATTTTCTATGATTCTTTAGTCAATACAACTTCAGTCAGAAGAGTTTTTGTATAATATTAGAAATAGATTTCTCAGCACACTCTTTTCATATGAAACTGTTGCAATAGCAAAATGCAAAGTTAATCATGATGAAAGGCAACTTGCAGAAGTTCAGAACCTTCTGCTAAATGCCTTTTAAAAGAACCAAGTGTGAGATTTCTTGGTTCTGAAGCTGTGGCTTTCCACTGATTCTGAGCCAGGCTTACCAGAAACCTCCAACAGCATTTTGTACATTTTAATGTCCATTGATAATAACAGACTATAAACATCCTCAGTCCCCTTTTTCCCTCTCACTTTTTTTGCTTTGCATGTTAATCTGGCATAATTAATTGCAACTGGGAGTGCTGTCAGTATTTTATCAGCTGCAGATTTATGGAGTGGGTAAGCTGTTGATTATTAAGCCTATTTAGAGGGTCCTCCTGATAACTGAGTGCAGATATTACTGGGGCTTTAGGGGTTTATGATTGGGGTCTGGATTTTTTTAAAGAAAGGGGGTAAAAAGATACGAGCACAAAAATAGAAATGGTGAATGTTTTCCAGTGAAGTTACAACTCGAAAGGGTCAGGAGATGTAATTGCAACTGTACAGACATGCAGCAGAAATGCAGTACATCGATTCCATACCTCAATATTTTCCAGGATATATGTGGGAGAAAGATTACATATATTTGGTCAAATCAATTCCATGCTCAATCCTAAAATTAATATTTTTCAGCTTACCTGGCAAAACTGGGTGTGAGTAAACTAAATGAAAAAAAAGGCTGGTTTTTTCTAACCCCCATTTCCCATCTACCCACTTAAAAACCCCAAAAAGTGAATAAATTGACCTTTTGCAAGTACTCCCAAGCCTTAGAAATTAAATATAAAGGAATGCTTTTCATGTAAGAGCCTATAAACACATTTGATTTTTAATTTGTATGTTATGGTGACAGACAAGTCAAGGACAGAAAAAGGAAAGCTGGAGGAGATAGAGTTTCACTGCCATGGTTTAACCTTGGGTGACAACTCATCCCCACTGCTGCTCATTCATTCCCCTCCAGTGGAATGGGGGAGAGAATTAGGAAGGTAAAAGAGAGAAAACTCATGGATGCAGATAAAGATGGTTTAATGGGTAAAGCAAGAACCACACAAGCAAACAACCCCCAAAAAAAGGAATTTAGCCACCACTTCCCATGGGCAGGTAGCTGCTCAGCCATATCCAGGAAAGCAGAGCTCCATCCTGCAGTTCAGTGACTTGGGAAGACAAACTCCATTCCAAACATCCCCCCTTCCTCCTTCTTCCCCCAGCTTTATATGCTGAGAAGGGTGTTGTATGGTATGGAATGTGCCTTGGGTCACCTGTGCCCCTTCCCAGTGTCTCATTCACCCCCGGCCCTCTCACTGGGGGAGCACAGTGACAAGCTGCAAAGGCCTGGACTCTGCAAGCTCTGCTCAGCAGTAACAAAAACACCCCCAAATTATCAACAGTTTCCAGCCCAAACACAAAATGCAGCCTCACACTATGTACTGGGAAGAAAATTAACTCTACCCCAGCAAAAAACAGCACCCAGACAAGAGAGACAAAGATCTTACCCCAAGCTGTGTTTGTTACCTAAAGCAGAGATTTGTGTCTTTGCAGCATCATATAATTTCAGAATTATCTCAACAACATTATGTAGCTGCAGAGTCTTTCTTTTGTTTTCTTTCATTTTATTTTCCAATCTGCACAGGTTGTCTCTTCCCACACAGTGCTGTTCTTCCATGAGCCTGGTAACATCCACATCCTTCTCGTATGTTTTCCAATACAGGCCCTCATTAATTTCTAAGTGAACTTCAAGAAGCCCTAAATGGGGCAAGACCAAAGCAATGGGTTACATTTTACAGAACAGAAGGTGCTGACAGTGTCAAAACAGAGTGCAGTGAATCCTGCAGGTCTGGCTGCTGCCCATGATCGTTAGAGTTAATATTCTCTCCTCCTTTTTCAAGACAAAACCTCTCAGTAAGAAAAGATTTCCCCTCCTCTCTTTCGTAACTACAGCTCAGGCTGGTGAACCTAACTTAATTGCCCAAAGATATGAGATGGAAGTCCTGCATCAGGCACCTTTAAAGGTTTCTGAAAGGCATCATCTGGGATGCTTTTCTAGTGTCACTGCAGCTCACCAAGCTCTCTGTGGTCCTTGCCAAAATAGTCAGTGCCCTCAGGTGTTTCAATCAAATAGCATCCTCAGCTGATTACACAGATTTGAGACTGAAAGATGGTGAAAAATCTCTCCTAATCAGTGCTCTCACTTCATGCAGTGCTGTGAGGGGGTAACAGAAGGAGGACTTGGGGCAAATCATCATTGTGCCATCCTCACATGTGTGCTGTCTGGAGAGCCCTGGGCTGCCTCCCACCATCATCCGTGCAGGCAGAGGGAATCCTCCAGGCTGAAACTCCTGGAGACACAGCATGTGAGATGGGGGCATTATTTGGTAATTGCAATGGGGGGCATGATTAGCTGGGGATCCCTGCACCCAGGCAAGGCAAAACAGCTGGACAGGGGAGTTGCACCAGTGGGGAAGGATGTGGAAGGTCATGGACTTGGGGAACCCTGTGTGACTGGAGCTGTGTGGGAGGCAGGAGGAGCATCCTGGGGGGTGACCAGGGGAAGAACACCTGCTCTAACCACATGGAATGGGGTGCAGAATGATGCTCCAGTGCCCCTGGATGCAGCTCGAAGTTGTTCTAGCAGCTCTCCTCTGCCACAGAACGGAGGGGATTGATTGAATCGACTGATTATTTTGCATATTGGTTTCACTCTCCCTTTCCCTCCACTCCTAGCACACGCAGCCCTTCTCTGCTACTTCCTAAAAGACAAGCTCTCCTAGGTAAGGGATCAAACAATCTCAGCCTGGGCATGGCAGATGGGGAGAAGCGGCTCCAACCACTCCCAGCAGCGGGGCGGCACAGCCGGCTGAGGCAGGAGTGTGGCATGTGAGGGGAAAAGCCCCCGACGGAGCCCCCCGCCCGCCGGGCAGCCTGCAGGCAGCCCTGCCCTCTCCGGGAAGGTTCTCTCGCCACGCCTGCTCCGGGGCAGCCCTTGGGAGAGCTCCGGGCCACTCGCCCACCTCCGGCTGAGAAGGGGGCGCGCCCGAAACAGCATCCAATCCACACCTACGGGAGGACAACGGCGTGGGAAGAGGGGGAGGGAAGACGGGCAGGACAGCGCAACTCTCATGCCAACCTCGCAGCCGGCTCTTCCATCAGGAAGCGAATCCCGGGCGCTCCCGGGGAGCTCTGCCCCAGCAGCACCGAGGGGATAAGGATGCGACGCCTCCTCAGCCGCGCCGGCGGCGGCTGCAGCGGCGCGGACCGAGCCCGGGCGGTCCGGCCCCGCTGAGCGCCTCCAGCACCGCGGAGAGAGCCCGGGCCGCCCTGCCCTGTGGGTGAGTCCAGCACCGCGGAGAGAGCCCGGGCCGCCCTGCCCTGTGGGTGAGTCCAGCACCGCGGACAGAGCCCGGGCCGTCCTGCCCTGTGGGTGAGTCCAGCACCGCGGACACAGCCCGGGCCGTCCTGCCCTGTGGGTGAGTCCAGCACCGCGGAGAGAGCCCGGGCGATCCGGCCGCGCTGAGCGCTTCCAGCAGCGCGGACACAGCCCGGCCCGTCCGGCCGCGCTGAGAGCGACAGGCACCGCGGAGAGAGCCCGGGAGGTCCGGCCGCGCTGAGCGCCTCCAGCAGCGCGGACACAGCCCGGGCCGCCCTGCCCTGCCCTGCCCTGCCCGCTGAGTGAGTCCAGCACCGCGGAGAGAACCCGAGCCGTCCGGCCGCGCTGAGCTCCTCCAGCACCGCGGAGAGAGCCCGGGCCGCCCTGCCCTGCCCGCCGAGCTCCTCCAGCACCGCGGACAGAGCGCGGCCAGTCGTGCCCTGCCCGCCGAGCCCGCCCGGCCCCGCGGCCAGCGCCCCGCGGCCATGGGCTGCCGCGCCCGCCCCGCGCCCCGGCACTGAAGCGGAGCCAGCCCCGACGCGCACATGTAAGATGCTGACCCGGGGATGGTTCCCCTGCCCGAGCCCTTCTCCTCTCAGCTCCTCTGAGAAGCGCCCTGGCTCCTCTGAGCCGCTCCTTTCTTAAGCATTGGGAAGTTTTGTGGGGGTTGGAGACGTCTCCGGGCGACACGGTCTCCTGCAAGCCTGAGGATGGGCTGGTGAGAGTGAGGCGGGTTGGCCGCGCGTGAAAGTGGTTTGGCTTTTTACCCTTGGAAATTGTTCTTGGTTTCAGTGTAACGCAGAGGGCTTATTGTTTGTTGCCAGCCACAGGGCTTGGAGCCACGCTGTTGTCTCCTTTAGTAGCTGGGTGAAATGTTTAAGGGTTTGTTCTTCGTGAAAGCAGAGTGGGCAAGGTGAAATAGTAATCATAAAATAATTGAAAATTTAAAGAAATTTTAAAAGAAAAAGCTGAAAGGGGACGTTATCATTCCTGTTGCAGCTTGCAAGGTCTAATGGTTGTCAGGAGTCCTTCTCTCCACGTTGTTTCCTGTCTTGAGATAACTATGAAGTGAGCATTGAAAAGGGTACATCAATAGGGGGAAATGAAATACAGCCAGAACAGAGATTACTAGTTCTTTTCAAAGCTTTTCTTTCTCTTTTTAGTAGAACTGCGTGTTGAAAATCAGCGTTACACTGCCCCCTGCTTGAACAATTACAGATTTTTCGTTGCTCTCATCACTAGTAAAAATTTATGAATGAACAGGTATTTCTATGTTGTGTTCTCTAGTATGATCCTGAGTTTTGAAGTTCTGCAACAGTGAGCATGAATTATTCTTAGTTCCCAGAGCCAGATTTTAAAAAAAGAAAAGGAGAACTCGTTCTTCTTGTGACAGTTCATTTGCAGGTCAAACATATTAATGAATGAACAGTAGGAGAGAATGTAAAAATAGCCTTAATTTTGGTACATCTATCTCATATGTTCTGTGATAAATTTGTAATAATTAGACAACTTCACAAGCAGACATTAAGGTGAAATAAGGAGGGAAGGAAGGGGATAAAAGTAACCTTATACTTCTTTTATATCAGAAGGTGAATTTGAATAAAAGAACAAAGGTGATTGTTTGTCAGTCTCTCCTGCTGCAAAGGTTTTGTACTGGTGCATGAAATGTCTATGGGATGGGAAAGAAAATGCTGATGATTAGTTTATAAGAAAGAGGAGGGTGAGACAGCTGAAAAGCAGTGGATTTTTTTTTTTTTCTGCAAGATAGCTGGTAGAAAGCCAAATTCCATTTCCTTTTTTTTTTCAAACCACAAGACAAAGCTGCCTCCTTTCTAACAGACACCAGGCAGGATTTGAAAATGTAGATGCTGTTATAGATTTGCTGGCCTGTCCTGAATGTTTCGAGGCTGTTGTCCTCAGACCTTATGCTCCATGTCACGAAGATGTTAAGTGTTCATATGTGCCATTGATCAGCATCTTTAAAGGCACCAGAGGCCTGCTTTGTCTTCCTGAACATTCTCATGCTGCCATTCCCTAAAAAGATTTGAAAAGGTGTGGTTTTCTGACTGCTCCTGTAATTCCACAAGAAGAGAGACCTCTTTCCAAATTTTCTTTTATCTGTATGAGCAGTGGGAATGATGGGGAGGGGATATTACTTCCTGCACCTGCTTTGTAGGGCTGTCCTGCAAATGAACGAATATCTGCCTGCACAGGCTAAAAATTTCTATTAATTACATCTCAAAATCAATTAATAAAAAATCTAATCCTAGTCATGTAGCCAACTTTTCATGTAGGAGAATGGCCACATTGCTGACAGTATTGAATTGGGATTTTCAATGTTGGTCACAATCCAAGAGTAAATGAAGTGGCACTTCAGCTTTTCAAAGCATAGAAAACTTCAGAATAAGCTCCTGTCAATCAAGGCAGCCATCCCAAATTATACTGAGTCTGTTTGCATAGTAAATCAGCAATATGTGTAAAAGGATACTTAAAAGTCTTGTCTTACAGGGGAAAAAGCTTGATTTAAGGTAAGATTTAGAAGGCTGATTTAGATATTTTCCAGGAGAAAAAGGGGGGTATCAGAGGACTCTGGCAATACAAGCCTGTGCAGCATTTGGGATGCCAGAGTAGCCTGTTGTATATAGAATAATAAATGTATGCAGTTGCATTCAGTCTGTGCTCCGTGCCTGAAGTCTGGAGTCTGGTAGCCTGAACTTCAAAATAAGCTGCAATTTTAAATTAGAATGTTAAAAATCCTACTATTTTTACTCTGAACAATTTGAATAATTCTTTTGAATTGATTGATTTCTGCATCAGTTTGTGTTTGCTTTTAGAGCCCAACTTCCTTCTTTTCTGTCCATATTTATAGCATGTCTTGGCTGGGCAGGTTTTCTATGTGGAACCAAGGGTTAACAGAGAAAAATGGTCCTTTGATATATAAGAGCTGTGTCAATTCCAAAGAGGCCTCAGGGAGTCTGCAGCCTTTATGTGCCCTGATTCTTTTCAGAAGTATTGATGTAAGTAGAAAGAAAAATAATAAGTAAAGTGTCAATTTGACAGTTTCTGAGACTCTGCAGGAACTGAGGGCAGTGCTTTCAAAATGGCTTTCAGAAACTGAAATTTTCTTTTCAACAAGGCAGAGTCAATGTCTCATCAAAGCCTGCTCTGATGGGTGCTTATCGAGCTTATAGAGCACTGTAATGGTTACATATCCAAAGTCTCTTCTGTAGTTTCTGGACAAAGGGGGCCATTGAAAGGGCACAGGGAGACTGCTGCCAACATCTCCTCACTCAGTGAAAGCAAACCCAAAGTGTAGTCAGAGACCAGATGTTCCTAAACATGCCTTTGTAAATGTCCTGCTCAATTTTTAGGCTTAAAGACGAGTAAAGGTTGATATCACCTGAGAATTCCAGAATTGCTGCAGTTCCTGATATCTATTGGTTTCAATACCTTTTATAGACTTCAGATGTTTTAAACCTCAAGCAGGTACTATTCAGCCTCTCCTACACATTTTTAAAGCTCTGGTTCAAAGCCATGTGTGAAAACTCCAACTCAGCCTTTTAAGGCACCAGGGTCTTTGAATATTTTCTCCAAGCCCCAGCTCCAGGTGGTAGCCCTGCCTTTCCAGAGGTTTTTGTGTGGGATGAGAGAGGCAGCAGAAGGTCTTGAATGGCAGAGTCTGGAGCACTGTGGAAAGGAAGGTCAAGGAGAGGCCATTTGCTGGAATAAGCTCAATGTGAAGCAATTTCTTTCTTATGTCCACTCTGTCCTACATGTCAGCACTCAGATCAGTTAAGAGAGTGTGTCTGTGAAAAAAAAAGGAGAGTTTCAGCTTCAGAGTGTTTCTAATGCCACCACATTAAGAACAAATCTCATGTTATGGCACGTTCCCCTCTCAGGCACTGAGTGTCTCAGCACCGTCAGAGCCAATTGCAAGGACCTGCTCTTAGTCACTTTAATTAGAAACTGAAATGCTCCCAGAGGAAGATTTGTTATGAGCTAAATCACCTTTCAGAAAGAGCTATTCTTCTCCACTCCCCACAGGAGTCCAGACATCTTGTGGCTCCCTCAGCCGTGGAAAGCTGGATGTGCTTTGCTGCAAGCAGCACTCAGGCCCTGAAATTTTTAATTTTGTTTTCCATACCGTTTTGTCTCCAAGAGCACTGCATGCATTGGCATCCTTTCCTAGAAAAACACAGCATTTAACTGCAGTGCCTGATGATTTTGATCGCTAGCTGTCTCAATAAAGTATGCAAATACAGAGTCATTTCAATCCAAAGTACCTTTGAAGAAAAATGGTAAGATAAATGCAATCAAGTCACAATTACTTTTATTAAGTGAGCACATTACACACACTCAGTAAATATGATTAGTTCTAAATCTGCCTGCACATAACTGAAAAGCAGAATAGAACAAGATGTTGAGTACAGTGGCATTGCAGTAGGGTTCAGTTTCCAAGAGCTTCAGCTCCTGCACACATTGCTCTTTGCACTACTGCTTCTCTGGCCATGATTCAGTGCTCAGGTCAAGCATAATTATAACATTTTTTTCAGAAGGGGATTTGACAGCTGGACATGTCTAATGAAATTATTTGAAGTTAAAAGGGCAATTTTTTATTCATCTCTACTTCTCTATAAAGATGATAAAGTGTGATAACTGGGATATTGATCTTCCCTGCTGATGAGCACGGGGGCAGGGGGGTCATAACTCATCTGAGGTGAAGCCCTCTGAATGACACTGCTCTTGTCCTTACCTGCAGGGAGTGGAGATCAGCTCTGTGCTGTAGGGAATTCCCTGCAGAACATTTATTGCAAGATAAATATTGGATAGTCGTTATCTCTTTGAAGAGCAGGTGTTCTTTCCTGTTTCCTCTTTTTCTGATGCAACTTCTGTTGTTAGAAACTGTGTATGAAACCAGTGTTCTCTCTGAGCTGGAGAAAGTGAAATGAAGGTCCTTTTTTTCTGGCATGTTATTACATATACAACAAACAGGTGTGAATTAGCTCTAGGCTAAACTCTAACCTCTTTTTCAGGCAAAAAATCTTAACTAGGCCAACAGTAATATTTTATGTGGGTTTATATTTACTTTGGGTGTGATTATAAGGTTATCTCTCCCAACTATCTGGGTTGTCCTTTAGAGGTAACAACATACTGAAAAGTTTTCTAACAAAAAGAAGTGAAGTATCAAGAACTGTACTTCTGCATCAGGAAAAATATCTAATAGGTTCCTCAGTGTTGGAAATTATAAATATTTCTGAGTTGCTTCTAGTACTGAAACTTTAATATAACAACAAATATAAGATTGGCAACTGTCTTACCATACATCGGTTTTGAATATCAAAAAGCGCAGTGGAATCCCTCCAGCTTGAAGCAGCTAATAAAATTAACAGTCCTAAAATATTCAGGCATGTGCAATCCTGCTGCACTCATGGGTGATTGCTGAGCACCTACCAGAGCTGGACTGGTTTCCATTTGATCCCAGCAATGATGGCTTAAGTCATCACCAGCTCATCCTTTCAAGTTGCTTAACATTTTAAGAGATTTAATTCAACACTCAGGAACTCCCAAGGCTGTAAATTTTTAAAGTGCTTTCTGGTTCTATAGCTCCCCACTTAACAATACCACAGTCCAGAAGTGTTTATTTGCAAGTGTAGTCCTTGCTTGAACTCAGCAAGGTTTCACCACGTGTTTAAAATGTAACTGTTGTCCTGAATAGCTAAGGACAGGAGCTCCAGCTTAGAAAAGCATTGGTGCAAATGGTTAATCACTTCATTTTAACCACGTGCTACTCCTCCTGGCCTCGCTGGAACTGCTTCTCAGATGAAAGCCAATTGCAGAGGAAAATATATATGTGTATGCATATATGTTTCCAAAATTTGGGACTCCACTGAAATCAATGAAACTTATAAGTTGACTTCAAAGAGCCCCCAGTTTTACCCCAGGCATTTTTCAGCTTTAGAGAGCTCTATATCCCTGTCAGATATGTTAATGGCATTCTTTATTTATTTAGCTGTTATTGTTTTCTCTTATAGCAAACTTCATGCAGTCTAGGGAATTAATTCGCTTAACCATATCTCCTTCATTATTCTTGTGTCCCTTATGTCTGTGCACTTCTTCAACTTCAAACCATGCTGGAAGGAAACAGTTTTAAGATGCACACAGCCCTTTATCTCTCAGTGGAGCCTGGGATGATATGTTTAGTTCCTATTAGCTTTTATTAAGTTGTTACAGTGATGCATCAAAGCTTAGGGGGAGAGGATCTTGATCGTGAACCATTGTTTCAAGCTTGTGTGCTCACAAAATTGATTTCTTAGGATTTGTTTAAATTTTAATGTAACTTTTAAAAAATTGCTGTAAAAATTGTTTGAAACTTTTCAGTCCAGATCAGCACAAATGTGATGAATTAAAATGAGAAATACATACGTGCATGTTAGTTCCATATGAACAACTACCTTGAGAATTTTGGTGCCTTGGATCTCTAAGTATTTTGGGTTTCTGATAACCCTGTGCTTTACCAGGTTCTTGCTGGCTCTTTTACTCCTTTGTTACCTATTCTTGAAGGCAATGCACTACTCCACTTTGTCTCCTGGCACAGTTCCCTCTCGTCACTCACTGCAGCACTTTCCAACTTCTGTAGTATTTTTTCAGGGCAACGCATGAACTTCTCATTGACTGAAGGTCATAACTGGCGTGGAGAACAGATGGAGTGTGGAAGGATGAACCTTCGCCACCCACTGAGCATTAACACCTGCTTATTTGTTACATCTGTCCACTGCAGCTCAGAGCCTCCTGAAGGTTTTACCCAAGTGATTTAGGACTTTCTATTGGGCTGAGTGCAAGTGCTGTCTGTGCAAGAGGTGTCATTTTCACCTTTTTACTCAGGCTGCACGTTCTGGGGGCTTTGCATGGCAGTTAACTCCCCATGCTTAGATTCTAAAAGGCACTATGAATGTGTTGAAATGCTGCTGGAATAAAATCTTTTAAAAGAGCAGCATTGAGACAGCTCTGAATGCAAAATGTGAATGTTTTAATGGCAGATACATTTAGGATTTCCATTTATTTCATACAACAGTGCGTTTTCTCCCCCATGAGACCAACTGCACGTAGCATAGCTTTCTTTGGGACTTGCAGAGAAGGTGGAATGAGGATAGTTTGTCTTCATCTCACCAGCTCCGAGTGAAGGGCATTTCAGCCACATAATCAGTGGGGAAGTTTATGACCCTTTTTCTCCTGCCCTCTGTTTGTGGTGAGAGACCTCTGTCTTGTCTTTCTGCAGTAGCTCTCTAAAAGATGCTTCCTGGGGACTGACGTGACACTGTATCAGGAGTTATTCCTGTGTTTTTCTAAACTCTCCTCTGGACTTGGGTACTTGTATTTGGAGTAACCACCAACTGTATTTCAGTAAGTTAGACAGTTCATTATTAAACTGCTCTAGATCAGGAAGTGGAAAAATGGTATTATGTATCTTGGAAAAAAGCAGGGAATGAATAGGTGGTTTGCTTGTACCAGCTGAATCTCAGCAGAATAGGCAATATAATTATCCTTATTACCATGTGTTTAAAATTATGAACATGGTTTTCAATTTTATGGAACATAATTTATTGGCCTGATCCAAGATCTATTGACAAGGGACAGTCCTGCTAACTTTCTTTAGGGCTTGTGCTCTAAGAGGACAAAATTCAAGAAGAGTAGTTAAGAGAAATACTGCCTTGTGCATATTAATCCTAAATAAGATGTAATGACGTTCTAGACAATACAAATTGAAAATTATGTGTAAAGAATTACCATTCTTTAAATGGAAAGAATGTGCTGAGCATCCTTGTTTCAATCAGAAAGGGTGAACAAATCACAGGAGAGCTTGTCTTTTGTTCAAAAGTTAATCTTTATTCCACATGTGTCCTAAATGATTTTAATAACTGGCTCAAGCCATAAAAAGCTAGCCGGATCTGGTCATAACAACACATTTCCACAGGTCCTGTGAAATGATGACTCTGCCAGGATATAACCAAGGTTCCTGTCTGGTTTCCTGCAGGTTGAGACACAGCAATTCTAAAGACATGCATCGGAGGCACGCCACCCTTCGGGAGAAGGGCCGGCGCCAAGCCATCCGGGGCCCTGCCTACATGTTCAATGAGAAAGGCACCAGCCTCACCGCAGAGGAGGAGCATTTCCTCGACTCTGCAGAGTATGGCAACATCCCCGTGGTGCGGAAAATGCTGGAGGAATCCAAAACCTTGAACTTCAATTGCGTCGATTACATGGGACAAAACGCCCTCCAGCTGGCGGTGGGGAACGAGCACCTGGAAGTGACGGAGCTGCTCCTCAAGAAGGAGAATCTGGCCCGGGTTGGGGACGCGCTTTTGTTGGCCATCAGCAAAGGATACGTGCGCATTGTGGAGGCAATCTTGAACCACCCGGCCTTCGCGCAAGGACAGCGCCTCACGCTCAGCCCTCTCGAGCAGGAGCTGAGGGATGATGATTTTTATGCTTATGACGAAGACGGGACTCGGTTCTCCCATGACATTACCCCCATCATACTTGCTGCCCACTGCCAGGAGTATGAGATTGTTCACATCTTACTTCTAAAAGGCGCACGGATTGAGAGGCCGCATGACTATTTTTGCAAGTGCAATGAATGTATGGAAAAGCAGAGGAAAGACTCCTTTAGTCACTCTCGCTCAAGAATGAATGCCTACAAAGGATTAGCCAGTGCTGCTTATTTGTCTCTGTCCAGTGAAGACCCTGTCCTTACTGCTCTAGAGCTTAGCAATGAATTGGCCAGGCTAGCCAACATTGAAACTGAATTTAAGGTAACTCACCACTGTGCCTTTTTCCTTGGGCTGAGAGTGTTCAGGCTCTTGTGTAGTTTACAAGTTTGATCAAATTTTGGGTTGCTGTCTGAGGGGTGGGGGAGAAAAACTGGCAGAGACTGCTAGATGTGTTAGCTATGCATAGATTCGGATCACTGTCTTTCTCCAGTTAATAAATGCTTGGAACTGAACATTGCATATTACAGCAGAAGCTTAAGTTTCTGTGTTGCACACTGTGATTGCTTAGAATCTCTAGTTCGCAGCAGGAATAAAAATTAGATTATTCAAAAAATGGAGACTCATTTTTTGTAAGAAAGGTAAGTCTTATAATTGAGCCATCTATTTTAGAGGCAGACTTCTAGAGGTTGTTTTAAGAATCCAGTACATCTAGTTCTGCTACAATGATAAAAGTTATAAATCAAGAAATTTTGGTTCTCTGTAAAATAATTTAAACTGCATTGCATCTTAATGGTTTGGTGCTGCATCTATACGTGATGAATTTCATGAAAAAGGAAAAGAGAAACAATCAATAAATTGTTATGAAATTTATCATCATGCCAAACATAAGAGTAGAGCTTGTGGAACTCTCTTACAAGTTATTTGAGATTCCCATTATCCTAATGAGTTTGTAAATGTCCAATGCCGTTTTGCAGTATTTCTCTAAGTCATTTACATGACATAAAGAACATTGTCTCCCTTTCTAATTTAAATTAGTCATTGAAACCCTCATTTTCAGTGGCTCAACCATCAACAAATGTCTTTTTTCTGACTTATGGCTATTGTGCAGCTATAATCATGACCAATGACTCTGGGGTGATAAAGTCCAAGTTGTGAGTACACTGGGGTAGGATGCTCACCAAGAATCCATTACTTCTAATTTAGAAAACTGTTCATGTGCTAAAACATGTGTTTCCAGATTTGTAGCTCTATACTACAAAGGACTAGGGAGGAGATCATCCCCCTGAATGAACCTTGAATCCCAGGTTGAGTTTTGAGCTCCTCACTCCAAGAAAGACATTGAGGTTCTAGAGCAGGTCCAGAGAAGGGCAACAGAGCTGGGGAAGGGTCAGAAACAGAAGTCTGATGAGGAGCAACTGAAGGAGATGGGGGGGCTGAGCCTTGAGAAAAGGAGGCTCAGGGGGCACCTTCTCACTCTCTCCAGCTCCCTGAGCAGGGGTTGTAGCCAGGTGGGGGTTGGCCTTTTCTCCCAGATGACAAGCAACAGGAGAAACAGCCTCAAGATGTTCCAGGGGAGGTTTAGGTTGGTTATTAGGAAAATCTCTTCACAGAGAAGGGGGTCAAGCCCTGGAAGACGTTCCCCAGAGAAGTGGCTGTGTCACTATCCCTGAAGGGATTTAAGATCTGTGATGTGTCCCTTGAGGACATGATTAAATGGTGGCCTTGGCAGTGCTGGGTTTAAAGCTGGATCTTAGAGGGCTTTTCTGACCTAAATGGTTCTATGAATCAATGCTCTCCTCTGTAAAAGTAAGCAGAAAATATATTCTCAATCTTTGAGACCATTTAGTAACTCTAACAGGAAAAAATTCCAAACTACTGAGATCTTTTGGGCAATAAAATCAGGGTAAAATTCTGCAAACTCTTTTTCCCCACGGGCATCAGAATGCAAGGACACAATAATTTGAAGGGGAAGTTTTATTTGGATTCACTCTGACTGAAGCAGCCTCCTTGGGCTCAGTGAATCTCGCTTTTTGAGTGAGGGCTGCTCCAGTGTGAAGGCACTGGGGGCTCATGCCCACACTTAACAACATTAATATCTCATTAATGCTCCAGCTTCTTTTCATAGAAAACTGTATACTGAGAGGAGCATGAGCAGCCTTAGCACTGCATGCCTGTCAGTCCTGACAAGTGTCTTGCTGCAGAAGAGTAAATATATTTTTACCACAATCCTTCCTTTTGTTCCTGGAGCTGCCAGCAGGGTCTGGCACTGGCAAGTACACGAATCCTTCACGAGTAAACCAACAATCTACTGTTGAATCATGGTGGTTACATCTCTGCACTGGCAAATGGATGGGAATAAATCAATACCAGGAAAATCCCAATACATTAGAAACCATTTGCCAAATGGCTGCAATTCCAGGTTCTCCAAGTTCATTGTCTTATTGGAAGGGTCTGTGCAGCAGACATCTATATATGTTAGTGAAGTACCTCCCCCATACCATTAGTTTGCTTCAAAGATTTCACATTCCTTTAGTATATTAATTCTTCCAGAAATAAGAAATTTCTTAATATTCTAATGTATTCTCACTGTAGGAAAAAAAAAAAAACCAGAGGTATGTATTTATGTAAAAATATTTATTCTTATTAACATAATCAGTGTGATGTGAAATAGGGTATTAATAAAACAGTGGGGGGCTTTTCACAGAACATGACAACTTAAGAATTTATTTTGAGGAAAGAACACAATTGTTGAAAATGTATTTAAGAAGCCCACAAATGAAGAAAATTTATGAAATTAGACAAGTTCTGGAGAGGTTTTTTTGTCACTAAAATAGGCCTTTTCCCAGAATCAGATTCCTAAAGTTCTGTAATTAAAATTGGCACTCAACAGATTTATAAAACTATCACTTGGGATTATTTAGGAACATTATTTAAAGACTATGTGCAGTTGCAGAAATACAGTTTTAAGGAGGTACAAAGAGCCCTTGAAAGGGAAAGACAAAAAATTTTAATAATGTAGGTGGACAAATAGTAATTTAGTAACCTCTGAAAAAACTGCTAGCATGAGCTAATTAAAATATAAATGCAGTGCCTCTCGCCTGCTGCTTGCTGCCCCAAATCCCTTATGCAACAGCACCTTTCAGCACATCAAAATGAGACACCAATACATGTGCTATTTTCCTAGAGAACACGAAATTTTTTAAGCAAGTTGCCTCTTTGTGCAGAGAAATGTGAAATAAACAGCCACACTTTAAAGAAGAAAACTTGTGTTACCTGTGGTAGGTCAATTTATCCATTCTTTTAGTTTTTTACTGTGGCAGAAACTGAATAGATTTTTTTATCACCTTAAATTTCTAAGATTCAGTAATATGCTGCAAATTTGAGGAAACAGCTTTGCAAAATGTTGCCAAAAAGAAAGTGTTATTATGTGTAGAAAAAAAAATTGCTATGAAATATGGAGCCCTTCAGTCTAGAAATAAATAAGGCCCCTTCCCCAAAGTAAAATGAAAAATATGGAACCAGTTGTTCTAAGAGGTGGATTTCAGAAAAGAGAGAAGTAAACATCAGAATCCCTGTGCATGTTTGCAGGTCTTTATGCAGTGATATTCTCCTGCAGTGGAGGCAGCCCAAGCTGAAAAAAGATAACCTTAATTAAGGTTATCTCTTGTATATCTCACTTGAAAGCTCAAAATTAAGAATCAGTCTATGACTTTCTCTCTCCTCCTGGTTTTAATTTTGTGTTTTAAAAACCAGACCAAGATCCACTGGAGCAAAAGCAGTACAGGTTGGGGGCTGATGAGAATTGCTCTCCTCTTTGGTCCAGAGAAATCCATCTCCCTCTTGGCAGCTTGGTGTGAAGGCATATGCAGATGTCTGCACAGTTACCAGCTGTTCACAGCCAGGTGACTCATTTCTAAGGCTGGAATATTAAAAGCAGTCAACAGAATCGTTTTTATATGTCCATCAAAAGCCTTAGGAGACTGAATTCCTAGCAAACAGCCTGCAGGAAATGCCTTTGCAACTGTCATTAACAGTGGCATCAGCTTAATATTACTGAGTGAAACCAGAATAATAGTTCCATTTACTTTTCCTAAAGCAGTGACCGTGTACTCCTTTTGTCTGGTGAGATCCCACTCCATAACCAGGACTGGTTTACAACCTTGCATGCTCTCAAATTAGACCACACGCTTGTGTGTGTCAGGAAGCATCCTTGTGATGAAGTAAATCAGGCAAATCACTCCATTTAGCAATCCAGACAAATCAAATTAGAGACTCACAAAGGAGGCTCAGAAAAGATCTCACCAGCCATAAGCAGTAAATCAGATCTCAACTCCTCTTGATTAAAATGTTACTAAAAGCAAGATCAAAATCACCACCTGGCAGACATATGGTGGTTGTTCTTTGTTTACTGCTCCCACCAGCACTGTCAGTGCGTTTACTACAGCCTACCAGGTTTTGTTTCTCACTTGTAGGTTTCCTACCAGCTCTTTTCCTCTAAAACACTTTCTCTAAAAGCTGTTGGAATCCAAAAGCAGGTCCTGGAAGGGGGCCTGCTCTCATGTGCAGGTGACCACCATGTCCAGGCTCAGCTGGCTGAGGGATGTGTGGCTGCTGGGGCAGCAAGTCAAGTGTGTGGGTGCCTGCAGGGATGAGCCTGCTGGAACTGCCTCTGGTTCCACTGGGGCTGCAGTGATGCAAACAGCTGAGGCTCAAATCCCTCCATTCTCATGATGTTGAAAGAGTGACAAAACAGCCCTTGAGACTCAATGACTTGTAGCTGTTAGGGATGATTCCTCTTGCCTCAGTAAGCCAGCTCCCACCTTTATTCTACCTAGCTATAAATTGTTAACTTCACAGGATACACTTAACTTAAACTTCTTAAGAGAAATTACTTCGTCCATTTTCTTGGTATTTCTGGCTCCATGCTTCAGGGAGTTAAAATAGTCATTATTAGATTCTTGGTCTTTTGAAATGAGTGATGAAAAGATAGAAAATGGCATAAAACATTGAAGAGTAAAATAGTAGGAAGGGGAAATAGTTTGAGAGAATGGAGGATAGCAGTGAGCTTGGAAAGAGAAAAATACTTGAAAACCTTCAGACTGTAAACCAGCAAGGCTGCACTTATAAACTCTGCCTCCTACCCAGGCTGAACAGACTCTTGAATTTGTTTGCTCTCAGGACTGACTGATGGGAGCGGGTGCATCTCCCACTGAAACCAGAAACTGCCATGGGAACCTCCCCAATTAGCCTCATGTACATTCTTGTAAATCCATCACTTAATATTTCTGCTCTGACCCATTCTTCCTTGAATGATCTTTTAATCTTTTCTTAATCTCTGCCCTCATCATATTCTCTGGCAGACGTCTTGTTTCTGTTATGTTTGGGAATAATTTTTATGACTCATATTTATTATTTCAGCAAGCTGCTCTTAAAGGCTTTAGTGTGTTTACGTGGCATTTGTTTAAGTTTTCATTTAACTTTTCAGACATTCTGTTCTTTTCTTTATTTTTCTTCCAGCTAAGATTTGCATATTTTAAAGAGATGTATTTTTTTCACTCAAGCAGCTTTCATTTTTTTCCTCACACTTTGCTGGGTTTTAAGAAGAGCAGTCAGAAGGGAACTTCGGAAATTTGGTCTGGTAGGCAGAATGTATTCATTGCCTTTTACTACTCTTTTTATTTACTCTTGCACAGCTTTCAATCTTACCTGGTGCCTGTTTTGAAAATTAAGCATCACTAATAGAAATACTTATAAGTATATGAACAGTCACTACTCCCAAGTGATTGTTTTTTGGATATTAATTTTTCCAAGTCAATCTTTAGTGAGGATATTATCTCTTCTTAGGGATGGAGTCAAGGATGTGGTTTGGTGGGTTTTAACCTTTAAAAAAGGGATCCTTCTTTTCTCCTCTCACCTATAAGCCAATTTTCCCCACTGCCATGAAAACACACACATTTAGAACCTCTGATTTTTTTTATTTTAATTTTCACTTTTGCAAAGCAAATGCTTAAACAGGTACAATCAATTACCCGACTGATAATACAGGAAAGAATCAAGTCCCAATAAAGCAGAAAAACAAATTTCCTGTTGTTAGAAATTTAACTTCTTGATGGAACAAATTAGGTATTAAAATAAGAGAGGAAATCAAAAGTAATAATGGAAATAGCCTGGGAGAAGGAGAATATATTTAAGCCTTGTAGTGAAATTAGAGTTTGGCTCACTGAGTGGGACTCGCTCTGTGTAGAAGGAATTCATTCTCTGTGCTGTTCTTTTTCAGAGACAAATTCACTAATAACAGATGCTACACCAGTTTTGTCTTGAGAGCTAAATTAATTAATCACAGTTATATTTTTCCATGGATATGTAGCAGACACTGTGGAAAAAGGACATATATATAGTCTTTCTACGCATAAAACCCACCAAATTTGTGACTCTTGTGTTGCTCTCTTTAAATATTTATAAATTAAGAAATATCCTTTATATTTGGAGAGCTGTTATGGTAAGTGCTCTTTTTAGGTTCTGTGATTAAATAATTTTCTGCCTGGCACATTGCCCAAGAAAAATGGTTTTTAAATGTTGCATAAGAAGAAAATCCTCAAAGCTTTTCATAGGGGTGTAGAGCCACTGCCAAAGCTGTGATATCTGGAGCTGTCTCGAGAAATCCAGATTTGGATCTCTGTGTGTGAAGGTGTGTTAGCATCTGTCTATGTCTGCTCACAGTCAAGCAGAGTAGTAGGTGCTGGGATTCAGAGTGAAGGGTATAACTCAGTCATCTACAACCCACACCTGTACCTGGAAAAATTGAGGCCATTTTTCATGGAAGTTGCAACTCTGTTGGCAGCCCGAGCCACTGAGCAGCCCCATAAAATTGGATAATGTCCCCTGCCCACAGGGTTATTTCACCCACCTTAAGAGTGACATTGTTGTTAAAATCTCCCAGCTGAAAGAAAACCTCTTTAAAGTTATCAAAATGCCTTATATGCAGGAAAATGTTTTCTTCACTTTCCTGGGGAACCAGCCCGTTGTCTTTTTGAAACAGTGAAAGGGGAAAAAGGACTCTTTCTACACATCAAAGCGCAGACAATGCACCAGTGTAAAAAAATGCAATATTTGAATCAATGCCTCAAGGGTTTTGCTCCCCTGAAAAAACTCCAAAAATTGGAAATTTTCAACATTTGAGGATGGCAAGACAGATGCAACCCTGGAAATATTTGACTCTCCCAGAGAGTATGGCTGGGATGTTTCTGTTTCCTGTGATGCTACTGCAAGTGATTTTTGGCAATGCCAGTGTGCACACCATCAGTGCAATGTTTATTACCCTTTACAGCTCCCTGGGAAGTCATTTTTAGTCCTACTCAGTTAAGGATGAGCAACATTGCAACTGCAGCACTTACATCTTACTGCTTCCAGCTTGATTGAACACGTCCCTGGAGCAGGATTTTAGTTTAGGTGAGCAACAGACATGATCATAAAAATACAAAATAACATGAAATCCTCTTGTAATCATTAAGGGAAGAAAACATCTGGGAAGTAGAGAGCAATAGAAAAGTGGCACATAAGGAAGTAGCACAGCAGTTGCCTCACCACTGCCAAGCAATTTAGAAGCATTTTTACACATAAAACTTTCAAACCAACCTCTGTGATGCTTTAGCCAGGTAGAGAAATAAGTGTAAAACCTGGAACCAGTTGAAATTGCTTTAGGGTAATTTTCCTCCTGGGGTTTCAGTGTTTCCTTACAAATAATCAGCCCATGCTCCATCATGAGCACATTTCTGAGGAGCTGGAAAATCCCTGTTAATGGATGTATTTTTAAGGGACCTGAAAAGTAGCAGCTGGTAAAGGTGGTGAGCAGAGTGAAGTCCCTTGCAAATAAATAATCCTGGGATAAAAGTGTAACAAAAAAAGGGGGAGAAATGTAGCAATACAAATGTGTTTGTTTCTCTCCTGGCAGAAACATCTGATGTTTAATTTCTGAATCTGAGACTTCAGCCTTCCAGTAAAAGGGTGGGACTGGGCCTGTCAGTGTGCTTCTCTCTGTATACATGGCTGGGGACTTTCACTTTTTCCTTTTGTAGCCTGATGCAATGGTTATATTGAGTCCAGATTTCCCACATAGTTCTAAAATTCTGGATGTGATGAGGATATGGAAGTTAATTTTTTGTTATGTGAGACGACTTTTGTAAACCATTCTGAGGTGCCAGGGCCTTGTGGCAACTAATTTTACTGAACCATAATTTTCAGGAAATATATTTGTGTATGTGACATCTCGCATACAGTAGCATGAAGCATATTGAATATATTTAGAAGGAGTTTAGAGCTGAGGGATCTCCTTTTCATCCTTCTTAAACCTAAACTTGTTAGTGAATACAAGTGTCATTTACCTTTGACAAAGGCAGTTGCTGAATATTTTGTAGTTAGAGTGATGTACAATAAAGCTTGTAACATGTTACTCAGGAAAGTAAAGAGTTTTTAGTAAATCAAGGAGGAGAAACACCTGTCATTTTGAGATAACTTCTTGTGTTTAGGGGGGACTTGTGTGAAGGTAAGGTTAAAGACAGTTACATTAATTAGTGTTCCTATGATATGAAGGAAGTGAAATAAGGTAAAATTCAATTAATATAATGTCCATGTGTGTTGTGGAGTCATCCATACTACATATGGCTGGGCCAAGGACAGCAGGTCACTGCTGGGAAGATTTAAGTGGCATTTAACTGGCTAAATGGGAGCTCTTGTAGCAGAAGTGGTGCTGATACCTGTTCCTCAGCCAGTTTCTGCTTCTCAGAGACAAGGGGTTAAGAAAATTCGTTGGTTTTAGAGATTATTTTGAATTTAGGAATGAAGATGACCCGCCTGCATTGTGTCTTTTGTGTGCAAGAACTACTCTGCAAAAGCTTTTTGAGTACGGATGCTTAGAAGGCTGACTCTAACAGACACAATGACTGTCACAAACCCAGCAGAGAAGCAACAAGTGGTTTAGAAATACTTTCAAAATGTAAATGTAAAAAGGTCAGCTTACCACAATCTTATTATTGTCACATTTTGATCTTTATAACAGCTTTAGCATGGGAGAAAAACTCAGTAGCTGGCAAAATCATGACCTATTTGACCATGGAGTCATCTTCAGATTTGTTGGAGCCATGATTTCCTCCTGACCCTTTGAAAGAATGCTGTGCAGTGAAGCAGTGGGGTGACCAGCAGGTCTGGTCTGAGGCTGACCCCTGCTCATGGATTCCTCTCTTTAGAGGAATAACCCATCACATCTCGGCTCTATCACAGCGCGGTGTGATTGCCTGGTGTATCAGCAGGTGGGGTTTATCCCCACCACAATCTCTCCCAATGATCTGGATTCTACACAGAATGAACATTTATTTCTCCAGTCTCTAAGCAATACAGGTGAGACAAACTCCTCTGTGCCACCTCCTGCTGCTCCCCTGGCTGCCCTGTCCCAGTACCAGGCCCTTTCTGTGGTGCTGGGCAGGGGCCCTGGCTGCTGCTCCAGAGTGGAGCATCCCACATTTCCTTGCCAGGTCTGCTGCCAGCTGCTCAGCCAGCTCTGATCAGTAGGGAGAAGGATTTGGCCAGTTGCCTGTGTTTAGTTAACAGTGACAGAGTGTTTTCCTTTCTTGCCCACTGAGCGTGGAAGACAAAATGAGTCCTGGTGCTCAAATTAGTGCATGCACTCGATGGCAGAGCAGCAAGGAGGGTTCCTGCTGCCCTGAGCTGGCTGTTGGAAGGAAAAGACTTATTGGGCCTTTCCATCCCAGTCACTGGGTCCTCTGCAGGGAGTACAGAGCTCATCTGGCTTTGAGTTTGTCCTTACACACTCAACATTCATCTAAGAGAGTTTTCTCAGCGCAGTTACTGGTATAAAATGACACAGCAACACAATTCCCCTCTTCCTCCCCTCAGCAATGAGTGATGCCAAGAGGGACCCACCTTAGAGCACCAAAGATGGAGATCTTTTTCAAAAAGCCAAAATCCAATTCTTGTAGAGGAAAACAGATAGAAAAGGCTGCCATCACCACTGTAATATCAGTCCCATACAACATTGGTAAGCTTTGCATTTAATTAGTGGCACCAAATGGCCAACCATTCAGCTGGTATCAGCACTGAGGGTTTGGGAATGGGTAGGAGCTGGGAGGTTTATTATGAGGACATGACTGCTTTCCAAAGAGTGCTGCTCATTATTCACGTTGGGAAGGGATATCTACTGGAACTACAAATGAGCATAATTAGGATGATTGCTCCGAATAGAATAATGATGTTAGATCAGCAGATGGGAGAATGGAGTCAGGTACGTTCATCCAAGGCACTGTAGGGAATCAATATCATATTAATGAACGTAAACGAAGTAACACGTTCTGAGGATTTCAAGTCTGACATCAAATAGAATGCAGATGGGAAGTGATTTAGTTTATCCCTCATTATGTTGTTAATTGTTGTTATTGCAGATAATTATGATGAACTTATCCTCACTGAGTCCAGGCAGACTATTCAGAGGATTGTGGATAAACAGTAATGGTATACAAACAATTTCATGGTGCTTTAAAATGGTGCTAGGTACTGTAGTATCTATGGGGTTTTGGCATTTGCATGATCAAAAATGGCAATTTTCTGGAATGTAATTTGTTGCAGGGAAGTTGTCACCAGTGCAGCATGGAAACAGCTTGTTGCCCACTGGGTGTCATTTCATTCTCACTGTCCAAACCCCAGGATCTGAACTCATTTCAGAACAAAGAGCTATAATTATGCACTTCTCGTATTCATATTTCTGCTCAAGAAGGTTCTGCAGCATGACTTCTAAGTCTGCTCTTCTTAGAGAGAGGACAATTTCTATATGGTCAAGAGTGCTCTGTACCAGGACTCAGCAGCTGGGATCACATTTTCCCAAAGTGCTTGGTTGCTGCTTATGTGCTCTGGGAATCAGAATTTCATCCACTCTGATGCTTGGGATGAGTTTTATAAGAACCTCTCCTTGCTGGACATGGAGAACTGTGGTAGTTGGCTGTTTGAAACCTGGAAAACATCAGGTTATTTTGATTATTAATATCACTTCCATTGTGGCTTGTAGTTCAGCCAACATTTACTTGAAGGATGGATTCAGGAGGAGTTTTTTTTGCTGATATGCATGTGTCCCTTGTAGCCAAAATTCCTACGAGAGGAGGGATTCATAGCACCTTTGAACATATAGCTGTGTGCCTTAAGCAAGTTGAAGGTGTCAAACTTACCTCAGCATGAGGGATAAATGAAGCTGTCTTGAGCAAATAATTACTCTGAATTTGAATCCTTTATTTTCTCCTGTTTTTTCCCCATCTGACTTTCAGGAAACACAGAAATTTCAAGCAGCTGAGCTGAAAAGAACCACACAATTGAGGGAGAGCAGCTAATTCTTTTAGTGCAAGGAAGCTATTCCGTCTCAAATTGTATAGGAAATAGAAATCTTCCCCAGTGAAGCTTGCAACAAAGAGATCAAGAATGTAATAAACATGGGAAAATGTCAGAGAGAGAAAGTATGGATGGCATGAGGAATGAGAAGCTTGGCCCAGAAGTAACTTTGTGCTTTGATAAATCTCTCACACCAGAGCTGCAGAATGACCTGAAAGGAGGTTGTGGTGAAGTGGGGGTTGGCTTTTTCTCCCAGGTAACCAGTGGTTCTCAGTGTCATATCCCCACAAAGAGCAAATAAATATTTGAATGTCATGGAGAGGGATTTGGAGCATTGCACTGCATCATCATGAGCTTGATTTTACTGCTGATGTGAACAGATCCTAAACCCCTCTTCAACCAGAAAATTATCAGAGCATTATTTTGAAATGCATAGCTTGCCTTTAAAGAGAAGCTGTTGACAGGACACAGGAGGCAGCCCCTCTCCTTGGCTGGATTTGTGTATTCCCCATGTTTGGCATGCACGTTTCATTAATGCCTCTGTCTAGCCTGTCCTGCTTCTGAGACATCCAGGGACTTGATAGTTTATCTTCTGAAAACAGGTGTTTCAGCATAAACATTCAAATGAGCTAGGGAAAATCTGCACGAAGAAAAAAAGCACCTTTCACTCAGTCGAGGAATGAAAAGCTGTGGCTTATTTGTGATATGTGTTTGAAAATGAGCTGAGGGGATAGGAATGAGAAGTACATCAAACATCAAATGCCATCTTATGTTGAAAAGTTGCTATGCCAACCTTGAGACTTTAAATATTCTCATTTAAAAAAAAAAATTGTAAACGAATATCATTTCTGTTTTGGGTTAATTAAATATTTTCAGAGACTTGGAATGGAGTGGTATTCAGGTCTGTTGAATAGCACTGATGCTCCTGCACAGGGATGCTCAGTGATGGTACCTGTCAGGCTGAAGGTGACTTTGGGGGAAAGGGGTAGAGGAGTTGGAAGTGTTTTTCTGGCAACTCATTAGGTATGAAAAGAAAGACTGTATTCTGTTCAGGGTGAGAACTTCGGATAAGTCAAGTCATCCAAATTAATTTCAGTGCAGAGGGAGTTCACATGTACAGGAAATTTATTTTAAGTTTCATATAGTAAAGAGAATCAATAGAAGTAATAAAAAAGGCTGAGAGTGGTAGGGAACCTAAAACTTTAGTTGAAGAGTGAGGAATTGTGCTCAGTCTCAGTCCTTAACTTTCTTTAAGGATTATGTTCAATTCTTGCCTTTGCTTCCCCAAATAGTCCATCCATTAATTTTAGATTAAAAAAAAACCCACCCAGACACCTTTTACAGGAATTGTTCCATGGGGAAGTCAAAGTAAAGTATTTTTCTTTTTCTAATGTTTTTATTGATGGAAAAACGGTTCCCAAAATTTATTCATTAGTTTTGGTCCCACAGGAGCTACATTTATCAAAAATACGAATAATTTCCCAGAAGAAATTATTGGTAGAGTTGGCAAATTCATAAGAGAGCAGAAAAGAGCTAAAGTGCAAAAGAGTAGAAACAAAACAGGGAGACTCAAGCCTGCCCTTTCTGCTGCTTTTGACAGTTCACTCTTTAAGGTTCTTGGAATGTTGTTGCTGAAGATTAAACATATACCTGGACCTGCAAACGATGCTGCAAAAGCATGGCAACAAATTCTAAAGGATTTTCAACTCCGCAACTAGAATCATTACCACCATCTTGTCGAGCTTCTTTAAAGGATTTGAGGAATCTACCGGCCAATAAGTAAAAGGTGAAATCCAAAGAGTTTTGATTGATTCCTCACTGTTCTATCCCCTTGCTGGAGGGATATGCTTCTTAGGGATGAGCTTCTGCAGTGCATGTGAAGAGATGAATTGCAGCTAGAAAGCTGAGGAGAATAAAGAAACACCAAAACATGGTCTTATTGTAAATCAGTCAGTTCAGCTGCCATTGAAATCCTTGTAATGATGCAAGGGATGTAATTTCCATGGCTTGTCAGAAGTCAGAAAATTTTTGGTCCTCAGATCCTTTTGTTTCCTGGGCTTCTTTGGAAAAGAATAATGTCAACACAGACAGCATTCTGGTTTGTCCTTGGGCTCTTATATTGGCCACATCTCTCAGTGTCTCCTGACAGAATCTAAAATCCCCCTTTGCCTGGAGGCCCCTCCGCTCTGCCACGCTGCAGCCTGGCTCTGCTCAGAGGAAAAGCCACAGCCACGTTTATCTTGGCTTCATTTAGAAGGGTCCAAATTGCTTGGAAAGCAACAGAGTCCCACTTCTGAAATGTCAAGCTCTTATGTATGAACAGATTGCATATTATATTATGCTTGCTGGAGATTAGGAAGTCATGGTCTGGATCATTTTAAAAATGAACTGGGGCATCTGTTCCTACCTCCAGAAACATTTAGCAACCTGCACCTGAGTAGGGAACCTGTTCCCTGGGCAGGGAAAGCCTAGTGCAAACGAGCAGTGGGTTTTCAATTCAGACATGCCCACAGGAATGGCACAATACACCCAGAGCTCCAATAATTCTCTGATGTGCTGCCACTTAAGAAGCAAGAGAACATAAACCAAGTGGATGTACTTTCTGGAAAATTAACTGTACAGCCTTGGCATAGACTGTGCATGTAGGCATTTAGCCTGGAAACAATACGAATGCACTCAACTGTGTTCAAAAGTGTCAGCAGCTGGCAAAGCTCTTTGGGAGGGGTGCTCAGTGCATTTCAGGGGATAACAGAGTTACAGGGTCAGGATCAGTGCAGGGCCCCTCCTCAGCATCCTCTCTCATCACCTTCCCTCCCACTGGCCTCGTGCTTCTTTCCACTCCCAGACATGTGGCCAGCCAAGGACACTGTAAATACCCAGGAGGAAATCTGTGCCACAGCTTTTCTATACAGGCTTGTGCATATTCCATACGATACCTAATTGGTAAATATTTATAAGCATTTTGAATATTTGACATGATGGTTTATTTAACAATTTAATTTCAAATCTTGCATGAAATAGTTCTACTTTTTGTGCCATTCCTTTCTCTCGGCTTTGTCTTCTTTCTGCAATAATTTTTACTTGGGGAGGTTTTCTGTTCATATTTACAGAATTACCTCTCCTTTTTTTTTTCTGCTGTCTCTTCTCAAAATACTAATCTAAGCAATGTAATATTTCTCTTCTTGATATATGTGTATGTGTGATGTAGATTAAACACAAAGAGCCAAGAGCTCAAAGAAACATAAAAAGAGACTCTGTGCAATGTGCCTACAGCTTTCAATTGCACAGCAAATTTAATACTTCCCAGAAATACCAGATAGGTTCCTGGTCTTAGCTTTTCTCATTTCACTTAATTTTTACTCAAACTCCACCCCTCTGACCTGAAACAGCTCTTTCCTGAAAAAAATCTGGTTGGTTTGAACAGATGTGGAGACATGACAGAGTTCATTTTGAACATAATCAGCAGATAATGATAGGGTACTCGGAGAAATTGCCGTGAATGACAAGTACCATCAGCCTTTTCAAAACAGCAAAATTAGACATTTTTAACTCCACATGCACAACAGTGTTAGAAGAAGCAGGAAATGACTGATTTGGAATCCTTTTATTACGTTCTAGTTTTTAAAAAATGATATTGTAACGTTCTCAGGCATTATCCTGATCCTTCCCTGCTCACTGCCTCTATCGGAAACGAAATTCTCTTCCGTGTATTATTTGAAACAGACTGGCTCTCTTGCCTACTTAGTTGTATCCCTCATCTTCCTCCCTGAGGGTTGACAGCGCTCAGCCTGTTAGGATGAGGCCCCAGCATCTCTCATGTGTGATTTGCAATTTTCATCAGTGTAAAAATCCATCTGGTCGACAAGCTCATAATCCTCAGACTACCATAACATGGCACCCAACTGGGGTGCTTGGGAAGGTTTGGGTTATTGTCATTGCCTGTGCCTGTGTCTGTGTGTCATTGTCGTTGTCTGTGGAGGTTTGGGTTATTGTCATTGCCTGTGCCTGTGTCTGTGTGTCATTGTCATTGTCTGTGGAGGTTTGGGTTATTGTCATTGCACTGCCAGGAGAACTGAGCTGGGCTTTGTGATTCCAGCCCTGAGTTTCTTGTTGTGGTACAAGCCTGACCCCTCTTGCTGCCCACTGCCTGTCCAGGCTTGCAGCCAGGCTGGTTCTCCACAAAACTCATATGGCCAGGAGGGCCATGAAGTGCCTGGTTTAGGGGTCAAACCTGGCTGGCAGGGCAGTGGTGAAGTGGGGACTGTCCCTTTGCACCCCAAGACACAGTGGCCATCTGCCCCTCTGTGTCCTGGCAGAGTCACGGGAGCCCTCAGCACTGTGATCTTCAAAAACCTTGGTGTAACAAGAATCACAGAGAATCACAGAAGCACAGAATACTCTGAGTTTGAAGGGACCCACGCAGACATCAAAGTCCTGCTCCTGGCCCTGCACAGAAGAGCCCCAAGAATCCCACCATGTTCTTGAGTGTGTTGAGCTGCTTGAGCTCTGTCAGGTTTGGTGCTGTGACCACTGCCCTGGGGAGCCTTTTCCAGTGCCCAGCCACCTTCTGGGTGAAGAATATTTTTCTAATATCCAACCTAAACCTCTCCTGACACAGCTTCAGGCCATTTCCTCACGTTCTGTATCTGCTCACCAGTGTCTGGAAGTATCTGGAAATGCATCCTTGTTCTTCTTCACCTCTTCCTCCCACTCCTCACTCATCTCTGTCCTGGGCTGATCCTTCCATCCACTGCCCCAGCACTCCTTCCTGCAGGGAGAGCAGCATCCTGGGTGCTTCCAAATGTGTGAAATACAGGCCAAATATGAAATACACAGCGCTGGCACAGACACCGATAGGGCCTGCAAATAAATCTTCTTGGCTTCCTTGGGATTTTTCCCGTGCGTCAGAACCCACAGCTCAGGATTTTCGACGCAGGTACAGAATTTCTGCTTGTGCCACCACAACTGTGCTTTGCAAGCCAGGATCAGGAGAAGCTTGGCTGTCAGACCTCTGTTAATCTCGGATTTTTAGTAAAGAATAATGTGTGCTTGACAGAAATACCCTGACATGAGGAGAGTCATTGAGTGCGTTCTCACCATCAGAGTGATCAGGATTTTCTGTGATGACTGTGAGCGTTAAGGAAGCCAGAACAAAGATGACAAATGGTTTTGTAAAAGGGATCATCAAAAGACACAGCAGGTTCAGTGATCTTTGAGACTTGTCTTAACAGATGAGCAGTCTCCTGAGAGGTGTAATCTGCCCTCCTGCCTGGCTGCAGAATTGCTGGAGGACAATTTATTTTATTTTATTTTATTTTA
>VZDJ01000219.1:7090760-7103625 GCA_008694505.1 Cyanoderma ruficeps | reverse complement strand
ATGCATACTAGCTGCTCAGATGATGTGGAAGTGGTGATGAGAATTATTTTAAATGTGCTGGTTAAGACATGAGCTTGTGAACTTTGCAAACAGTACATAGAGAATGGTATTAAAGCTCAGCAGAGTTCTCACCCTTTTTTTTTTTTAACTGCTGGGCTAATTAAGCATCTCCATTACCTGTGGCAGTGAAGCATTTCATTCCCACCCTACACATGTTCTCAGATCTATCGATGTTTGCTGTCCTTCACTGTTTCTGTAGTTATTTTGAGGCTGATATTTTTGTTTGGCCATCTATTCTCACAGTGAAGAGGCAAGCTTTCAATTTATTGAAATTCATCTTGGTGTGGGGAAGATTAAAGCATGGAATTGATTTGAGAGGAGTGCTTTGAAGCCGTAAAGTACAATCTGTCTTTCATTTGCATTTCAGACCTTACCTCACCCTGTATTTGAAAACATTTACTCCACAAATCCCATCTATCTCCACATAATGCTCAAGTACTAGATTTAGATGTAAGTGGACCGTCAGTTTCTGCCTGAGACATAAGGACATCTTAAATCTTAGTCTCTAGCTTGGCACATTTATGGAAGTCTTGGTGCCCCAGCTTCTGCCATGGGGAATTCACTCAGATAAAGATCTGCTTGTTGTACTCTTATGTCTCCTCTTAATGAAGATTTGAAGTTTTTGCTCCTCTCCATTAACAACACAATTAGAACACTTGGTCTGACTACAGCACTCAAGGACAGAAAGGGGAACTCAGATCTAAACTTTCTTTAAACATAAGAGGATGTAAACGTACAAGTTTCACCTTGCAGAAGGTGCCAGCAGTAAAATCCTGCTATTCCCCAGCTGTTTTCAGCCCCTTCTCCTAAACACAGATCAGAAATGGGTTCTTCCCTTTCCTGTGAAAATGCCCCATTTGCAGTCCTGAGGGGTTTTTCTGGTTCTCTGTGATTATTCAGTTATTCTGTGCTCTCCCCAGCTCCTCCATCCATGAAAAGCAAAGTTGGGACACGCACACACATTCATGGTAGAGGTAACCTCAAACCTATGACAAAGTCATTAAACGAACTGATTTAAAAAACTCGTTATCGTCTCAATTCTGAAGGGGAAAAACTGACCAAAGAAGTTAAGCCACCTCTAATTATGTATTTTAGACAATGCTGTTCCAACTAATTAATGAATGTTTGTACAGTGCTTTGAGATCTTTGGCAACAAGGAAGGCTAATATGTTGCTATGTGTAAATGATAGAATTGATAATTTAGAAAATACAGAAGCACAAAGCCAGGTTACCCTTATCATTTCATCAAAGCCAGGTTTAACTATCTTCTTCTTTTGGCTGCTGGTTTAATTAGATAAGGTACTGAATTTAATTAATTCATCAAACCTAATCTGAAAAGATCTCTCAAGTCAGTTAGAGCTTGTCTTATGCTTATTATTCCTATTGTTGCGTCGAGCCTTTAATATCACCATTTTGTTATATTAATGGTAGCCTTAATTGTGTTCTGATTTACTCAGATGGTGCCACTTTCTCTATTTTTAAGTGTCAAGCATGTAAAAATCAATCACAATTTAATTTAAGGCAGAGAAATTGCTCTTCTAGCCCTCTGTCAAGTCAGGTACAGGTTCTCTTTCCCCACAAGTGTAATTTTGGGTTTGCAAAGTGAAATTATTTCACAGGAAATCATGTTGAGTTTCTGAAGTTCCATTACTTGGAGAGGTGTGGTGACACTGATCATTTGGATGCTCTTTCAGGAATTTTTAACTAAATTCCAAAGTTTGAGGCTGAAGTTGGTATTACAGCTATATAATTCATTTGAACGCATCTGCATGTGATGTTCCAGCTTGTTGTACCAGTCTGAAACTTCTTTAAAGTTACGAATGAAACAATTACCAGGAAAGAACCTAAACTGAAAAATTTGCTGCATATTTTATATCCTGCAGTTAGCAGGACCTTTTTTTTGGGCCATATTTTTACATTCCTAGAGATTCGCCACACGGAGTGCAGAGAGCAGAGATCAACTGATTGTTTAAACCCAAGATTTCCCTAGAAATTATTTACTTGTTCTGTAAAACTTGTTCTATTGTCATGCAAACTATGCTGCTGATAGAGACATTGCTAATTAAGTCTGGAGGAGTTCCTGTACTTCTGTGAAAAGCCATCAACATGCTGTGTACATCAAATGCTCTCTTACTCTTCCAGGCAGTAGTTTTGCAGAAGTAACCTTGCTCACAATTGCTCTCTCTTTCTTTTTTCATTTGCCTGTTTTCAGCACAGCATTCCAGTGCACACTTGAAAACCTTTTTTTTTTCTGTTTTCCCTCAGAACGACTATCGGAAGTTATCTATGCAATGCAAGGACTTTGTCGTGGGGGTGCTGGACCTGTGCAGAGACACTGAAGAAGTGGAAGCGATTCTGAATGGAGACGTGAACATCCATTTGTGCCCTGAGCACCACAGGCCGAGTCTGAGCAGGATTAAACTTGCTATTAAATACGAGGTCAAAAAGGTAAGCTCTTCCTTTGGGCCCCTGGGGAATTAAATGTCTTCACATTTAATTATGCTTCCTTGATGCCACCTGAAAAATAAACAAAAGGAAGATTTCAGTGGGAACAGGACCGTCCCTAGAATTTTAGTAACTTGTGGCTTGATTTGCAGTTTCTCACATCCTTTAATATGTGAAGATTATCTGCAAAGTGAAAAATAAATTCTTCTAGAAGTATTTGAAATAACAATTCAGCCTTACAGAAATGTGTTGTGTGAATGGAAAATGTTGTTCTGGCAAATTCTAGGCCTGGGTGGTCCCAATTAATTGCTCCTACAATATGCATTGATGGAAACTGGGCTCCTGCTACGGGACCCGAAGAGTGTTCCAAATTTTCAAGCTAACATCTGCTCTCTCTTTCCCCTCCCAAACCCACCACCTGCTTCATTTTGCCTCTTGACTGTGCTGCTGTGCTGGCTGGAGAAGGTCTTTTCCTGTTATGAAAGCCATTAATTAAAGAGAATCTTAAAACATATTTGAAATTAAATGCTTTCATGCAGGAGCACGTAGTATGGAGCCAAATATTTTCTCCTAGGATGTTGTGTCTCTGCTTTGTTCCATCACCAAAACCAGGCTGAACATCTCAGCTGAGCGTCATCAGTTCACTTTCAGTCAGATGTTCAACAGGCTGGGTCAAGTTTAGTTATTGGAACTGTTGCTTTGGTAACAGGAGGCCAAACTTGCTCTGGTGCTCTTCTGGAACAGGAATTAATTTAAAAGACACAGATAGTACCTCATCATGGAATAGTGCCCAGCGATCCATGGCCTGAGAATCATCAGTCACAGAATCACAGAACATTCTGAATTGCCAGGGACCTTTGCCAGAACCTCGAGCCTTTTCAGTGTGTGAATTCTCCTGTGCTACTTCGCCCACTTTTCCCTCTAAAAATTTGTGTCATCCTTTGGATACCAAGACCACGAGCTGGAATTGCTGTGCTGCTTTGAGAACTTCCACCCTGGCTTACCTGGCTCCAGAGGGACATTCCCCCATTTCTTACCCTGTCTGTATGTGCAACTTTTCCCAATGCATGAACATTGACCTACGTATATGACCTGTGGGAGGTCATATGCAGTTGATTTTTTCATGTATAAATATCTTCCCAAGACCAGGAAAGCTGAGCAACCTTTCTGGATCACAACAACTTGTTGCACACTGGTAGTAACTGTTAAACTAATTGCAGGATATGAACAGGAGCATTCAGCAGTCTCGTGATGACTCTCAGGTCAGCACTTTCCAGCACATTCTTTTGAGCAGCCGGTGTGTGTCTATGTGTGAGATGAGTATTTAACTGCAAACTAGTAAACAAGATAGTTCAGTCTGTGGGACACAGAGACACACTCAGATAAATGGCTTTGGGCTTTGGCAGTGACGTGATAATAGACTGGTATTGGTCACACTTGTTGAACAAAGTGTGTTATGGTAGCAGGGTAATTAATTCTTTAAGAGGCAATGCATTTCAGGTACAAGCTTTTTATTCAGTTCAGAGATATTTAGGCTTATGTGTACAAATCCTGTGCTTTGAAATCCATTTTCAGTTTAAGGAAATCCTATAATAGAGAGGGGTCAGAGGGAGGGTGAAGTATTATGCATATTTAATGAACTGATTCTTGGACAGATTCTTCAAATTTCAAGTCACTTTTTCAAAGCTAATGACTCATCCTGACTAGACCTTGTCCAGTTCTGGGCTCCTCAGTACAAGAGAGACGTGCCGCTCCTGTAATGGGTCCAGCAGAGAACAAAGATAATTAGGGAACTGGAGCATCCTTCTTACGAGGGAAGGCTGAGGGAGCTGAGCCTGTTCAGACCTGAGAGACCTGAAAACCTCATCAATGTCTGCCAGGGTCTGCAGGGAGGAGGTGTTGAGAGGACGGACCAGGCTGTGCTCAGTGTTCCAGGTAACAGCACAAGAGACATCAGACAGAAACTGATGCCCAGGAAGTTCCACCTGGATAGGAGAAAGAATTTCTTTACTGTTGATGTGACCAAGCACTGGAACAGATTGCCCAGAGAATGTGGAGTCTCCCTCACTGGGGATATTTGAGAACTGTCCAAACATAATCCTGCACCACATGCCCTGGGATGACCCTGCTTGTGCAGGAGTTTTATACAAAACCACTTTAGGTACTTCAGAATGGTCTGGGGAAAAAAAAAAAAAGGTGTTAGTGGTTATGAGTTGGTTTTTTTCATTGAGTTCATATCCAAACTAAATATTTGCACTTCCATAGGAAATTTTAAGAAATATTTGATGTTTCAAGTATCTATTTCTACCATTAGCTTCTCAATTCACATTTCCATATTAATACCAAGTGCCTACAATAGGATTTCTTTGATGAAAAATTGCAGAGAACCATGAAACACGTTGAAAATTATTATTTAATATCCATTATTTTACTTTTACAGCTGCTGATGCAGTCTGTATTTCATCACATTTTTATTTCTAGAGTCTGGCAAAGATGTCAAGGACTCCCACCCTCAGACAGAAGAGCAATTTCATCTTCAGAGTTTCATCAGGCCTTTGCAAAATCTTTTAGAATCTTCTTTGTTCTTCCAAATTTCTTTGTTACTTCACTGTCCTCATACAGTGCAGTTACTGCAGTCACAGTTGTCTAAGGAAAATCTTGTGTTCACGTCAGGGCTGGAGCCTTCTTCCCTCCTCTGTTCAGTAAACTGGTACCTACAGCAGGTTTTTGTCCATGCCCTAAATTCTCTATCTCTGCATTTTTCCTTCTGTGTTTTCAATTAAAGTCCTCTGTTACCTCATTCATTTTCAGCTTCAAAAAAGCTGTGGGTCAAATTCTCTGGTCAAGTGAAAGGAAAGGGTTTGATTGGTCATTATCCTTTTTCATAATTTAAAAAGTTTGAGATGAATCTTGTAAAGTCATTCAAGAAAGCATCAAAATTTACAAGTTTCACTTGTTGGTCTCTTTTTTCTTTTTCTCCTGCAAAGCATGCTACTAACACATATGAGATGAAGGCTCTAATTCAAGGATTTTCTATAAAAGATATTTGAAGAATTATGAAACTCTGCTTTTACATATTTTGCAGCAAGGAGAAACGCAAAATTGCAGTAGTTTGCAAGGCTGTTTATAAAAATGCTGTATTGCTGTTAGTCTTCACACTTTTTGAAGGAACTAAATAATCACTCTGTACCCCAGGATTTTTGGAAAAAATTCATTCAAATGTCCTCTGCCCAAGTTTTCCAGAGCCATTTTTCCATTTAGATCAACTGTCTTAATGATTCCTTGAAAATTATTAAAATGGAAAGAGTGTGTCAAGAGCAAAGCAAACAATTTTCAAACACTTAAATGTTTGCTGAGTTGTGGATTCTTTCCAAGAACTGAAGTTTTAGCCCACGTTATGGGATTGTTGCAAATTTACCATTGTCTCCCCTGGGTTATTTTAGTGAAGCTTTGCACTTGCACACTCCAGGCAACAAGAGATTTCTTTCTCTTCCAGCACTGCAGGGTGTGGGGCACAGGGAGGAGGAGGAGGGTGAGGAAGAGCAGCCAAGCACTCTGAGGATGCTGCAGCCAGATTGTTCAGGAGTTTACTTGGACACTTGAGCAGAGGCTGGGAACTCTCACAGTGAAAGCAAACTCTGGTGGAGTCCAGCTCATAGAAGTGGCAAAATAAAAAGCAGCATTGAGATGGAACGGGTGGTTTTGGTGGATTATAACCAAGAGTGGCTTGAGTTGCTAAGTTGAAGTTCTGACCCCAAGGGCTATGGGCTCTGTGGGCCATGGATACCCTCAGCTGGTCCTCATGCAGGTTTACAACATCGCAAAGCTTACTGTGGTCTTGACTGAAAATTTCATACTAGTGGGGTTTTTTTCTTTTCTTCAAACATTCAAACAGATTTGTTTTCACTCCAGGTACTTCAAATGTAAGGGTAGCACACATTTTTTCTGTGTGTGAACTCATTTCTAACCAAGCCAGAATATGATTTCTGCTTTTGAGAGACAGAGGTGCAGAGGGTGGAACTACCCTTGGACAGGCAAGGGTGAGAAAACAAGTTTTGACGTCTCACAAAACCATTTTGCTGCTGTATATCAGCTGCACAGATGCTTTCATATTTTATGTTCTCATTTTAGTCTGTACCAATATGATCCTTTCTTGTTTCTCTTTAATGTTGGCAGGGGACTCGTGTCAACATTTACCTTCAGGTGTCAAGCTGTGGCTTCTCTGTAGGTATAAAGCTGTTGCTCATCTCTAGGAGGTGACATTCATTTTCCTTCCTTCCCAATGGCAAAATTATCATTGCTCTATTCTTTTAATTGCAAATGTTGACTGCCCATCTCTGTCTTCTCAGCAGCTCTGCTCATAACCACCACAAAGCAAAAGCACCTTTCTCTTTCACGAGTTTTAACTTAATTAACAGTAAGATATACAAATTGGGTTGGGAAGGAAAAAAAAAGAAAGAATTAAACAGAACACCAGATGGCTGTGTAAATCCTATTTAAGAGAGAGCTGGAACAGGAACTTTTTCATAACTATATTATTAATAATTAACATATGGAGGATGCTCTGAACAGAATACTCATGGCTGCATTAGATTATAACTTTTCACTGCGTTGGTCGTACGACTCAGATTCCTGAGGGCATGAGAAGTCCCAGCTCTCATTACCTGCTGCAGCAGCCTGAACGGGAGCTGGAGAGAGTTAGTTCCTGAATGGGCAAGAGAACCTGCCCTGCCTGTGCTGAAGAGACAGTTTTGCCCCCGAAAGATGCAGTAACAGACACTGCCCCAAACACAGCTCCACCAGAGAATCCTTAGGAAGGTCACCTGGGACAGCTTGGGTTTTGCCCAGGAAAATAAGATGGAGAACAGAGGATAGGAGAAACCCAGAAGTGACAAGAAGTTTTGCCGCTAGGAGAGCAAGGGGTGTAGCTGTGCCTCCTGCCACGGTGGGAGGGATCTGTGTGCTCTGTTTGCTGTTATCCTGCAGAATGCTGGCGGTGCCCTGGGGAGGGGCTGCTGCACCAGGGCCCAGCCCACAGCCTCAACACCAATGGAAAACTGCATTTGGGGATCTCAAATGAAATTATTCCCATCCACAGCTTCAGTTTAGGAATTTCTCACAGGACAAACATTGTTCTTTCAGTGCCCCAGTGGCTGGAACAGGCACACAGATATGGAACAGAACAGGGTTAGAATTTACCATCTGATGAGAAGCCTCAAGGAGAACTCCTCAATCAAAAGGGCTTTCAGAAAGTTGCTTTTTTGTTTCTGCATCTCTCATTATTTTTTTTTTCCCCATTTCTTAGTTTCAGGACTATTTAACTGAGGTCTTGTAAAGTCATTGATGGCTTGGACAGTGATGGTGGGAAGAAAAGTGTCTCTTGCTTCTGTCAGGGGAGAGCCAGTGAATACTGTAAAATGTAATTTAATAGCAGTGGAAACACTGTGGTCATTCTGGACTCTAAAGCTTATCCACGTGATTTTTCTTTTTACATTTTTAATTGCACAATGCAGATGTTTTGACAGAGGTTGGAAAGGGAAGGAGTTGCTTCCCTTCCTCACAAAATGCATTTCTATATCTGAGAATTTCATTAGCAAGGTTCCTTCCTCCCACTAAAATCTGTGACTCTGATTATTTCCTTTTTCCCAGATGTTTTAATTTCTTTTCTTTTCCTTGGTGAATCTCATTTTGTTATTTCCTGCGCATCCATCCATCCTCTTAAGGTTTCAATGAATCATTTCTCCATCCTGAATATTGTCCGCAATATTCCCAGTTTACTGTAATATGCAGACTTAATTATTTTCATTTGCAAACTATCACAGGGTATTGAAATGTCCATCAAGATACAGACAAGCACAAGAACACATCAAAACCATTGTGTGGATGTATATCACAGATGAAAGGGCCTTTAAATTACCTTTATTAATAATTAATAATAAAATTCCCATAGAAAAGATCAATTATTATGGTTTGCTACAAACCTGACCTTAGCTGACCCCAATTTTGACTCTGCCTAATTCCCCTTTACAATAGACCTGTAAAGGTGTATTTGGGATGGCAAGCCAGATATGGATGAGTAGAACCCTTAAAATAAATACAAATAAAAGGGTATTTCAAGTTACTGAGGGTCTTTTCCCAAGCAGTGTTCAAATGTGGATCTGCATGGATGCTGTCCCTGGGTGAGGCTGTCCTGTGCGAGCTCCCTGTCACACTGTGGATGTTTGTATCAGGGCACATTTTTGGGACTCTGCTCCTGATGGAGGGAGGAGTCTCATCCCATGAGTGAGTCTGTCTCCCCCTCAGCCCTGCTGGGAATAAACTCATCTGCACTAGAGGCAGCTCAGGCACCAGCCCAGTTTCTCCACCGTGCAGCCAAGGGAAAACAGTTCCTGGCTCTCCTGGGGGAGGAAGAGGCTATGGTGTTTTAAATCTCTCCTTCTGTGCCCTCTGTGGCTGTGTTTTTACATACCAAAAGGACACAGTTGTTTGGCAGTTTTTTTATTGTGACGTGTTTTCAGATGAATAATTCAATAATAAAGATTTTCAAGTGGTTTTGATTTTGCACAGATACGAAGATCCTGGAATCTTAAAGGCTGGCACTAGCGATTCAATTCCATGTTTTCAGATAAATAATTCAGTGATAAGATTTATTCATATATGTAAAAAGAGGAGAAATCAGACAGTAACAATAAATCTCTTCAGAAAACATGCAGCCCACTAGAAGAAGAAACTGAAGTTTTCCAAAGAGCCAACCACCTTATTCCTTACCCTAGAGAAGAATGCTGAGCCCAAAAAAAGCCCTATCTTTTTTTCAGGAAAATTAAATTATCAAAGCAAGGTTTAAACTGAATCAATCAAAGAATTTGTGTAAACTCTAGATTTTCTAGTTACACACATCAAACACATCAGACTTGCCTTTTCATTTCATATGGTATAAAATTAGCAGGAGAACACTGAAAGTTCCTTCCACTATTACCATTAATTTTGCCTTTCCTGTCAGCACTGAAGAGCATTACTGTCAATGGGCAAACTGCATTTGCAGGGGTCTTGGCAGTTTTATTTACCCCATTATTTTTGTTTCCTATCAGACCAATTTGTGTTTATTGGGTTTTCAGTTATGCCTGGTCAGAGCCTGTTCCCACCCAGGTCACTCATCCCAGCAGGATCGTGCCCTGCCCTCTGCAGAGCTGAGCCTCACAGGGGCTCTGGGCAGTCACAGAGCCCTGGGGTGACCTGCACTGCCCTGGGTCTGTCCCTGTCACCTCTGCAAAGGGAGATCCCAGTCCTGTTCAGGCACCCACTGATTTAGCTGGGAGCAGCTCTGCCCCAAACACTCTTGTTTTTATATAGTGCAATGAGTCACAGGAGCACTGTGATGGTTTGAGGGTCCAAAATTATCATTTTGTACTGGATAACACGGGTCAACCAGCAAGCAGATCCAGATATTGGATTTCAATAAAATTGGGGAATGTGTGAGTATCCTGGGTTTTGATGTATTTGCCCTCTGCCAAATGGCTCTAGTAAGAAAGATTTTGGTTCAGAAGGAAACAATGTGAAAGGTTTTGTGAAAGGTGCAATTTTTTATTAAAACTGTACTAAATACTTGTGGTTTATGCCCTAAAAGTAACTCAGAGGCTGAAGTTGCACAATTTTTTTGAGATATTTTTTCCTGATAATCCTGGCTGATCTGGGCCTTGCTTACAAACACAAACCTTTTCCTTTTTAAACTTTTGCTGTAGGTTTAAAAACGCTGAAGTTAGACTCCAGACAGCAGGTCTGAATATTCACCAAGCCTGCCACAAAGCCCATCTGCAGGATGAGCAAGAACCTCATGCATATTTGTGTGATGCCATTAGACAGTCAAATGAACCCCAGGGACGGAGGGAAAGCTGCAGCAATCCTCAGGGCAGGGACGTTTCCCTGTTCTCTGGGTGTCTGCAGCAATCTCTCAGAGGACCTTTTGTCACGTAGTGTTTCCTTCCGTGCCGTGGTTAGATCCCATTGAAACAAGGCTGGATCAGTTGAATTTTCTTTCATCCATGAAATTTTTTCTTTCACGTCTGGACAACAGAATTTGGACCTGTTTTTACTCTCTCTTATAAGGTTAGTCTGGTGCAAAGTGTTTTTAAAGCAGGGCCTGTGGCCATGGCCAGAATTTAACTATAATTAGAGCAGGTGTTTTTTTGTGAAAAGGTCCCAGTGTCACAGCATGGATCTTTGGAATGGAACTTCACTTGTTATTCTTAATTCATTAGCAGTAGGGCATGTGCTTTTCTATTTCTTTCTTAAACTTTCTACAGTTTTAGTTGCCTCTCTTGCAGCCACAACAGCAAAGAGTGAACCAAATTCCAGCCATGTTTACCCTCCCACAATTTCAGCTGTCAGAATTTAATAGCATGCATGTTTGCTAAAGGCAAATCTTTTTCACACTCCAGAGCATGAAATAAATACATAATATAATCTAGAATATCCCAACACCTTCTGCTAAAGCCTCAGATTAATTTTTACAAAACAAAGGGCTCTTTGTTCACTTGGAGGTTCACAGAGCAGAGTGGAGACAAGGAAAGGCCTCTGCCTGTGCTGGTCTTTCCCTGCACTGTGTGTTTTCCAGCAAACTTCAGTAACTCCCACTGAGAAATATTCTGCTTTGCATCAAGTGAAACGACTCTGTAATGGGCCTTTCACTGGATAAAAAAATGTTTTGACACATTTTCCACCTTTTTTTTCCGCCTCCAAAAATGTATGTTTCAGTTGAAATAAAGTATTTTATTCAGTGTAAATGCAGACCCTTTATTTAGCCTTCAAGTCCTAAAAATGCCTGAAATGCAAAAGGAATCGTCAAAAGGGGAAAGTGCTATAAAAGCAAAGAAACTATATTTTGTTTTAATACATTCATTGATTTTTTTCCCCCGTCATTTGCATGTGGGCATATGTTTACATCTTAATTCATCTGATCACCTCTTTGGTGAAACGGCAGTGCATTTTTCACCCTTCAGGGGAAGAGCAGCAATATCCTGTTTTCGCCTTTCCCTGAGATTTTCCACCCCTGCCAGTGTTTGCTGATACTCCCACAGTCTTCAGCGACCTGCAGAAAAAGGATGATTTCATTTCTCCTTTGGTGAAGGCTCTGCTGGGAGAAACACAGCACTGCCTGTGCAGCTTTCCCTCCCTCCTCCCTCCCTCTGGTTTTGCTCAAGCACAGCAAAGCTGCCAAGAAAACCTCAATTCCCCTTCCAGACCAGCCCTGGCTTTGGTCCTGCTGGGAACACGAGCATGGCAAGCTCAGCTCAGGCTGTGTTTTTCTGGGAGGTGTCAGGAAATCTTCATGAGAATTCTGCTGTACTTTGAACTTTCCAGAGCACACAGCGTGTGTGGTTCAGATCCTACCCAGTTTTCCCGATGTGTGGATCCCTGCAGGAGCACTGCTCCTCTGGTCCTGACAACACAGAATGGTTTGGGTTGGAAAGGGACCTTAAAGATCGCCCAGGTCCAACCCTCCTGCCATGGGCAGGGCTGGTAAGATGGGAAAAGCCATGTATGCAACCCGTCTGCAGCCCCTTTCTTTTCATTTGTAATTCAGGGCCACAAGGGGACAATTGAAACCCTTTGGATGACTCATTTGAGTCAGCATTTTCCCTCGGATTTCTGGGTTTGAAGCATTACAAATCCAGCCCAGGGTTCCTGTGAGCAGATGCTGCAACCTAAAAGGTGTTAATAAATTTAAGTGTACAGAAGCAGAGAGCTACATCAAAAGATAAATGCTTAATAACGAACCCAGAAAGGTTGTTCCAAGGACATGAGTGCAGCTACATGATGGAAAGAGAAATTGCTCATCCCTGCCCCTGCCTGTGTCTCTTGACATCCCCAATGTTCTCCTGGAAGTCTATTTATGCAGCTCCTTTTCAGCTCACACTCGGTGATTAAACACACCGAAGTTTGCCATGAGGCTGACAGGGAAGGCACAAGCTGGGAGGACCCGACAGGAGCACCTCAGGATTTTAGAGTCACAGGTTGATGATGTTAGCTCTGATGTGCAGGGTTTTATCTGCTCTCACTGCTTCACTGATGAGTTTTGCCTTCCTAGCACAGCCCCTGGCTATTCAGTGTAGGGTACATTAGCTGAGTGAGATGATCCTGGCTGAGTGCTTCATTCTCTTGCCTCAGTGGTAGATTTCTGTAGTTTAAAGGGAAACAGAATTATTTCAGTAATAAAAGAGATACTGGTTTCTTTCTGCACGATTAATTCCAATCATCTGAGGCTGACCTCTGTCTCTCAGCTGTCTTGCTGTCAGTTTCCTTATTTCTGCTGACACCATTTTTCTGTCCATGACAGAGACTCTCCTCTCCTCTCCTCTCCTCT
>VZDJ01000219.1:7038444-7090674 GCA_008694505.1 Cyanoderma ruficeps | reverse complement strand
AGAAGTCTCTCTATTACAGCATTTTCTATCAGAAGTAACTTTCTATATGTTTATAAAATATAAAGGTACTTTTATAATCTGTGGAATAAAACTCCTGCTTTTATGAACAACTCTGCTAAGGAAAAAAACCTTTCATTCTATTGTAAGAGCTGAAAAGTGTTTCCTCACAATGCATATAACATGTTAAGTTATTAGAAAGAGCTGTCACATATCAAATTAGATAGAAATGTGGAAAAGTGATCACTCACTGTGGTATTCACAGTGGTCTCTGCAACAGCCTCTTTATTCCTATATGTAAAACTCTTCCTTTGGGTCCTTTCAATTCCCACTGAAGTCTTTAAGAAACTTTTTTCCGTATTCCAGATAAATATTCGTGTGTCTCATTTAATCCCCTGTAGCACAGGACTGGGGCTTTTGGAGGTGTCAATACTTTCCCGAGTCTTTCACTGCCTCTCAAAAATGCTGCTTTGGTGGCTTCATTATTTGAGTTGATTGATATGTGATTTGATTAAGGGTATTTTTAGCCTTTTTTAACTTAAAAAGCTGTGTGACTGATAGGCTGGAAGGAAGAGCAATTTCCTTCCTACATCAAGAGGTACCAGGAAAAACCACTGCCATCTACTGGGATCCCAGGGCCGTGGGAGCAGCAAAGCTCCCACTGTGGTTTCTGAATGCAGAAGCACTGGAAAACATTTTGCTGGAGCTCGCAGATCCTGATGCATTACCTTACTGACTCTGCCCGGGGGATAAAGCACTCAATGCTTTTAAGTGGCTGGTTTTGGAGCCAGGCAATCCCCTCCACTGCCAGTGCTTCCATTTCAATCAGAGATATCCTGCCCTTGTGCACAGCCCTGGTCACACTGCTCCTTCTTGTCTGCAGCACAGGAGCATCCACGGTTTGTCCCTAAAAGCTCCTCGCCTCATTTTCCAGCACTGAAGGAAGGAAAATAGCGTTTAATGGGAACATTGAAAAAGCACTGCAGCATTCAGCCCTCTGAAATTCGATATCACACATCACCATTCGTCATTGTGCTCTGAAGCATTCTGCCTTGGAGCTTTTGTCTCAAGCCCTGTTCTTCTCCGTGCCCAAGTCACTAACCAAAAGCTTTGTCACTAACCAAAGCACTAGTGCAATCTTTAACTTGGCGCCAGTGCTCATTCCCAGGGAAGAGAGAAAGTTAAATGGCTCCGTAACATCTCGGAGGAGTTCTAAGATCAGTTGATAGAGAGAGGGCTGGCAGTGCCCAAGGGTCACTGTGTGTTTCGTTAATGTCTGATAGAGGAAACAATGAAAACTGAACTGCTTGCTGTAAGCAAATAACAGATCAAAACTCAATCATGCTCTGATCTTCCTGATCATTAACTTATTTTTCCCTCATTTTTGTAATGATCAGAACAAGATGATGTCCTGGGGTGACTTCATGATGATGAATTGTATCCCCATTCATCTGTTTAGCCCAGAAATAAATTTTGTACCTTTAAAACTCGAGCCCAGAGCAAAGGGGGAGAGAAGGAGAAGCAGTGGAATGTCTGAGGTGGCTGCATTCAAAAACACAGAGATAAGAGCTTCAGCTCTCACTCTCTTGGACTGTGTTGTGTGCAGCACAGACAGGGGGTGGGAGGGAGGTTTCCTTTGATTTCAGTTAGTTTTTTTAGTTAGCTGAGGCCAGAAGTTTTTTTGGAGCTGTTCAGCTGTTGTTTGGTCCGGGCACTCCAGGACTGTCATCCAGGGGCCCCACGAGCTGCGCTGGGGACACAACACCAACCCCAGGCCTGGAGAGGCTGAGAACAAAGCCAGGACACACCCAGGAAAAGGACTCTTCCTCTCTCTGATCCACAGAAAGCCCTTCTGAATTTGCCATCTCTCCGGAGCAATGAGTGGTTCCATTGTTTAATATTATTCATCTTTTCGTGTTTGCTTGTTAAATAAACAGGTTTTTACACTTTTCTGCAAGGAAATCTTTCCTGAACTGGTGGGGAGGAGGAGCTGCTCGAATTTTGCCTTCTAGAGGGGCCTCATTCCAAGGTTTCCTCCCAAATCTGCCCTAAATCTGGACAAATAGTCTTTTGGCACCCAATGTGGGGCTTGGAAAAAACCTCTGCTGAATGCATTTTGGTTGTACTCATTCTGTACTGGGGTAAGGCAGTCAGTAGCTATGGTCCTCGAATTCATAATGTCTCCCTGGATGGAAACCTTCATGTGTGTCTGGTCCCTAGGATTCTTTTCAGGTTTTAATACCTCTTTGGTCCCTAGGTTTATTTTCTTATCTGGAGACAGCTCCAGTATTGTCCCTAACACTTCGTTTTTACAGTAGAGGGGCACAGATCTGGGTTGCTGTTGTGGTGGGCTCGGTGATAATGATTTACAGAGGGTTTACAAAGTTACTGGAATTTTTTCAAGATATAAATGGTTTATGGTTTCTTTGTCCTACCCTGTGTTCTAGTTCCAGCAGCATGTACCCAGTTTGTTAGAGGAGGAGCAGGGGATGAGGCTTTTCAGCCTTTCCTTTCCCTTTTCTCCTTTAATTTGTTACATCACTTGTGGACAATGTTCAGTTTCCCCTGAACGTCAAAGAGACCACCCTCCTGGTATTTCACCTGGTGAGCTTCCTCTGTGTGGTCTGCAGTGTGTCTAGAGTGAGGGCTGGCATGTCCAGAGGAGCTGAGCAGACCCCTGGCCCAGGAGTGGACCCAGCTGTGGAAAATCCTGAGTGGTGTGGGGAGTGGGAGGGTATGGGCCAAGCAGATGACAGATGAGCACCATCCAGACTCTGTGGCCTCTGCCTGTCTTTATTGCCTTGTACAAAATGAGCTGTTCCATTAAACTGGGTTTTATGGCAATTCCTTCTCAATTTTCCTATATTTGTGTTTTCATTGTAACTGTTTCCAGACAAAGTGAAAAAATGGACAGATTAAAATGTCTGATGAAGTCTGAAATGCCAACCAGAAGTCTTTGACTGTCTCATTGCCAAGGACAACTGGATTTCTTTGTTTGAATCAATTCTCATAATGCAGTGAACAATTGCAAGAGGATGGGGAAGTCTGGATATTGCTTGGGCTCTTCATCCCAGAATTCTGCACATTCACCAGTGTCATTTCCCTTCCCATGAGACACTACAAGTGATGTTGAATTCATAATATCCGAAAACAAAATTTGCAAAAGGGATCAATTCTCTACTGAGCTTCCTTCCACTTCCTTTTTCTGTCCATTTGCCAGATGATAACAAGCCCAAGCAGCATTAGGACAAGCATAAACACCAGGCATTAGCAAATGCCTCCTTGTAATACTGCTGTCATCACCTCAACCTTAAACTCTAAATGCTCAGAAGGACTAGGACCCATGATTTATAATTATCTTTTCTTGAAAGCCTTCTTTTTCGTGAAAGCAGCTTAAAAGAAAGTGTATTAAAATGTTAATATTTCCAGGAAAAAAATCTAAAGACAAAGGAGGTTAAAAGTACCCATCAATTTTCTTTGTTCTGATTGATTTATTCAGTGGAAAGTGTAGAGTCTCATTTTCTTTTTTTTTTTATCTTTTTGAGAAACGTAGACACCAAAGCCTAATTCATCTCAAAAGTATATTTTAAACAGCTACTAATGTACTGTTAATGAAGAAAAAGTGTTACTCCAGAGCAATTCTAATTACTGTGCAACTGTATTTCCTCCTGAACAGTAACAGTTTTGTTATGCAAACATCTCAAAAAGAGTCCATTAAGTTCCAGAATCGATCATCATTCACAGGCAGAGAAGATGAAAGCACGGTTAGAATTTTTCTCTGCTTTTCAGTCCCAATAAAATTACAGACGACAGCTGAAATCCTGCAGCTGGGTGAGCTTAAAGGGCTGATCCAGGGCAAGGGGCGGCTGCCAGGCCGGTCCCTGTCCTTGTCCTGTGGCTGCCAAGCCCTCAGCAGCCTCTGCTTTCCTCCTCCATTTTTTTCTTGACCCCCTTCATCCTCCTCTTCACTTCCAGAAAGTTCTGCACTTTGAAAGATTAGAGCATTTTACATTTCCTTCCTAGGAACATTTATTCAGCCACCACACTAATAAATGAAACCCTCAGTTCTACTGATGCACTTAGCTGCCTCAGCAACACATTTATTTGTCTTTTTTTTTTTCTGGTTTTTTTTGCATTTTAATTATCCTTCTTTGTGATTAAAGATGGCCACATTCTAAATTCAATCACCTCAAAGAACAGCAAGAAATAAAAAAGTTTAATCTCTTATTATAAAACTGTTAGGTAGGATCTGGTGGTGCTGTAATTTTGCCATTAAGAAATTGCCCTTTTCACTTTTCTGCTGCTCACCTTTTCTTTCTCCTCTTTTTTTTTTTTTTTATTTCTGAACAGTAAACTGAAGAAGAGCCTCACTTACAGGGTACAAATCAGGTACTTTCTGTACTAGAGCACCACAGCTTTTCCTTCTGCTTTTGTATTTGTCTTTTTGTCCTATCAGTAAAGAATGAGCTGTCATATTTTGAAAGGTACTCTGAGATAAAGCATTTAAAGTAGCAAAATACCAGCCAGATCTCATAATTTGCAGGAGAGCCCTGCAGAATGGCTCCCTTTGGGTCTTTACAGAGTGAACAGAACAGTATAATATTAGTGCTGTGTTAAGCTGCTGTGCCAGTGGCCTCTGTCCTTAGCAAAGTCATCAAGGTGTTTTTCAGTGTGATTTCCTGTGTCTTTTCTGAATCTCAGGGTACCCCATCATAGCCCAAGAGGTAACTTGCTCAGAGGCACTTTGTCAGTGCTGACCACTGATGGATTTTGGGGTTTGGCTCAGACATTCTGCTTCTTCATCTATAAAAACAGTTTTTCTCTAGAGAAGACACAGAGCAGAAGCGATGCACATTCTGCCGGTACCTGGGAGTCCTGTGTGCCTGGTTTGTAGTTTTCTGTTTGTTTGTTGGACAACGAAGACATGACCTGTCATGTTCCATGGGCACGTTCAGAGGGTTGGTGTCACTGCTGTACTAGGGACAGGTGAATAACGACACAGACTCCAAATCCTGGTGTTCCCAGACCAAACAACAGCTGAACAGCTCCAGAAGGCATCTCACAGTTTATTAGAAATCACATCTTTTACAGACTGTTTCCAGACAGCTGGACATGACTGTTCCTCCAACTAGCAGCCCTCACCATCGTTGGTTAATTAGAAACAACACCCCTTCGTAAACATCTCCCAACACCTGCAAAACCACAGCTTCAAGGGTTGCTTTAATTCCTTCATGAGCTTTTCTCACAGCTTCCCAGACCAGTACATGGGAAAGTTATTTGACTTTTTCTCTCACAGGCTCTGCTGCTGTCTGATACTTGAAAATTCCTCTCTGACCAGGCTGTCAGCCTCCACAGGTTATTATTCCCTGAAATCTCATCCTCCTCAGACAATGAATGCTACTGATGTCACTGTTTCTGGTTTTCTTGCAGTTCGTTGCTCACCCCAACTGCCAACAGCAGCTACTGACCATGTGGTATGAGAACCTCTCAGGCTTAAGGCAGCAATCCATAGCTGTGAAGTTCCTGGCTGTCTTTGGGGTCTCCATTGGGCTGCCCTTCCTGGCCATCGCCTACTGGATTGCTCCCTGCAGCAAGGTACAAACTCCTGGTGCTGGTTTACAGGCATTTCTACCCAGGGCCTGGCATGGAACCACATTTCTCCATAAAGCTGTTTGGAAGTGATTCGTGGTATCCTCTAAGGTTGCCCCAGGAGACAAGAAGCTTGAGGTGTTGCTTGACACACAAATGGAACTGTCACGGTTTGAGATTCGTATTTACAGGGGAAAAAATTGGGAGAGGGAGTGGGTGACATGAAAACAAAAGGGAAAAGAAACATATAGGAGATAACAACATAGGAGTGGAGTGAAGAAAAAATAGAAGCCACCAAAACTGGAAATAACTAAAGGAGAAGATTCTTGTCTTAGCTAACTCTGATGTTTAAATTCTTGTTCTTTTATGCACTTTTTGTTGTGGGTTCCTCCCTTCTTCAGGGCTCCTTTGTTACATTTCCTCCTTCTTTCCGAGCTTGTGGTTTTAATTAGAGGAGCATTATTGTGGGTTTTTTTAGTGGAGCATAATTGTAGTTTTAGTTAATAAAGCATTATTGTGGTCTTTGTTAGTGGAGCATCATTATGACACATGGGCCTGAAAGTCTGCAAAGCTCCAGAAAACTTCTTAGTGTTGCAGCAAAGCCTAGACTTAATCATAAAATCTTTACAGTTTTGAGGGAAAAGATGATGAAACTTGGAACACTGCTGTATGCCTAAATATAGATCAGATGGAGGAAGAAAGTTTGTTGAGACATAGAGGTCAAAGGACCAGAGACAATCATTAGCTTAGGTAAAATCTCAAGTTGTTTGTGGTATGAAATCTGAAAGAGTCTGCTCAAACAAGTGGAGATAAATAGATGTGTGACTGAGTGCTAAATAGCTTTGTCACTGCTCTTGCCACAGAAAAAGGGGTGGCAGGAGAGAAGATCATTTCACATTCAGCAATAGCCAGCAACATCACCCCTTACAAGGTAGATTTCTTCTGCAGGAGGATTGTCACAGGTACTTAAATTTGATCAAAATGACACCTGGCACTGGTGTTATATTCAGTCTTGAAAATATCTTCTCCCATTTCCTCTAAAAACTGGTGAGGAATCCTTTCTAAATTTATCAAACTCAAGTAGTTATAGATCCATCAATTAGTATTGAGGAAAGACTATAATTTGAAACACACAAATTTGAAACACACATTAATACAATCAGAAAACAGTCCTTCAGTCCTTCTGAGATAATAAAACACATTGAAGCCTTGGTGTCCTCCAAAATAGCTCCAAGAGGAGTACTTTGTGTTAGAGTGTATGAGGATGTAACTCCATCTCCTCGAGGTCTGTATCAACACCAAGCCCCTCATTTTTCATGGGTACCAGCCAGGTCTCCAGAGCTGCTCCCAGAGAAGTGCATGTGAAAGCCAGGCTGTGCCGTGGGTGGTTTTGTCTGGGTTTTGGGGAATTATTGTGTGGAATTACCACCTTGATTCCCTCATGTCAGACCCCAGTCTAGCAGGGATTTATGAAGCTGTTTAATTTCCTTCACCTCTGTTGAATGTGCTGGGAGTTGGCACCAGCCAAGAGCAACATTTGTGGTGTAGTCTCAGAATTACAGAGCCACATTTGAATGTAGCAATAGGTGGGAAGAACAATTATACCAGAAATAAGTGAAGAATTTAAAAGAAAAACATAAAAACTAAGGGGAAAGAAACTGAGGTAAAACCTCCTAGAACTAAAATAGTTTTACAGCAGAAGTAAGAAATTATTAATAAAGTTACTTGGTTTTAATTTCTTGACATAGGTGTCTTAAAATTTAAAAAGCTTTTCATCAGCTTTGATTTCATTATCCTAAACCTTTCATGCATTCTGATTTTTCAATGTTCCTTCCTTTTCATCCCACTAAGACTATGAAAAACCACATGTAACCTTCTAGCACAAAGTCCAATTGAAATTTCTTTCAAACAGGTATTGTCTTTCAATGCATGGATTTGCCTTGATCAGAACAATGTACTCTTGATTTTTGATTGGGGCCTGTGACAGAAGTAACCGAATGACAAACGCAATTTTTTCCCTCAGAATTGGTACCTCACCCAAAATCATCGCTGTTAATTTCGAGGGCTGCAGGCTGATCCTGGAGCCTGGCATCCTCTCACAGTGTTATTGCAGAAAATTCTGCACAGGCAGCCTCTCCACTCTGGGCAGCCCTTTACAAGTGTTTCATTTGTTTTTTATTGATGGAAGCAATCTTGATGTTACACAACTGGGCAAAGAAATAATTTTTCCATAGTAATAATCAGTTAAGATATCAGGCCAGTCTTCAGAGACACACAGGTGTATTCTTCATGCTTCTGCTATGGGCATAGTACTGAGCACAGTGTTGGATTTTTTCTTTGTGAGGTTTCTATCCATTTTTGTTTCCATGTCTTTGAGCATCTGGAAAATTTTGTAATGGGAAATAACCCATAGTGTTCATTTGGTTCTGTGATACATGGGATTATTTCTCTGCTAACTGAGACTATGCTACTTTAATCTTAGGTCTTATTTTTTACATTTCTATAGACAGCAGAAAAAGTCTAATTATGTGGAGAGGATTCATGATTCAATAGGTAATGCTTCTTCTCTTTTAGTGGATTCAGGGTAGAAATGAGTCTCATACAGATTGCAAATGCACTTTTTTAAAAACTTCTTGCTAAGGATCCAAGGCTGTTGTTATGCTTTACTCTTGCAATCTGAACTCTCTCGGGTTATAGGAGGAAAACATCTGAGATTATTACTGTGTGATTTCAGACCTATCCCATCACCCCATCAGCTCAGTACTGGAATTATAAATTCTACTACAAAGCATAAATCTACAAAACATCAACCATAAGAACTGTTGCTAACAACACCAATGGTGACAGCACTGGAGGTGAATCAGAACTGCAGGTGTTGAGACTGGTTTTAACACACTTCATCCACTCCTATGTCTGCCAGATTATTCCCAGACAAGATTAAATACTCTTGGGTTTCAAGTTAGTGCAACATCTACCCAATTAAACATGTCCTTTACCTCAGAGAATGTTAATAAGGACCTCAGGAAAGAGCAGATATTTTCATTTTCTTTAATGGCAAGTCTCTCCAGTATTTAGAAGCATGCACGTTTTCCAATAGGATTTCCTATTCTGTCAACTTCATAAAATATTTTACTGACATTTTAAAAACTCTCATTAAAAAAAGAAATAAACCTCAGAATCTTAGGACTTCCTTTGAACTTCTCCTAGACCTAGAGACCTCTGCTTTTGAAATATTTCCTGTTCTGCCATAAGCAGCAACCCGGGCTCCTTGGAATTAATCTGCTATTGGAGATAAATATGAAAACAAGTAATTTCCTTTTTATGTCCTTTTTCTTACCAAGTTTTATTATCAAATCAGTGGACATTAAGAAAAAATGGATGATACTTTGGCATCAAAGGGAATAAATCAATGAATAATATACTGAAAAAAAATTTCCAATCTTTGAGGGGAGTTTGGAAAGGCCCCATCCAGGCTCTTCCATTGCTCCCTGTTGTGTCCAACACTACAGGCTTTGGCCCTAGGGCTGCTGAAAATGCTTCTACTCTTTTCTATCTTTCTGGAGTAATGTTTTCTTGGTTCACAGAAAATGCAAAATTAAAAGAGTGATATTTAAATTCATTAACAATGAAAGCTTCTCAAAAGGAGCGGAACAATTATCTGTAGTGAAGAGACCTGCTGCTCTTGTTCTTGGCTTAGTGTCTTGAAATAAATCCTTGTGTTCTGGGAGTAATTCTCCAGCTTTTGTGCTAATTATGAGAGAAGACTATCATAGCAAAGCATATGAAAAGCATTACTAAAGAATATTTAAACAGAAGGCTATTTCTTACATAGTGATAATGAACCAAGAATTCACCATTAATAAAAGATCCTGACATATAACAATGATTTAAGGATGAGAGTTGTGTCCATCATTAGGATTTATACTGACACACTAGTGCATTTATGTAGCACATACACAAACAAACACGTCTCTCATATAAATGTCCTGTCTCTTCATTTTCCACTCACCATATGGGCAGGACACTTAGATATTACACGTGGGTTTAAAGGGGCACTGTAAGACATTGCCATGCATAGAAAATTACCCAATGCAGAATGTCTAGTAATAGCAAATAACAACTTGAACAAATCTAAACCCTATTTAGCTAACGATCCAGAATCAATCACTGAATCCTTTTCACTGTGCGCAAAAGGTTTCAAATTTTTATATTGAAAAAACATCCAGGAGGTGGGTAAATAAAAACCTCATGTCTGTGTGTGTTCCCTTGCAGCTGGGACGGACCCTTCGAAGTCCTTTCATGAAGTTTGTGGCTCATGCAGTTTCTTTCACAATCTTCCTTGGACTTTTAGTAGTGAACGCTTCAGATCGGTTTGAGGGAGTCAAAAATCTCCCCAACGAGACCATCACGGACCATCCAAAACAAATATTCAGAGTCAAAACAACCCAGTTCTCATGGACAGAATTGCTGATCATGAAGTGGGTATTGGGTAAGTAAAACCAAGATGTCTACAAGTCTTCTGTGGAAATTCAACCTCTTTAAGAACAGCATGATACACCCTGATGAGACAAAAAAAAAAAGAAAAATTAAAAAAAAACCCACAAAAAACTCAAACACTAACCAAAAAAACCCAAAACAAACAAAATCCCAAGCTAAACAAACAAAAAACCCAAACCAAGAAAGCTCCCAAAACTGAAACAACACACAATGAGTCTAAAGGTTGATGTCAAGAGTTTTGCTTACAAGAGGAGCAAAGAAGACTCTGATCTTGGTCACCACTTTTGAAAACATTGAATGATGCTTAGTAAATTCTCATGGACCTGATTTTTCCATTTTCCATCGTAAATGCAATGGATGTTGCCTATTTACCTCTGTTGGTTTAATCATTGCATCTTAACAAAGGTAATGTTATAATAGAAACTTGTGGCTTCACTCTGGGACAAAGTGAGCAGAAAGCATTGTGGTGAGTTCATCTGATTTATTACTCTGCCATGAGATCCTGCTGTAATTCACTGAACCTCAGTGTCTTTGTCTGAAAAATGAGTGTAATGTCATTTGCTTTTTTTGTAATGCTCTCCAAGATCTAGTGGTGAAACCCACTAGGCAAGTAAGAGCTGCATTTTATGAAATCTGTAGTATAAATTTTTTACTGGTGAGAGGACAGCGCAGTGCTCAAATCTTATAAAAGAAATTAAGTTATTCAACAATTACAAGGTAAGGAGTCATGTGGGTGAACCCTTTGAGTGCAAAAGTGTGCCACATGCACAAGTTAAATGTTTAAGGAGTTTCAGACAAATTCATATGTCTCACTTTTCCTACAGGTATCATTTACTCCTGGCAGGTCACTTGGTTTGAACCACTAATCTAAACAAGCTCGGGAGAATTTATCGGGAAATTGAGCTTATCAACTCTCTAGAATCTTTGTCTACCTGTTCTGTTGCTATTTTTGCTCACCGCCATGATTTTGATTCTTTTCTTGCAGCAAATAATTCCACTGTCCCATAAGTACTGATGGCATTAAATTCCCCTGAAAAATAGGATATGGCTGCTCTATCTGATGACTTCCTGGCCAATGTTTCTTTGTTCCCTGTCCCCGTGATAATCAGAATCCCATACAGGATATTAGGCTAGAAAATACTGAATAGATGCCAGGCTGGATGGAGTAAGACTGCAAGATATATTTTTAAAATTATATTAAAGCAGTTGGACAAGATGATTAGATTTTAAACTAGGTATTCTTTTCTTATAGGCAGTAGGTATCTGTCTGCTTGTTGAGTTCCTGAGAGATGAAGAAGAAAACATTTCATTTAAAGCAAAGGTTTTCACTTTTCTGGGAGAAGAAAAGTGATTCATTGTACAGACTCCTGAATATAATGAGATTTTCTAATGACTGCCTACATCTGCACTGACAGTCCTCTCTGGCCATTTTACCTGCCTGCCTCCATAAAAACTTCAAGTGATGTTTCAGCAATACTGAGGTGAAAGTTTGGTGCACCTGGCCTGCAGACACCTGCACTTGTTGAGCCCCATGTGTGACCCTGAACTTTAAGGATTGTAAAAGCACTAAGGGTAGCAACTTTTGGTGCTAAAATCTTATAGGTATTGTAAATACCCATATGCAAGTAGAAATATAATTAAAGGGGCCCACATAGACCTGACTAGTGGCCTTCTCTGATGGAGTGACTGTGTAAGTACACAAGGACAGGCTGCAGATGTCATTTAACTGGGCTTCTGCAAAGCCTTTTTCATGGATCCCCACAACATCCTTCTCTCTAAACCAGAGAGAGATGGATTTGATGTGTGGACTGACAGATGGAGGAGGGTTGTGTGGTCAGTGGCTCAGAGTCCACTGATGGACATCAGAGACAAATGGTGTCCCTCAGGGGTCTGTACTGGGACCAGTGTTATTTAATGCCAGCATCAATGACATAGACAGAGGGCTCAAGTGCACCCTTAGTGAGTTGGCAGATGGCAAATGCTGATGCTGACACACCTGAAGGATGGGAGGCACCATCCAGACAAGTTTAAGGAATCATGGGGATCTCATGAGGTTAAACAGGACCAACATCCCCTTTGTACATGGTGCACAGCAATTTTGTCTCATGCATCCCAGGCTTATTGCACACCTTGGCAGCCTCTTCCCCGTGGGCAGGTTTTCCCATCTCTTGCCTTCAAATGAGGAAGGCTGGTATTTTCCTTGGGAGCAGTATGGACAGAATTGTGCACTGAAAGCAGGGGGGGTTTATTTCTAAATCCCCACTGCAAAAGCAGCCAGGGTAGCAGTTAAACTCTGGATAGATTCAATCTGAGCACTCTTAATCCAACAGCCTTTGGTGGACCCGGGAAGGCTCAAGGGCAGCTCTGCAGCATCAGCTGCTCCTGATGTATTTACCTGGCCAGAGGATATAAAACTCTGACAAACTGTTCCTTTTTGTGCACAAGTGGTGAACAGCACTTCTTGCACACTCCCATTTTTCTTCCAGATGGGCTGTGCCTGTATCTTGACTCTCCCTCCCCTGCTGAAATCAGAACTGACAATCAAGGCAACATTTCTGATTATCCCTGCTATGGGAACAAGAGACATGCAGAAGTTGGAGCCAAGGAGCCACTCATATCCCACATCTCTGAGCATCAAACTCAGGGAAACATCCCCTGCCAGAGCCATTGGGGGCCTCAGAAACACCACACTGGGATGTAATCACATCCTGGCAGAGCTGCTGTGTTTAACTGCTTCTCCTTATTTCTCAAACCTCATCTTCTGTCCCATCCCCTGAATTTTAGCTGATTTTTCTCTTCTCAATACTTTTACTAAGGTGAAGCTTTGAATTACTCTCTCAAAATGTGTATACAATTACCCAGCAGTACTGACCAAGTAATTATTGTAACTTTTCTACTTGCCCTGAATAGACACTTCTAAAAAATGATTGTCACAAAGCTGAGGAACAGTGGAAATTATAGGTCAACAGCATGTTACTTTCACAGAGGTATTCTAATTTTAGTCAGACTCCTCAGTTTTAGACACTTCTTACTTCATTAATCTGTGATTTAGATATATTAAGTGAGCAAGATTAGAAATAAATTTGGATGGGAGTCATTTCTGGTCATCAGTGAACAAGTGCTTTGTTGGCCAATGCTGCCATGCATATGATATTTCCTTAAGTGCCTTAGTACCTTTATAGAGCACACACGTGTAATGCACAGGGCTAATGGCTCCTATCCACCATTTCTAGAATGCTTTTTATTCAAGGTAGAAACGTTTCTTTAATATTTCATCCTTGCTCCAGGAAAATTCCTGAGAACCCAATTCTTCCACCTTCTCCCTTAGGCTATTTATTATTAAATCTCACTCACAGTGTCAGCGTGGGGTGAAGTTCCTGCTTTTACACAGCCAAGCACCTCTGAGGAGAGCTGGGAGGCTCCTCCTGCCCTCCCTCTGCCTCTGCTCGTAATTCTGCAGGTCTCAGCCTCTCTCCCAAGACAGACCTACCCTGGGCATCACCTATATCAGGGTATATCTCCAGGGACATTCCAGGGCTGTGGGGGTCACGGGCTCGCTATGACCTCGGCTGATGGTGCTATGGATAGCTCAGCATTCCTTTTTCTCTTTAAATCCTCCCCGGTGCACAAGGACTGACAGCGGCACTTCTCCACTCCTCCACCCTCGGGCTAAATTCCCACTGACCTGTTTCCCTCCCTGCAATCCGCCTTCCCCGTGCACCTCTGGGGACACCCTGCGCTTCCAGCGGGTTCAGAAGTAGCCAAGCATATGCATTTACATGCCACACCACGAGAGCTTCCAGCAGGGAGGATGAAAGGAGTTCACAGAAAGGAGAAGATTGCAGGAGGTCACATGGAAATTGGCAGCCGCTGCTCCGTCTTGATTAAATGTGAATTTTGCTGCTGCTATGGAAACAGGACTGGGTAGAGCGCAGGAAATATTTATCAGTGGGTTAAGTATTCCAGCACTTTAGCTATTCAGGAGCAAGATTTCGGCCCTGGAGCCCTGCTGGGATTGAAAATTGGGCAAATTGGTGAATCTGACCTGAGCTCTTTGACTGAATTCACTTGTCCATCCCAGCTCTTCCCAGTAGGACATGGGTGTCAAATATTTGAATTCACTGGGTTTGGCATTTAGGTTTATTTGTAAGTCTGTTGCCAGAAATCATAAACCTCAATGTTTTCAAAGTGGTGGATCAGATTTTAATATATGGAATTTCATTATTTAATACAGAAAGATTTATGAAATTGAAGAACAGAACATCTGTCTTACCCTTTTTTAATCATGCTAAACTTACTCTTGAACAGTTCTTTTCACATTCTCAAAATGGGCACTCCCACTATTTTAGGGAAGGAAGAAAAGAGCAGCAGAGCAAGTAGTGCCATCTTCAGTGCCACAGTGCAGGAAGGTCATTTTGAGGACAAGAGAGGAAATCTACCTTTTTTCCAACTATATCAGCAGTAGAATTTTCTAGAGTCATCAGAATTTCTGAACGGTGTTTTTTCTGTCATCATCAGAAATCAGCTTTTCTGATTTCTGCTTCATAAGCACAAAAGGACATGCAAACTAAAAGGTTGTATTAATTTTAACAAAAAGATGACATGGGCCATTCTCGATAAATTTGTTTAATTAAAGAGTCTTTTGCTTCAGTCTTAGAAGCCACTGCAAACAGGAAACAGATCTGAGTACCAAAACACCTTCTGTGTCTGCCAGTTAAAGATGCTCTGCTCCCTCCACAGGTATGATATGGTCAGAGTGCAAGGAGATCTGGGAAGAGGGTCCACGTGAATATGTGGTGCATCTCTGGAACCTGCTGGACTTTGGGATGCTGTCCATCTTCGTGGCATCCTTCACTGCCAGGTTCATGGCTTTTCTTAAAGCGTCTGAGGCACAACTGTACGTAGATCAGTACGTTCAAGACGATGACCTCAATAATGTCACCCTTCCCCCTGAAGTCGCTTATTTTACCTATGGTAAGATGCTTTTTGCTATCTGATACTTCCGGTTCTTTTAGGTTAATGTGTGGCAGTACTGAAAGCAGCTTTCTTTTATGATATTTATATAGGTTTTTCCTAAATAAACCAAATTATTTTCCCTAGATCTACCCACTCCAGCCATCTTCCTAACCGGTCAGAAAGGATCTGAGCTCCATTCAGCCTCTGCTCTTGTGCTACGGCTACATTCAGGTCAATCACATACTGAAAATGTAGCTTCAAAACACATAATCAGGAACTCAGAGTGATCAGAATTACAGATGAATTAATCTGCTTGATTTTCCAAATGAGAGAGGAGGGAAACGTGTGAACAAACACAGAATCTGAGGCTGCAGTAACTGCATTTCTGTTACATCCAACACCTCTATAAAAATAAATAACAATAGCAATACAAAAAGCTGCCACTCATCAAAACCTACATTTTTGTAGAGCCTGTGTCATCTATAAGTGCTGACACTGGGAAATGCAGGTGCAGCAGTGCCTTGAAATTGTTATTTTGGATGGCTGAAATGGTTTTCCTTTGCTATACAGAAATTAACAGAGCTTCACACACTTGCGGGGACTGGAGACATTTCACACGTCTGCAAGCTCTAGTGGCACCCTGGGCAAAATCCATGGGGATTTCTGCTCACAGGGGACTGCAGCAGCTCCAAGCTGGGCACCAAGGGTCATCACTTGCTCTCTAGGGCTGTAAGGTTGTTCTAGTGCTGTGCTTGGGCTGGAGAGGAGCTGAGGCAGCACTTCCTCCACTGTAGACAAGTCCCACACAGCCCCAGAGCCATTTCCTGACTCACAGCAGTTCCAGAGCCACAGGATCTGGGTGGCCCCACCAGCTCAGCCTCTTGCATCACTCACTGCCCACACAAGCAAGAGGCTATGGAGACAATTTGTGGCTTTTTCCTCTCTGGCTGGCTGCTCGCCCATTTAAAGTGAGTTCATGATACAAAGGTGCAAAGTGTCCAGAACAGAATATCCCAATGAGATCCTGTGAATTCCTCCCTCTGCTGCTTTTCCTTTGGTTCAGATTAGAGCAAATAATGCCTAAGTTTACTGCTGTGGCCCTGAAGATGTCAGATGTTTTAACTGTGAGTCACAGTCTTTCCATCAAGAACCTGAGTTGATGCAAGGACACTTATAAGCCATATTGATATGAATGTTTACCTTCGGAGCAGATTAGGTAAATGATGCATATCTGAAGCTTTCTAAAGTAAAAACATTAAAGTAACTAGACTTCAGAAACTGATTTTAATTTAGAGATAACATGAAATTGTGCACTATGTTTATATGTGCTTTATCTGAACACATCCTAACTTTCTTATCTAATGGTGGGGATAGAGATCTTGGTCTCCCTAATGCTTCCTTTCCAAATACTGACACAGTGCCCTGTACCCAAATCCACAGCTATACTCCACCGTGTTGTGGTTTTGGTTCTCCATCTCAAGCCCTCCAAATGGAGAAGGCACAGCACAGCTGATATTCAACTAGGAAACAGAAAATATCAAAGTTGTTTAAAGCCATGCTGCTTTTTTCACTGGGTGGCTGCAGTAAATCCCAGTGACTTGGCCATTTCCTGCCTTTACCATTTATGCATACAAATAAAAAATACAAACTAATAAAAAACACAACTAATTCACCATATTTGTACAGCATGTGGTGGTGCAGTGAACAATTGCCCCAGTGAACAATTGCCCCAGAGTTGTGGGTTTTTTTTCTTTAACTCCCACCGAAATGCAAGACTGAGTCTGGAAAAGGGTCATTAATCACAGCAGCTTCCTCCTACCCCTTTTTGTTACTAACACCTAGTGTAATGTATTGTTTTAGCCAGGAACAAGTGGCTCCCCTCGGATCCTCAGATCATTTCAGAAGGCCTGTATGCCATAGCTGTGGTACTCAGCTTCTCCCGCATTGCTTACATTCTTCCAGCCAACGAAAGCTTCGGCCCCCTGCAGATCTCTCTGGGGAGGACTGTGAAGGATATCTTCAAGTTCATGGTCATCTTCATCATGGTGTTCCTAGCCTTCATGATCGGGATGTTCAACCTTTACTCTTACTACCTTGGTGCCAAGTACAACCCTGCCTTTACAACGTGAGTACCCCAGGGAAAGGGGCTGCTCTCCAGGGCTCAGCCCCTCCTGCACCTCTGCTGCTGCAAGGGCTGCTCAGGTGGTTTGTGCTGCAGCTGTGAGGGGAAATCACACCCAGGGAGACTTGTACCACAGCCTGCAGCCCTGGCAGCCAGCTCTAGGCCCGAGTGTAGGGAGAGGAGAAGTTCAGAGCTGGTTATTTTGGGAAATCAAAATAGCAGATCAGGGAAATGTCTTGTGAGATGTTCAGTTCAACGTGTCAAGAGAAGCAGTGGAGAAGTTAAACCTAAGATTACTGTTCTTAAACCTGTAAGATGAAATGTAAGGTAAAATAAGGAAGGCGTTTGCTTCTCCGAGAGCCAACGTGGTGGGTTCAATTCCCATAGGGGCCATTCATTTTAGAGCTGAACTCGACGGTCCTTGTGGGTCCCTTCCAACTCAGAATATTCTATGATTGTGTGATCTATTTTACGACATCATCTGAGTGTAGCTGTTATTATTGGGTGCCCTTCTGCAGAGCCAGCTGCTGGTCATAGGGCTCAAAACAGAGCAAAACCAGGCCGGGTGCCTGGGATGTGGGGTTTAAGGGCTGACTGGGAACTTTTCCCACGTGAAAGCTGCACGGAGCATCACAGCAGGCTCCTCTCCACAGTGGGTCTGCCTGGGCCGTGCTCACCTGCCAGCTGCACAGCTGTCTGTGCTGGGTGTCCCCCCTTCACCTCATCAGGAATGTTGGGAAGAGAAAGAGGTTGGCAAATGCCAATGGAATGAGGTTCAGAGCGAGGCTGCTTTTGGACTAACAGTGAATTTCTGTGGCAGGACAAAATGCACTCTCAATTCTCCAGGACCCCAGGAGCACAAGTCCTGTGGGGGAGAGCTGAGGTCCTGAATGAGTTTTCAGAGCAGGGGACAGTCCTGCTGAGTGTGAGGGACATGTCCTCCTCCCTTGCAGAGGGCTATGTGGCACCAGCACAACATTGGGACTGTCAGTTTTGTACCTCACAAATCCACCTTGACTTGCCCTAGGCACACTGTGGGGGCTTTCCTTCCCACACTCCTGTCTGTGGCATGACATTTTCCCCTTGCTGTGAGCTGACTTCCAGGAAACAACTCCAAAGCCACAGCGCCTGAGCCCACAGTCACAGTGTGCGCAGCAGACATTCGATGCTGCATTTGATGTGTCAATTCTGGAACGTGTTACACAGTGAGCCTGGGGCTAAGCTCATCACTCCTCTTGCAGAAATGCCCTTCCCAGCATCATTTCTGTCCTGCAAGTGGCTGCTGCCTTCCAGTTTTACCACACCACCCTCTTGTGCAAAGTATAACCTGTAACACAATGTTTCCCTTGTTGAGCCAAATTTGCCTTCTAGACCTCTCCTAGAGCCTCAGGGTGCATTTTAATGGAAGGATTTGTGAGACCAGGTGCATTTGCATCTATCTGTGCTCAGTAGTTAGAGAGAAGAGAACTGAATGTGTGGGATGTGACTTGCTTCAGATTTGAAAAGAAGAAGTTGCCCTTGAAGCACAAGACTTAATGAGGATCAAGTCAGTCCCATCCCTGACTGCCTGGTGGCACAGCAGCCCTCACTTCTGGCATCCCCCAGGCACATCCCTGGAGAACAGCACTGACAAATTCCAGTGGCTGGTGCAAATCAGTGCAGGAGTTCTCTTATTAGCACTCATTATCTTAGTGCATCTTCCAGTAGTTACTGTCTTTTGATTGAAATAATGATCAAACATTCACTAAAAGGATGACTATTCACTGGAGTGAAGATTGCTTTAAGTGCCCCAGGGATATTTGGACTGGGGAGAGATTCTTCTTAACTTCAGCCTGCTGGCTGGAGGGACTTCATGTTGTTATAAAGTGAATTTTCCATGAGCATAAATTTTCCCTTCAAGAATTTGCAAGAGACTTCAAAAATTCTTTCTTCTGGCTATTTAAACACACAGGGGTGGCAAATGGTGATCAGTGAAAATGAGTCCTTTCATCATGTGAAACAAAGAAAAGAGATTTACATTCATTCAAAAAATCCTTCTTATACATTCCATGCAACAAGCTAGAAGCCCTGAAGTAGACAGTCTCAAACAATTTTAGTAAGCTAATTGCAAGGTTATTTTGGCAGATGGGCAGACACCAGTTGTAGAAATGCTCCCTGCTCTATTTTTTGTGGCTGCTTGTTGGCCTTGCTGAAGGTGGTGGTCTCCTGCTGCCTTCACTCATGGAAAGGAGGAAGATTTCACTATTAGAGCTGGATACAAAACTCAGCTGTTCAGTCACTGAAAGATCACTGGAGCAAAAAGAGGTGATGCTTACTTTGGGGTCCTCATAACCCTCCTGTGACTTCGGCAACATCACAGAAGGCAATTCCTGGGAGCACATTTGTGAATTCTAATGAGGATAGGTGAAATTTTACAGTGAGTTTTGTAGTAAGAAATGTGGCTATTTAACTGTGGGACCTGATTCTCAGAGGTCACTTGGACAGTTGTGACAGAAGAAGACCCATTGGATTTGGGCATGCAATCGACTGTGGCCAGTTCTGAAGAGCATTGACAGCTCCCTGGATTCCCTCAGACAAACAGCTGCTCACTAAAATTACTCCAAATTACTCATTTAAGAAAAGCACACCTTGCCAGGGCAGTATGTAAGCAGAAAAAGAGTGTACACTGAGGGAATTGCTTGCCTAGTTCCAAGGATAAATAGTTACTGAATGTTTGGTTTAACTTTCACCCTCCCTTGCTACTGTACTTTGAAACTGTGTACTCAATTTCTCCTCTGTTGCCATCTACAGAACAAGCACAAAGCCCCCCAGTGGCTTCTGATTTGAGTTATTATACAAAGTTTCTGTCATTTCTTTCATTTTGATGTTCTGGAAGCAAAGAAAATAAGGATGCAGTTGTCTTTACTCCACACAGTTAAATATAGAGATTATTTAACTAACCATACTTTCAAAATTTATTGGAAGTTCTTCAATGCTGAAGAGCAGATCATTTCCACAGCAGTTGCCACCACGCCAGCTATGTTTATCTGTTTATCAAATGCTGTGTACAGCACACAGCTCTTGAAACAGCCTGTAATTAACAATATGCTATGCAAACAAAATCGAAATGGAGGCAAAGCTGATTGTGTTCATCTTGCTTTCTGCATCAGAAATCAGGCTGAAGGCTACAAGGCAAGGTTTTCTGTCTCACTCTCCCCAAAGGGGAATGTGACTCACTGTTCAGTGCCAAAGCTACTTCGAGGCTGGAAGGCTTTTTTCTGCTTGTTTTGTTTTGTCAAAATGTGATAGTTTTGTAGATTACATTGACTGCATTGCTTTTTTGGCAGTTAGTTCTCCAACTCGTTTAAGGAGATAAATCTGAAAGGATGCCTCTGAAAGAGGAGGGCACAAGACTGATACGGAATGAGAGCTTTGCCATGATCCCTCTTGATGAACAGCACACTGCTGTTTACAAAAGCAAGGGAAATCTGCAAATAGATAAATGGTTATGGTCTGTTAGGGAGCATCACCTTTCTCCATGCAAAATCTTTAAATTTTACTGAAATAAGTGTCATGAAACAAATAAACAAAAAATCTCTGTGTTCTCCCCAGTGCAGCAGTCAGTTCTACCACAGTAAGGAGGGTGATTGCTGCGTGCCCACCTCCACAAGGAGCATCAGCCAATCTGTCACTGCCAGTCCCTCCTGCTGCCAGGAGCTGTCAGTCTGGACAGGGCTCCTGACTTCCTAAATCCTTCATTTGTTTGCCTTTGAGAAGGATAAAACACCTGCTGACCTTGCAGAAAGGGGGTAAATTGCTTAGCTGGCAACAAGAAAACACAACGGCATCTTGGAATCTTTGAGAACTTGGCTCCCAGCGCCCTCCTCCCATGTTTTAGTGAGATGTTCTTGAAGAAAAAAAAAAAAAGCCCGACTGATGTTCCCTGCGACCTGTGCCAAATCTCGTGCAATCTGGCAGTAATCTAAAAGGGAGAAGAAAAGAGTCATCCAGCCTTTCTGAAGGGTAGGGATGGACTAGTACAAGGTCTCCTTAAATCATTTATTCTGACAGAGGGAGACCTGCATCTGCCCGGGGGCACTGCTAAATCGTTTTGGTGCTACAGGTTAGGTCAGCCTCTCCACCAGCCCCACCACCATGGGCACTGGTCCCTTACATGGCACTGGAAATAAGGTTTATGGGCATTACAGAGGAACCTGGCACCCCTGCCCTCACCTCTGGGACTCGGTGGTCAAGGCTGCTTGCAGCTCTCAATTAAGTGTTCAAGGAGAACCTGGCAGGGCTGGAGTACAGAGGTTAATGATGGAGCTGCAGAAAAGGAGCAGGGCTGACACATTGTATTAAAATCTACCCACAGCCTGGAAAACTGAAGGAAACTAAATAAAAAGGAAAGTTAATAGCAGGGTGCAGCTGGGCTCAAGGCTGGGGGTTATGACTTGTATTAGTTTGGGAAATCAGTTCAGTGGTGGGTTTCAGTGCCAGAGATCGCTGGTGTAGAATGTGTTCCTTAGCTGCAAAGTACAACACCATCGACGGAGCAGCGGCCAGATTGCTCCTGCACAGTGGAGGGAAAGTGAGACATTAATAATGCCAGGCCAGCTTGGCTGCAGGGGAGGGCAGGGAAAAAACAGCTCAGCAGGTGGAAAAGTGATGGCACCTGAGTGCAGCACGGTCAGAGATCATCCCCCAAGGGAATCTTTGCAGAGCAGCAGGGGTCAGGGACTGTGGCACCAGGGGCTCTGGGGTCGGTGAAGCTGTGCAACATTTATTGGAAACATCACCCAGGGTTACTCCCCACAAGACAATATACAGACTAAATATGATACTCTTTCCTGCGGTTTTATTACTACTTGTAAATTAAATATAGAGTACCACAAATTATGATGGGAATTAAAAACCAATTGGCTGCAGCAGAAAGGAAATGCCCAGGAATCCACACCAGCCTTTCAAAGGGTTGAAATTAATTTATCTTGCCTTTGTGAATGGTGTAATTGATGCTGGAATTGATGTAAAGTTTCTTTTTCCTGTTGAATATGCCATGGTTTGTGTCTATAAGCTGTTCTTATAAACAGATTTAGCAGGATTAGTCTACCAACCAGGTAAAAAACATTTCATCGAGATAATTTTTATGTGACATTGTTTCATTTGAAGGTGTTACCTCCTGGCAGGCAGGAGGAGAAAGGAGGCAATTAACTGTTAACAGGTTAAGGATTGCTGGGCAAAGGCAAAATGCCTTCTGAGTTAAATATTAGGCAAAATGCTTTCAAAATGTGCCAGCATCCCTCCTCTTCCTCCTCCTCCTTCTGTCCTTTTCAGCTGTGGCTGCTCCCGTCCCCTGTTACAGCCCCACTCCTTAGATCAGACTCTCCTTTTGACCTGTTAGTCCGGCCACATTCTTTCCAGCCCCACTCTCTTTGTCATTAGCTTATTCCCCTTTTTCTTGTCTTTCAACCTTTGAATTTTCCTCTTGCTCCTTTCTGCATTCAAGCAAGGATAATGATCAAATCAAAATGCCTCTCTGCAGCATCTTCTACCACTCCTTAAATCCATTTTTTTCCTTCAAATGCTTGGGTGTCTGATATGTTTGCAGTTCCAAGGCAGGATGGGAAGAAAATCAGACTATGGTCTGACTATATTTGCACTCTGTGTTCTTTATATTAATGCCACAAAGCAGAACTTTTCAATCCCTTCTCCTGGGTAAAAGACGTGCTTCTCTTCTGCCCTGGAAACTGCAGAGAAGGAGGTCAGACTTGGTTCTATCTTCTTGGGATGAAAAAAAGAGTGAGTAGAAGTAGAGGCAAAAGCCCTACACAAAAAGTTTCAAACTGCAAACTGCCCATGGATTTGTCATCCCCATTAGGGACACAAAATCCAAGTGTAATGCACCTGGTGAGAACAGATGGAGCAAATCAGGGCACACTGTAACTTTGTAGTATTAATCAGAAATTGTATTTCTTTCTCAAATCAGGAAATATGATTTGGCACATCCCTGAGTGACAGATAATGGGTTACAATAACTGTGCCAAGCCATATTTATATTTGTGCATTGCTGATTTTATTATTAGCACGTGGCCTGGCTAACCCTGTGTCAACCCTATAATAAAGTGATTGTTTGCTTTATTTTTAGGGTAGAAGAAAGTTTTAAAACCTTATTCTGGTCAATATTTGGCTTATCTGAAGTGATATCTGTGGTGCTGAAGTACGACCATAAATTCATTGAGAATATTGGATATGTACTCTATGGAGTATATAATGTGACAATGGTGGTTGTGCTGCTTAATATGCTAATAGCCATGATCAACAACTCCTATCAGGAAATTGAGGTAAGATAAATCATTGCAAACCCAATGTACTTAATTATTACTGACAATGAAAATGCTAAAAACCCCAGGAGGCTGTAGCTTACTCTATATCCAAGGTTAGAATCCTGAAAACGTCTTACATGGTGTAAGAGTTAAGGCTGAATCTGTCCTCAAATTATGATTGAATTAATAATCAACAATGAATCATTTCTATAACTATTTCAGCTTCCTTGTTCTTAATGACCCTCTATAATTAAACCCAATTTCTTTTACATGTATTTAATGGAAGTGGTTTGTGATATTTTTTATTTCCTTTGTTGGTTATGATAATTTATCCCTGTGTGTTCCCTTGGCAGCATTGTTTGCTTGTGACACAGTAATATTCCTTCTGACTTTTTTGCCCTGTTCTCTACTGCTTAAACACTCCAGCCCATGTAGATCTGAAGCTCATGTGCATTCATGAAAATGTTTAGAAATTCCATATTTTCCAATTACCAGGCATAAAACTTAATTTTTTATTTTTTTTTTTGAGGGATCTCTAGGGTCTGCAAAACATGACTTCGTGGACATTTACAAAACCCATCTTTTAAGGCATATAAACAGAGCCCTCAAGGAATATGAATATGTTTCTGCAGAAAGGCATTTGCAGGGTTTGCCCAGCCCTGCTCAGTAGTGTGGCTTATTAGCAGAGTGGATTTGCTAAATGCTTAGGACATAAACAACTCCCTGCTAATCTAAATAAAGGCAGAAAAAAAATTACATTATTTGGATAATGTTAATGTTGAGTCACCTTTTACTTCTGATTTGTTAAATGTCAAACTTCTGCAGTTGGGTTTGTACTAATTACTTGTCCTAATCTCCCCTCAGAACCTGACATTGAAAAAGGCCAGGGCTGAAAATATTTTCTCACTGTAATGTCTGATTCATCCACGAACTGTAGCACAAATATAACTCTATCCTGTGCATGCTGTAACTGAGTCTAAATGTCAGAGAGACCTTACATATGCTCTCTGCCCCAGAATCTTTCAGGATGGCAGAAAGCAGAATCATTTTTCCAAAGGTTTCCAATCACTTAGGATCAAGCAATTCCCTGAATCCTATTCACCTGAAACAAGCTTTACTTCAGAAGGGGTCTCAGTCTCTTACTGCATTTTCTAGTTTATTACAGTAGACAGAGATGCTCTTGAAGGAAAAAAGATCTCTGAAAATATCTGAATAGGTGGCCTATTTAGCTAAGATTAGAATATATTAACTTTCCAGTTTAAACTTTGTGATGGCAGTTTTCTTGGCAAAATGCTGTGTCATCCTGTCTGCTTGTAGTTAACTCCCACCTGTATGTTTGTCCTGGTCATAGCTAAATTCCTTCCTATTTACTAATTTGGATGTTAATTTGTTTTTCCTTCTTCTCTTCTCAAGGAGGATGCAGATGTGGAGTGGAAGTTTGCACGTGCCAAGCTCTGGCTATCCTACTTTGATGAAGGAAGGACTTTACCTGCTCCTTTTAACCTAGTGCCAAGCCCTAAATCATTTTATTATCTCATACTGAGAATAAAAATGTGCCTCATAAAACTCTGCAAATCTAAGGCCAAAAACTGTGAAAATGACCTTGAGATGGGGATGCTGAATTCCAAAAAACGGGTATGTTTCGTCTCCACTTTTCGGCTTCTTTGTGGAAAGGATTCCTGCCAGGGAGCTTCTGGAGGGGTCGTGTGGGCTCAGGGCCTGCAGGGACAGCACGGCCTCTCCCAGGGCCTCATCACTGTGGGCTGTTCACATCACACTGCAAACAGAGGGTCCTGCCAAAGGAGTGGCCTCAGGGCACCAGGGAAAGGGCAATCTTTATAAAAACAGGCCCTTTTTAAACTTTTGTAAAAGCTGGCACTCCGAGGCCAAACAAGCAAGGTCAAAGAGAGCAGCAGAGGCACAAACAGGATCAGGACTCGTCTGGCTCAGGCCCATTGCTCCAGGCCCTCCCAGCAGAGCTGTGACACTGCCCAGGGAGGGGACAACAGGGTGACACCCTCCAGCTGAGATGTGAGCAGCCCACCCTCAGCTGTAACCTTGAAAGGGAGACTGAGGAGAAGGGAAGGGAAGCAGAAGGAGGCTTTGCAGAGTCTGATTTAGGACATGTAGGCTGCTTTAAGGTCTGCCTGGACCTCCTGGAGGAGCAAACAGCTGAGCCATCGAGCTCCAGGCAAAGCCCCTGGCCTCCAAAGAGGATCATCCTCCCAGGAGTCTGGGAGAACTGCTCGGGTCTGGTGCTCACCCAGCCCCTGCCAGCACCTAAATTGAAGGGAGAAGTCTGTCCATGTCCAAATGATTTAACTACCTACATGGGGAGCATTGCCAAGACAGACAAGCATGGCTACAAATTCATTTAACTCTGCTATTGATTACTGGAGGAACCACTAGAACAGTGGAGTCTCAAAATGAAAGAAGTGTTTCTCCTTCAACTACCTCAAGTAATGATTTAAAAATGTTTTTAAAATGTTATTTGAATCAGACCACACTAAGCTCGCTTTGTTTGAAATTCAATTTCTGCTTCAAAGCCCAAAACAAAGTAATAAAATTTTCTCTAAGCCTCTCTTTCCCCATGCCAGATGAGTGAAAGTGTCTGGCTTGACCTTTTTCATGGAACTCATGCAAAATTCATATTTTTCATGGCTTTAGCATAAACAATTAAGAGTATCAGTCATTTCTTGTTTGCCTGTTGATTTTTGTTCACATATCATCTTCAAGAGTCTCTGTAAGCTCATGACACACCTGATGAGTAAGAAAGAAATTTTTTAAAAATTACATTATTGCTTCAGACTTTTAATCTAATGATTATAGACATCCTGTTTTGAAAAAAAAAATAATCAGGATCTCTGGTTCAACCAGGAAAGAAAAGCCCTTATCCAGGGCCTTCCCTCTACATACAATTGTNTTGTTTTGTTTTTTTTTTTTTTTTGTTACTGTTGGACCAAAAACCTCAGAGGTGGATTACAGTCAAAGAAACCTCCAACAAATATTGTGTGTAGTGTCCAGGAATGTCTCCTTGGAAGCTTCTAGAGCTGTGATGCCTCTGATAAAAATAAAATGATCTATTTAAAAAATACGTATTTTTCTTGACCCAAAAGAAGTAGCAAAGGGCACTGCTGTTTTAAAAGGACCAGTGAAAATCGATTGTGTTTCAGAATTTGGTTTTGTACCACAGTCCTGTTCTTTCCAAAGATGAGTAGTTGTTTTTCTTAAGTGTTCTAAATTGATAAGCATCAGCCTAGCAACATTAACATGAAAGTATTTTGTGCCTCTTAACACTTTGTTGTCTAAAGCTTGTGTGTGAATACCATTTCTGCCTAGATAAGTTAGAATCTAGATTTTTCCATTAATTTGTGTAATTTTTTTTTCTTTTCTGTCTCCCAAAAGTTTCCCTGTTTGGCCTGAACGTTCTGGCTTTTACTCTACCGTACACAGAACCATTTCCTACTGTTTTTCTAAAGCTTAGATTGGGGCTGTCTGGGTATGCGAAGCAATCATTGATTTAATCATATCGTGATGTTTTATAATTTCAGAAAGTTCGTTTTCACTCTAGCATTCAAAACACAGAGAGTTTTTCTGGGAAGAACACTTATAACAAGCCCACAAGATACCAGGTAATCACAGCATGGAAGCAAGGGCCAGGGGAGAGGGCTGGCCAGCCCTTACCTGCAAGGGTCACCTTTGCCTTCTCCCAGTCAATGCCTGGGACGTGCCAGGGCTGGGCCGGGGTATTTCACAAAGACAGCCTGGAAATAAGCGTGGTGTTAGCATTTGTCATGCTAATTAATTCCACTCGAGGGTGTTTAACTTAACACACGAGCCATCATCCAGCCTTTTCTCCTCCCATCTCGTACTGACAGCGTTTCATTTCCCAGCCATCCCTCCAGCTGCTGCATCACCATTTGCATGTGCTTCGTCCTGCCGAGCTAAACCTGCAATGTGCTAGGGTCCAGAACCCCCTGCGGCTGCAGAGGTGGCACAGGGAGCCACAGCTGTCTGTCCAGCGTGACTGTTGTGCCAGCAGATGTGTCGTTTCTTGTGCAAATGTGTCCTAGGGCGATACAGCAAACAGTCTGTGCCCCACGGGAGTTTTCCCTTCTTTTTTAACATAAAGTGAAAAGGAATCTGATGGCAAGTGATGTGTCTGAGGGGACAGACATTAAAGACAGATGAGGGAAATAATAGTTAAATTGGCTAAAATGTGCAATGGCAATTCTAGAAGCGGTTTGCCTTGTGTTGGTACAGCTTCCAGCATAACAGGCTCCCAAGCTGTTCAGCAGACCAGTAAGAAACTGCTACTGCTTTCAGAATTCTTTCATGTCTTTCTGCCACAATAGGAGGGGTGTCTAAAAATCTAAGCTAGAGATGGGATACATTCACTCTGGCATCTGGAGTTGGTTGGCTTGATTCCATCAAAGGAAAAAGGGATGAGAGATTGTGTCCTGCTCAAAGCAGCATTTCAGCACTTCTGACACATTCCCATCCCTCCAAACCCGCAGGTGATGTGTCAGCCTCTGCTGACTGACTCTTCTGCTGTAGCTATTATTTCTCAATGAGACCACCTAGTGTTTGTGGTAAATTAGAACCCTATTCCCAATATTGAAAAAGCCAAAGGTGACTGTGAAAAATAGATGAAAAATATAAGAACCTGTTATTTTGCTTTAATAATGCCAGGTTTGTCTTCAAACTACCTTAGAACATTTTGGTTGCTGCAGGAAGAAATTGCCCAAAGAGTATAAGGAGAGTGTAATAGTCTTGATTATCTAAGCATAAAGAAGAAGGAACAGTGTGATAATTTGGCTGGCAAGCTTTTCTTCTACGCATGGGAAAACCTTTGAAAGAGTTGCTTCTTGCTGAGCTGTTTTCTCCAGCAGTGTTTATCCAGTGATGTATCTGCAGCCTGTGCAGTCTGTGTACTGTAGACTACATAAGGACAGTGGTCTAGAGGGATAACAAAAATATACAGAGTTTAAACATGCAACATTTTGAAAAGTGTGAGGAACAAGTGAACACATCTGGGAATAAACTAGTCCAGGAAAAACTATACCTTTATCAAAAAGAATATGGGGACTGGCATAAAGAGAGGTGATGTATCCTTTTTTCCAGGTAATAAGAGCCTGTGTTCTGACTCCTTATTTTAGTCTAAATTTTCTCTGACTTCTGCTCTGGAAAATATTATTTTTGGATCCAGGATTTCCCTACTTTCCCCAAACATTACTTCATTTATGTTTTCTCAGGTGACAGCCCTTCTTCCCTCTGGATTCTGCTACCTTGGCCATCTCCAACACACCGTAGGTGCACTGTGCCTCATCTCTGTTGCCTTAGTGACTCACCTGCTTAGCCAGATGCCTCTGCCATACCAGGACAGTCTCAGTCATCCCATGTTCCATGGCTGCATGGCGTATACAAATGACTGAATCCTTCTTTGATCTTCACAAGCCTTTTGCACTGCTATAATCCTTATTTGGCTACTCAGATAAAAGAGCAGGTGTCCTGTTTCCTTAATCCATATTTCAGACACTTTGTAGCATTTCCCACTGATGTTCCAAGCAGAGATGTGATTGTTCCGTGAAGAAGTGAGTCCATGCTGCCAAAGGCTTCCCCCTTAACACTGGACATCTGGTCAATCAGTCACTGAGCTCTCCTGTGTGTGCAGAGGATGTACCTAAATCTCTCTCTGAGAGAGCAGTTATTTTTTATGTTTATATATTTTTATTCCTTTTTTTCCTGTATAGGTTTTTATTATGGGATTTTTTCCCCACTGGGGTGTCTTTTCTGCAGTGAGGCCAAGGCAGTCTGCTGTACCCCAGCCTGCAGCCCATGACTGCCAATGTTATTTTCCTTCTAGATAAATGGAACTTGGACATTCTTGGAACAATAGCACATTGCAGGCTTCTATCCATAACCATCATCTATTTCCATATGTACTCTTCCTTACTAACAATCATCTTCCATTTTGTAAGTTTACATGGCTCTGTATTTTACACCATATATGTCTCTTAAAATCCACCATTTCCATAAGAAACTTCTCTCACTTAAGCCACATTCTCCAGCTTTGTTCAGACTCTCTTTTCTCTGTCCTTCTCCAAATTTATTTTCTCTTAAAAACCCAATGAGAAGGCAAACAGAGTCTGTCTGTGAACCTCAGGTCAGCTGCATTGTGAGTGATTTTGCTATCATTAATTAACCACTTATTTCTTCCTGTAAAGTACTATTAGACAGCAACATGCTAAAAGAAGGCTCTGGAGCCCATTTCCTTTGCTTCCTATTGGATCATCTGTGTTTTCTGTCTGTCTGTGGGACATGCTCNTATTATTATTATTATTATTATCCGTAGTGAAACCAGATGTTTGAATTGCTCATAATGAGTGTGGAATGTGGGCAGGCTCCCACTAAAGGAGTGTTTCTGTTCTCTTTTCAGAAGATAATGAAGCGTCTGATTAAGCGCTATGTGCTGAAGGCTCAGGTTGACCGGGAAAACGACGAGGTCAATGAAGGCAAGTGGAATTTTATAATTGATCCACCTAACGAGCATGTGCTGTTATTGCTGCTGGTCTGGCCAGGACGAGGGTTGAGCTTAGTTAAGACCCTCTGTGGAGAGAGAGCTTGCTCGTGCTCACACTCAGGTGAGCAGTGCTGACTCTGAGCCACCCTTGTGCCCTCCAAATTCCACGTCCTTGTTTTTCCTTAGCAGAACACACATCTCTCAGGACCTTCACCCAGCCCTGCTCACCCCTGTAGCTCTAACTCTCCTTCCTCTACAACTACCAGGGTATTGCCAACAGCCAACCTTGCCTTGGTGTCTACATAAAGCATTTTCTGACTGCACTGTCCAGACCTGCCCCAAGGACACTGTTTTGAATGGTGTCCAGATTCATATTGCTGCGGTGGCATGTGGGATTTGTGTGCAGATGGAAAAAAACCTCTAACACCTCTTAACTGCTACCCTCCTGCAAATACCCCGTGTAGGTGGAGATCAATTTGTGGAGAGAGAACAAACTTGAGAAAGAAACAAGAACTCTCCACATATATTTGCTGTTGGTACCACTACTGCAAGTACAGGTTATTCCCTGTAACTACAGATATTAAGTGTGTAATGCAAGGAGATCAAATACAGCTCCACACACATTCTCGGCCAAACTCACTGAAATTATTGTTCTCTCAGGCCTTGGAACCATAGGGGTTACTGACTTGGTTCAGTACAGCTAACAAGAACATTTTCCTCTTTCAGGAGAACTCAAAGAAATCAAACAAGATATTTCCAGTCTCCGTTATGAACTCTTGGAGGAAAAGTCCCAAGCTACTGGTGAGCTGGCAAAACTAATACAGCAGCTGAGTGACAAGTTTGGGAAGACATTAAATAAGGACATTTGATGGTGAATACAGAGAAAGACAACTTGTTTTCTAAACATTGTTCATTCTCAACCAGCATCTTAGGAGGGCAAAGAACACGTGAAAGGTGGGTACTACACACTCAGCTTTTGCTGACAAGCAGGTGTTGGTTGGAGCACTTTGCGTTTCTCCTGCACTTGGTGAGTGACCAGTTAAATCTTTTCTGATACAAAAGTGACTTAATGGTAAAAATCTATGCCCCTTGACATCAGAAACGGATGCACCATAGAGAAGGCACCTCCAATTAAAGGCAAAAAAGCGCCAGATCTTAATTTATCTGACTCCAGAGAAGACAATGTAACTGTGCTCATTAACACCAACAGAGTCTGTACTGACCAGCAGTGGATGAAGTCTGAAGAAAAAATGTGCCAAGCATATTCCCTGCAAAATTTTTAAAATTCCTATTCTTGGGTGTGCACTCTCCTTTTATATTTACATTGGCAACCCTGAATATAACTTTGATCAGCACTGTGGTTAATGGAAAACCAATAAGAAATCATCTGTTGAAGTGACCAAGGCAGTGAATTACAAGTAAACACTGACAGCATTGGAAAAATGAAATCAAGCTTGTGGGGTAAATTATCCTTTAATCCGATGAGAGGATTTCCAGCCAAACACTCCTGTCCACCTTTTCCAGCTGTATTAGCTAGTCTGCTGATGGATATGGTCTCTTTGTATGCACTTAGCCTCTCTTTTATCCTTACTCGATCCCATCTGCGACAATAGTGTACTGAAATATTCGTAATGATGTGAAACTCACTTCCCAGGAATGCCCAGAGATAAAATACCTTGTGCTAATGTGTTCACTGCAAAGAGCAGCATTAATCCAGAGACAGCGACGCAACTGAGCTCAGCTTTCAGATTCCAGAGGTCAAGCTGCAAGCCATAGGGAGAGATCCATCACAAAGAACATTGCCCAGTGGTTTCCAGCCTTGAAATTAATGCAAAAAGGTTTCAATTGAACATTCTGACCAAAAAGAAAAAAGGAATAATGGAAAAATCCTTATAGAAATTGTTGACTTGTGTTTGGCTCTTACAGAGGATGAGAAAAGGATTCAAACTGTTCTAAGGCTGTGGTAATACGAGGATCACCTTTTCAACAGGAAAGTTGTCAGACTGTGCAACACAACTGCAAACATGGATGGCTTGGGTTTTCATGGTTGGCTACGTGATTTCAACTACTCAAAGCACACCTCACTACTCGGGAACCATGGACCTGGACTGTTTGTTTACAGGAGACACCAATAAAATGAACATGACATCTAGGTTTCAGCTGAGACAAACGAGCAGAGCCAGAAGGTGACCTGTGATCAGTTCTTAAGTGCCAGATGAGAATACATATAGCCTATTAGAATAATAGTTATATTTGTACAAAAATAAAAGAAAACTAAATAAAAAAGTGTACTGTAGGTAGATCTGTTTAGAGAAAAAAATACTGTATTTTTACCTTTAATAAAATTATCTTGTATACTGTAATATTTTTACCTAAAAATGGAAAGAAAATAAAATTACCTCATAATATTTTGTTGTACACTGAGTGAAATATTTGCTTGATCTTTTGACTACCTACTACATGGCCATTTTTTATTTGTTTTTCTGAATATGGGAACTATGAAATCATTACGTGAAACAATTTTACCATAGGAATTCTGAAGCCTGAAAGAGCCAAAATACAACACTTAAACTAAAATACATTTTAAATTAATAAAACTAGGGAATTAAAGGCTCCATGACCAACTACAGTCCACAGAAATGACTCCTCATTTGTGCTTAATTTGAAACTATTGTGTCATTTGTAAAATTAATATCTAAGAATAGAAATTCAGCTCTGCTGGCTTCAGACAAACATTGTGGTGGCATTGAGTGAGCAAACCAAAGTCAAATGAATAAGGAAAGCGTTGTTGGCTTTAGGTGGTAAGACAAGTGAGGGGCCTCTGCCCTGATCACCCCATCTGGGTGAGTGGGGCTTTGCTCCCCTTGTTTGCAGCTGCAGGAAATCTGTCCTGTTGTGTGACAGCTCCTGCAAAGTGTGTTGGGATGAAACCCTTAAACTCCAGCATTTGGCAGAGAGCGCCCAAGCTCAGTGTGGGAAGCCAGACCCTGCAGGTAGCAGCATTTACTCAGCACCCTGGGCTGTCTCCCACAGGAGCTATTGCTGATATCTATTCAGTTTTCCCCACAAGGAGAAGGAATACATTTCATGGCAATACTACTTGGCCCCTCCCCACCTTTCCAGCCACAGTGTAAATATTTTTTTTTCCATTTGAAAAACCAGCCCTGTTGTCACAGCACTGTCTTAAAATTCAATCTGATTATAGCTCTACACCTGGCTCCTGATCAAAGGATTCCTTCAGCCTTCCTATTTAGTGTTTTAGGGATTTAAGGAAAATTTTTCTAGGTAGAACTTACAAGGACCACCATAATTGAAATTTCTCATGATATTGAGTGCAAGTCCCACAAAAAGTTTAGTTGNCCCTCCCCACCTTTCCAGCCACAGTGTAAATATTTTTTTTTCCATTTGAAAAACCAGCCCTGTTGTCACAGCACTGTCTTAAAATTCAATCTGATTATAGCTCTACACCTGGCTCCTGATCAAAGGATTCCTTCAGCTTTCCAATTTAGTGTTTTAGGGATTTAAGGAAAATTGTTCTAGGTAGAACTTACAAGGACCACCATAATTGAAATTTCCCATGATATTGAGTGCAAGTCCCACAAAAAGTTTAGTTGAAATGTGATGATGCACTTATATTTTGTATATTTGTATATACATATATATTTGCATATATAATATACAAGCATATTTGTATATTTAAATGCAGCTCAGCAAAATGCCTGATCTGCAGTACAGCAACACCTACAGCAATATTCTTCTACTGCTAAATATTGCAATCAACACGTGCTCTGGTCAGCACAAAGAACACCATACTGTGGCTAATTTGGTGAATTTTTGGCTCCCAGGTGGAGGTGCAGCTGTGCCCATCAGCTCCTGTCCTGCCAGGCTCTGCACAGACAGTCCTGCCACAGGGAGTCAGCATGCTGCTCTCACAGCAACCTGCCAAGAAAGAGCACAGTATTCTCTAGCACTTCAAAAGTAGACTAAAAGATGCATTAAAAATGCTGTTTAAAAAAAAAAAATCTGCTTCCTCCCTTTTTGCATTTACATTCTTGAAAGTATCAAAGTACAGAGACTTTATATAAATATTCATGACAAGCAAAATCCCACTACATCAGAGCAGTTTTCTCATCTGGTCCCAGTAACACGCCCAAGGAAGTTGCTCACTGTCTCTTAATGGGCTGTTGGCAGAAGAAGAGTTTATTCTCCAAGGTCAGTTTATAAGAAGTCAAAATTAAGAAGCTTCACTGAAAGAGAAGCCTGAGAGAGAGTTTGAAGAGGAAAAATCAAGCTAGGTGAGTCCCAGACTGGATTAGGCCTGAGACATGTGGGTCCCCTGTCCCACTGCCCATCCCCAGGTGGAGCTCCTGGCAGAGCAGGGTCACAGCAACCACCTGATTGAGTTTGGTCTGGTCTGTAACACCTCGGACCTTTGGCTTTGTAATGTAGGTTTTAGTATTCCTCACACAAATTCAGACTGTGAATCTGGGAACTTTACCCAAATTATTTGTAGATACAGAATCATAACTTTTTATAGGAAATAAGAGAAGTCACATAAAAATGAAACTAATCTGAAGCCATCCACACAAAGGTGAATATTCTCCAAGAGATTGTCATAATTATGCAAATCCCACAGGCCAATCAAACTGGAACTTAAATAGACACCCTGAGGAAGATCAGAACAAAGTCATTCACTAGCCAGTATTGATTTATTGACTGTTCGAGTCTCTAGACAGTTGTTTCACACCTTGCAAAGGCCAATCCAGTCAGCTGTTGCTAACAGAGCAGAAAAAACAGCAGGAAGTATTAACAGGACTTGATATTTCATGGGGCTGAACTGCCTGGTATTGAGCCAGGGACCCAGAGGGGCAACTCCCCAAACAAAGGAGCTGCCCAAGGGCATCTGGCACCATGCCCCTGCTTTCAGCAGCAAGGGATGGGCTGTGCAGCCACAGATGTGATGCTTCATTCACATCTTTGCTCTCCAGCTGGATTAATTCTGTCTGTAACTTTGTGGAGAATGACTAACAAATGCTGTCCTCAGTTCCCAAAAAAAATTGGTTTAAATGTAAATATTCAGAAGAATATGGATGGTGTAATGAATAGTGGCTTACAAGACTGTCTGCATTCTGATCAGAGCTCATATTAAATTGTCAGAGCTAGGCTTTATTCTTAATTAATCTATATGAGGAAAGCATTTCCAGCAGGCCAAAAGAAATTGCCCTAATTAAAAGATACAAGAAATGAATGATCACTCAGTGAGGACAAGCCAGGACACAGTCCATCACCACAAAGGCAGGGAGCTGAGCAGTGTGGCCAGGGCTCCACACACATCTCCAGCTGAGAGCAGATCTCTGGGCCACAGCCCTGGGCTGCAGGTGGGGAGGGAGGGCACAGGAGCAGGGCTGCCCCCCGGGCAGGGCAGCACCCTGCCCCACAGCACCTCTGCTGCCTGCAGCCCCGGGCAGGAGCCTGACACACAGGGCACGTCATTCCTCAGCCGGCTTCCCTGGCTAACCAACAGGCAGGGAAAGAAAGCCACAGCTTCCTAGGCAAGGCTGGCAGGCTGTGCTCTGATGGGCAGGATGGTGCTTTATCCAGGAATGGGGTTTTCCTTTATAAATGCTTTCTTTGTGACCTGAAAAACACTTCTGCCCTTGCTTTGGCCACAAATCTCTCACCACTCCAGAGTTAGACGCTGCAGGCTGCAGGTCCCATTACTCCCATTTCAGCCTGGCTGTGAGTGGGCTGTAAACCCTGCAGGTACCACACCTGGTGCTGGACAGCAGCCTGCACAAACTACTGCCTTAAGGAACTTACATTTTTATTGAGAAAGGATGAAGACTGCACAGGGGAAATGAAATAGCCCTAGCTTCCAGTGAGGGAAGACAGATGCAGAGAAATTCAGTGATTTGCCTTAATGACCTGAAATGAAGGGGCCAAAAATGGGGCTGTGGTTCTGAATCTGATTAGAATGAAAATATACTCATTAGCTTTGCCCTCTTTTAGTCCCTGTTCAGCATGTTTGTAGGGCATCCACTCCTCAGTGAAGGATAAGATCTGCCAATGCCTGATGCCAGCAGCACAAGAGCAACAGGAAAAAAGAATGATTGCCTTAGTGACCATATATAATTTTGGGAAGTCATTCCCTTCGATCCTTGGGAGATTTTTATTGTCTCTTTATCTAGGTCTCCACTACTGTTGAATTTAAATAAAATCAAATAGAAAGGGAGATTATAACCAAAGGAGCAAAATAACTGAATTGGTTCTGGGATTTGTGATGCCTTTTACAACAGGTGAAAGGACACTCACTTCAGGTCGTTTGAGACAGACATTTAACACAAACCTGCAGTGTGACAAAGGGGATTCTGAAGGGCTTAAACAGTTAATGAACAGCTAACGATCCTGTTAATATACAACTAATGCTTACTATAATACAGACTAATATTTAATTCCCTTCCTAATGATCAATTATTGTGCCGCAAGGTTTTAATTAGGCTTACACTGCAGGAGCATCATGGGGGATCTGGTGAGGAGATGAATTTCTGTGTGGAGTCACTGCCCTGACTCCAGGCTCCTCTCAGCAGCTGCCCCTGTGGTGGGCACAGCCACAGAGCAGGAGGTGAAGGTTGTTCCCTTGCACTTCCAAGTGGGTGCACACAGACTCCATAGCAAGCTGCTTTTGAAGGCAAGCTGATAGAAACCTGCCCCTGGGCTGTATCAGCTGGGAGCATCCCGCACTACGCTTTCCCCTTGGAGCAGGGCTCCAGCCTCATTGTGCTGGTAGCCAGCCGCCCTTCTGAGGGCAAGGACTGGAGCAGGGATTGCAGTAACTCGCTCCAAGATTTTCATTTGAAGATGAAAACTTCCATGAAATTAAAAAGCTGGTTTGATGCAAAAGTGCTCTCTGTACAATGATATGTTTTGGGCCAAATCTTCATCATGATTCCTAAACACAATTTTAAAATTGAGCTCATTCTAAGAAGAAGCTTGTTGGGCTCACGTGTTTTAAAAGCAGCACTGACTGGTTTTGTCAGTCATTCCTGCAGCCAGCCAGGCCAGACAGACAGGGCTTCAGCAAGATACTCAGAAGGCCACGCTCCTATTCCCAGCTCTGCATTGCAGCCAGCCAAGTGAGCCCATTGTTTAGGGACTTCTATTTTTACCACAGACCTCAGGCAAGCCTTTGGGTGACCAGAGGCCACCAGGCTTCTTGAAGGGGCGGGCTCTAAGCACACCCAGCAGCAGCACTCCAGCTCCTCGCTCCCAGGCAAAGCCTCAGCGAGACCAAAGTGCAGCAGGGAATGACTAACAGACACCTCATCATTCACTGCAGAGTAAAGGGACACAGCTGGAGGGGGACTTTTGTGCTCATTTAGCACCCTGAAGTGTATTCTGTGTACCTGGCAACACCGGGCTGGGTCTCTGCTGTCATCTGGGTGTGGCACCAGAGTCACATTTGTCACGATGCCCTGGAGCCACCATTCCACACGGGAATCCTTGTGGGAAGCACAGGGGAGGGCTGTGATGGCAGAGGCAGCCCAGTACAGGAGCTGCAGGGCAACACAGCCTTGGGCTGAAGCTGCTGCCACTTTCCTCCAGGGTAGGATGGGAGGGATGATATCACTCTTGAACCACAAACTTACAGCAGGTTTTGCTTTCAGAGCAGAGCACGGTGGGAGCAGCTGTCTGCAGGCAGGAGAAGAATGAGAATGAGGGAGGAAATTTGCACTCACAGCAGCTGAGCTGTAGCAGGGAGACTGAAGTGTGCATCACTGCCGGTGCCTCATTGCCCTTTAGGGTGAATTACAGACCATGCACTCTGAGTTTTACTTCTGGGTTTCTTCAAATATTTAGAAAAATACGGAGGGAGGAGGGGTGGGGGTCATGTTCTGCCTCCATCCTAAAGTGAAAATGATGAGGAGAGAAAGGTGCAACTGAAAATACAATTAAAGGAGAGGGAAGAAACGGGTGTCAGCAGGCATAAGAGAAAATAAAAGCCTTTTCTCAACTGGAGTTACAACCACCAGCATGAACTGCTGCCTGTGAACACCTTCACCCCAGCTGTGCTGGCTCAGAGCTAACCCCTGGGGACTAACGGAGCCTGCCAAAAGCCACCCCTGACCCCAGACACTGGCTATGGAACACAGACAGCACCATAAGGTGGTAGGAATAATTGTGCCTGGTAATGTCAGTGGATGCTACAGCCTGCAGCAAGCCCTCAGCCCCTAAAACCCCCAAGTATCTGCTGCTCTGAGAGGAGAGAAGCTGTTTGCTGTTTGTTTGTTTGTTAGATTGCCTTTTTTAGGGAGCTTTTTCCTGCCTTTTAACTGTTTGAAAACTCCTGTAGCTGCAGAGAGTTGTGAGGACTCTCTCTATATTTTCTCCGTGCTTTAGAACAGGCCGTGGATGTCTCATAGGAATTTCAGTGGGCATGAGCATTCACAAGGGGAAAACACAACCCGAACGCAAACACAAACTGCTCTGGATGGAAGAGAAGGGAGATGGAACCGTGTCTCGCTGCTGGTTGCAGTGGGAGCCAGCAGGTTGTGCTCATGAACAAGAAATCCACGGCTCTGCCTCTGGGATGCTCCGCAGTAAAAGCAAAGCCACAGGAAAAAAAACTTTCCTCTTTCTGCAGGGTTTTTCTCCAGCTCATTAGAGCAGCCTGCCTACGTGTTTTAACCGCCCATAAAGCCACAAGGATCTGGCACTTATTAAACTCTGTTATTAAAAAATAGAAATATTGAACTGATGATTTCTTGTTAGAAAGTCAATATTTCTTCAGTATTTCTTCAGCTGACTTCGATACACTCAGAGGAGTTTTCTGCTTTTCACTGTCTTACTCTTTGGGGTTTTTAAGTGTCTGCTGGCTCCCGGGAGACAACACCTTTCATTATCTCTCATTTGTACCTGCACGAAATATAGATATAGAGCTACAGAAGAAAATCCTCTCTTCATGTGAATTTTGTGTGTAGGGCCTATTGTGGCCAGAACTGCTGCTTCCCTAATGTAGGGGTTCTGCTATTTAAACTTATTTAAAAATATCAAGATTAACTTCTCTTCCAATGTGTATCTACATAAGCCAACACCAAACTGATTAAAATTAGAAAAAAACATGTTTCTTTTACCATCTCAGAGGCAGGGTTTCCTTAATCCATTCTTCCAATTTTAGTAGTATTTCTAACAGAATGTGGACAATTCTTACATCTGAGGTACCAAGATGTTTGTGATAGCAGAATGACTGGTAATTTTTCCCAGAATCTGATGGGGAATCCCTCCAGCACTCATCCTCCTTGGAGCTGCTATTGAGCCTTAAGCCTCTTTCTTGTTCCCCTTTCTAGGCACAAAGCCTGTCCTTGATTAAAGACAGCACTTCAGTCATAACCTGAATTCCATCAGTGCAGTAGTTGATTTCTTGCAAGTCTTCTTGCAGCAGTGACTCAGAAATCTTTGTGTTAAAACAGCTTAAACCCACGACCTTGGTGCTCCCAGAAGCGTAAAGCCAGGTGAAGGCTCAGGAGCCAAGTGCAGCTCTCCAAAACCAGCATAAACTTATTCCTGGTGTTCAGGAATACCTGGGTCTCTGTCAGTAGGAAGGGACTCCTCTGGGGCTGGGGTGAAAGGCAGAAGTGATACGGAATCATGGGGATGGCACATCCACCATATGTCAATTTAAATTTGGTATGCGCAGTAAAAAAGCTGAGTTGGCCCAGATAAAGAAGTTCAAATGTTTCTTGAAAAAGGGAATAAAGCAGACATAAAAGCGTGCTGTAACTGAATCAGTCAAGATCAGAAAAATCAAAATAAGTCTATCAGGAGCTCTGTGTGTCAGTCCCACTGCTCCCTGTTCTTCCCACAGCCCTGAGCTGCGGGGACCTGGGGCCACCCCCACGCCACGGGCACCCCCTGAATGTGACGTGCTCAGCCTGAACCACAGCCTGTATCTTCCTCAGGCACAGGGCTGTGCTTCAGAAACATATTGTTATCTAAGTCAGTCCTCCCAGCCAACCAATTCCAGCAACTCCCTTTGAAAACACCACCCACGTTCTGTAGAAATTCAGATTTGAGATGCAGCCCACAGGGATTAATGAGGGTTTGAATTTATGCCTCAAGAGCTTCCAATGGTTAGATTTTTCTGCTATACTTGTGTATATACATCATATATATGATCCTCCTATACATAAAGGCTGCTCACATACTTCCAGAAAGGGCTTGATTTCACAGCTAATAAAAACTGCATTCAGGAAAATTAAATAAATAAAGCAGTTGTTATTACTCAGGCTGTATTTTAGCACAAGGTCTGGTGATGCAAATTAGTGTGCAGTGGCCAAACTGAGTTTTAGGTGGTATTTTTCTCAGCTGAAGCTCTCCCATGTGCAGGTGGGCCCCACGAAAAGGGGCACAGTGGGGTGGGGACTCTGCACAGCCCCTCCACCTGTCCAGGCCCTGGGGGGGCACTTTCCAGCAGCCCCCAGAACACAACAGGGATGTTCCCTGTGGAGAGCTTTTCACTCCGGGTTTGAGGAATAGCAGAAGCCAACAAGAGCCTTCCAGTGCTCCTCAGCCTAGTGACAATTCCAGCAGACCTAGTGACAATTCCTCACTACCCCGGCACAAATGCTGCTGAAGTCACCCCGCTGAGTGCACCCACAAAAAGCAATAAGGCACAGCTCTGCACGTACCAGGCACTGCAGTGCAAACACCGAACAAGGTGTTAGCTTGGGCACAGCAGCTGGGAAACACCTCTGTGAATGTGTATTTCATTCTATTGTGCTGCAGAAGACACAGGCAGGCCTAGCAGAGCACCGGAGTTCTGCCTTCCTGTGTGAGTGTTGCTTTTCTGATTTCATTTTTATCAAGTTTGAATTGCACACTCTGGGGAAAGGAAGGGGCAAGAATCCCAGCTCTGGCTGAAAAGCCAAACAACCTTGTTCACACAGACTGTGAGAAAATGTCCCTATCCTGTCCACCTCTCCCAGAAAGGACAGAGAGAACATTTACCTTTTCTTAACACCAAGTATCTCCTCATACATATTTCTGAGTGATCCAGGAACCTATAAAGCTGTAGGAAAGAAAAGACATTCTTCCTCTTTACACATTACATGTGAGACACTCTGAAACAGCTCCCAGGATTGTCCCCCAGACCCAGCCCAGAATGACAGTGTGGACCACCACTCTGCCACTTGTGATATTCCTGCTTCTGCATCCATTGGAGCCCTGTTGTGCACAATCCAGCACAACTGTACACATTTTGTGGCTAATGTACTCAAAAGAAGCATTACTCAGACTGATGACTAGGTCTTCCCTTACAGCCATCTGGATGGTTTATTTTAGAAAGTGATTTGGAAAACAGTGCTTTATTCATAATTATTCCGAGGCCTCCGTTAGAACACAGGGGCGGTGGGGATCCAGCTCCTGCCTGTGCATTGCTTTTCTCTCACTGGCCTCCAGCACATCCCCCTCAGTAATTCCCACAGTTTTTGAAGGAGGAAGATCATATTTATGATTAACCACAACACCCTGTTATCATCAGACTTTGAACTGCAACAGTACACAGGTCCCAGAGGTGACCCACCATAAACTCCCTGAGCCAGAGCCACCACACACCTCTAGCACATGTCACCTTGCACTGGGCTGCAGCCACTGACAGAGCTGCACTTTACATAAATGCAAATTAAAGTGCCAATTGCTCACTCAGGCCTTTGCTGGCATTGCTGCCTTTCAGCCTGTGTCAGCTGCTGCCCTGGAGCCATGGTGGGCAGTGGCAGGTTCAGGATGCCACCAACACAGGTCCCAGAGGCTGATGCCATCCTGCCATGCAGAAAGGGAGAGGCACTTTAAATTTAGAAGGGGTTCTTGTGTATCTCATCCAAGCCTCATGGTGCCTAAATTATTTATTGTGCATTTGCTGCATTATTCATTGAGTCCCTTTCGCCCATTCATGCAAGGAACATGAGCCAGTGGATCTGCCACAGATTTCATGCCCCATCCTAGCTCCAACAGTTCCTCCCCATTCTCCTCCAAAGGACAGATTGCCATGCTATTTTCTAGGTAAATATGTTTTCCCTTGGGTGCAGAGTCCTCCTTGGGTGAAAAGGTCCCAACCAACCTCTGGAGAGGCAGAATATTGCTCAGCAGCTGTGGCAAAATGAGCTGAAATTCTCCCAGATGATCACAGAAAGAGCTGTTCTGTAAATGTGGCTCTGGTCACTGTGAATAGGGGGCCATATTCCTACCCCCTGGGAATTCACATGCCCTGGAGGGCACTGCTGACTCTCCTGCTGTGGTTTGCTCTTCCAGGGGCCATCACAGCCATGGAGCATTTCCCGTTTGAACCACTGAAGCTGTCGGGGACTGGCGTGAAGCTCTGTCAGGGGAGGTTTAGGTTGGGTACCCTCACCCAGGGGGTGGCTGGGCACTGGAACAGGCTCCTCAGGGCTCTGGTCACAGCACCAGCCTGACAGAGCTCAGTGAGTGCCTGGACAACCCTCCCGGGAACAGGGTGACATCTTTGGGGTTGTCCTGTGCAGGGCCAGGAGCTGGGCTCAGTGATCCTTGTGGGTCCCTCCCAGTTCCGGATATTCTGTGATTCCATGACTGACTTTGCTTTCCCACATCAGGATAAAGCTCCTGTCTGCTGTTTCACCAGAGCCAACAGGAGCTGCCTTTTCAGAGAACGTTTCCACCTGTAATGTCTGCACAGTGGGACAAAGTGAGGGTGCTTTGATCACATATTCATGATATCTCCCCTGCTTTGAAGAGAACTGTGCAGAGTGACAGCAGCTGGTTTAATCTCCCAGGTGGTGCCAATAAACACAGGAACCGGTAGTTTAACACGACGTTATCCGTGTTCTCATATTCCCCCAATATCTAATAATAGAACAAAACTGTGAAATAGTCCCACAGCTGCAACCACCGATTAAAGCAAGACAAGACATGTAAAGGATGGCTGTTAGCACCCTCCAAGCCAGTGAATCCTCAAATACTGTCCCATCTGCAGAAAGGATTGCAGATTTCATTTATTTCTCCAATGCCTGTCAGAGCAGAAAAAAAGGAAGGATATTTTAAAAGGGTATCAAAAGCCATCACTGCCTGGACCAGGACGGAACCTCTTAAATTGTCAGGTTTCACAGCACCGTCTGCATGACACTTCTGCAGGTCTTTCATAATCCTGCCCTGTCAGAGGGTTATAGGGCTGCTTGTGATTTGATCTCTAAAGTAATTGCTAGTTGGGAGAAATAAGCAAGACCAGTCATTATATTTCACAAAGAACAAAACAAAACACAAAAATAACAAGATAGAGGATAGATTTGGCTTGTTGAAACAGATGGATATTCCCTCAACTGCATTTCAAGGGAAGGAAGATGCACCAGTCTCTTTCCCACTATGGATTTTTAATAAAAGAAGCAGAAGCAAACAAGGAGGGTTGATACCATGAGGCTGCAAAGGCAGCTGCAGTCTCAAGAGAGGCAATTTTGCCTCTCCACAGTTCATGCTGTGTGGTCTCCAGGGATGTATTCTTTGCTGGCATTAATTGGCATGAAAAATCAATACAGCCACGTGTAAAAGCTGCAGTTGTTGCCTGGGTCTTTCTTCCCTTCCCCTCCACTCGCAGAGATGTGCTGTATACTGACAAATTGCTTCTTGGGATGATATGTGCTAACTCCACAGATCCTCAGGTAAGCCCATTTCTCTCTAGTCCCCTCTGGTGCAGAGGCTTGTGAAAGAGTTGTGATTCCTGGATCTCTGCCTTTGGCTACACCTGTGATTAACGCATTCCCCAAGTCTTGCAGATTTGGGATTTTGAGACTATGGTGGGAGATAATTCGAATTTGTCGGGCCCCAGGAGTCTGAAGTGTTTTGTGTCAAATCTTCCCTGTGTGGCATTAGATTATCCCCATTTACATATTATTTTATCCAGACTGCATTTCAAATAGCGATTCTTTAGAGGTCCCTTGAATCCATTTTTTGTTAAAGATGAAGAAACACACTCAAATTTTTTTGCTGCTCTTTCTCTTGAGACTCCATCCATTTTTGGCTGTACTCTCCTGCATATTCTTCTCTTATTTAAACATGAATAGTTTACTTTTCTTTTTTATCTCTACTCAACTTGTCACTGTTTTATTATTGGTTTTTGCATTTCTCTGCTGCTGGTGTGACATCCCAGAGAGGACAGAATGGATGCCATGCAGTCCCAACAGAGTTGTCCTCTCTTGCTGAACCTCTGGGACTGAGTACCATTCCTTGGTCTTTACTGGAGATCTACTAAGGGCTGAAATGACAATAAATCAATCAATCAATCCAAATTGAGACCATTCTGTACGTGGTTAGAGGGGGAGTTAAGCTGGCTGCTGGTTTTCCCTCTCAGTGGCTTTATCTCCAGACTAGCATCGAAAAGATTTGCTTGTCAGCAGCCCAGCAGATAGGAACCTACAGTTGAGATAAATGATATAAACAGGGAAACAATAAAATAATTACATGGATTGCACTTAGACAAGAATGAGAGCAGTAACAGGGGTGTGTTCAGAATGGTGCATCTCTACAAGCATAAGTCTGTAAGTGTCCTGAGGATTTTCTGTTCAAAACCTTGTGTCTTCCCAGCATTATCATCGGGTCTAGCAAAAGGCTCTGCCTTTCCCTGAGGATTTGGTGTCAGTTGTAGATGACATTTGATGCCAGGTTGAGTGTCAGTCCTCAGCTCTCCCTGTGTGAAAGAATGGCCCTGTTGGTGTCTCCACAGACATGGGCCAGAGGAGGAACATGTAAGGCTGAGAGAATTGGGATTGCTCAGTGTGGAGAGGGAAGGCTCTGGGGGGGCCCTTCTGTGTATCTGAAGTATCTTTGAGTATCTGTAGGGGCTACAGGAAATCCGGAGAGAGGCTGTTTACAAGGGACAAGTGGGAATGGCTTCAAACTGAAGGGAGAGCAGGTTTAGATTGGATATTATGAGGAAATTCTTCCCTGTGAGGGTGGGGAGGCCCTGGCACAGGGTGCCCAGAGAAGCTGTGGCTGCCCCATCCCTGGAAGTGTTCAAGGCCAGGCTGGATGGGGCTTGGAGCAACCTGGGACAGTGGAAGGTGTCCCTGCCCATGGCAGGGGTTGGAACAAGATGATCTTTCAGGTTCTTTCCAACCCAAACCACTCTGATTCCATGTCCAGGCCTGACTCTTTGACACTGCAAAACAAGGACAAAATGAATCCAACTTTGTGGTGCCTTTCAAAAAGGAATTGCTCATAAGTCTGAGGATTTAAATTATTCTGTCAGACGTTGCTGCTGGCATGAACTGTTGGCATGGAGACTGATGCGAAATTTAATACAACATAAATAATATATTAATGACATGGGAGAAATCAGCAGTGATTTAAAGAGATACTGAGCTGCCAACCGAGCTGTGATTTGAAGTTCCTCATATGAACAACAGGGAAAACAGTGGTTAAAGTTACAAAGGGCAGTGAGAAACATCCTCATTCTGCCAAAGTCTTCTGGCCATAAAAAGCACTCAGAAAGGTCTGATTTGACAGAGGGATGAAATGAAGAACTCCCTTAAAATGTTTTGTTTTTTTCTTTTTCCCCAACAGAAATTAATGGAAGGCATCAGAGGCAACAAGACCAGGCCAGCTGTGGGACATGGCTGAGAGTGCACCAGATGCATCACAGCACCCACTGAGGGCAGAAAAACTCCTGCCTCAGTCTTGGGTTGCCTTTGCAAGAAGACAAACACCCAGAGGAGAGGAGACATTGCTAGAGTGCAGTGCCCAGAGCAAGGAAGAATTGCTGATTATATTAGCCTGGGTATAGTCTGAGAGATTAAGGCTAAAATCCCTCTTTCAATAATAAAAGTGTTCCAATAGGTTCGGCTGATTCAGGTACCAACCCAGATGAGCAAAGGTCAAGTTAGAGTGTTTACTGGAGACAGTTTGAAAAATGTATCTCATTCTCCAATACCCTGAGCATTCCTTTCCCAGTACAATTGTTGGATTTAGTGCTGCATTGCCAGCTTGAGAACACTTTTTCTTCTGCAGAGCTACTTCATTGAAAAACTCCCAACAATCCCTCATTCCGAATACTCACACTAAGTCATATTTGTAGCCACACGCTTCCAAAACATGCAAAGATGATGAGCACTGAGTGTAACCTAGAGAATGATGGAAAACACTAAATCAAATCAGATACTTTTATGAGCTCTTCACAGGCTCAGGTAATTGAAAAGCTTTTGGTGAACTGTCAGAGAGAGTCAGCAGAGAGGCAGGAATGAGCAGAACAGGTCCTGAGCTGGTACAGCCAACACAGAGCTCAGTCAGACCAACTCTATTGGAATAGCTGGTCTCGGTGGACATGGAGGCAGAATGTCATCCCAAAACAGCATGTTGTCATTTATTCAAGTCTGAATGAATGGGAAGTCCTCCCTGCTCATGTCTTTTATCTTTACAAGGCTCTGTTATCCACATCCCTCAGCCCAGATCCTGTTACTGGTTGTATGTAAACCATATTAAAAAATAAACAAATTTTCTGAAGCCTGATAATTTTCTATTTACATAAATCCTAAAAATTCCTCTTATGTGCATTGGAAGAGAAAGGCTGAGTGGTTTGGGAGTAATGTAAGTATATCTGGGCTAAATATCTGAGAGAAAGCTGGAGATTAAAGACTCCCAGATACCATGTATTAGTCATCATTTAAAAGCCCTGTCTCCAGGAGATAAAATTGTCCCAAGTAACTACTATAAATGCTGACTTTCTAATACACAACTTACAGCACTTCTCGCTGAATGCTCTGTGCATCACAGAGCACCATCACAAAAAGCCACAGGAGGACATTTTGTTGGGTGACAATGGAGACCAGAGCATAATCACAGGGGATTTGTGCTCTGTCATTAACTTACTATTCAAAATGAACCAGAGAAAACAAGAGACACACATCCTCCAGAGCCACAGGGCAACAAATTCAAGGGCCCTTTTCTGTTTGCAGGTGCAGATCAGTCAACTGGGCGTTTGTGCATGTGCAAAAATTGTCACAGTGCCTCTTGCACAAATGGATGTAATTTTATCTGAAATATTTTAAACACAATCTCGTTGTAGGGAGCTTACACAGGCACAGGGATTAGTGGGAATAGTCACTGAGACAACACACACGGCACAAAATCAGTTCACATCTCCATCAATTATTCAGTGAATGAGAGCTGATGTTGGGGCTGGTCCGTGGCTGTATCAGTTTATTGCTCACTATCTAGAAAGCTGCATGAGGTGCTTATTGACTCATGGGGATGTGGGGAAATGCAGGAGAATGGTGTGGAAGTGCTCATTAAAGTGTTTAGCACATGCACCTATTGTGCTTGTTTTCCTTCTATTGTCTCTTGGGCAGGCCGGGAGGATGGGCCGTCTCCCAGAGAGGATGTCTGAAGTCAACATCAAAAATATTTTCCTGGGAAGTGGACACTGATTTATAAACAAAAGCACTCCTGGGCAGAGGCCAAATGTCCTTATTGCCTGGTTAAAGTCACCTCTGCACCTTCCATGGTCCCTGTGAATCCATCCCACAGAGTCTGTGGGAAAACTCCAGGCTCACCTGCTGGGGAGGGGTCTCTGCAGAGGGCCCTGCCCTGTGCCAGTGACCCTGAACACCTATTCCTCTGTGCCTTCCCCACAGAACTCCCCTCCATGGGCTCTGTGTTCTAGACCGAAACTGTCTTTATTCAGCAATAACTACCCTGCAATTCTCACATTATTTTAGGAGAAAAAGACAGGGAAAACCAGGAAGCCTTATCCAGTTACTTAATATATATATATATATATATTTCTTTCTGTCAGTGCCCATGACTCCTGTAGTCTGACAGTGCTTCTCAAAATGGGTCCTGGTGTCCTGCATTCTCCCCTTTTCTCCATCCCTACCATCTCTCTTCTCCCCATGCCCCTCCCCTGTTCACACTGTAGAGCAGCTCCTTGCACTGAGAGCTCCTGACTGCACAGCCACAACTGGGATCTTGGTGTGAATCCCTCTCAGATCAGCCCTTTTGGTGGTGTTATCATGCTATCATGTCGAATTACATTTTCATTACTATAACCTCAGATGTTCCTTTGGTCGCAGTTAAGTGCTAACAAAATCATTTGTGAAAGTACTTGCAATTAGGTAAATAATTATAAACACATTTATAGTAACTCCCCTAGAAGCAGAGCATTAGGCTGCTCAGGAAAAGCTCATTTCCAGGCAAATAGGTTTCAACATTAATTCCTTCCCACTGTGGAAGGTGAGGGTGATTAGGGATGGATACCTGGGAGGAATGATGCCAGCTGTGCTCCCAGCCTGAACCCCTGTGTTCCAGCCTCGGTGAAGGTGGTGGGGAGCCAGCAGAGAGGGCAGCACCTCCACTGCTAGTCTTGGGGGCTCCTACAGCTGCGGGATGTATTTTTCTGGTCTCACACGAGTGTGTTTTACCATCTGCTGAACTGGGCAGAGTATCAACAGCATCCATCAGAGGGGCTGTTGATAAAAATCAGCAATAAGCCACGCAATTAGTACTGGAAGAGAAAATCAGCAAATATTCAGTTTTAAACAGCAACAAGGTCAGAGTACGTGAGAGGTGCAATTTTTCTTGTTTTTTTAACACCGTGCAAAAGCAAGATCTTTCAGCAATCCTAGCAGAAAGTATTCTCTAAACGGCCTGCTGAGCAAACCTCAGAGACCCAGGAAACCCACAGGAGTCAGCTGCCACCTACTTCCCGAACAGCAGAGGTGTTGCTCTCTTCAGGCATTCACCCTAGTGCTGTTTTAAAAAGATGATTAAACACCTTAAAATCATCCATGTTATGCCAGATTTCTCCAGAGCGGACTCACCTAGAGGAATTTAAGAAGTTGTACGCGTGCCCTCCTTCCAGCCCAGCCCTAGGGCTGCAGACACTGCCTGCACACCTTCCCCCTCTCACCCCCTCCATCCCAGCTCAACTCACAGGGTTTGGTCACCGATTGTACCGATAAAGATTGTTAAAATAAACCAGCTGATTTTGCGCAGAAACAGTAGCCTTTATGCAATTTTTATCAACTTTGGCTGTGACGGTGGTTATTTCCAGCTGAGGAGTTCTGAGCATCAAGTGGAGATGTTTTCTGCAGCTGCTTCAACGAGATCACAGGCGACCTCCTGGTGCCATTTAAATGCTTCTCTCATTGAACATTCAAAAGCTGAAGGGCTCAGACACATTCTTTGCCCCTCATTTCATCACAGCTGACCCAATAACACACAAAGGGAGCTGATTTGCCTTTGGAATGCCAGATTTTGCAACCATGGCAATACGTAAATGTGTTTCCCTTCCCCCTCCTCAGGGAAATTAGCTGAAGTACAAAAGCCCCAGAAGAACGGAACAGTTTGCCTGCTCCGTGAATCTGGAGTGAGCGGGCAGTGTCAGCCGGAGGGGCTCGCCGAGAGTGTCCAAAATGCCCCGTACAAATCCTGCGCAAGGGACTGACAGCTTGCAAGATTCAAACATGTTAATCTACTTAGCTGAATTTGCTATAAGCTTGGCCCAGGTTTTAAGGTTTGCTCTAAGCTACCAAACAACCCTGTCTGATTAGGTTTAGTCATTCCACCGCACCAGTTCTGAGTCAGAAGAGTTTAGTGTTTCTACGGCAGAAAGTGATAAGTTCCAATTGGACAAAGCTTGCATGCAAGGAAGTTCAGAGCCTGAGAGGAACCTCAATGTAATTTTCACCTTGTGCATTCTCCGAATTTCGTGGGTTTGTTTTCTTCAATGAGAAAACACTGATGCATCAATAGATGCTTTAGCACAGCAGAACAAAATATTCACACCTTTAATGAAACATGCTCATGTAGCCTGTGGCTCACTTTAGAAGCTCATCTCACTGGTGATTCCCGCCCTAATCTTGTCACACGCCATTTCTCCGGGTGATTGCAGCCTATTTTCCGAAGGAAATGAGAAAGTCTCCTTGAGACGTGCAACAAAATCCCTGCAGCGAAATGAGGAAAAAAACTTTCACGGCCGCTTTGTGGCTGCTCTCCGGCCTTCCCTTTAGCTGGGGGCCGCACTGTGAACAGCAGCTGCTCTTTGGTGGAGCTGCTCCTGCTGTGCAGTGTCCCACCCCTCACACCCCGCCGTCCGCAGTGTGTGTTTATTTTCCTGCTGCGGATGCAGGCGGCACACGTGCGGGTACCGGGCGGGCAGAGCCGATGCTGGGCTGCATCTCCCGTTCTCTGAGCGAGCCAGCAGCTCAGCTCCATCCCATCTCATCCCATTTCCATCCCATCCCATCGCATCCCAGCCTGCCCGTGCTGAGCTGGCGCTGGTGACAGGGGGAGGTGAAGCCGACGGCTCCTCTCTGCTGCTTCAGCCACCGCGGCAGAAAGCATTTCCACCTTTCCACCTCCCGTGTGCCCACTGGGAACAGCTGCAGGGACACGCCGGCAGCATCCTGTTGTTCCGAACGAGAACTGCCCCACAGGCGCTTCCCCATGTTACCTCACCCCTCTGCCATCCACAGTGTCCGTCTGTCCCGCCTGGCTGGGAGGGGCAGGACACACAGCAGGGCTCTGGGCACGGGGCTCAGCCACACCCTCCTCTGCTCCTCTCGGGCTGTGGGGCACATCCCTGCCTGACAAAATGCCTTGTTTGACTGGAGGTTTTATTGGAGGTTTGCAGAGGATGCCTGGCTCTTGCACAGGTGAATGTGGGAATTGTGTTCTCCCATCTCTCCCACTGACAGTAACCTTCTCTCCTGTAGCAGCCCCTTCCTCACCACACAGACCCCAAACTTCCCAAACCCAGCAACTGGATTTAATAATGAGGTGTTTAAATGCGCCAACACACTCTTACATGCAGAAGCAGCTGTTGCTAATAGAAACAGATGCTCCATTTCTATAGAGGCAGTTTACTCAGAAACTGATGCCAACACGGGGCCTCATCCTGCACGGTGCTGCTGCTCAAGGAGAGCAGAGAACCATGGAGCAACTGCTGAGCATCTTTCCACAAACACCTTGAGAACAGCAGTGTCTGTAGCAGTTCAGAAAGCAGATTTTGATTTCCCCGTGGTGCGAAATCGTTACAGGAGGAAGGAAAACATTCCCCCATCAACAGGACATCGGAGCAAATGCTCTGAAAGTAGTCACTCGTTCAGAGCACATAAGCAATGCCACACTTCTAATCTCACATTTGATATCGTGGTGACTCTTTGCTACTGTTGCCCGTTAGCTTCAACACCAAAGACTAGAAACCCCATGGGAGTCAAACACTCTTAAGGAATTTATCTAAGAATTTATCAAATGGTGCGTGAGCCACACAGCTCAGGCTGTGTCTATACTTACCTGGGAATCTCAAGGCATCCCTGAGGGCATTTCTGCAGCAGTGGAAAATGACAGAAACTCAGTCAGTTGTGATGTGGATGCATGGCACAGCACGGGATTCCCTGGGCTTGAAGGTCCCAGGGAGTTGGGGAATGAGAATGAGCAGGTGGAAGTTGGAAAGCATGAAATATCCTGCCATTCTGGGGTTATGGCTCCTTGAAATCTGCTCCTGGCTACAGGATCTCCAATATTCCAACCACCTGAGCACCCCAAGCCCTTCACTCTCTCAGGACATGTTGTGCCCAGCTCCAGGCAGGAGGCAGCTGTCCAGGCTGCAGCCTGTGCTCCTGAGTCATGCAACTCATGCCCCTCCCATTAACTAGAATATTCCCCTCTGGGTTACCTCAACTGTCCAGAGGTGGTCAAGGTCAAGCCTGATTTTAGCCATTTCCCTCCTTGCCTGTCTCTCCCCACCAGCAGGCACAAAGGTTCCAGGAGCCTGAGACACCTTCAGAAAAACACCCAAGACATGGAGCCCTTGATGAGATGTTGTTCTCACTGCTCTCCAGTACTATACCTGCTTCTTTCCCTCCCGTCGTGGTCTGAGACACACATCCAGGTAAGCTCTTAACAACTATTTCATTTTGAAGGATTTTGTTCCTATTACAAGCACATGGATGGTGAAAAGCCCTCACAGTTCTCTGGTAATACCAGATCAATTTAAAAAAATAATTTTTCTCTGCCTACACACCTTGCACTCTCTACTTATGGTCTACTCTTGATTATTGGTCAGTATAAAATCCAAAATTACTTCATCAGCATTTAATCTGGTTTCAGTGGTAGATTCTCCTCTGATTGCTACACGTGTATGCATGAAGCAATAAGAAACACCATGATTTTAGGGAGTTGGATTTTATTGTTTGTTGGTGTTTTCTTTGTTTGGTTGGTTGGTTTGG
>VZDJ01000219.1:6976200-7038435 GCA_008694505.1 Cyanoderma ruficeps | reverse complement strand
TTTGTCTACAGAGATTATGTGAAGCTCTATTACATTTTCCTCCTTCTGCCCTCAAATCTGCCTTATGCCTCCCCTAAAAGAGCAGCTCTTTATTCTGCTGGGAACTAAACAGAGATCAGAAACTATGGCTAAGCACAGGCTTGTCTCTCCTGTAATCACAGGAGAGGACACAAGGTCCCTGCAGGGCCAGGGCAGCCACCACAAAAGCTCATTTGCTCAGTGAAGGAAGCCTCTGAGGGATGAGAGTTTGGAGCACCCCCCTGACAGTCCCTGCACACCCAGATGCTTTATGAACGTGTTTTATGGAGGTGCCAGGGATTTCTACTCCAGTCCCAGCAGAAAGATGTGCTTACCTGGTATGTGCTGCCAGATAACCACAGCAGGACAAGAGCTGCAGCTGGCCCTGGGCTCTGTGTGTGTGCTCAGGATGGAGATGATGTTGGTCAGGCAGGAGTCTCCAAGCTCTTCCTGCATCTGGCTGCCTCCTGTGTGAACAGGCAAGAGAGCCAGGAGAGGGTGTGGCCTGTAAAATCCCCCCCTGCAGTCCCTCTGGGTGAGGGGAGGGCAGGCACAGGGGGCCATGGGATGCCTGAGCACAACCAGAGCTGGAGGAGACCTCCGGGGTCCTCTCATCCACCTCCAGCTCAGAGGACAATGACAACACCAACATCATGCCTGGAAAGGCTTCCCCAGCCTGCCCTTAGAGACCCCAGGGACAATGTTTCCAACCCCCCCTCCCCAGCTTCACATCTGTGCTGTCACCCCCACCAGTCACTCAGCAGTCTTCTGCCACCCTCCCTCCCAATCAATCACAGTTTGTCTGTCTTCTTTGGTTTTGTTCTGCTTCTTTTTCTGTTCCCTCCCTGCCTGTTCTTTCTCTAATTTCTGACATTGATTTCAACACCTTTTGTTCCTCCTCATCCTTGTCTTCCTTTCCCAGATCCTCTTTGTGCCTGTCTTGAGCTTAGTCCAGGCTGTGCAAAGTAATCAGCTCTGAAAACCTTCCCTAACTGTGTTCTCCTTCTTGGAAAGAATCTCAAAACCAAATAATAGATGTTTATTTTAATTAATGATAGACCACAGCCTAGTATTAAAATCACCTTCTGCTGACAGAATGCACTTGACTGACTCCTGATTTGCTCAGTCAACGAGACTGCTGGATTCTTTCATTAATTCCAGCCAAGAAAAGTGTCCCACAGCAGACTTGGCCCTGCACATCAACAGCACTGTAATTACTGAGCACAGCTGTAGTTAAGGTTAAGAAAGTCTGCTGCTGCAACCTGTGATTTTTCCAGGCTTCTGACCAGGCAATGATGGGACCTACTGAACCAAAACTTCTGCATGTTGCTCCTCGGTGAGTGTCTCATTGCAGCAGTGCTCCAGAGAGGCACTTTTAAGCCAAATAAACTGATAATTGAGAACCTTTCCCAACATTCATGTTAGCCTTCCCATTAGATAACTGCAGTGACTCAGGGAGCTCAAGGCCTCAGTCTTGTGAGTCCTGTGCAGTCACATCCCTGAGACTGAAAGAAGTCCTTCCCTAATGTCTGGGCAGACAGAATGTCTCTGTCAGGGTCTGTCTCAGACTTCTTCCATGGACAAAAATCAATTGTGAGCCAACTGAATTCTCTTTGACTCTCTAGGGCAGGGCAACTCACTTGTTTAACATCTGCAAGCATCTTCTCTTAGTACCAGTACTGCATAGAACTGTAGAATCACAGAGTGGATTGGGTTGGAAAGAACCTGAAAGATCATCTTGTTCTAATCCCCCTACCATGGGCAGGGACACCTTCCACTATCCCAGGTTGCTCCAAGCCCTGCCCACCCTGGCCTTGGACACTTCCAGGGATGGGGCAACCACAGTTTCTCTGAGCAGCCTGTGCCAGAGTGCCACCACCTTCACAAACAAGAATTTCTTCCTATTACCTGATCTAAAGCTATTTCCTTTGTGTTTGAAGTCACTCCCCCTTGTCCTATAGCTACATGCCCTCAAAAATTCCTTGGTTTTCCTACAAAGTTTTTTTGATTGTTTGGAAGGGGATTTTTTGAGGTAAAGATGTAAATATTATTTTACACTGGGAATTGAGTTAATGGCTGTTAGTATCAGCACACTGCTTCCCTCTCGGCCTGGATAGACACACCAGTGTAAGTTCCCAGTGGTGGGTAGCTATCTGGAGTGCCTCACTTTTGTCACGTTCCCACTGGTGACCTTTGTCCTGCCACGAGCATCTCCACATCCCCCGAGAGTGGGCTGGCTCCTAGGGCAGGTGCTGAGCTATCATTGCTGCCCGTTCCTGGTGCTGCTCAGGAAATCCCCATCCAGCCCTTTGTGCTTGTCTCTGAGGGCCTGGGGAAACAGGATTCATCGGCTGAATCCGACCCAAAAGTAGACACAGCCCTGAGGTGGGAAAGGCAGGCAGACTTGCCTCGCTGCAAGGCACCCTGTGCTGCAGCTGCCAAAATGCCCGAGGGGAGGTCACCGCCCTAGATTTATCTTCCAGCCTGGCAGAGCCCGGAGCTGGGGAGGTGCCGTGTGAGCGCTGGCAATGGGGCCAAGCCCTGGGGCAGCGAGGTCTGCGCGCTCCTTGCAGACATCGCTGGGACGAGCCCAGGAGATGAACTGGGTTGTGTCACTGAACCTGCCCTGTGTCACTAAACTTGCCCCGTGCCACCCCGGTGTCATCCTGGCTGAAACACCTCCAGTGACACCCCTCCAAACTGTTTTTCCAGACAGGGTTTGCAATACAACCACCCGTAAAACAGGCGATGCTGCTTTTGGCAGGAGTGCTGCCAGCTCACATCGTGCTGCAGCAAACCTGCTCCCAGGCAGAAAAGTTTCCAACCTGTCTAAAAAGTGTTGAAGACAGACTTAAAACAAATATCCCTCCCCCATGCCAAGTTTGTTTAAATTACACACTTTTTACATCCCGATTTAATGTTAATGTTTCTCCTTTTTTAAGACAAAGAGCCTGGATCTGAGACATCAGCCAGCTTTCTGCTGGCTGACACATCCCTAGTGAGGCTACAAAAGAAGAATAAAGGTCTTTTGTAGAAAAATTATTTTAAAATGTAAGTAGGTTTTTCACAGTGAGCTGTTTTCAAAATCAAGTGCCAAATTTCTATTAAAAATTAAACCTTTAAACCGAACACCAGCCAGGTCCCAGCCTCTTGCTGGGGAAACCATCATTTCCAAGAATCAACAGAGAAAAGTCTGCAGCCACCCTGCCACATAGCCCCAGGGAAGGAGGAGGATTTCCAAGGCTGTGTTTGCAGCTTCTCTTTCCCCCAGCCGGGCACCAGGTAAGGTTTGGGAGCCAGCAGCTGTCAGGCTGAGACCTCTGCTGCTGCCAGGCTGCTGGGAAAAGGTCCGTGCCTTGTCAATGAAGCCATTCCCAGCACCAGCACCGAGAGAACACAAGGGACAGACAGGGAGCAGCAGCCACTGCTCTGCCCGTGCCCCGGCATCTGTCAGCAGCAGGCCTGGATTCTAATTTGCTCCTTGCCCCAGTGAAGAGAATCAGAATAAATCAGGGAGTCAGGATGGGAAGTCATCTGTCCATGTTTCTTCTGCTCCACGTCAAACCAGAACCATATGTGAGGCTCTCTAGGAAAAGGTTCAGACAGGGATCACAGCCTGAAGCCACTGAGCTTCCACCCTGCCCTGGAAACTGGGACACACACAAGGCTCTGCCTTCCCCTCCCCACACTGCTGTCTCTGATGTCTGATTTCAGTCCCTTCTTGTCCATGGCTTGTCAGGAAGAAAGCATCTCTTCATTTCCAGGGAGCCAGAGGAAATCCTCTTAGCAGCAAATGCTGCGATGACACATTCCTGAAGATGGCACACGATGTCCCACAGGGATAGTGGCACATGTCACCTTGCAGCAGGTACCGCTGTGATGGCTGTTCATGGCTCTGATGGAACTTAGCTGGATCAAGCCTCACTCCATGAGTTATCTCCCTCCTGAGAAACATGTCTACATACACAGATACATGTGTGTGTATATATGTAAATACATACATACATAGATTCATACATTATACAAAAATACAGACAAAATACAAATATTCTATAAAATAACTGATAGCATTGGACATGTGGATGGCTTACTGAATCCCTGGAATAATCAAAGAAGGCAACAATTTTTTTTTTTTTCTCCTACAGGAGAAGAGTATTTAACAAAACTACAATTGAAACATTACTTATAGGGTAACCTTATCACCAAAGCCTCTTGCAGTGGAAATAAATTAGGGCTCATCCATCAAGAGCAAATGCTGCTGTTCCAGTCTGCTCTGGTGCAGTTTCAAACCAGACCAAGCAATTTCCCAGCATTTCACCAAGCACCTGGAGCTGATCCCATCTCGGCTGCCTTGGGCCCTGCTCGGCTGCCTGGTTAATCACCTTTTCTGCAGAGCACTGCAGATGAAGTCAGCACCACATTAAGGTAATCTGGAGCTGCCTGATTCAGATAATCAAAGTCACATCCCCAGGGCTTGCCTCCACCGAGAAACCAATATGAAACAGCCAGGATGTGAATTGTCAGTGCCACAAGTGTTTGCCTGAAGTCCTCCTTCTCCCCATCAAAATGAATATCTCCCTGTTCAGCCTCACCCAATCACCACAGCCAACTGGGCTGAGCTCTGAAGGTGAAGGTTACCACAGTGACCTGAAGGTAATTTCAGAGTGGAGGGAAGGTGTGGTGATGGAAATTAGTGTAAAAAAGCTGCAACTCAGCAGCATCAGCTCTGCTGCTCTTTCAGACCTTCCAGGTGGGTCTTTGGATATCTTTCCCTTTGGAGGTAGCAGAATCATCTTCTTCACTTCCTACCCCTCTCTTATTTTAGTAAGGAGTCATGTTTTACTTTGCCCTCTTTTTGAGTCCTTCAAAGTTCCAGACTTCTGCAATATCAGCAGCAAATAACCTCTGCTGCTATGAAATGTTATTTTGTCATTGTTAAGTGCCATTTGTCATAGAAGAATGACTCTTCTGATTTCTTAAAATGTTCCCTGTGTGAAAGACCTTGGTTCCCCCCTAATTAGCAATTTCCTTTCTGATATTCAGAAATAAAGGACATATTACACCCTGAAATTTCAGGATTTACTGGGGGTCACATCCAGCATGGCTGTAAATCTTCTGAATCATGGAAGAGGTGAGAAGACCGTGGACAGTGTTGAATCATTTTTGTCAGAGAAAGATGATTTTATAGACTTTTATAATAGAACACAAGATCTTGGAAATTATTTCTGCTTGAGAAAATGACAGGGAAAAGCAAAGCAAAGTGCCCCAGAGCTGATGGCTCATCCCCAGAGCAGCATGCCCAGTGTCCTTCAGCTGACAGCAGTTCCATTAGCAGCCAGGCACGGAGCATTTGCTCCAAGGTGCCTAAAACACACCAGACTGACAGCCCTTCACTTGCTTTATTGGGCCTGCTAGCGAGAGGAGCAGGGAATCAATTAGCACACAGGCTAATTAAGTTGTGTGCAACAGTCTGGACAAACATCCCAAAGCGACTCTCAGCCCGCTGTGGATGCTGGACCAGCAGCCCTTCACCCCGAGGCTGCAGGAGCTTTAAGGGAGAAGTCAGAGACAAACAAGGACAAATTTGGGCAAATGGAGTGAGCTGCTGCTCCGTGGTGCAGATAGATCCATTCAATCCAGCCTATCCCATAGAGGAGGGATTTGCTGTGGGGCAGCTCTACCCACAGCCAGCTGCCAGGACTCATATTCCCTCCCCACCTCATCTTCACGTTTTTTGTAAAGTCCTTCTCATCCTCACATTTTTTAAGGGTCTTCCCTGGTGTGAAAAACCTATTTGGACTTGGGGGAGAGAGTTTTCTAGTTGAATCTTATCAGTAAAGCTCCTTTTACAGGCAGCAAATTATTGTCCAGCGTAAAAAAATATGGAAACCCAGGAGGAAACAGAAGGTAGAAAATCCAGGAAAATAACCACCCACTTGGCCAGACTGAAAAGAGCAGATTGCTTTGCAAGTTTATCCAGACCATGTGCAAGTATCCAAGATTTTTTTCTCTTTTAACTATAAAGTAATCAATACCTACCCACTTGTGAACTTTAGTGAAAATAATGAACTGGCACATATTTATAGCAAAAGTCACGGCACATTAGGTATTCCAAAGGACTTATGTAAGCGTCACTTTCTTTAATACAGCTTTAGAGAAAATGCTCTAAGAAGCTTTATCAGCATAAAACATATTTTGAGTTTAATGGAAATTAGTAATTGGCATGGCAAAGTCAAAGCCATCTGAGCGGGATGACTTAACCCTGTTGGACAGTATTTTTCACTAACGATAATGGTTAATCTGCCAGTGGAGAGAGGAAAATTCTCTTCCATTGTCAAATGCAGTGAAACAAAGGAGGAAATTTCTGCAGCTCATGGGGACTTCTGGAAATAAATGGAATATGGTGAGTTCTATGGAATAAGGTGCATTCTTTAAAATAAATCCAATTAACCCTAAATTGAGGAAACTGAGTCAGAGCAATGTCCCTGTGACTAAAGGAAGAAGTGGGGTTTAGTCTGGCCTCAGCCGCTGTCTCCAGAGCAGGTATTTAATTCTGACCGGGCTGGAAGGTGCTGTGTGAATTTCCCATTGAAGTCCTCTGCTCTGAATATTTGCACCTTTTTCACACCCATCCAGTGGTCTACTCAAAAACACATTTTATATGCAAATGTCAGAGCCTAAGGCTTGGATTTTCTTTCAGGAGTTGGTAGCCCAGTCCAGGGTAGTCCTGTGTTGTTACACATTCCTGAATTTGTTCAATTAAATGTATGAATTAAATATATATTTACATATGGAGAAACCTGACAAGGCTTTGTGGACTTTAACTTATCCCCTAAAATTTGTTGAGCATTGTCTTTTACCCTGCCATTCTTGCAAACAACACCCAACCCCACTCACCACAGTAGACGAATTTAGAAGAAAGCCCCTCTCTCTCTCAAGTCTCAGGATAATCTTGTCATTTGGGGTAGCTAAGGACACCACAGGCTTGGGATGCATCCTTCTGTAGCTATAAGCCATCTGCTGGCAATCATTTCTCCACAAATTCACTTTCCTGCTACCATCAAATATATCCCTATTAACTGGAAATTATGCTCCCTGCAAAACAAACAAACAAACAAAAAAAAAAGCCCAAAAAATTTTTGCTTAAAACCAACAACATAACCTCAAACTCCCTCCTACCAAAGACAAGTCAAGACTCTTATTTATCCTAAATAAATACTCTTATTTATACCTAAATAAATAGGTACTTCTGGGCTGGGCTGATTACAGCCTCCTCCTGGCCAATCCTTCTTGCTGACTCCTGTTGCTCCCCTCTAATCAGACTGCAGTGGTGTCATAAAGCCTTCCCGGAGCTATTTAAAAAGATCATTTTGGATTACAAGACTTTGCCTGAATTCTTCTCTTTTCTGGCTCTTATCACTTTCTGAATGTCATAAATGCATATTATAAAGTTGGCTTTTCGCAAGATGTGTGCTATATGATTAATGACATTGTGGTAAGGATATAAGTTTTTATTTCTGCTATTAGTAAAGAAAACTAGGTGTGGTGGTAGTAGTTGATACAACATGGTTAAACTGTTTGGTCAGGATAACATCCAGTGAACATGTGAAGGAGACTCTGCTATTGACAGACAAATCTCAGCATCTACCACCTGAGGAAAGTGTGGAGCAAGGCCCAGGCTGGAGGTGATAATGAAGACACAGCCAAGAAACACACATACTCTAAAAAGATGGACCCAAGAAGGATCATGCAAAACAATTCCTGGAATATGGAGACTAGTTTATGGAAGAACACGAATAAAACTGATGCAACAGAAAGGGCATTTAAAGACTGTCTCTGCTATAGCACAGGGTGGGCTTGGCTGAATGCCAGGTCACCCCGCCGGTCATACTTTGCTATTTTCTATCTCCTAATTGTCTTATTTTCTATTAAACCTATTTCTTAAAATTTACATAGAAAGTGAACCTCGTTTTTGACACTGAATTTTTGGATTCTTCATTAGAAGCAGCAACCATATCAAAGCAAGAGTGGTTACCAAGGATTGTCAGGTTCCAAATGAAAGCCCAAATCCCACGGCAGTTAGAACAGTGAAGATTTGTAGCCTAGTAAAATCTAAGATCTAATGAAATCTGCAGCATCCCTATGCCACTAAAATGAATCACTTCCCTTCAACAAAATGAAACTGCCATACCTCCAAGGTTTTCTTGTAGTGCACTCAGCCAACTGTAATTTCTACTTTACATATATATATAATTTGCTTTTGTTATAAAACTCTGAGAAACATATTGTCCACCTGTCGATGTCTTCCAGAACCTCCAGCACTGAACTGATAATACAACTATTTCATGGAAATAGTCTTTACACTCCACCATGAACTCCTTGGGGCAAGAAATGATTTTTTGTCCCCTCTTTTTGTCTGTTGTGCCTGACACAGCAGGGGCCAGATTCACATTAAGCAGCACATAATAGGATCTAAAGCATAATGAGTGATAACAAGCAGAGTGGTAAATGATGTCATTTAGTGGATACTATCCCCGTGGTTCCCTGTTGGCAGTTTTTTTATTGAACAGGCTTTTCTTCACAGTTTCTTACTGATCTAAAAGTCTGTCTCTATCACTGTGCCTGTCTGGGTCTGTTTAATGCTTTCCTGCTGCAGCTCCTCTTTTCCTGTCCCTCGTTCTCAGCCTGCTTCAGGGAGCTGGAGACTCTTTTCCTCTGTATCCTTTTTCTTTTCCTTACTTCTCATTTCTTTTCCTTTCTCTTCCTCTCTTTTCCAGTTTCACTTCCCATCTTGGTAAGCAGCATGGATGGTGAAGTGGCCCTGAAGGCCACGGTGGGACTGCTACCACAGAGAAGCAGATTTGCCCCAAAACCAGAGAAGATCCTCACAGCCACACACTTCAGAACACACACCAGGAGCTAATACAAGGCTGCTTGGTATATTTCTATTAATCATCTTGCCCTCATCCCATCTGCCACCTCTTTGCTTTGGTCTGGCTCACCCAGCTCCCAGTTTTGTGCAGAAGAGCCAATTGAATCTCTCAGCACAACCTGCAGCATCTGCTGTTCCACACTGGGATCCCAGCACAGGCTGCTCAGTCCCAGCCTCATCTCTCCTGTTTGTACCACAGCTCCCATTAGACCAAATGAAGAACATATTGATTAATTAGTAGCTGAACTTGGAAGTTTCACCCACATTGTTAGAAATGATCAAAATAGCTCTGCTCTGTGTGGAAACACCTTTTGACTGTGTCTTCTCGTTGTTTGCAGGGGAGCAAAGCCAGGAGCCCAGCTCACCCTGGGAGCTCATCTCTGCAGGTCAGAAGCAAGTGAGAGATGCAGGTGAATAAATGGAGGGGTGGGAAAGCAAAACAGGGAAAGGCAGGCAAATTCCATGGCTTATACCATGTGTTCCTTTGAATAACACTTACATGAGTGTGGATTTCACTATTAACATTTTTTAAAAGCTAGTGAAATTGAAACAGAAGTAAATAATCCAAGCAGTGTGTTTACCTCCATCAGTCTTACCTGTTTCTTATAACAAAATTTCTCGACGTTTCATAAGTTTTAAAGAAGATGCTTTTAAAATCATAGCCATGATGTTTCATGTATCACAGGTACTGAGGCCGGGGCGTTTTCTGGCACAACAGCCAGGGCAGGAGGCCAGGGCAGGAGGAGGCAGCACTGGAGCCAGGCAGTCTCAGGTACAGTCTGATGAAGAGGGTGAGGTCCCAACAGCTCCAGGCTGCCCTTTGATACCCCAGCCAGCTGTTCCCTGAGTTTTGCCCATGTGTTTAGCCCTGAGGAATACCTTTGTCCTGCATGGCCTCTCTCTGCATTGGCCACTCGTGGATTTCAGCAGGCAGTGGTGCACAGCAGATCTCTGAACAAGACAAGGTTGTCCTCTTTGCACCAAAATCAACTCAGTGAAATGATGAGCCTGGCTAAACTAATGGAAAACCTATTATCCACCTGCCCATTTCTGCTTTCTTTTGGAGGATGGTACCTCAGGCATTCACTGACTTGACATGCATTATTTTTTCTGGAGCCCAGCTGCGTTGGCTCTACCCTTCATTTCTTTTCCTCACAGTGCAAATCATCCTGATGCCTGCACAGGTCTGATACAAAGCAGCCATTTCTTCCTGCTCTGCTCAGCCTGGTCCTTCTGCTGGAGATAATTCATGTGCCTACTGTTCTCATCCATCCCTGCAAAGGGGGAGGGCTGGGCTGTGTTTAATAAAAAATGTCTTACAGTGTTTACTGACCAAAGAGTTGTTCGACAGATGCTCCATTCTTAGCCACGCTTAAATTATTCCCTGAGCAAACAATACAAACTGCACACTTCATCTTACCCAACACAAAAGTAAACAGAACATGCAAAGTATATGGTTCTGGTTTAAGTTCCCGTATAAAGAACACTGATTTCTACTTTGCTTGAATATTTTCTGCATAGTGTTTGCTTGGTAATTTGTTCTTTTACTGGCTACAACAAATTAAATGTCAGAACCTGTTTATTTTATGATTTTTTAAGACTAATAGTGAGTCTCTTATTTCAGCTTAAATAATGTTGTTGATGAGATACCTCTTGATGGATTGTATAAATAAAGCCAGATACAGAGATTAAAAAAACAACAGCTATTTTTTTCCCTCATATTTCTTAGTTTACCAAAGAGGCAAATGAATAAAGAGAACAGCTCTATTTCCACTAAAACTTCTCAAGTGTTTCGGTCTCTTGTAGAGGTAAGAAAAGACCCTACCTGCAAGATCATTGCAGATCTGCTTTGCTGCTTTGGGGTCCTTCCTACCACATCCCACTCAGAGGGGATGGAGTGGGATGGGGTGAGGCTGGAGCTGGGATGTCCCAGGGCACTGGGACCAGCCTCCTCCATCACCCAGTATGGCCCAGGCTCTGAGGGCACCTGGGAAACCAGACTGGGAGCTACTGAGGCCAGTCCAGACCACAGAGCCCCTGCTCCTTGCAGCCAGGGCCACCCCCTGATGGGCTGTGCCCATGCTGGGACAGTCCAGCCCTCAGCCCAACCCCACGGGTCATTCCTGCCTGCCCTGCACACACTGCCATGAAGATGGATAAAAATCACCCTGACCTTGGGAATATGGAGCTATGTCAGACATACCAGACACCAGATCTCATCTGGAGTGAAAATGTCCAAGGAAGGATCTGACCCATCATGGCCCTTTATCCTGGGCTCACTCTGGGCTCTCCAGAGCTGCCACATAGCTTGGAATAAGATCCTGGCTGAGGTTTTCAGATGCACTTAGCATAAATATTTCCCACTAATTAAACAATTTGCTCACGAGCTGTAAATGGATTAAGCCTGGCAAAGACCTTTTGTATCTCTAAAGCCACCTTATGTTAATTCATAAACAAATTATACCAATTCATTTCACACAAGAAGGCAGAGGGAGTAAGAATCAATTTAGAAACACCCTGGCACTGTCAGCAGCTTGCGATAATTTTCACTGCAAAGGCAGATGTTGGGCTGTTCTCTGGCTTTCTTGCAGCTAAAAACCAAAGCAGTGTGCAACACGAGTTTCCAAAGCCCCAGAGCTGCCATTCACCTGCTGCCAGCAGCTCCTGCCAATTGCCGTGTGCTTGGAGCCCACCTGGGATGAATTTTTGTATTAAGGCTTTTGTAACAGGGTCAGGGACCAGCTCCTGCCTTGCTTTCACCACTGACAGACTCAAAATTGTCAGCAGCAAGGAGTGAAGGGGTCGACAGGGCCCAGTGTGTGTGAAAGTCACACACTGCAGCAGGGCTTCCCCTGGGGACAATATGGCTTTTTAGATCCGTCTCACCATGTCACTTCCCACCAAATACATATAAAGAGAAGTCAAACAAAAGAATATAACATCAGGGAACTAATGGGTCTGATCCATGGGGGTGTTCCTCCAGATTTAGGCAATTCCACCCAAAACTCTGCTTCAGAAATGCAGAAAAACTGAATGCAGAGACCAACAGTAGGAACAGAGCAATTTCTGTGGGTAGTCATGCCGGAGCAGTGATGCAGCCCTTGAGGGAAATGAAGGATGCAGGTGGAAAGGCAAGAAAGGAGATTGCCTCAGTTGATCAGTTAGCAATGCAATGAACAGATTAACAAAATGGGGAAGGCCTGGGGGTAAAGAAATGATGTCCTGGCTGTTGCTGAGCTCGGCTGTTCCCACTGGGATCAAGTGGCAGCCGCAGGGGGTCATGCTGGGGTGCTGGGTGCTCAGCAGGGGCACAGCTGGGTGATGGGGAGGGGTGGCTGGACAGGAGAAGAGATGCTCTCAAGGAGGGATCAAAAATGCAACTCTTCAGATAACTGGGGTGCTCCTCTGGCTCTTGGTGAGGCTGGACCAGTGACAGACCCTTTTGTTTATGCCTTTGGTCTGAGGATGAAAAGGTTTTTCTGGACACTGAAGGGGCAGGAGAGGTAGCAGTGGCACCTTCCAAGGAAGACAGACACAGCACAAAACAACTGTTCCTCACATCAAAGAATGGTTAGACTCCACCATCTCATTCCAGTGGGTATTCCCAGAGCAAATGGAGAAATATTGGTCTGATTTCTCTCCATAGCCAGGGGAGTGCTTGTCCTGCCTTGGCAGCAGGGATGAGCCAGCTGGGCACTGAGCTGTTCCTTCTGTTTGCCCAAGGCTCCCTGGCAAATCCCACCTCTGCAAAACCTGCAGGGCTGGACCCTGACACTCCCAGGAACGGCCTGCCCAAGTGGCCACTCTCCAAATGAGATGTAGGTCAGAGGAGTGTTAAAGAGCACAGAACCATGGAATGGTTTGGGTTGGAAGGGATCCTACAGATCATCCTGTCCCAGCCCCCTGCCGTGGGCAGGGACACCTCCCACCAGACCAATTTGATCAGAAATGGTAACAGAGCTGATGGGGTCCCTGCAAAATGGCTCCTTCATTTAAACAACTCTTAGCAAAGTTTCTTACTTGTGCAGCAGCAATGCTGAGAGGGAGGGAACATCTCTTGGAGCTTCTTCTCACTAAGATATTCCAAGCTCAAGAGAAAAGACCTGTAACTGAGACAAAGAGGTTTTACTTCAGTTCTTTTTGTATGCATGTAGGTTGCTGAGTCTTTTCTCAGTGAATTACAATAGATCACTCAGCTCAGGATCTCTTTACAGTCTTCTGGAATTAGTTGCAATAACAAGTGATGGAAATATTCCATTCAGGCAAAGGATTAGGGGAAGATACACATACTTGGTGTGAAAATTAGCAGCTTATAAAAACAAAATTATTATTTCCCCTCCACCCTGCCACCAAATCTGCAGCCAGTAGTGGGTTCAACCAGCTGAAATTAAGGGCTGTTTCATGTTTTATGGGAGCTGAAGGAGTCACCCACTGTGCCAAACATCTGTTGGGGGGTCAGATCAGATGCTGAGAAGACCTAAAGGCACGTGTAGGGGCTGGGATCCCAGCAGGAGATGGGTACAGCCCTTGGGAAGGAGCTGAGATCCAACATCCCCTGTCAGCGCACAGCCCTGCTGTGCCTGCCCCAGCCCCACACAGGGCTCACGGTGTGAGGGAACAGTGGGACCCACTGCAATGGCTCTGCTGGACATCTCTGTACTGTGAGGGGGAAGCTGAGCACACCCTCTCATTCCTGGGCATTGGTCATGCCATGAAGCTCTGCCGTGGATCTGCTCTCCCCTGAGGGCCTGAGCTGTGTGACTGCAGGGCCAAACACTGCCTGAGGGCTCAGAGCCATCATTGGGGTGAGTGGCACATTCAGGGCTGGTTCACTGGGACTCAGAGCTGGAAAATGCTTTCAGAATGCACTGAAGAGAAATACAGATCAGCAGAAGAAATACATCATAAAATGACTCTTCAAACATCACTGTCAACAGACCCAGTATCACAAATGCTTTTATGGCATGTTTGCTTGGGAAAGAGACTGTGAAAGGCATTGTTCTGTGAATATTGGTATATTTTCTTCTGCAGAATGATACAGCACAGACCTATCAATGCAGACCCCAAGGTTGGAGCAAGCCAGATTATCTTGAATATCAAAATGTACAATCATGCATTACCTGCAAAGGCAAAAAGATCACTTGGCATTGAGTAACTACAGCCTCATTATCATTGTAACTTAATTGTTAATTTTACCGCTTTTCCCAGTGTCAGACTCACAATCATCTCTAAGTAAGAGGTTTATATTCCTCTTCCTGTAAATCAAACTTGGAACAAATAAAATCTTGTGAAATTTTGCTGACCTCCTGCTGTTGCCTTTGCATTTGCCTGCCCCAGCCAAATCCCTGTGTGTCCTCTCGGACAAACACTTCAACTCCTTCCACCAAAATTACACACTAAACTTGCAGACCCCTTGTTTTTCACTATTTCTTTAGAGAGTAAATAGCAAAAGACTTATGTAAAGAGTGACCCCAAAACATGAGAAACTTGCAACCTCTGCACAGATAATTTCTGAGCTTGAAAAAGGGCTCAGTGAGTTGGCTAACAGAAATATTTACCCAGCTAGAGGGAAAACACTCAGCCACAGATTTTTATCTAACAGTGTCTCTAGTGACAGCTTAACATGGAATTTGTACTCAAATGGGTAATTTAACTTCAACAAGCTTTTCCTACCAAGAACACTGAAAATTGCACTTTCTCTGGTCAATAGATGCTTTCATTGTTTCTGGTATAATGTTCTCTCAGCGTATAGAAGATTACTCATATTTTGTTACTCATATTATTTACAGACAGAGGTCTCAACACGTACACAGGTATTGTGTGTACCACTGAGGTGTTGGAAAGAAAAACTGCTGAGACTTCCACCTCTCCAAGAGAGAGAGATTTGAACCAGTTCCCAGATGTCACATGACAGTTAAAATAGAACTATACTCATGTTTTTATTCAAATAACTACTCTAAAATTACAAAAGATAAGTACTACCTTTCAGCATGAATAAACTTGAATACATGCTAAAAATAATCCCACATTAACTCCTGAAGTCTCTGCCTTCTGGAAGGTGTAAAAGGGTAGAATTTGCTATTAGATGTTTTATATAACCATATGTCAAAAAATCCAATAGAATGAAAATTGCATATCTGAAAAGTGAATCTGCAGCATTTTGAGAGGTAGTGTCACTTTTTTTAAACAGCAACTAAAATCTTTTATCTAAGATGAAGAATTTTGATACAAATAATTTTTTTTTCCTCTGGTGGCATGAAAATTTTAGGCAACGGACAAAGACATGTGAAACAGTCTGGGGATTAAGGTACAATTCTCTCACCCTCACTTAGAACTGTTTGTACTTAAAAATGCGAGTAGCCCTGATGAAATCAATGAACTCCACCGCAGAGAAAGGGACAACTCAGAGCGAGGAGGGCAAGAAGTGTCTGAGCCACTTCTAATAAATGTCCTCCAATGGCAGACTGTGGTTTCAGCTATAAACCAGAATCCTCTCCTTTTTTTATTTTTGCACATCACAGCAGATTTTTACTTCAGCTAACTGGTAAGAACAGCACAGGACATCACCTTTTGGCTCTGCTGCCATGGAAGATCCTGAGGCTCCTGAGAGCTCAGAGGGTAATTATTTACTAATTGTCAAGTAATTATTTACTAATTGTCGATTATTTCTTATAAAGTTGTCTCAACACAGTAGCACAGGGTAGAGGGGCAGCACAGCAATGCTCCCAGCAGCTGTCTGGGATTTTCTTGAGGAAGGGCAGGGCTGGGCTCTGTGTGTTTCTCATAACTTGGAGGACAGTTTTCGTCCTTGCTTCAGGCACTGCTTTCAGAAAGTAAAGCTGCTGAGCTCCACCAGGAGAATGGGACTGTGAAAAATAAAAGACGTATTAACCCAAGTACACAGATTACAAGATACAGCACAAACAGCTTTTTCTATATGCAAGGGAGACTTCTCTAAATCTAAGTAAAGCAATACCATAAGTAAGCAAAATACAATACAAAATAAATCTGTAAGTACTAAGCAAAGAGTTTGAGAACTACTGCAAATGACAACTTGTGAGCATTTAAAATGTGGAAGATTATGCCTTACTGGAACAGAATTCTTCAAGACTCATCATTTGGCCTGTAGTGTCAAACACAGGATCTCTGAATACCTTGGCCTTCACTCTGCTACTTCTGCACACATCTTAATTACAAAAACACATGTTTTCAAAAATTATGATATATGTTATAAAACAGTTCTACTTCCCAACAGTACAGTGGTATCCAAATTTCAGGCTGATAAATGTGCCGTGAGACTCCTTAATGTTACTCAAAGTTCCAGTGTCAGGGAGGAAATTACATACTGGACCAGTTCCCAGAGAGAGTTTGTGAATTCATTCGGGGTCCCTAAACATTGTTCATGTGAGCTGCTTTTCCAATATGTTACCTCAACAACATTGAATAATTTTGGGGAAAGAAATCCCCTGTAGAAATCCCAGGAGTGGATAGCCTTTCCCTGTAGTGTCCACCTCAACATCCATAATTGGTAGGACAGTCTGACTCAATTTTTTGTTACTGAGATCTATTCAGCACATAACTTCCCAGTTCTCCCTGCTCTAAGTTGGTTCTGCTCTGATGACTTCACCCTCTGAAGTATAAATGCCTGCCTCATTTGGACATCAAATACCACGCACTGGGGGTGGGAGGGTTTTGAAAGTCCACAACTCACCCTTCTGTCTTCTGACACGCATCAGAAATTTTCCCTACTCCAACTGGAGCAGAGAAATCCCAGAACAGGCTTTATTTCACAGCCAGTCACTGCAGTCATACATTTGTAAATCATTCTCAGCTCTGGCTATTTAAGATTCAAACATCTCTTCTTTTTATCAATAAACATCCTTCAAAAGCCGAGCCTTTGCTCTGTAACAAATTTGAACTAAACAAGCAAATTCTAGGCATTTTTTAAAAGATCCAAACAATATGAATGTACAGTTAAGAATCTTTATCTTTGCAATCAGTCATTTGCCATCATTTTCCTTCTCTCTACTTTCGACTTTTAGCAGAACTGCATGATATTATATCTTACATAATAGAGACTGGATAATTACCAAATGTCCCATACGTTGTAGGTCATTCCCACAGCTGTTGATGCTTAAACTCTTGCCTCCTGTTTCTCCATGAGCAGGCATCCCACCAAGTTTTGAATGCACACAATAGATTGGGGAGAGAAAAAGGATTCCTTTCCATTAACATAAAAGGAAAAGGAAACAAAAAAAGAGAAAGTTTTGAACTACCAGAGCAAAACATGTTAATTAGGCTGATAAATAAATCAGTCCAAAAAAGCATCAGAATCTTTCATGAGATGGCAAAATTTACCCAGCTGTGAATTTGAGGAGTGGATGATGAGGGCAGCCTGGGATCTGGAGCAGAGACAGGAAATGATACAAACAGCTGCAGGACGAGAGGGGTTGTTTTATTAACATGACACACAGTAAACAGCACGGCCCCTGACACAGGGATTCCCAAGGAAATCCACATTGCAGGACTGTCAGTGACCGAGACTTCGGATCTCAAGGGACAGAATTCCTGAGGCTCCTGCAGCCTCGTGTTTGGGGGAAGGTAATGAGAGCATTTTGTGAGCAAAGTAGGTCATGGCACAGCAGGAGAGGCACGTTGTCACGGCAAACCGCGAAGATGCACAGCTTCCAGGAGGGTTTCTTTTCTCCCGCAGTTGTTTTGTTTAGCCAAGTATCGTCTGTATTTTAAGGCAAACAAGATGGTGGTGACTTATGGGTCACCTCATGCTCCTGCAAGGGCTTTGTGAAAGGGGAGAGTGATTGGGCTGCCTCACCAGAAAAGATGGTGATTCCAGTAAGTAAGCTCAATTGTCTGAACAATATTCTGCAAACGAGTGAAAAAATTTGTATCAGAGAACAAAGGATGAGTCACACTGAATTACTCAGTAAGAAACAGCAAGTCAACTTTCATAAGATTTGGGTGATGTGGATATCTCCTGAAATTATGCTTCACTGCAGCATCAGTCATGATGGAAACAAGATACACAGAGCTATGAAAATACCCCGTCGTTCCATAAGTGGAAAATTTCGGGTGACAAAAAAACCAAAGCAAAACTCAGTCACACTGTATTTCGGAGAGCTCATGTAAACTCTGCAAAGTGAGACCAGAAATCTCCCAAAGAAGTCTGAGGAGCAGTGATGTTTTACCCTCTATCCCATCAGGAACAAGAGACTGATGACAGGAATGATTGAGGCTGGATTTTGACACTTGAGCATACATAGAGTAGGTGTAGAGAAGATTACAGTTATGCACACAGATGGGAGAAGTAGATCACTGGAGAACAGAAGTGTGACAGTATTAAGACAGATAAAGTAATTTATTTTATAGGAAACGATTATACAGTTGAGAATCGTGGGGTGCTTTCTTTTCCATCAGAGTGAAAAGGAAAGAATATCTGATTTTATTCCACATGATCCACAAGAGGTGTCATGTGCTTCTGATGGAGTCAGAGACATAAAATGCTTTAGAGAGTGGGTGAACATTTGGATTTCTACCTGATTGACAATGTGCAAGTCAGGGAATTGGCCCGGCATCAATGAGTATCTCATTAATTTTGGCATTAAATACGGTCAACACTGAGGGAAGAAAGTCATGTAATAGGTTCAGAATCAAGATGTTGCCCTATATTTGAAGAATCAGCATTGAAATTAATATAATTTTACTAATTTCCTGTCCCAGGCTTTGCCCTGTGGAAGCTGGAACAATTCTTATGTTTAGGAGCGGGTTTTTATTCAACCAGCATTTTTCAGTGTCCATTTAATCTAGTGACCAAGCATAAAAAACCCCAAAACTCTGGTGGCAGCCACCCACTGGGAATTACCTTGATGTCAGCAAGAACTTCCACCCAAATCTGGCAAAATATGATTTTCTGCTCGGAATTACAGGATTTTGTATTGCTTTGCAGCAGGGACACCATGCACAGACCAGAAAATATTCTGCATTCAGGTGCTAATGCTTCTGTCTTCTGTCCCAGGTAAGGCGTGCACAAAGCAGGGCTGATTCCTAGCAGCAGAATCGTTTGTATTCTTTGTGTTCTGGCATGATGAGGCCAAATTCTCTCTTATAGACAACCCAGGAGTTCTACAGAAATTAAAATATGAAATCTGAAATTCTGCTGGAACAGGGTGGATGAAAATGAGTCTTTAAGGAGGAGAAGCAACTGGAGGTAGCTCAAAATCATTTCAGAAATTAATTGACTTTGAAATAATTGGCAATGCTATCTAGGCACCAGGTAGGCAATTATTTATTTTATAAAGTAAGATAAGGGATGGTGAAAATGGAGAGCAGAATACTTGTATAAAATATATGGTTCTTCCTGCTAGTTTTCCATAATGTTGTCTGTAAAATACCTACAGACAGCACAAAGGCATCAGAGCTTTTCAAAGCCTTTTGTGTGTTCTTCCTCTGCACATTAGAGAAGGAGATATTAAGAGTTGAGCAAATCGTCAAAAGAAATGTATGAGCCTAAATTCTCTTTGAGTAGACTACATATTTTCTGAGGATCTGAGTCCAGAGACACCAGATGGTTGTTTTTCTCAGATATTTAGGCACCTACACATGCAAAGAGGTGCCCAGCAGTATTTTCAACATGTCCAAACACTTCATTCTCTAAATAACCATTAAAAATATTGATGTAACATTTCCATTCCATGGTATTTTTTTTTCTAAAATATCAAAGGAAAAAAATACTTCTGTAGAAATTTGTAACTGAAGAGATGGGCACCCCCAGGCTACAGACTGGGGACCACACAGATCTGGGATATTCCTGCCAAATGCAAACCTAGACAGTGGAAAGTGATGGCAGCAGCTCTAGCAACTACCTGGCACTGGAGGAGTTAAAAACTGCAGTCAAAGACAGATTAAAACCTACAGCCAAATTTAGTTGTGTTGTGACCACGTAGTTAAACATCTCTGTCCCCCCCCTCCCCACCACCTTCCAGAATTCCCCAAAACTGAATGAGGGCACAAAAATACCCTTGGCAGGGGTGATTTAAAGAAGTCCAGCTGACATTTACCCCACAAAAATTCAGCAAAGAGTCCTGAACCCCAAAAAGAGAAGATGGAAACAGCTCAGAGATGAGAAGATGAGGAGTATAAACACTAAACAAAAATACCAAATTTAGTCCCCCTTTTCTGGGAACACGGATCTTGTGTAGCTGAATGCCAGCAGAGCTCTCTGATAACCAAACAGCCTGTGCCGGGTTCTGCTGAAGAGGAACAGGGCGTTGCTTCTGTTCTTAAGAAGAATATATGATGTTTTGTCCTAGAGACACTTTTTTAGATTCCTAACACTTCAGTAAATTAGTTTATAGCAAAATACAAAGGAAGATGGTCTTGGGGAACAATTAGGGAGTTTTAAAAATGCAACGAAAAGTTATAGGGAAAAAATCTCTTTGCTATAATTGATAGTTTTGTCTCAAAGGGAATGAACAAAATTTTATGACTTTGATCTTCCAAAGAATGAGGTTCTTGACTTCATTAGCCATTTTGCTTCAGTTGCAGTAAGGATGTCACAAGAGAGAAACCCCCGGCCTTTTAAAAGGGGCATTCCTCCTACATTTGTCACAGCTGCCCTACTGAAGTTCTGTTCAGGAGATTTTGTGGCAGAAAATCCATTATAATTAATGAGCATGCATAATTAATGGCTGGCCTGATGTAGCCTTTGAGAAAGATCACAGCTTTTCTCCTTATGATCTTAATGCAACAATTTCACTTCATGATCACAACCTTTCTCTCCACTTAAAAATTTAGCAGTGGGTTAAATGATAGCAGGAGTTAGATAATTCCACTATTAACCAAAGTTAAAAGCTCTTTAGTTTGCTGTTCTCAGAGACTGTACTAACTGTTCTGATTATAAATCATGAATTTTAATAATAATCCTGTACTGTACTCCTCACCTGCATAGGTTTAGAACTAATTAAAATACAACAGGAATGTATCTGCTTCTATCTAGGCAACATCTTCCATCAAAAGAACCATCTCTTGCTCTGCTTTCCTCTGCAAAGTTAAAAATCTGGTGAACTTTTTACTTTACTGATGGGGGAAATTAGTAGCAGATATTTCTATTTTCTTTATATTTCATGCAGTTTTATGAGCACTGTTACAGGTAGGAAAAAGAAAATGTTTTTCTAGCTGATAGTGGAGTTGGAGTTTCTCAGATTTATTTCCATGGAATTATGGCAATGAAATTAAAACCAATTTTCTTGCTCTGTGAAGAAGCAGATGTTGTAGAAGCTGTAAGATTTCAGATTATTAAAACAACCCTTGTCACACCCTGGTAGATTTTATTTCCAGGTACATTCCATAAGCTGCAGAGCAGCTTTGCTGAGGGCAGTTTGCAGCTTTCCTGGGGTGGCCAGTGAGGACCAGGGCAGCCCGTGCTGGTGGCCGAGCCGTGGCCCTGCCATGGAGCATCTCCCCAGTGTTCCCAAAGCACAGGCTGCTCCCACCCCCTGTGACAGCGTGGGCAGGCACCTTGCCTTGATTACTGCTAATTACAGCCTCAGGCAGGGAGAGCCAAAGGCAGGGACTGTCACAGCTGGGGAGGGGACACGGAGGATTCCCAAGGACAAGCTGTGCCAGCCATGGGGGTGAGGAAGGGTGGGTTCCCTCCTGCAGGCATTGACAGCTGGGCTTCCCACTCACACAGCTCCTTTGCCATCCCTCCTGGCAGCTGGACTTTCTTTCCTTCTGGCTCTCCCCAAAGCTCTGATCAGCAGCCTCTCAGAGAGACAAGGAGAGGCTGCTCCAAGGTGTGTGGGGAGACTCAGGAATCTGGATCACCAGAAAAATTTCACCTGATTCAAGGCTGGGTCTGTTCAGGAGGGGGCAATGCATTGTCACATCTATAATAAAATGTATCTGAAATAGAAAGTGCTGACAATATGTACGAAATCCTTCTCTGGGATTCAGACTCCACCACGGAACAAGGAATAAACAGACAGAAACCTGATGTACAGGTCTAAGAGCCTTGTCTCCCTTTTTGGGTGAGTATCTTCAGTGAACAGCACAAATCTTTCAGATCAGCTCTTCTGTAGGAATGGAAATGACGAATTTACCCATTCCTTGTACATCTGCAGGTGTTTTTAGAGAGCAGAAAAATAGGGAAGAGATTTCTTTTCTCAATTAAGAATTTAATAAAAAAGAAATTGAAACAAAGTTTTTGTTCTGCCATCCTACAGATAATTTACTTCAGTTTAGGACACAAACAAGATTTCAGCCGATGGAATGCTTGTCTCTGCTATGGGCAGGTCCTGTTTTCAGAGCTGCTCTGTCTGTTTTAGAGAAAGTTTCTATCATAACACCAAAGAGACCTTCGATTTAAAAACAAGCAATGTGATTTCTTGAGTCAGACTGTTCTGAATGACAAATCAGAAATCACAAAACTGTTTTTCTTTATCAAGCAGCACACAAGGAATTAAACTCCCCAATCCCTGGCCTGCTGGGGAATGCTGTGCTCAATTTTCCTTTAATTTTTTCACAGTCATAGATGGAAATATGTCTTTAAGCAGTAGCCAGCCACACTGAGGGACTGGTACGTCAGTGGGATGATGGTTTAACTTTGCAGAGAGTGTCAATACCTTATTAAGATTTCAGCTTCATCACCCCAGGGTTCAGCTCCATCTTCCACCCTGTTTTAGGTGGTTCTTTAGGCTTTTTTTTTTTTTTTAATGTCTTAACCACATCAGAGCACCTTGCCACCTTTATTGATTAATCCCTGGATCCCTGCAGGGTAAGGAAGTATTACCAAGTCTGTTTTTCAAACTAAGGAGAGTTTGAAAACTAAAATACTGCAAAATAGGCATCTTGTTGCACAGAACATGACCAGAGACAGCCAGGCTTGGCATGCATGCAGGAAGGCAGGAACACCCCTGATCTGTAAAAAATATTCCCATCTGTATGTCTAGGGGATCACCCCGGTTTAATAACTCACCTTATTACTTGGTGTTGACTCCCCTCAGAATTTACAATTAATATCAACCCTAAGAAAAACAGCAAAAATCAATAAGCAGAGAGGAGAGAGGAAGCCCATCTCCCCAGGCTGTGTCCTGCTGCCTGGCAGACACAGCCACAGCTGCCCACCCCTGACAGGGCCTGCCCAGGGGTCAGAGAGAGAGCAGGAAACATTTCTGACACCAGACAGGTGAGCTGTACCAGCAAGAAGCCATAAAGAAAGACAGATCCTGGTAATAAAAGAACACTGTGATGATCTGTGAAGCTTCACGAACAATCCTTGGCTCATCCCAAATACCTGATACTGGCAAAATTAATGTAGGGAGAAGGAGGGCGATGCCAGAGGATTTCTAGCTGAGAGTTCAACGCTTTTTCAAGAGATGATGGGGATCCCCAGCCACTCCTGGTCTGAATTCCCTACAATTACGTTAACATTACACTAAAATAGGAAGTTTTGCAGCGTACCAGTGGAACAGGCAGGAGGAGGGTTATACACTCAGGTGGGATGTGTTTTGTACAGCAGCCTGAGGAGAGACTGCTTTTAATCCTTTTGAGGAGAGACATGAATAGGAGAGAGATGAGGAGCACAGTTTTCCACAGCCTCCCCGAATCTCCTTCTGATCCCCAGAGTATCTGTTCAGGATGGGACTGACGCTGCCTTTTATCCATGTTGCAAGTTGGTGAGGGACTGCTGACATCAGAATCTCTGCAAACCGTATTAAAAACTGAAACCTTGTAGCGAGTTGTAACCCTTCTCCCTTTTTTTCTTAACTAAAATTCAACCCCCCAGAATTGGGGTTAAACTGTGGGAATACAGAGCCAGTGAACAGCACAGAGCCCTGTTACTGCACATACCTGTCCTTGGATGCGTCTCCCTGTCCAAGAGAGCTGAGCCAGAAACAGCCCCAGGGAGCATCCCTGTGCTGCAGGGACAGCACTAACGTGGTCCTGAGCCAAAACATGCAGGCAGCACCACTGTGTCCATCCCAGGACTGAGCTGCCGCCCCTGACCTGGGTGAAGCTTTTCTCCTGCCCAGAGCTGGGCTGCTGCAGAGCCCAGCACAGCCCCCAGGGCCCCTTCTGTTCCCAGCTCAGCTGACAAACCAGCACGGTTTGACTCGAGACCAGTTCAGGTGTAAAGGAGGTACCAAAGACAATCTTCCTCTACAATTAAACCTTTTGTTTTTTCTTCCAGAGAGCCCTCCTGCTCGTGTTCTACCTGTGTGTGGATGTATGGAAGCTGCATCCCCAGGAGGGTCACCGGATGCCCTCCCACATCTCCCGGCTGTATGAAACTCTATCAGGCTGTGCTTTGCCTGCTGAATGCACCAAGGAGGCAACTGCACAGAGAAAATTACAATTTTTGTCAGGACCCAGGGAATCCATGCATGATAACACACAACCTTTCACCAAGGGAGAAACTCTTCACTGGAAGCTGTGTGGAGCTGCCTGCTCTGCTGGACCAGTGAAGGCGGGGCAGGGAGGCTGGGATGCTCCCACCATTCCAGTAGCAGCCAGAGCCTTTTCCCTACATCCACTGGAGCAGTGGCAAAGCTTACAGGGATGGCAGGAGCTGTGTGGTGCTCATTGCCCACCCAATGCCTGGATGAATCACAACGCTCCTCCCAGCCTAGAGAAGAAAAAAGGATCTGGGTGCAGCACTGACCAAATGCACACAGGCTCCCTTTCAGAGAATCACGGAATGGTTTGGGTTGGAAGGGACCTTAAGATCATCCAGTTCCAGCCCCACTGCCTCAGACTTCTCTGGAGGCTTCCTAAATGCTCCTCCTTTAGCTGGTGCAAACACATCCTGAGAAACCGAATGGTAGAAGTTAGTTTGAAGTAACAAACACACGAGCTCTTCTGAAGCAAAGCATTTTCAAGACTTCTCTGCACTTGAGCAAATTTCTTCAGGCGTCCTGCTCCATATTTAAGAACCAAAGGCAAGATCCCCTCATTAGGTGTCAAGCACTAAGTTTTATGGCCCTTGAAAATATTTTCCTAAATACCCAAATCTCAGGCACCTGGAAATAAGTATTTGCCTTTGGAACGAACAGAAACGGAAACAATCCCGTATATTATTTTTATTTTTATTTCCTTTCCTTTATATGGTTTTAAGTTGCTTTTATGCGGCGCTGGAAAGTTACAGCCCGTGATTTGTTGCATTCTGGTCTGCTAATAGAAACATCCCCCTGACTGCTGCTCACTCTGCAGAGCAGAAGGATCGTAACACAGATTGTAAATGGTTGCATTACGGAGAAAGATAATGTTTCTTTCCACTTTCATTTCCCTGGGTTGGTATTTATCGTGGTAGGGGTTGCGAATGAGACTGAGATCATGCATTATTTACCAGGCTGGAGCTGGGGAGAGGCTCCAGCCTTTCAGAGTGTGGATGAACGCCCAGCAATTCCCACCTGCTAAGATTTGTGCTGTGTTTGGTGGGAGCTGGGCTGAGGGGTTGTTAAAGCAACAAGGATTGTCCTGCCAGCCTGGAGAGTGGCTGTGGATGGGGCTGAGGGTCACAGGCTCTGCTCTCCCTCCTTTCAGCTCTGGACAGTTTGTCATTATTTATTTCACACCTTGGACCAGAACTGCCACACCACAACCATCAGCCAGTTCCTTAAGGTCTGCTGGGGCTCCAACACATCTGAACAAAACTTCTTCCTCTTGCATGTAGCTGAGGGCAGCCAAACCCAGAGATGGGGATGACACAGGAGGAGGCAGAGCCCTTTCCAGCCCCAGGATTGTCCCCATGATGCCACCAGGGCCAGCGATGCTGTCCCAGTTTCTAGATGGGACAGGAAGTTGCAACACTCTAAGGTTTGTTATCATTAAGCTCTAGCCAGTGTCAGAGGTTCTATGTTCGTCCTTGCAGTGCTACTGCCAGTGCACATAAAAACCAACAAAACAAGCCACTGAATGCTGGCAGCCTTGGGAAAGAATTAAAAAATCTGAAAAACCAAGAAACAAACCCAGTGAAACTACTAAATATGGAATAAGTTAATGAGGAAAAATTGCAAGGAACTGAAGGCTTTAAATGCTCTTCCAAATTAAGGAGAACAAAGGGAAAGGATCAGCTCTTATTTTTGTAATTAAGGTGTTATTTATGGCAATTTAACTGTTTTAAGATTAAGCCTGGATACAGTGCCACAGAAAATCTATCTGATTTATTGCAGGGCTTCTCATCAGTTTCTATATGAGCACCAGCCAAAAAGCAAGAGGGGTTCGGAGCTCCCTGTGTGCTCACAAAGCACCTGTGAAACGCCCTGAGCATTTATCCCCACTCCGGGCAGCTGCACTGTGACCATGGGGAACAGCCCTCAGCCCACAGCACTGGCACTGGAGCTGAGCTATGGCACCTCCAGGGCAGCGATCCTCCAAGAATGAGACAGAACATCTTGCAGGAGCAGAAGGGAAAAAATAAAGATTCCGGTTTTGTGTCTGTGTGCAAGCTGCATGTGGAGAGGGGTGGGGAGAGGATGCTCGGAGGGGCTCCCGGTGTGTGCAGGGGAGGGATGCAGCCCCACGGGGCCCTGCGGAGCCTCGCACCGGGCAGAGCAAACAGCGCCTTCTCTGTCCCGCCTGTCCCCCCTGCCCTGTCCCGGCGGCCAGGGAGCCATCCCATCCCCGGGGCTGTGCCGCCCACCCCCAGGGACACCTCCACTGCCTCGGGGGAACGCTCCCCACGGGCTCAGGGGAGGGAGGGAGGTGAAAGAGGGTGAAAGATGCCAAGGGCAGAGCCCTTTCTTCTGCACCACACTTCTGTGCAGGGAGGAAACACAACATCCCTGTGCAACTTTTTGATATTTGCCCCCTGCTACAGGGTTGGAAACATTTGCAGAAAACCTGTATGTTAAACATTAAGACTGTGCACACAATTCATAGGATTCAGCCTTCTTGCTTTTCCTATATATTAACAAAAAAAAATAAATAAAGGAAATTAATAAAAAAGGATATAAAGTTTTGTTACACTCAAAAACAGTTCAGAGAGGAGAGAGCAGAAGATGGGATGGTGCTGGGGAGGCATTCAGCCCTGCCGTGCTGCTGCTCACAGACTCCCCTCTTTGAAGGAGACATGAAAGGACACATTGCAACGCGACAGTTGCAAACTCCGTGGCTCTGTTGATTTTTCCAGCCCCCTGCCTCGGCGCCCTGTCCTTTGAACCCGCAGAGTAAACAGGTGTGACTCCTGTGGCTCCGCGGGCAGGGATGCGTTCCCAGGAGGAGCACTGGGGGCAGCCTGGAAAAGCCCCGCTACCATCCTGGAGAGCAGCATGAGGCACTCAGAGCACTGCGGCTGAAAAAGGGGGGAAAGAGAGAGAGAGGAGAGGAACAAAAATCAACCAAACCTTCTATAGAGGAAGATCTCCTTGTGACTGAAAGGGTCCCCAGGACTTGTGAGTAAGCACACAGGTAATGGCTTTTCTGAGGATGGATGAGGAGGATGTGAACAGGACTGTGACAGAGTTGTGTCAGCTTTCTACCACCCCAGCAGAGCTGCTGGAGGCACAATGGGTTTAACCGGAGCACCTGGAGCTTGGCAGGAGATGAGGAACACGCTGACCAGGGCCTCAGAGAGTGTTGATTTGATTTTATTCAGATCTAACTGACCAGAAGATTTCTCTTCTCTTCATTCTCTCTCTCTCAGCAGAAACATTTATTATGCTAAGTGAAATGTTTAACCACGGGCACTGTTGGCTGCAACAGCTCATCATAAGCAGCTTTAGCATTTGCTGGGATCAGCACCCTGGGGCTGGAGATGGTGTTTTCCTCTGCCCAGTTACTCTTCCTGGCTCCTCTCGCCTCCAGCTCTGTCCCCTGCCCGTTTTTCAAGTTGCAATGCGTTAAAATAAAAGTATTAACGGCGCTTATCTGATGCTGGGGAGATTGTGAGAGCAAGCTGGCAAGCAGCCAGGAGCTAATAGCAGCATAAAGCAATTTGCTGAAAAAAAAAGAATTAACATGCTAATTGTCAGGCTGGAGAGGGTGCTGGGGATCACAGAGAAGTAAAGAAAAAAAAAAAAAAAAGGACATTGCTCTAGATTTAAACAATAAAGGACTGAGGAAGAAAGGAAGGTTTTGAGGCAATTTTCTTCTTTTTTGTCCCATTCTCTGCTACCCTCCCCCAGCTCAAAACCTCCAGCCGGAGCCTCAGGCACTCACGGGAATCTATCCGAAGATCTCTTCCTTTTTAGCATCGTGTCACTGCCAGCTGCACCGCGGGCTGCGGAGCTGGTCGGCAGCGCCGCGCAGCTCTGCCCTTCCCGCGGAGCGAGTGGCGCTGCCCTGGAGCCGCTGTCGGGGCAAAATCAGGCGCCACAGACCCCGCACAGCCCCAGCGCAGGGAGGAGGCTTCCAAAGAACTGACCCTCGCCCATTCCCAGGGAAGCTTTTGCGGTGTTTCTTTCTTGAACAAAGGGACATTGCTCTTTTTTATTTTTAATTGTTATTTTTAAAATTTATTTTTTCTCAAAGCAGTGAAAGGGAGTGCCTGGAAACCTCAAGCAGAAAGCTCAGCGTCTTAGCACTGGCTCCGGAGAGCGCCGTTAACTGGGATTGAGAAAGTCAACTAATGCTTCCCCAGGATTTCGGCAGCACGGAGCCTCCCGAGGCAGAGAACCGCGACGGCGAATCCGGCCGGATCTCAAGGCAGCGGCTGCCCCTCCATGCAGACGCCGTTTAACCCCGGATTTATGTACATCCCACTTCCGAAAACCAGCTGGAAACCCACCGAGCCTCCCCTCCACGGACAGTGAGCGCTGCCAGCCCGAGCCGTGGCTGCTCCCTGCCCGGTGCCGGGGCTGGAAGAGGCTCTCCCTCCCTCCATCCCTCCCTCAGCCCATGCAGGTGCAGCGGTGGCACGGGGCTCCCAGCACATCCCCGGAGCTCCCAGCACATCCCCGGGGCTCCCATCACATCCCCGGAGCTCCCAGCACATCCCGGCTGAGCAGCAGATGAACCAGCGCATTTCCCCAAACGAGGCGCTCTGGGGGAACCAGGGCCAGGACACGAGGTACCTGTATCGTTTTTGATTAATATTTGTGGATAAATGCTGTAAATATGAGCCAAGAAGATTTGAAAGAAAGCCACTGAGCCATGCAAGTGAATTAATTTGTTTTAGACAACATGCGGCTGGGTTGCAGCCTTTTACAAGCAGGAACACTATTTCTTTCCTATGCCAAAGACTGACTGCGTTTGCCCTCCTGTTTTCACTTCTGCCGCGGAGGAAATTTAAGCAAGAACATGTATAGTGAATTGCTCAATTNCATGTATAGAGAATTGCTCAATTCAACCAGTGCCACTGAAGCTCACCTAATGATTCAGACCAACACGCCCTACCTGAGCAGCACCCCGAGACCCGTGAGCTCCTCCGCTCTGTACATGTCCACAGCCAGGGTGTTGAAAGAAGGGGAAATAAACAAGCCAGACCTGGTGACTTACATCATTCTGTTTTTCTTTCTGTTCTTGACTGTGACATTCATTGTGTTCTTCATAAACTGCCAGCTGAAAAACTCTTTTTTTGCTACTCTTCCTTACGACAGATCGCTCAGGGAGGCGAGGAACCCGTGGAGGACACAAGCTGTCTGACACTTCTCATTCCAGCAGGAGCAGGCACCAGAAACCCTGTGCAATGAGGAGTTAGTGCCATGTGCCAGGGCACGGACGGGACCCCCTTTAGAGTAATGGGCAGGAGGAGATTGCTGAAAATTATGCTGTATGCCAATCTGAGTAGCTGTAAATAAAAAGCTCTGTTATGAACTGAAGAGAACGCTTTTGCAAATCTATACAGTTTTTGCAAAATCTTGCCCCGTGATTCCAGATTAAGCTCTGTGTGTATGCAAATGTCATCATCCACCCATTCAGTGTCCATACAAGGATAATTGTATTAACAATCGCTGATTTGGGCATCTGGTGGAGCTTGTTTCCCCCATGTTTATAAAACCAAGCATCAAATGTAAAAAATCCCAGTGTATTTACCTAGCAGCTCCACACTGACATGAATTTACTTTCCAGACCCGTTTCTCCCAACTGCTGCTGGAACCGTGTGGTGATGCCGTGGGAGGCCTGCCAGGCAGGAGGAGAAAATGAAAAATGTTTATTTAGGCTTTTGATTGTCATTCTGTTAAGGGTGTTTTTGATGTTTGAATGCGTCATGGATCAAGTCTTAAGTTTCTACTTGTGTGAAACACTTATTACCTATGGAATTTATTTTCAACTTTCATAGCTGCAAAGGAAATTATTTGCCACAGCATGAAAACCAAAATGATCAGGATGGGGAGAAGTGGGGAAAGAAAATGAATATATTTAATATGATGCAAACTAATGAAAGGGGTGAGCAGAGTGCTCCAAGTTTGCTACACAAAGTGGGTAAGTTCTGAAAGCCATAAAACAGCTTTACAAGGAAGGGTTGTTTTACTGCACAGTATCCCCACTCTTTGTTCTTCATCTAAACCTAGCCTGGTTAGAAGCATGAATTATCAATATGGGACAGCTTGATTCAACACTGGTCACTGGCAACCCCCACCATTTCAAATTACTAAATTACTAATTACTCTTTGTTCTAAAATCAGAACAAAAAAAGCTTCTGCTTAACACTGGTAGCTGACAAGCTATTTCGTAGATGCTGGTTTCTGGTAAACTTGCAGTTACAGCTGCATGAACCTGGGAAGAGCATCCATAATTCCCACAGTGGGCAAAGGGCTTTTTCTTCTTATTTTTTTTTTTTTAATCAAATGGCTCAATGTACAGGAGAATTGCAGCTATCCAGAAACACACAGTCCTAAATCCAATTTTTGCTGCAGTTTTGGGTATTGGATCATCTGAAATAGGGTTCAAGGTGGTGTGAGATGCTGCTCCTAACCCTGTTCCTGACCCGCAGAGTACACCAGACTGTATATATGTGTACATAACTTATTTCATCCAGATGAGGAGATTTTACAATGCAATCACACACACATACAGGCTCGCACTCGAGAACAGACAAAATGTGTATATATGGAAGTCTGTTTGCAAGCTTTTTCTTTTTTAACCCCAAAATTGCACAGTTGATAACACTTCCATGTCATTGTCTTTATCACCATGTTTTATTTTGCTCAAATAAGCTAAATTACTACATAACAGATTTCAATATTTTATTCTTTGATATGTGGCCAATATTTCCTCTGAACCAAATTTAACTGGTGTCATTTCAAGTAGTTACTCTAATGCAGAAAGCAACAATAAATGCAAGTGTATTTCTCTCAGCCCTTTTTGAATAAATCAAGTTTTATCAAATCAGGCATTTCTTATTTATTTTTAAGTAATGACAGCTTGTTTTCAGCTACCAGCCATAATGAGTTTGGTTTAAGAACTTCTGCTGGCAAAAGCCTCAGAACCTGACAGAGCACATGTTGCTTTGCAGTCTTTATTTAAACGTTCAAGTATAGCTCCAGAATAATCCTATTTTTCTCTACAGCCTGGTTGGAGTAATATTACAGAAGAACCTGTCATGCTGAGAGTGCTAATTGATTTTCAGGGAATGCTTTTATCCATGTCCTGTGTTGCTCTCATCAATATCCAGGATCATTTCTATTGCAGAAGAAAGTTCTATTCATGATATTCAGAATTGTAGAATCCCAGAACAGTTTGGGTTGGAAAGGACCTTAAAGATCATCCAGTACCAACGACCCCCCTGCCATGGGCAGGGTCATTTTCCAATGCCAGGTTGCTCCAAGCCCCTTCCAATCTGGCTTTGAGCACTTCCAGGGATGGGGCACCACCACAATTTTAGCCAATGTACAAAATGCACAAATAGAAAACATTCTGTTTCACCAGGCTCAGAATTCAAGCTGACCAAAAAATCCACTTTCCAACCAACAAACGCACCAGGCAGGGACTGACAGGTATTGCTTCTGTGGCTGGAACTGTTTTACCAGATGTATGATACGTGTGGGGTCCTACATGGATTTTCCAACCCTTTCCCTCTCTGACAGTCACAGTCCTGCCCCTGACACAAACACATCACTCCCTGCATCTTTTACCAAGTCCCAAGTTTTCAATGTGCATTTTAAAAGGCTCTGAACACAGCCCTGCAGCAGCCTCCCCTCTCCTGTTGGCTTGTCCTCAAGGCAGACTGGAAGTCAACACACTGAACACAAAGGATGGGTTAAACACCAGCGATCTGGGGCACGAGGCTGTGAGAAGCAGAGTGGCCCCCATTCAGAAAAATTCTTCATTATTGGCTTTGCTTTCAAAGGATGAGCAGCCCCTGTAACACTTTGAGGAACATCTGTGCACTTCACATGCACGGCTAAGTGCTCTGCTGAATCAGGAGCTGTGTGTTAAAGCAGGTTCTAACTCTCCCTCTGGGCCAGGGAAACAACAACTCACTCGCACCTGGAAGCAGTGAGATGCTTTGGAGCTGATGCCACTCTTTCAGTGGATTATTATTACTGTGGTATTTCATACTGTGGTCTTCACCCTCTTAGTGGTGGATGATTTTGAATGCAACTGCCCAAGCCATTGGCACAGGCAGGGGCCGTGGAGAGTTTGCCACGGCACTGGACTGAGAAACCAAGGAGAAAGCACCACCTCCATGCTCCTCTGAGAGAGCATCCCGTAGCTGGGAGCTGGCTCATCCCATTGCTCTGCCTGAACACTGGGGTTGTTAACATTCTGGACCCATCTTTCTTCTCACATTTCCTGTTGTAGGTGGGCTTCCCCATGAACATTTATCCTCCTGCACTTCCCTTTCCCCTAACAAAAATCAGGAGCTGAGCGTTTTCTATACCTCTCATGGCCATGACAACTCCTGCCTGGAAAGAGCTCACCTGTACGACTCACAGCAAGAAAAAAGGCAAAGAATAAATCTTAAGAGCAGAATATTCCATGTCTATCCAGGGTGTCAGCCTGGTAACCAACCCAGCGCTGCATGGCAAGGCTGAGTTGCATGATCACACTCTCCAAACCTGTATCAAACCACTGGAGCCACTCCAATTTGTACCTCACTTGCTTTAAGATTTCTCCTAGCAGGTTCAAGAAAAAAGTGAAATAATGAAATAATTTAACTCTCTGCTTCTGAGAGCACAGCAGCTTTTACCTTACCAAAAATCTACAGGAAAGTATTTTAAAAATGATAGGATCACCTTTTAAGAGGAGGAACATGTACATGGGAGAAGCACCAGCAGGAAGTTACACGTGATAAATTAACCCTTGTGTAAACAAATACTCGAGACAGAGTTCAGATAAAAGAAACCAGAAGAATCTGTGGGGTTTTTGTTTTGTTTATTGAAATATGAGCAGCAGTATGCAAAAAAATATCTTTAAAAACATAACATAGCAAAACCTAGTAATCTTAAAAGTACAAAATAAAAAGATGTTTAGAGTTAAATGAAAAAACCTCATTGCTAGAACTGTGTTTCCTACAATGTAAACAAAAGCATAAAGGTTATGCTTGCAACAAACACAGAAGCAGGTTTATGGAGCAGCACAAGAAAGCAACATTATGTTGTAATCTGATGGTTTGGTCTATTGATTTGAATTCAGAATGGGAAACCCTCCTCAACAGAAACTTCACAACTACAGAAGAAACTTAGTCACGTGTTTGTCATTTGAAGCAGAACATTTAGAAAATGGTTTGGTTTCATTTTTGGTTTTGTTTGTTTGCTTTTCCAGAAACCATCACCAGCAACACTTTGAGCGAGTAAAACAGTATCCTGAAAAAGTTCTTATTTCAGACTAGTGAGGAAGCCTGACACATTTTAATGTCCTCTAGAGTTAGTTATACTGCAAGAATCCAAGTTAATCTTACACCCAAGAATTGACAACTTTCACACTGTTAATACTGTGGGGGAAAAAAAAAATCATTGCTTCAAGCAAAACTAAAAGAATTGCAACATTTTAAACAATTCTATCCTGAATTGTAACATCTGGGCTGTTTCATCATTCTTTTGCCTGTTGGGCTGCTCTGTCAGGTTTGTCTCTCACCGGTCAGTTGTGCTGGGTGGTTTTATTTTGGTCCTGTAGATTCTATAACTGAGTGTCAGCCCTTCACGGACAACTACTTCATACCTGATGCAGTTAATGAGAGTGATACACAAGGCCCAGGTGTCTGAGGAGCGACAGCCAAGGCACTGTCTTATCTCAGGGACTGTAAAAGCACTCCCAGGAAAGCCCCAGGATAAGTCTGCTCCAGCCTCTCTGCTGGTACTGCCAAAGCTGTCAGTCAGTGCTGGGCTTGGTGCAAAGCAGAAAAATGCCCAGAAAGAGGAAAATACACTACAAAAGCTCAGTCAGTTTTTACTGAAGAGTAACATTCAGTCTAACCTGGGCTACACTGGAAAGGCTCCATCTGCACTACACCAGGGGCTGAGTCCATTCCCCATCCCTCTCTCTAGACCAAGGGGTGATTTCGGCACAATGTGCCCTACCAGGAGCAGCACTCCCTGCTCTTGCTGCACTTTACACATCGTTGGCACCAAACAACTTTCCATCCAATCTATCTGCGCACCCAGATCTGAGTTTTGTATCAGCAGCACAGATGAACAAAACAGGATTAGCAACACCATGAACCAGCAGCACACAAAATCTTGCTAAGCAGAAAGCTCCCAAAAAGCCCTACTAGGAAGGAACAGAGAAGTAGAACGCAGACAAATCTGACTGGGTTTGCTCCTGCAAACCTGCCCTGCCAAAACCAGCAGTCACAAGGATATCCCAGCACTGCAGCTACTACAGTTCCAGAATATGTACACAAGCAGAAAAAAGCCAGAGCACTTCAGTACTTAATGACAGCATCAGAAGTGGGTTACCTGGACATTATTGCAGAAATTATGGTTCAGGGCATGGGCAGCCAATGTAACCACAACACCAGCACTAAGCACCAGCTCTGGCTCACAACAGCACCCATTCTTCAGTCATTCAGTTGGCCACATATAAGCATACAAGTGAACAGATATGAAGCCAGGTGAAAAACATTTTGGATAAAGAAAAATCTTGTACCTACAACTGCAATCTTTCCTTAATTCAATGTGCCATACTGTTTATTACATAAGCTAGTCAAGAAATATAATATTCTGTAGTGTCAAATATACATATTCAGCAACTTGACAAACGTCAGGCCCCAAGAAGAAAATAGAAGCTGGATCCTGTGGCCAACTGACTTGGCATCTCATTCAATCAAAAGAACTGTCTGTGGGCTGCAGCTCCAAGGAATGAAAGGGAAGAAACCAAAGCTAGAGTGGCAAATAATGTTACTCCCCTTCTCCTGAAGATGCACTCATCTGTTTCCAAACATACTTGAGAAACTGTTTAAAAAAAACAAAACAAAGCACAAAAAACTAAAACAGTAATACAGAAATTCCTGTACAAGAGAACATTAGGGTTCTGCAGAAGTGTTACAGTTTATTCCTTTAAGGCAATTCACGAAAACATTTTAATGACATGTAAACAATTTTAATCCTTTAAGATCATTTGTCACTTAGGTACCATAGGATGAATCATTTCCACTTTTGAGGAGAAACTGGCATTCAACAGAAGACACAAGAACTTGTTTAAAAAATCATTTTCTCAGGATTGCAGCAACTAACTGCAACACATCTTTTAATAAGTATTTGCATATTAGTTTTCAGCCTCTCCCCCGAACACTGAACCCTTTTCTGAAGAGGTGTTCAGGAAAGAGAAAAAACAAGGCGAGGTTAAAAAATATAATAGGGTCTTTCCGCATGCAAAATTTTGTATATAATTCACTTCTAAATCTTTTATCATGTTTCTTTCAGCCTCTTTTTTAGGATACAAACGAGGGAAATATGTGTATGCTATATAATTGATTTCAGTGTTTAGTATAGTGTTTAAGTTCTCTACCAAAGTTTGCCAAATGCAAACATCATTAAGTTCAACAGAGCCCAGTGCAAGGTCCTACAGCAGGGTCCCAGCAACCCCAGACACACCTCCAGGTTGGGCAGAGAAGTGACTGAGGACAGCCCTGCAGAGCGAGACTTGGGGGTGACAGCTGGGGACAAGCTCACCATGAACCAGCACTGAGCACTCCCAGCCCAGAAAGCAGATGGAATCCTGGGCTGCATCCCAAGGAACGTGGGCAGCAGGGCAAGGGAGGGCACTGCCCTTGTGCTCTGCTCCTGTGAGACCCTCCCTGCAGGGCTGAGCACAGCTCTGGGGCCCCAGCATCAGGACGTGGAACTGCAGGAGCAAGTCCAGAGGTCACAACACTGTAAGAGGACTGGAGCACCTCCCCTGCCAAGAGAGGCTGAAAAAGTTGGGGCTGTTCAACCAGGAGAAGGAAGGTTGAGTGCAGATCTCATGGGAACCTTCCAGTATCTGAAGGGGCTACAGGGAAGCTGGAGAGGGACTCTTTGTCTGGAACTGTAGGGACAGGACAAGGAGTAACAGGTCCAGATTGGAAGAGGGCGAATTTAGCTTAGACAAACAGAAGAAATTCTTTACTGTGAGGCTGGTAAGGCACTGGCACAGGTTGTCCAGACAGGCTGTGGATGCCCCAACCCTGGGAGTGTTCAAAGCCAGGTTGGAGAAGGCCTGGAGCAACCTGGTCTGGTGGGAGCTGTCCCTGCCCATGGAAGGGGGGTTGGGACTGGGAGATCTTTAAGGTCCCTTCCAACCCTTAACATTCTCTGATTCTTTGGATGTGAGAGAGAAATTCCATCATCATATTAACACAGCCCTTCAATCCCATAAAGATGCCAACCACAGTTACAAGTCTTCTGACTGAAGCCCTGCCATCAGGGACAGGATCAAGAGCACTGTTTCATGCAGGCTACAAAGAAGTGATTACTTTTGGTCATTACCAACAGGTCTCAATTAAATTACATGATTTGGAAGTAAAAGCTTCTGCATTCGCTTACTCGTTTGCTAAGCCACTCACAGTCCTCAAAGAGACTCAAACTCATACTTGAAAGTGAATTAAATACAGTGTAATCACTAATACTGCATGATGTCTACTGAGAGACTAAAAAGGACTAACACAGATCAATTCCAGACAGGTAAAATAAACAGCTAGAACACCAAAAAGAAAACAAAACACTTATTCCTTCCAAAAAGTAGTAAGCGTTGCCATTTACAAATAGTAGTGTTTATGTTAAAATAGAGAAAGGTACCTAAAAAGAAATAGCCTTGGCAACCAAATCCAAATGGCATGAGTGTAAATCAAAGCAAAACAAGAATCACTACTCCAGAAACGTGCAGGATGTTTACCTTGGATCAATTACTATTTTAAATGGTGGTTAAAAGAGATATTGCAAAACCAAAGTGGGAAAAGGCTAAGAACCGCTATTCTGCATTAATATACAATGTGTTTATGACAGCATTTTCCAATAGAAAATACAAGTGTTTTTACACCACTCCAATATTTGTAAAAAGTATATTTCATGTGTACACGTAAAAAAAAAAATCACATTGTTCAATCTGAGGCAAATTAGCCATAATAAAGTCTAATTTTGCTTATGACAGATGTCAACCTTAAGATATTAAAACACTATGCTAAAAATACAGCTTGCAAGCTGGAGCTGCACATGTTCAAACAATTTCATAAACATTAAAAAATCCCAAATTATGGTATGTATTTATCTTCTGAAGTCAGTCTTCGTTAATTCTTGTCCCTACAGGACAAAAAGGTTTTCCAGTTAAGACATTTGTCTGTTTAAGTTTTAAGGGGAAGAAGGGGAAAAGTGTTCTGAATTTTTCAATAGACTATTTTTTCCCTTAGGGTTCAACTGTCACTTAAGCATCACAAGAACAATTTGAAATGTAAAACTGATTAGCTATACACAATGGAATTGGTCACAAAGGGATCTAAAAATAAAAAAAGTTAAATCATAAGATCCATTCTCCATATAGCTCACAGTATCCACTGGAAGTTTCTCTAGAATTAGAATAAGTTCTCTAAAAATAAGGCTGAAGATGGAATTTCAGCACTATGAAACAGATGAGATGGGATTAAGAGGAGAACCCATTTGTGTAAGTACTTTATCCAGCCACTGGAGGGGCCCATGAAGATGAATTTCTATCCAGCACGGGGTGCTCGTGACATCCTGCCGGTGATATTCAGCTCCCCAGCCCTAGAAAATGAACAAAATGGTACCGATCAGCTTGAGGACAGGCTTGTCTTTTAGAATAACTACAAACAAGAAGCAGGTTATCATGATCTCAAGACACTTATCTGAAGGTAATTCACTATCTACTAACACAGATCTAAAGGAACAAACCCAAGGCTGGGAAGGAGCATGAGGGGAGCTGCACCTGGCAGCCAGAACCGAGTCATGTGTGCTGCAGCCTCCTGTGGAGCTCACTGCTGACTCGGGACGACTCCTGGCCATGGCCACATCTCAACCTCCTGCTCCCTCTTCTCCACACCCTCAAACTGAGCAGTATTTGTCATAACTGACAAAACCAATGAGATATCTTTTGGACAAGATGCAAACAGAACACCTGGAAAGCCCAAGTTTGGACTCCAGACTAAACCTGAGACAGACAACAACTTGATTAAACAATGCTCAGGAAATGCTCCTGTGAGAATAACAGCACAGCTTAACTTCAGAAACTCAAATAATGTATTTTTTTTCCATAACCAGGGACTGTTTTAAACTAATAATCAGTTTGAAGAAGCTGAAAATTTTCTTTAGTAATTATGCTCCTTTCTACTCACATTCTTTTAGTGGACTTGTTATTCACTTTACTCCTTGAAATTCAGAGCATGAACTTAGATCTCCTTTCACAAAATTACAGCAACCATAATGAATAAATTCCTGTCCTGAATACTGAAGTAACTGAATACACAGCCAACATTCAATACAGCAATTTGTGCTTTTCCTTCCTTGCACTGATTTCCTTCTCCCCAATTAATCACTTTAAATATACTTATCATTGAAAGGAACCACATCAGGCCACAACAGCTTTGCTACAGTGCTAATGGAATTACTGCTAAACACCCAAACCCACGATAAACTTAAATACCCTCAGAATCATTTATTTACCTTTACAAAACTCATGCGAATGGTGCACATTTTGGTGAGCTCATAGACTGCTTCAAATCCGTGGTTGACAGACTGAGCTAAAAGCTGAGCAAACTCCTGATTGTTAAAAATTTTCAGACTGCATCCACTGGGAATCTTGCATACAGTTGTTGGATGAAAGCCATGGTGGTAGTTGCAGTTCCTGCTCTGTACAAATATGCTGCTATCACTTAAACACTCAGCATAGACCTCTCCACCAACATAGTAGAGATGAACTCCTTAAAAACAAAGATAAGAACATCTCAAATTACTCTGTTGTCTCCGATTTCGAGGTAGTTATCATAAATTCTGTTACTGGGAAAAAAAAAAGTAAATTTCTGCCCGAGGAGGTTTTCAGAAAAGCTTTTGCTCACACTATAATGCACTGTCTCATTTCAGCACAGCAGGCTCATGATACACCAGCCACTAGATGTCCTTCTCTGATCAATTACAGAATAGAATGAAAAAATTACTGCCACATTTCAACTGCTATTTCAAGCTATTTTTCTGGAGCATTTATGTGGATTTTAAAACTCCAGCGTTAAACACCTGGCAGCTTCTGAACAGAAATAGGTGTGTCTGGGAGAATGATCAGTGGTGGACATGAATGAGAAAGTATATCCACAGTCTGCTCTGATTTTCAGTACATTTTATCAAGTCAAAGGACAGGTAAGTCCCACTAGTTGCTCCACTTAATTACCATCAGGCTGTACAAACCTTAACATCAACAAAGCCCTTAGATTTATCACATCTGTCTGCGCTCAGCTATGCACACATTTTAAAGTCTATACATTATTACTGACTAAAAATTAATATACAAAAGGTGCCCACCCCTTCAGCACCCAAACTCAGCTGCTCACTGCAGCTTCACTGAGACACCTGCATTCCTTCCCCTACCCCAGTTTTTACAGGGTTGGAATATAGCTCCATTGAAGTCTTCCCTGCAATACCCTGAGAATCCACTATGGACTGGCCCGTGGTGTGCCAGAGGAGGCTGCAGCAAGTCAACAGATGCAAGTTAATCTTTCAGACAGCAGCAACTGCTGTGAACATGGCTAGATCCACTTGGGACTAAGGTAGGATGGAGGTTACAGAGGGACTGTTGGCTTCAACAACTACAAGCAGCTGTCAGAGAATCTGGGGTGGGCAAGAATGCATTTTCACAACACAACCCTGTTTATTTAAAAAGACAGACCACCACTTGCCAGCTACAGTAAAAAACCTTAGCACATAGGATTGGGTGGTTCTAAGGAGGCAAAACCTCAAGACCTTGCAATCAAAAGCCATAAACAGTATTTTATCCCTAAACAACCTTAATTGCTGTCAGAACAGTTACCATAAAGCAAAGTTTAGGTTCAATAATTACTATTAGAGATGCAGACATTTTAAAGCTTGTTACTATTGTACAACATGCTGATGTGTCCTGGTTACACTTCTGACCTTAGGCAGATGCACAAGATTTCTCTGCCAATACCATCAAAAGGGGTGAGCCAAAACAAAAGAGCCTGACTGACAAACCACCCACGCTCCAAAAATCACTTGTTCCCCTTTGTAATATTATTTATAAATTTTTTTGGAAAACTGCATTGCAGAGCCCAATTTCCAACAGGTACAAATAGAACTTCTGGTCTCCAAATTATCTGCAAAATTTTGTCATATTCATAGCAGTTTCTAATTAAAAGAATGTTATGGGACAGGGTGAATTTTCATTAATCAAAACTCAAGCCCAACTTCACCAAATGCTCTTTGGTGGTAAAAAGGTTTCTAAACATGTGCAAGAGAAACAGGGTTCTCTTCTCAGGACTGAGTTAATCACAAATATATATATATTCAGTAAAAGTGTTCTACAAATTAAGATAATCCAGGCACATTCCATCAAAGACGAAAACTGTGCATCTCTATATACTATCAGCCAAAACAGTACAGGAAAACTAGAAGATCTTGCAAAACCTGCTGTCTCCAGGAATCCCTCCCACACACATCCACGCCCCATGGATTCACTCAGACAAATGAGCCCTTGCAGTTTTGCATTAGCACTTCAAAGTGCTGCTGCCAACTCACCAAGATATTTGAACATACTGTAGACAGCAGGTAATACCTTACAACAACAAACCAAAAAAACTCTGACATGCTGTAAAGGTGTATGGAGAATTTGACTTAAGAAGTAGATATAAGGTAGAGTATAATGGCATATCCTGTAATGTTTCTTGGTGCTGAAACACAGACCATTGCACATCATTTACCCTACTAAGCAAGCCCCAATGGCAATCTAGTTTGGTAAGGAAGGGGTAATATTTAGTCTTTTTAATTAGTGACAAAGAAAAATGCATGCAATTCCTGACTAATTAGAATCAAAGCATGCCTAAGTTGTTTTCTGGTACTGGGAGAGACAGATAATGTACCACATCTCAGATTACCTCTAGCATTTCCATCTGAGAATAACCATCACTGCAGTAGAGAGAAGGTGAAATAAAAGCAAGGACTGGGTTTCTCATTCCTGGTTAGACAACTCAGCGTTACCTTTGCCAATGTGCCGCCGAGTGTTCTCAATCGTTGAGTTGCGATTAACGTTGGAGAGCAAACCTAAGCAGAACCTGTTCTTGTTATTGGAGGGGTCTGTAAAGCCATCTACCAAGACACTCGTGGAAGATGCATGGAAAGCCTCCCCAACACGGTTATTTAACTCATAATACACAATGGAACACCAGTGCTTGGGCTCTTCATAGGCAACGGGCTGAACATCTGAAAAGCAAATGGAAGTCACGGTTTACATCAGCTACAACTGCCAAGCAGACCTTCCAAAACACCAACAGTTAATTAAAATCTCAGTGAACAATTATGATGGGCAAGAAGTATCCTGATTATAATCTTAATGATTTTGACCTTCATGCATTTTAGCTGGCTGTTGATTTCACAATTATTTTCCAATTTTAAGCCCAATATTTAACAAAAACAACCTTACACACACACACACAAAAGACAATGTGATAGTAGGTAAATCGTAACCCTTCTGCCCACTCTTAAAAATTCTGTTCTAAGTGGGGACTCAATTTTCAGAGCCTTTGTGCAAATGGTATTCCAGCAACAGGCAAACGTAGCAGAAAAGAAATAAAAAGAAGTTCAACCCAATGTAAGCCACATTATGCACCTGAGGCTTTAAAAGGAAAAGATGAAAATAAAAATATGCAAGGCAAGTTTTATGTTCAATTATGTCTCTTTCAGCCCCAGTTTGCCTAGGAGGACTGTTTCTACCTACCAGCAAGATTTACTGGCCCATTTGAAGTTATTCATTCAGTTTGGTCATGAGTTGCAAGAAGCCAAACTATTATTTTAGTTATTTGACATTCGACTATACAACTTACCTCTGGTAGATATATTTGGCATGATTTGAGGGATCATTGTATTGCTTGTGTCCATAGACTGTGAATTATCCTGCCCCATTTGTTCATCAGGGGGCATATATGCAGGAGGTGGAGTATCAGCTAGAAACATGAAAAAAATAAGAATAAACTTCAACAATTTAGGGTATTTATTTATACATGTTACAGTTGTAAACACACAAAAATATTCCCCAACAAAATGTTAAAAACCTGGCCTCATTTTCAAAGAAATCTGAACACAGCCAGTTGTCTTTACAGTAAACTCCTGCAACAGCTGAAATTTTAACTATGGGACCAATAACAAGATTGGAAATTTGAAAAAAATAAGAGATGCACTTTTTTCTTTGTTGTTTTTTTTTTCCTTTAATACCTGCGTTCCTGCATTTGGGCAAGATGACTCTGCTTCCCCCTTTTTGTCACACAAACATGAGCTTTCTTGCCTACCCTCTTCTCAAGTGTTCAAAAATAAAGCAGTAGAAGAAATAACTATTTGCTTAGTACAATAAAGGGCTAGAACAGTTTGGGGGTTTTGGTGCTCCTGTAGGCTGAGTTCATTACAAAAGCGTGGATCTATTTTCCTCCATCAGCACAGCACTCAGTGTGGCAACTCCCCACAAATCCATCCACCTCAGTGATCCCAGTGCTTGGCCAGCACAGATACCCACTGACTGGGACACTTCTAGGGAAGTGAGCAGCCAGACACAACAAAGATTAGGCCACTGAGCTAGTGGAAATTTACAATCTTTACTCTTAAATTCCTGGCTTTATAAACCGCACCAATAATCAGACAGAATCAGTAAGACTTCTTTCCTTTGTCCTTATCAATTGTTTCTTTTGTATCTTCCAACTCAGTTAGAGAATCTGTTTAATCCAATCTGTTCCCAACAAAAATGTTACTTTTCTCCAGTTAAACACCAAATTTTAAGGGTTTTTATTCAGTGAAAGACATCAGTAAACCTCCCGTTCGGCATCCTGCGTTTGCTTTCTTTTCATTGCTAAATATTCCTCTAAAGTATGGATTAGTTATCCTATAGTGTGCAAAGAAACTCACCAATATTACATCCATGACACAAAACAGTTGGAAAAATAAAACTGTAACAGTTAACTCCAACCAGTGACAAAACTAGGAAGAAAATCCCATAAAATGCAAAAGAAAAAGCCATTTATGGCAAATACCACAAAATTCCTGAGGTCATAGGTCCCAACACCATGTGACATTTCAATGATTTGTATTAACCTGCCGTTCAGGCAGTACTCACCTGGCAGCTGGAAAGGGCTGGATGGCCCCGAGCTGGCTGGGGAGCTGGGGTAAGTGCTGCTGGCTGGAGAAGGCGGGTAGGGGCTGTTGGGGGAGATGGAGAACGGAGTGCTGTTGGGCTGCTGGAAGGAGTCTGGGAACGTCGCGTTGTGCGGCATGTGGGGCTCGTTGTGGCTCAGGTTCCTGAACTGAACTAGCAGACTGTGCTGGGGGTTGAATTCACTATGTCTAGGCACTAACACTGGAGGTAGAACTGCAAAAAACAAACAAAAGCCAGATACGTTTAGATTAAACCTGAGATATAAATAATGTGCTGTTCTGCCCATCATGGTAATTTTCAACTCTAGCTGGGGTGGAAAGAGGAGCAGGGGATGAATCTAGCATGCCTTTACCCCATCCTCTCGCCTTTATTTTTTTACATCATGCTTGATGGAAGATTCAAACTTTACTCTCGCAAGAATCACAAAAACACACATATTTCACACAACTCAAAGATGACCTTTTCTTAAAAAATACTAAACTGAGCCAAGCTACATGTGGCATACACCGAAATACTGCTGCAGAAGTGCAAAACTCACTTCTGCGTATGTTTGCAAATCAGAGAAAATGGAAATACAGTCTCTATTGCTACAGTCAAACTAGATTTGACATATTGTCCTTTCCACTGAAGAGAAACAAAATCTGTACTGCCATACATTTAAACTTCAGGACTGGTGGAGTCTGGAATTCCAGTGCTGCAGCACTGCACTTGAGCCCTACGGTGAATGCAGCAGAGTTACAACCACTTTGGGGAGCAAGAGAAGCAACTTCTCACCACTCTGTCCAGAGCAACATTCTTGATGTCTCCCACAGCAATCCCAATCCTCCTCACCCTTCCCAGGGCAGCACACTAACAGCAGGCTCCTTACCTGACACAGACCTTCCTCCAACTGATCACATCTCTTGGTTCTATTCATCTCTGCTGTCTCCTAACTAGAAGTCATGTGGGGAACTCTACCACCCTAGAATTTTATAAATTTTATTTTTCATCTCCTCAGCTCACGTCACACATTGATTAAAGAGCAAGCCTCTGAAAGGCAGCCACCAACCTCCTTGCAAGGACTGAGATTTTGAAACAACTTTCTCAAAGAAACTGAATCTGAAAGAACACATCATTGCTTTCTATTTTATGACAAAGGAGAACTTTGCTACTAACTTTAAGGGCAGCAGGCTTAAGGGCTCTGTGGGAAAATTGTGATTTATCCCAAAGAAAACAGCTGGTACAAAATAGACCACACACCTCCCCAAAACCCCACCAGTAATGTACACTTTGAACATTCCTCTCCCAAACTGCCTCTTTTAATTGGTTTTACAGTACCAGAGGAGGAGGAGGAGGATGGAGTGAATAGTCAAGTGGTTACTAAAGATTCCATTCAGTTTTTAGGACAGTTAACTTTCAAACATACCTGGGCTCTCCACCCTCTTGTAGTGGTATGGATTGATGCAGACTTCCTTTTGTTTGGATCCGAAAGGAAATTCACAAATATCCAATGGCTTCAGCTCGTGATGGCTCTGCAGGTCGGGCCAGCGCCACACACGACAGTAAATGACGTGGGGAAGGCCCTTCCTGTGAGACACCTGCAGCCGCCCGTCCAGAGAGCGCGGGATGGTGACGCACTTGCTGGGCTGCCCCGGACTGCTCAAGGCTTTCTCCAGTTCTTCCATAGCACCCTTTTTCTTTTTCAGCTTTTTTACCAAAGCATCAACAGCTTTTTCTGCCCATTTTTCCTCTTCATCTCCTTGTTTCCAGCCCAACAGACGCTTTACAGCTGGGCTAGTAAAGGAGAACAAACTGGCCATTGACGTCATTTGACGCAAGTCTTCAAAAAGTTTGTTGGGTTTTATCTGTTGGGGCTTTTTTGTTTATTGATTTGGTTTTTTCCAAATAAATGTCTGTGTATACCCGAGGCAGTTATTGCAACTGATGAGCCGTATTATTTCCTGGAGGATGACAAAGGAACATAGAGATGTCAGTGATGAAGTCTTCCCATCAAAAACGATGATTGATTGCTCCAATTTAGTACTAGCAAAAAGATAATTTAACAAGGAATTAGCAAACAAGTAAAGGTTGTGGTAAAACAAAAAGGCAGATATGAAAAGACTTCCTGTTTCAACTCTAGCATTGCACCTGATTTTGTTTCAAAACAAAATCCCAGTGTGATACTGTGATCACACTCCAAAAAAGTTATCAGTCCCCAAAACTTGCACTACTGATTAGTGGGACAAGGGACCATCAAGGGATGACAGGGACAGCACAGTTGCTGTTAACATTCCTTGAATTGATTGAAAAGATAGGCTTGAGGAATATCCTTTAAAACCAACAATATACCCCTGTCACAGTGCTGCATTAGAAGACTAAACTTGCTATGAAGAAATGAGGAAGAGGCAGGGAGGAACCACCAGTCTCCAATACTGCACGGAAATACTCAGCTTCTCAAATGGATCTTTATTTCCAAAAAGAAAAAAACTCCTAAAGCATCTGCTTTTTCTTGAGATCTAATTAGTTACCCCATGTTTCTGAGAGTATTAAAAGAAATTAGGAAGAAACTGTAAATGAAGAAAACAAAGCACAATTAAAAGAAAAACCCAATAAAAAACACAAACCAAACCTTCTCTGGCCACCCAGAGAGGTGGTCAACCTTTTTTTATCTGTAGCTAATTTTATGCTGCACTTCCTTATATCTTTTAAGAAGAGTATTTGAAGAGCTAGATATTTTTAGCCTTGGCAAAAAAAAAATTGTTTTCTTCTCCCCAGAAAAAAGAAGGGGGGAAAAGACATGGTGGAGTAAGCACTAGAAATGTGACCTTTACTACAAAGTGCCTCCGAAGGAGAGCAGCAGAACAACTGGCTCATGAATGGTGTTTTACCACTCACCAGCCCTAATGCAAATCCTCCCCCCAGCAATTCAAGGAGTACCGATGACAAGAGGAAATGATGTGCTGTGGCAACTAACTGATAAGAACTTGTAAAATCCCTTGTGAATACTAAATAAGCAAGTATAGACAATGAGCAGCTGGCAAAAAGCAAGAGCAGAGCTAAGAGAAAGGATGTCAATAACAAAAGATGCTTCCTCTCTTGCTACAGAGACTGCCAAACAACATTGTCTCTCCACTTTTGATAAACCACGGTGAATTAGAACACCTACCTAGCCCAAATCTGCACATAAGAGAAAAAGGGGGTGGGGAGGGGGAGCAAACTGTTAAATATCTCTGTGCTGTTTCTTTTAGACTGCTACCTTTAATCAAGAAGATCTTTTTTTCCTCCCATCTTTGATAAACTGAAAGTCATCTGATAAGGCTTTTTAAGTGTCTGGGCACATTTACAGGCTCACTCAGGCACTTGGACAGGTATTTTCACATAACAGAACCGTGTTCTAAGCACCATCAGCCAAAGCTACAGCAAACATCCCTAGGCAAGGCATTTATGTCCTGCATATAACCATCCTATATTTTTTATTATGGAGTTAGAGGGTGAGGAAAGCTGGGAACAAACCCAAGGACACTTGCTGTTCCTTTACAGGAAAAAATCCATTCATTTCATGCAGTAGCTTAATCCCATTGGTACTTCTTTGATTCTTCAGCTTTGTTTCAGTGATATGGAAAAAAAAATTCCAAAAGCAAAACAAACAGAAAAACTGTTTGAAGGTCTTTCTTCCTAGAGCTCTCTCAAAAAAAACAAAATGGAAAAAAAAGAAACTAAGAGAATAGAAGTCTCCCACTGCTTCAGACACTATCTAGAAGAAGGTATTGAGAAAAAACTGAAGGAAAAAAACTCAATAATTACCTATCACCTGTTTTCTTCAGAAATACCACCATATCTGCACTTCCAGGGTAATTCAGTTCCCTGGGACTGTTACACATGAGAACCTTTGCACCCTTCACAGTAACAGGAAATGTATAAAGGGAGATGAACTTGGCCAGGAACTCAGACTGATTTTTTTTTCTTTTACTAAGGATAAAAGTTTACTGTTATAAAAAGTAAAAGCTGTTTATAGTTGCAACTGACTTACTCTCAAGCCTTGCATACATTCAATAGCTGCAAGATCAGCAACTGCTCACGCCCCTAGAAAAGGAAATGAACCCACCTAGAATGTCAGACCAGAAGACAATAAAATGTTCTATTTTTGCTTTCAGCTATGCTTTCAAAGAACCTTAAGCATCATCAAGGCAGAAGATGCACTGGTAATTCCTCTAGTTAAGTTGAGCTCAAAGGAGATCTTAACAGACATCCCCTGATCTATCCCATTACAGGATAATGGGATAAAAGGATTCTGTTCTCTGATCACATAAAATTTTATTTTGTTTTACAGTATTTTGAACATAATGCATCAACTAGGAAAGATATTTTATTTGTTTTATATAATTTCGACATCACTTACCCACAAGAATGCTCATGGAATAAACAAGCTCACTAAAAGGAAAGGAAGTTGGAACAGTTCTACAGAGATGATATTTTGCAGTAACTAGTATTTGTAGGGCAAGTGTCAAGGGAATTATGATAAATGACTGTCCTACAAACTATCATCTTAGAAATAATCTGCTTGCAGTAAATAACACAATTAACTCTAAAATCTTTACATTTGTCTGAGGGCCCATCAACAAAAGCAAAGCCTGGTAAAACAAGTATTTCAGAAGCATCAGAACAGATTTTATCAAAACAGCTTCAACTTCTTCAGAAAAAGTTTCCACATACATGCCTGTAGCTCTAACCACTGAAAAATGAGACTATTGAAGTTTAAAAAACCATTCACTGAAACTCCATTCTGGCCACTTAGGAGGCTTTCAAGACTTCAGGAGAAGTGTATTTGAACCTGTTCAAGAAAATCAAGGGCAAGAAAGAAAATACAACAAAATACTAATGGGCTTTGAGAAGTATGAAACGACACTGAATTTATCCCATTGCACACCTTGCAGAGGTTCATTCTGGAAGGCAAACACTGAAGGTTCACAGCTTTTGCCTTTTCTTAGGAAAACAAGGCAGAATTAAAAGGCCTCATGAATCATGAGCTGCCTTCATGAGCTATTTAAGGCCACAAAGCAGTAGGTTCAGGTTTTAATGTAGAAACCAAACATTTCCACATAGAAACTGCAGTTCAGGTAGGGTTTTTAGATTTCTGAATGTGTGGCATAAACCACATTTAGAACATTTACTTGCATTTGCTGTAATTTCAGCATCTAATCTGTGAAAGGTTTCTAAGCAATCCTGACATCTGCCAGGAACAGCTTCCCCAGATCATCTGTACTTACAATCAATTTCTTCTGAGGCTTAAAAGCACAGGTTATGAGCTGCAATTGCTGTACCACAGAGCATCGCTGAACTCTGAATACAGAAACAAATGCTTTAAAGAGTCCCATTTTATTCAGTGGTGCACAAATTACTCATATTGCTGCACCTCCAGACACAGCTGGTAACAACCTTCATGGGGAAAAAAGCTTACTTAAATTTCCTGAAGAAGCAGAGGGCCTATTATGCATTACCTTCTTTTATTAAATAACTTTTCAACTGAGCTACAAGAGAACATCAGCTGAAAACCACACCATTATATTAAAAAAAACCCAAAACCAGTTACAAACACTCTTTAAGGAGCGAGTGTAACGAATTACACGGAGTAGCACGGGGGGCTTTTAAAGGGCAAGTATAAAAGGAAGTAATTGCTGTATCAAAATTAGATTTTAGGGCATGCATTATTTATACTTTTAAAGGTCTTGTTAATGACTACAGCAAATGGAAGGAAAGTAGTTGGGTGAACAAGTCCATTGTTCAAACCCCCTCCTTAATACTTCATCCAGCCAGCCAGATACAAACAAGCTGGCCAGCAGAAGTTACATTTCATTTATGCAGATGGGAGACTCCATCACCTTCCACCTGCCATCACAAATACTGAGCAACTTGACTTCCTTTTAGCAGTTCTCGTGAAATTTTCTTAGCCTACTACACTGGCAAGTTCAGCGGGTTCATTTGATGTCATACCAAGGAATCTCCTTCTGGCTAAAAGGACCTGAGCAAGAGTCATTGCAGAACAGAAAATCTGACATTACATACGGCGTAACTATTTTCATGAGATGCATTTTGTATGTAACATGTTCTCTCACTGATTCCAAATTACTTTCCCACCTGCAAAATCTAGGTTTGAAGTACCATTAACCAAGCAAACCATCATCCCAAGCAGCAGGGCAATGAATGATGCTTTCACAAGCACACGAAGAAAAGGGGTAAAACCATTTTAAAATGGGTAAAACCAATGACCCTCATCCCTTCCTACTGCCAGTACTAACCCTGAGTTCAAATGCACAAGGACTATTCTCTTCCCACTCATTTACTTGTTTGCAAATTCAGGGAGCCTCCTGCAGCACCATACCCCATCTGAAAGAAGGAACTTCACTGCTGATGATTAGAAGCTGTTTTGAGACTCAGCTTCATGCAATAAACAAAGCACCACTTATAACCAGCAGCACAACTGGGAGTTCATTAGAGCTGCTGCAGATCTGCAGTTAAAGCTGTTCTGCAGTCAGCTCTTGTGCTTTACTGCCCTTCAACTCAGAAATGCTCAAGTATTTTGACTCCATGCACACATGAACATAGACATTCACACAGAAAGCTCAGAAACTCAACTGCACCATATTACAGTGTGCTATCCTATATACACAGATCAATACTTTCTTTAAAACTGTAACTTCACACATCAACTTCACCTGGTTTTATTAAAATCCTTCTTTCCTTATAAATTTCCTGACAGGAACTGTGTTGGATTGTGCTTGGGTTTTACTGTCATTTTCCCAAGTCTACAGCTGACATTGCAGCCCAGCACACAGTCCATGCAATGGCACACATTGGACTCTTTTCCTGACAACAAACACAGGAGTGATGTTTGCTCCACAGTTTCTCCACACACATCAAGCATAGAACAAATCTTAAGATGATACTGTGGTTAAAAAACTTGTTCAATAAACCCGAAGGGCCTGCATCCTTCAAACCATTGCCAAAGCCCCTCCACCAAAATGATTTTTCTTACATTACCCTATGCAACACCTCAGCTACAAAGAACACCACCAATGAAAAAGTTCTTTTCCCTCTTCTCCCCATAAGATTAAGTAAAAGAGGAAAGAGATTTTATAAGTTGTATCAAAAAGGAACTTGTGGTACTTTAATCACAGCTGGGCTTGCAGTATAAATGTACATCCAGCTGACCAAAATCTATGGGAAGTGCTTTTACCCTCGCACTAGATATCTTGCTTCAAACATGCCTCGTAAGGCAATATAATCTAACTGATAATAGATGTAAACAAGAACAGAAAAGAACTGTCTGGTGTCCTCAAAACTTTTACTAAGCGTGACTGCCCCCCAAACAGAAAAATCTATTGACTATTGCTGACAGGACTTCCTCACACAATACTTTTGCTTTTAATTTCCACATCTGTACACCATCTAACATGGCTTAAAAAAAAATGCTGAAGCATTTAGCTCTGTCAGCTGAGTATTTAACCAGCACTCTCTTACAAGAAACCTAACTGTGAGGCCAAGCACAAGCAGCAAGTAATACAATGTACACGGACCATATAGCTCAGATAGCAAACTGATGCTTCTGCTTCTTCTTAAAAGTTTTCTCAAAAACTACTTTCCAAAAATAATGTCAGTGATAATGATTTATACTACAAAAGAGGTCCAGGCAAAGAGATCACTAGGAGAGCTCCACTGCACTTCCAAAGCATCCTCACTTCCATCTCATGTCAATAAAAGCTCTGAAAAATTATAATCAAAGAACAGTTTTGAATTTGTTCTGCATCATGGCAAACTTGAGTTTAACTCTCATACAAGGGAAGGGAGAGGGAGGGAACAAACACCAAAACTTGCCGTACCTAAAAAGTACTATCTATTTCTTAAAGCATGCACATTTACAACAAAAAAATCCCATGGCCCTGGTCTGTGCAGCTGCTCTAATTACTGAGCAATTAGCTTCTGTAGAATTTCTCAAAACTATAAATTCCATCTTTGAACCAAGACCTGTCTCCCTTAAGTGTATTGTCAGAATTGTACATTTTCTCACACTCCTGTTTCAAGCACAGGAATTGTGCTGGAAAATGCCACCACCAACAGCACACAGCCCTGAAACTGCTTCCTGGTTTTAAGGTTATTTAAGATCTACTCTAACCAAAGCTGATAACTACAACTTAGAATCCATTTCTTAATTAAAATTCCAGAGAAAAGCACTGCTACATTTCACTAAACATGAAAACAAAGGCCTATGCTTCCATTGGTAGGTTGGTAGACATGGACAAGCAAATGGGTGATTAGGAATGACCTCAGTACTACACTTGGAGACAAAAATGGGAAAATAAAGGGCATCTTGTACTTTTCACAAGCCCTAAAGTATGGAAAAAAATTAACAAGCTGGACAAAGCCTTGTAAAAATTTAGACATTCATGTGCAAGACCTTCATTAAAGACGAAGATTCTAAATACTTTGAGTTGGCAACAAAAAGTATAACCTGGAAAATGGGATACTCAAAAAGCTTTAAAAGAAGAAAAATAAAGATGTATATGTGTGTGTGTGCATACACTTCCACTCCGACTGAATTGCATTAAGCCTGTGACAAGTTTACAAAAGCCACAGGATTGGAGGGAACACTGACAATAGTAATTCAGCAAGTTGTTGTTTTTTTTCCCCTCGCACAGAATGAATGAATGGCAAAGTATTCTAAATTTGTCAGTTTGTGACATGCACTGACCCAGAATTCAGAGACACTACTTCATAGTTGGTGTATCAGTAGCAGGGACTGTGACAAAGATCCTCTGTCAAGGATGACAGTGCTGGCAGGCTCAGCCCTGGTGGTGGGTCAGTAGGGAGACAGACTTGGCAGGCAGTGCCCTGCACCTTGCCAACCCACGCTGGTCAAGCTCGCCCCAGTGCCAGCCAAGCTTCCCTACGCAGTCACAGGAACAGGGCTACAAAGGCTCCCAGAAAACAGGGCAGGAACTTGCACTGTGACTAATGATAACGGCCAAAGTGTTAAATTACTGCTCAACTTGCTTTTAATGAGCTGTTTATCATTAGCCATGAAGATATCTCGAGTGCACTCAGCTCAAACAAGAACAAATCTTGTCGTTCTGAACCCCGGCTCCTTACCTGTTATTAAAAAAATCAGTAAAGATCCTTAAAGAAACATTAACAGATTAAAATAAAATTCATTTCACCAAATCTAACAGAGACATTTGAAGAAACTTGTACTTTAATTAAAAAAAAAAAAACACAAAAAACCACAAAACCAAACATGAGAATAAGAAACAAGGCCTTAACTGAAAGTATTGGAAGACCCAGGGACCTGCACTGAATTGCCACAGGAGTATTTCTGTAGGTATGCAATTCCAATAAAAACTTCCTAAGCATTTTCCTCAGACATCTATAAAGAAAATAGGACAGTTTTCTGCCATTAGAAGTGCCCTCCGAAGCATTAAAGATCACAACATAATTTGCAAAGAACATTCAAATAAACCCAAAAAGTTCCTTAACTGAGCACGAGCACTCCACCTTGGGAGACATTTTTTCCCAGCTCAAATAATATTCGGTGATCATAAAAACTCTGCACAGATCACCCACTCCAAGTGGAAGATTAAAAATCATGACTTCCTAACAAGTACAAAATAGTACAGGGTCAACAATTATAGCTCCATCAGAGGTTAAAACTACAAATCTCAAAAAAAACCAACAAAAAACCCCCCAAACCCACCCACCACGTCTGTACACAGCAGCACAGAGTGTTGTGATCTTTTGTCATCAAGAGGAAGAAATGCAGAGAAAACCTCTCTCCCTTCTTTTCCATTCCTCAGCCCCATCACGATTGTCCCTCTGGGCTTCCACTAGGAAAGCCCTCCTCAGAAAAAGAGAAAACTCCTATCTCAAATGCATGCCCTCCACCTTTGAAAGGAAAAGAAAGGTTTGAAAAAGGTAGGTATCCCAGTAAGCACAGGGTTTGCTGAGGTTTTATTTTGCAGAAATAAGTGGCATTAGGCACTTAGCAGCAATTTCAAGGCCAAGTGAGCAAAATTTTAATATCAGAGGTGAGAGTAAACCACTATCAAACGGTTGGGATTAAGACATTAAATCCAACACAGACAGGGCACTCTCAAAAGTTACAACACACTAATTATGAAACATCTTCAATTAAGTTATTTGCTGCTTCTATTAACTTCCACTACCACTAGCTGCCAAATTCATAAAGCATTACAGGTTTTGATGAGCACAGGCACATGACTGCGAGTGCTTGCACCTTTTTCTTTACTCCAGTCAAACTGTGAGTCCTCAGAATACCAGGGGGATATTCAGTGCAGAACTTCTGTAACTGACACACACAATGAACTGTGCTCGTTTCAGTTTTCAGGATTTTAAAGCCACCCATGGAAGGCTAATTATCTGAAATTATCGAAGGAATGAAAACCAGCAAGAGATTTCATCTAAAACCATCATACACTGACAATCTAATTTCCCGTGACATAGAAAACTTTGCTGATGCGAATTCTGACAGTTATTCCTTGGAGGTTTTGTTATAGCAGCGAGACCAAGTGATTCATTGCATGGAATTTCTAAATCCCTACCTATTCTACCAAGAGACTCAAGAACTATTCCTGAACCTATTCAATAATACACTCAACACCACTGCTGAATCAGTTCTTCCCTATCTCATTTTCCTGCAAAATATCACTCAATTACCTTAAGGTCACATAAGAAACCCCACAACTGGAACAGAGCACAGATCACTTGATTTCCAGTCTTGTGCTTTTAACCGCAAGAGCATATTTCCTCTATTAAATTTACAACCCGCAGAAGACAAAAATTGCCATTCCAAATCACCGAAGCTGTGCATCTGTTGTCCGGCAGCTGTCAGGGCCGGGCACACGCGAGAAAGGCCAAGGTGGACAAGTGTGTGTTTGTGAGAGTTGTGTGTGTTTGTGTGTGAGCCCTCACATCGCCTCCCGCCTCTCCACCACTGCCAGCAAACGTGTTTGTTGCTCTTCCCTCGCTCGCTCAGGCCTGACTCCAGCTAAGAGACTCCTCGTCTCAAAAAACCCAACAAAACAAAACAAAAAAAAAACCCAAAAAAATCCAACCAACCAACCAAAAACCCCGAAAAAACCCAAACAACAAAAAACAAGACACAATCCCCACGGGTCTCTGCTGAGCACTGCGATGTTCGCTCCTGTACCGGCACCACGCGTGTCCGAGCAGCCCCGCGGGCGGCCCCGCGCTCCCCTCTCCCTCCCGGGGCTGCTCCTTCCCCCACAGGCCGCTCCCCGTCCCCTCCCGCCCCGCCGGGACCCCGCACGTCACCGCGGGCCCGCTCCGGGCCTCAGCCCCGTCTCTCCCACCAACCCCCACCGCCGCCCGGAACCCGACCCGCAGCGCCGCGACCCCGCGGCCCGCAACATCCCCGACCATCCCGCCGCTCCGACCAGACCCACCCGGCGCGGAGCGGGCGGCCTCCCCGGGGTGGGTGTCCGTGAGGCGCCGGCTGGGCCGCGGCCGCCGCTGCTGCTGCGGCGAAACTTCGCCGGGGAGGCGGCGGGACGGGAGCGGCGGCGGCGGGGCCGGCGGGGCCAGCGCCGGGACCCGGATGTGCGCGAGGGGCGGGGCCGCGCGCGCGCCACGGCGGCGGCGGGAGGAAGCGGGAAAAGGGCCGGGCCGGGCCCGGGTTGGGAAGGGGCCCTGTAGGGAATTGGCCCCGCTCCGTGAAAGCGAGCGAAATAAATGCAAATAATAAATCAGGAAATAAGTGCACGGGGTTCGGTGTCCAGGAAGTAACGTAGCGCGTACCGGAGGAATAGAAAAGGCCCCGAAGGTCCCGCTGCGATGGCGGGCGCTGGGGGGGCCGAGGGCCAGCGTTCTCCCCCAGTACCGTGTGCTGCTCCCCCAGTACCGTGTGCTGCTGCCCTACAGCGGCCCTGGGCACGGGGGCTGCCTGCACAGAGTCACAGTCACAGCCTCACTTGGGTTGGAAAAGACCTGGAGATCACTGAGCCCAACCTATAACCAACACCACCGTGTCAGCCAGACCATGGCACTACGGGACACGTTCAGTCTTTCCTTACCCACTTCCAGGAACAGTGACCCCGCCACCTCCCTGGGCACCCCCTTCCAATGTCTGAGGACCGTTTCTGTGAAGAAATTCCTCCTGATGCCCAACCTGAACCTCGTGCTGCTTAAGACTATGTCCTCTTGTCTTGTCACTGACTGCCCAGGAGCAGAGCCCGACTCCCACCTGGCTGCAGTCTCCTTTCGGAGAGCTGTAGAGACTGGGATGGCTCTCCCCGAGCCTCATCTCTTGTGGGGCTGGGTGTTATCCACAGTGTGTTGGGGCAGTTGAGCACCTTCAGGGTGCTGAGTCTCTGAGTAAGCTACTAAAATACCCAGTAAAGCTTCAGGAAAATGTGTCAGCGTTGTTAGGAATGGCTCTAGAAAGGATAGCACAGATGAATATTTTCCCACTGTACAAAGGCACTATGGGACAAACTCTTACTGTCCTCATCGTGTGACATGGAGGTGAGCACTGCTGCCTCAAAGCTGCTTTTGGACCGCACAGATACTGGGCCAAAAACATATCCAGTGTGCCACAGCAATGTCTGACCTTGGTTAAGCATACTGCAGGCACAAGTGTTTCTTGACATTTTTAACTGAGTGAATTATTAGATGTGAGGCTACATTAAAGATGAATTGGATTTCCATGCCATGCCTTGATGTAAGAAAGTTTTCATTTTTTTAAAATTGCTCTCAATACACAACTGACTTTTGAAACTCCAAGCACCTCAATTTCCACCAAAGCTAAAGAATGTGCTGTCTTCCACTGCCATCAGTTTTAAAAAGCAGTTGTCCCTGCTGAAGCCTCTCATGGCAGGGAAGGCCTGGCCAGCTCTTGTTTGCCTAACAAGAGATGAGGTGCTGTAAAGCAGTGTGTGCAAGGCTGACCCACACTCAGCGCTGCTCTTCAGGGCCAGGTGGAACCACTCACCACAAACTATTGTTGAGGTCTGAACTCCGATGGCTTTGAAAAATTTAACTCTATATGGGCAACAGGAAGATCCACAATTAGAGGAAAGTATTTCACACTTCAACTCACAAAGCGATTTTAAAAGGAAACTTTTCCTACAGGACAAATACTTCATAACCCAAAGGCTGCTTTCCCCAGGGGAGGCTGATCATGGCCACCTTCAGACACACTATTGAACTAAGCTAAATCCCAGTCTGGTAACTACAGAAATTCCTACAGAAGAGTTTCTTCCTCTGGTCAAAAAAAATTGTGTAGGAACAGATTTATGGGGCAAACCCATCATTTGTACATAAATTTGCGTCTCTGTTGTAGAACATATAACTACAGTTAAGAAATCTAGCATGCCAATGGTAACTGGAATGGCAACTGAATCTTGCTATCGCATTCCTTTTGGAAAAAACCCAGAAGTATGCAAATGTAATGAAAAGTGCTTCTATATACATATAAAAATACATATATAATTAACCTAAAAAGAAGCCTCATGAAACTCTATATTTTATTTGTGTAACTTAAAGGCAAAACATCTACCAAACAGAAAAAAAAACCCAAGAAAAAATAATGTAAAGTTGACAGAAATAGGGAAAAATATCAAATGAGCTAAGCTGAAATTTCAACTTCAAGTATATTTGAGCTTTAAAGAAATTTCCTTCTGGTTCAAAACTACATGGCTCTTGATTATTTTGGATGTAAACAGAAGTTCTTAAGAAGTCAATTAATAGCCCAACAGGATATCTCTACTAAAGTTCATGGCAGCAGTGAAGGGGCAAAGCTTTGGTGTAATTTAGTCCCAGAACAGAGCTAACCTTTGGGGACTCCTCTGTATCTCTGCACCAGCAATTGTTCTGCTTTGGCCAGGCAATCCAAAATACGGGAAAAAAAAAAAAACAACCCAACAATAACTGTTGGCCTTTTTCCAAATCTTTTGTGTAACTTAATTAATAAACCGAGTAACAAACAACAAATTGGCAGCAGGCATTTTAGGTGTTGTTCATGTGCCAGCCATCGTGTCTCTAGAAAACAAAATGTTCTCCTCTCTTAAGGAATTACAAAACAGTTGTATACTGCTGGGTGAATCTACATCACAGAGCTCCCATGCACTTCCTGCTGCCGAGGTTTCAGAGTTCAGGTGAGGAGGAAAGCTGAAGGTGTCCATACAAGAGTATGGGAGGACAAGGAAAACGCTAAGATTTCCAAAATTAGGTTTTCTGAAAAATTCTCAATTTAAAACTACAGGCAATTGAGACATGTCTGCTCGCGGCACACCCTTCTCAGAAAATAGGGATTTTCTGAGCACAATGCAGAGGCTATTTTGGAGTGTGCTCCAAGGAATACGATAATTGGTCTGAAAAGTAGGTTTCCTTTTTTTTCCCCATGCCATTTTGTCATAGACTAATGCTGAATGGGCAAACCCCAAATGTCTAAAGTCAAATTGTCTCTTTGTAGTCAATGAGACCGATAAAATACAAAATAAATGACACTGGCTATCTGATGATTCAGATGTATGCCCTTAAGGGCACAGGACAATTAACACCACTTCCACCACTGCCTATTCATACATGGTCTCCATCATTTGGATCTCTAGTGCCACATTCCAGTGGGTCCACTCTAATAACATATCATCTATAAAAGGACAATAGAGAGACTCAAAGCACCCTGAACACGTTTTCCAGAAATCACGTGATTTCACAAATTCCTGAATTTCACAACTCATGGAATCATCAATCCTATTTTATCACTGTCAAACCCAGATCTTCCAGCACGCATACATGCAGCTGTGTTCATCCAAGGAAAAACAACTAGCTAACCTCCCCTTGAATGTTTTAATTATTAAATTATGTTAGATTCTGCAGAGACAACTTTGGGGCCTGCCTTGTAAAGTCAGCTGAAGTACAAGTACCTGTCTGATTCCTTTGTGCACGGGCTAATGGCAATGAGGGTGGAAAGACACCTTGCCATAAAGCTGAGTTACTGTAGGTGTTTATGTCAGAGTGAGAGAGAACCTCAAAATCTGATCAAAGTACAAAACAGCCAACAGAGGAACTACCTGCAACTATCATGCCTTCCATGGTTGAGAAGTGTGAAGTTCAAGAACTATCTTAAATTCCATTGTTTTCATTTTACTCTCTAGATTTTGAATACAATTCCTATATTTCTTAATGAAAATTTTATTTGGTTAAAAGTGAATTAGTATGAAAATCAAATAGATCGTTTGAATTATAAGGAAATAGTCTTGAAAAAAACAGTTGCTTTATTACAAAACTTTGGCCTTTCTGTAACTTCTTAACTGATGTATTTTTCAATTTCATTCTCTATCAGCTTTCTAAATCGTTGGGGGAAGAAGGTAGAGTATTGTTTAAAAAAGAAAAATAAATATATGTAAACAGTTGCCATGTCTTTACCCACGTTAAGCGTTTGCAAAGTCACTTTATGTTAAAAAAATCCTTTAGTATGAAAGATGGCTTGGATATTTAAACCAAATCTAGCTTAAAAACAGAATTGGGGGTAATGGATAGGATAGCTCAAGAAAGTTCCACTCTCACAGCTGTCAGCTGAGAAGAAATGGGGGAAGGGGGAAATGCTGAGAAAGGAATTTTTTTTTTTTTTTTTGGCAGCAAAGAGAGGAACATGCCATCCCTGTTTGAAAAGTTTCAGGGTGGGAAAGGCTAAGGAGGGGCTAACATACTACACATACCTTTATGTATATTTTTGAGGCAGAAAAACAGTGTTGTGTTTAAGCAGAGTTCAGCAAGCAGAGAGGGAGGTGACATTCGCTCTGGCCATTTGGTTCTCTTAAATAAGCCCACAATTGACAGCAGGCTGAGAACAGGCACAGGAGGTGCTAGGAGGCCGCCTCCCAAGAAGACAATACAAATGCCCTGTACCTTGCATCACATATGTAAGAAAATGGAAATAACCTTTAGTGTCTGGAGGAAAGATACTAAAGTGTTTATCTACAAGGCCCTCAGAGGTGTAAGCTCCTGCCAAGTTATACTCACTGGCTCACAGCCTTGGAATCCCCAGAGCTAATTCTCAAATTAAGCACCCTGTTATTGTTACAGCCACGCTTCTGGGTACCTTGCATGGTAACTCACACCGAGAAAGAGAGAGAAGAATTAATTTTGTTTCCTGAAGCTACAGATAGAAGACATTAACATGAAATTGTAGACCAGGGGAGAGAGGGAAGGCAAGCCAAAATTATTCTTCCCAGCAAGTTTAAAGCTGCAAACTTTTCTTCCTAGACTGGAAGAAGAAGCGGGCTGAGATGTAGCTGAATAATGCTACGGAACATCTGTGGGGATGTTGGAAACAAAGACACAATTATGTAAAAGTTTTCTAAGTTCAGTTTCACTCCACAGAATAAAATTGTGGATATTCTGAGGATAGTATATCCAGTTCAAGAGATCTGAGAGTCACTTAGGATGCAAAACTGAACACATAATTCAAGAAAAAAAGTCAAAATCCTAAGAAAGGAAAAAGGACACTGCAGGTAGAGTAAGATGTATATGAGGGAATGAATAAAAGCATTTGCTTGAGAACTGTCACAAAATTCACATCAGAGTGGGAACCACCATCCATTGACACCTGTGGACACAGTCCAGTCAGGGCAGAGTACTCCTAAATTAAGCTTTCTTCTTGGAATGGAATCAAAACCTTCCCAGAGAAATGGAAAAAATGCCCCAGCTGATGAACACAATATAGTGCTCTCAGAGAGGAAATGATAAAGAAGATAATTTTAAACAGCTTGACTCCTTTGAATGTTCCTCTGGTGTTATTTTTCTGGACCATCCGCAGCTTGCCCTCACCATCACATCAGCAGTACAGAAGCATGCAGTGCTCTCATTCTTCTGAATCCGTGATTTTCAGCTATTCCCAGAATATGACCTCGCATTACAAGAACACTTTCTGGAGTCTGACACCTGCTACTAAGCTCAGGAAAAAGCTGTCCCTTGCCTCCTCAAAGCCGCCTGCAAACCAGACCAATTTCCTATGGACAACAGAGAAGTTGGACCACTGAATTGGGATAGAATATGTAGTACAGAAACAGGATGAATCTGACATCACAGTGAACTCCTTGCATGTACCATAACCCTGTGATCACTATGAGCTTTTCTCTTTGATGAAAACTGGGCTTCAAATCAGCCATGAATAAAATTGTGTCTTCCTTTCCTAAAGGTTTACTCCCTTCCCTCCATTTGTTTTACATCCCATACCATCAGATGAACATGGAGATTTCTGGGGGAATTCTGCAATGTTATCTCCTGCGTGGTCCCAGTTTTCCCTAGGGTTTTTCAGTGCCCAGCCCAAGCACTGCCTTCCAAGCATGGTCCCTTTTGGTGGTCCCTGGAATTTGGGTGGGAAACATGCTCACTTCAGGACAGTGAGGAGATGTCGCATGCAGCCTCACACTCCACATAATCACCAGCTGACACAGTCATGAGCTGTGTCATCCATTTCTTGCAGCAACAGAAGGAACCAGCATCCACAATAACTCTGCACTGAAAACTTGCATTTGTGGCTCCATGGTCAAAACCACAGGAGAACTATTTTTAGCCCAACAGAGTTCTAAATAGTGGAAGCACTGAAAATTTAGCTCACATCATGGGCCAAATTCCTCTCCTGGTTACACCCACTCTATGGAGAAGCTTGAGTATAGTAAACAGAGACACTCTGAAACAGAAATTAATTTTTTTTTAGAAGGGGAGTTTTGATAATGAGCAAAATAAGTATTTTAAACTTTAAATGAAGAAGGGTATGCATCCTCCAGCATTTCCTCTGAAAATAAATGAAAGGAAAATGGGACAGTTTGAAATAGAAGCTCTCTATTACAGTAACTGTATCTCTTATGATAAAGGTAATTCTTCCCACTGTGTATGTGTGAACCATACTCCATTCATTACACAGCCACTTTTGGCCTAGACCAGTGAAAAGAACACTGAGTTTATCTGTATCTTGAGAGAAAGCTACACAGATGAGTGCAACCTATGAGTAACAAATCAGGTTTTAATGGCTAGGCCTACACTTAATTACTCACAAGCCAACTTTCTAACAGCCGTTTTATCACCTCAGGATTTCCCAACACAAAACAATTAGTGATGGCAGTGCAGAGCACTCAGGCTTTCTCATGTACAAACTGACAGGACCTGACTTTCTCCTTCTGGGTGTAATTCCAACGGAGTCACCAAGTTACAGGGTGCTGAGCCTTTATAACTTGCATTTAAATTTTGTGGCACACTTAGGGACACAGGTTTTTTTTGCCAGCCTCATGACCAAATAGTTGGGTTTAATAATTTCCTTTACCATATCAAGATCTGCATATACAAGCATAATAATGTCTATTGTAAATTAAAGTGCTTTTGGGCATAGTATAGTACAGGTTTTGGACAGCGTGTTGCAAGCTATTTGCTTTCTCTTATCAAAATTCCTACCTATTTTTTTTCTTGTCTGTTTTGCTTTGTTTTGGGGGGGTATTTGGGGGTTTTGTGTGGGGTTTTTTTTTTGTTTTGTTTTGTGTTTTTGTTTGTTTGGTTTGTTTTTTTGTTAGGAGAAGAGGGAATTGGAT
>VZDJ01000219.1:6737088-6975791 GCA_008694505.1 Cyanoderma ruficeps | reverse complement strand
AAAAAAAAAAAAAAAAGGAAAAACGAAAAAAACAAAAAAATCCAACAAAAAAACCCCAAGAAAAACCAAGAAGCTCGGTAAAATCTGGAAACTTTTATAAAAGTGACGCCATCTCCGCGGATCTCCTTCCCTGCTGCACAACGTACTTCAAAGGCTAACAAATGCAGTGGGGCCGGCAGGCTCGCGTAAAAAAAACAGCCAACCAAACAAACAAAAAAACCCCCAAAAAACCCACCACCACCATCACCAACAACAACAAAAAAAGCAGTAAGGAATGAACACAGCATTACCTTCCAGCAATTACAGCAGCTCCATTTTCTCACCCTGTACTTTGTCACTGTCTCCCTCCCCAGGGATCCCTATTCCCCTGTCCCGGGGGAGGAGCCCTGCGGAGGGTCCCGGCGCAGGGCCGGGGCGGTGACACCCCCGAGCTGCCGGCCGACAATCCGCATCCCCGCTGTAGAAACTTTCGGCAAAACTCGTGTGTCAGGTCTACTTTTGCTTCCTTCTTTCATCCTGTAATATCGCCCTTCGCTCCGATGCAACGCAGCCATCTTTTGTGCTGTGCCTTTCCTACAATCCCTGGATTTTGCCGGTGTAAATCCTGGCTTTGCCCGGAGCACGCTGATCCCTTTCGGTCATTAATTTATCCAGTTTGCAAAACGGGAACTACTACAATCGCGCTGTATTGATTCTTTGCATTAAGTGTCTCTGTACAAAAAGAATAGGCACAATCTGAGTTTTTAATGGCTATAAATGTGTATATGCATGTGTAATACATATGTATACACATATTTAAGGTATTCACATGCTGTGTCTATGCTCACATCAACACGCATCTCAAAATTAGGAAGTTTAATTAGGATAATGGTGCTTTTCATGTAAAAATTACAATTATAAAGTATGAATGATCTTTATACCAACCCCCTGTTTGCATTTTTCTACTCTGTGTGTATAACCAAGATGGCAGAAATGGAGAGTAACATTTGTAAATGAGAATACAGGTCTGCAAAAGATCGTTCTCTGTGTATCTACTGAGCTAAACACAATAAAAACTGATTAGTCTTGTTGACAGCGGAGCTCACAGAGGTTCCAAAGTCCAGTTAACAGGAACAGTTTAACAGCTGCACCCCCTAGAAGAACCTCTTAAAACAGAAAATCGAATTTATGGAATTAGATGCTTGCAGAATCAAAATATTTTTTATTAAAATAATGAAATTATTATGATTATGGCTAATCATTAGCCCTTGCTCTTCATGAAGATGACTAGAGCCGTGCATGAATGACCAGCTCAACCCTCTCAGACCCCAGTTTGGGAGAAACTTTGTGTCTCCCTCACACTGCAAGCTTGAGTTCCCTTGCCAGAACATCAATGTTCCGACAAGATTTGAGCCAGCAGTGGAAAGGAAGGTTAAGAGCCTCTGTGAGGTGTTGGCTTGTCAAAGGAAACTTTGCACATTACTGCTGGTTTTCTTTGAAGGATTCAGCCAGAGTGTGAGGAAGATAATATTCTTCTTGATGTATTCAACCCGGATTTCTAAAAGGCTCTTGGTAGTCTCCCACTTGTCTTAGGGAAGATTATCTGCCAGGGAAGAGGAGGCAATGGTATCCTAAAACACATATACTCCTATATTGAGTATAACCACTCAAAAGAAAGGCAGCAAAGAGTGGCAGTTTCTGGTTCCTTTTCCCAGCAAAGGAAGTAGAATTTCTCAGGGAAAGTGCCCGTTGGTGCTGCCCAGTGTGTCATTGGGTGAGCTGGAAAAGGAACTTAGATGAGCTGTGGATAACAAAGTCATATACCAAAGTGAAGATGAGGATTTGGTGTGAAGAACTGAAGGACGAGTTTCCCATACTGAGTGGTAAATAAAAGGTAGATGAAATCCAGTCTAGATATAAATGCAAAGTAGCACATATGGGGGTGAAGTAAAATTCAAGATTACATGATCTAACATATTGTGATCCACTAGCTATATATTGCAATAATTTAATGCAGGTAATGTATGAATTTCTGATCACCAAGGAGTGCACTGAACATCAGGAATTGCTACTAAAGCAGCAGCAAACAAAGCAAAGATGGATTCCATGCTGGGAATTGCTGGTGCACTTGCATCACAGATCCCAGACAGAGGGCCAGCTCTCCATCTCAAGGAAGGAACGCTGCATCTGGTAGAGGTACAAGGCCAAAAGGAATGATGTGAAGATCAGATGGGTCCCATGCAGAGCATACCTAAATAGTCCCTTCCATCTGGAAAAGAAACAGCTCAAAAGGGGTATTAAAGACATCTGTACAAAGTCCAAATTTCAAAGGTGAAAGAAAAGCCTTTGTCTTCAAGTTCTGGAGGAAGAAAGCAGCTAAGCTTTCGAAAAGGTAGTTCTTCACTCAAAGTACAATACCGAGTTCAAATTTCTGCCACCAAACATTGAGGATACTAAAAGTTTGTATGAATTCAAAAATCAGAACTGGTGGCAGAGCAAATTCACAAAGGAAAAGCCCATTAAAAGTCAATAAATACAAGACACTGGTCTCTGCCTCTGGAAGTCCTGTGGTTGCAAATTGGTGGGTGAGGGTTCCATGCCATCACTGTTTTCCCAGCATTTCCATTCTTCCTCTGGGCATCCCTGTTGTGGCTGTAGGACAGGACACTGAGCCAGACAGGCCTTTGATCCTGTCTGCAAGGGTCATACTCCTGCTCTTCACGTGCTGCAGAACTGTATTTCATTCTGGAGCTCATCTCTCACTGCAGTCATGTTTTATTGTCTATAATATCACAAAATCTCGTCTGCATTTTTCTAAATTGTGTTTTACTCCAGTTCTACCTCTCCAGCATTCTACAAATATTTTACATCTACATAAATTACACATCTAAAGACATCTGTTAATAGGAATAAAAGTCTTCTATTCAAAAATTGTGAAATTGTTTTTTTTATGTACCACTCTGGCTTTCTCAACAGGCTCAGAAGCAAAGATTCCAATAAGTCAGTAATGAGTTTACACCCTGAGTTTTGAGTTTACAACTCAAAAATGCATCAGTTATTCTAATCTACATTAGAAACTATTATTAAGAATTCCACATTTTAGGTAATTTAAATAGAAACTTCAAAGTAGTGAAGCTTCAGCATGACTATGTGAGCTCACGGCCCAGTGCAGATACTGAGTGAACGAAAGCTGTTGCATCTTTTCATCCGCATTTTTGTATCACTGTGTACAACAATGGAACTTATGTTTTGAAACAGGCATCTGGCCTCTTCCAGTGATACCAAGGCTGTGTAATAATGGGAAAATTCCCTTCATGCCAAACAAGAAAAAAAAAAAGGTTTTTTTGCATCTTCTGTGAAGAGAAGATAGTACCAGGCAGAACAATCATTTGGCATTTGAAAAGTTTAGTTTGATGGAAAAAAAAAGCCCTTTTGAAACAGTAGTGCCAGTGAGGAATATCTAATGGAAAAGCAGCTTCCAAAACTTGAGTTTGACAATGCTGAGATGGGATTGCAGCTGAACTTCTCCTTTTGTCCATCCTCCTCCTTCTTTAAAGTAAATACAATGTATTGCATGAGGTACTTTAACAAATTTATATAGACCAGTGGAAGAGATGTAGGCCAGAGGTAATTTGGTCCAACTCAAAAGGATGGCAACATACTTGAGGAATATTTGATTATTACACTTTCTAAGAGAAAGCATTTGCATTGCCATTAGAAATATGAACAAAATTAGGTTCAGCTACAAAATGCCACATGTCCGAAATCAGTCAGATATATCAGTAGCAGTTTCAGGGCTCAAGCTTTTAGTTCAACCCCCACTTTTGATTCCAAAGACTGCTGTGATGCAGAGGATCGTGGGTGTATAAACACAGGGCAGTTATAGTTGCTCTGCAGTTCCCACTACCCCTAAATTCTGACATTTTGGGGTTTTGTAGAGCAAGGAGGTTTTTCCATTCCAGATTGCCAAGGAACTGTTTCTGAGAAAGCCACACAATTCAACTTGAAATAAGCTCTTTCCTGCCTTTCTTATACATAACTCATCACACCCAGATTTTAATATATGTGTTCTTATTTCAAACCTCCTCTTCTAATTTATTGTACAAGCGATGTCTTGATTTTCATGAACAGATTTCTTGGAAAATACTGGTTTTAGTGCCAGGTATTATTAGTGGGATAGTTGGAACTGCTGATAGAAGGCTATAAACTTTAGTTTTAGGAAAATACTGATTAGTGCTTACATTTAAGCATAAGAATAATCTCCCATTTATTCAGTGAAGTATTTATGGCTGTGCTTTACTTTAAGCACATGTTTAAATTCAATTAACTTCATTTTAATAATGGACTTAAGTGCTTTGCTCTCTCAGGATAATGAGACCATTGGCATTTCATTTAGCTGGCTGAGCTTGTTTTTAAGTAAATTTTGTACTCTCAAGCACAAGCTGACAAACATGCAAATAAGAGTTACCTTTTCGCCTGAAGACCGAAAATGATAAACCAAGTAGTTTTCCAGTCCATGAGGGGAAACACCTAGGCAAGGAATAGATTTTCATTTCCCTGATGCTATCATATTAATTGTCTGGAAGTGAAACACTGCCTTGCAAGGAGGCTTTGTGCCATCTTTGATCTCCTTCTGTACTGGAGCAAGGAGAGACATAGGTGTTGTTTTCCATTGAAATGAAAAACGTTTGTTTGCTTGTTTTCTAGACAAAAGCAAATGTCTTTGAGACATTGTGGGCCATAGCTCCACTTGATATAAACTGGCACATCTCTTTCATTCCAGGGGAATTACACTAATTTTACACCTCAGAGTACATCTCAGAGACTTTCCACCTCATGTATAAACTTGAATAGAGAGATTCTGTATCATGAGGTGAGATCATAATATGCAAGTGTTTCACAGACATAAAACTTTGAGGTCTGGGAATGCTTGACAGTAGCTAGTAAATACGGTATGGTCTAGTCATTAAGTGGGACCAATTGTTTATAAGCAGAATAAACCAGTTGGTAGGCAGAGCCAAAAAGCAGTTTTCTTTACCATGGCACTCCTAATAAACAGCTTTTCCCCGCTGAAGCAATAAAATGAAAAATTATGGTTTTATTAAGTCTTATGTGACTCAAAAAAAAGCCCTTTCAAATGTCATTTACATTTGATTTGTTCACCAGAAAAGTAACCATTTTTTAAAAGAAGTTAAAGAATAATTGAAAAATTTGAGCATAAACCAGCTTACAGAACTGGCAAAGCTATTTCTGATGCAAACTGTGAACTGGCCTAAAACAATGTCAATTTTACCACCATTCAATGTTAAAGGAAATAAATTCTGTTATGTTGTCATAGTAACTTCAATTAATGTGAAATAAAAGACTTTCAGTATTTTCAAGGGCTGTTAGTATTTATGGAACCAGACCAAAAGCAAGCCCAGCAAAATTGGAATTTCTAGTTTTCATACAATTACTTCTATGAATAATATCAGCAAGGCTCAATATGAAAAAATACCTTGAACACATGTAGCTCACCTCTATTTTTATATTGTGAACATCACTGTGATTATTTTCACATACAGAAAAACGTATTCCTGACTGAAGAACAACAATGCTGAACAGGTATTGGGAGAACATCAGACAGGAAACTTGGTGCCTTCAAAACCAAAAGTTTTGAGAGGTTCACAGCCAGTTTAGAGCAGCTCACCTCTGCAAGAACTGGCAGGTGGCTGTGGGTAAAACCAGCACCTGAGCTGCCACACACACTTGGGCATATCCATCATGTACCCCAGTGAGATGGTCCGTCCCAGAGAGGTGGAAGGAGAGTGGGCTTTCCCTCCTCCAGGCCAGTATCGCTGCAGGAAGTTCATATGCATGAGAACGGAGGGAGATATTGAGAAGTTTGGATGAGCACTTAGGGGTTTTCTCTCAAATTACAATATTAGTGCTGCTGGTGGCTCAAAAATTTACGGAGTGTAATGCTAAGTAGGATGGCTTCCCCACATCCTGCCCTTCATCTGACTGATAAACATCTTTTTCTAAGTTGAAGAAATACTGGGTTTGGTTTGAAGGGGTCCCTCTGGCTGACTGTGCCCCGTTCCCTGCCTTTTGTCCTTCCCACTTTCACAGGCTTTGCATAATCTGCGTATAAGTCCTGAAGATATTGTTTAGTCCTTTCTTCTAAAAGGCAAAAAGTTGGAGGGCAGAATGATTTCAGGCTGTTCAGATTCCTGACATGGAAAACCCCGTGGTTAGCCAAAAGTAATCCTGTTATTTCCACCAGTTTTACACCACTGTAACCATCACTTCCCATTGGGTGGTTTTGAAGCTACATCAATGCAAAGGGAGAACAAAGTTAAACCGTCCCATCTTCTGAGTACAGAAGGGCTTTGGAACCTCCATAAAACTTCATTTCCTTGTTGTAAATGATAATAATTCAGGACAATTCTTCAGAGGTTCTTTGCATTTGAACATCAAATGACACGTAAGGCTTCAGAAGCGCTCACAATCTGTGCTGCAAATCAGAGGAAAAGAAAGCAGTAAGAATTAATAACTTCTTTGGAGCAAATCATGATTTACAGCTGGTTCACCATTAATGTGTACCTGAGCAACCACTCTGAGTTCATAAAGTTCAGTGGATTCAGTAAATTTGAATGAATTATTGTATATTAAAGGCCAAGTCATATGTGTTTTTATGCTGGCAAAAGCTTCACTGTTTCTTTCTGAATAGGGCCTGATTAACAACAGCAGAATTCAGCTCTATGTTAATGCACCATTTAGTGCCCCACTTTTACACACTGCAATGCTGCATCTGTGCCCGTTTCATGTTCTCAGCTAAGTTAAAAGCCAAAAAGAATAGATTGAAAAGGTGCATTGCAAGTATCTCACACATAGTCTTGCTCATAAGCTGAATGGCTTTTTTTGTAACAAAAAAATGGCCTCCTTTCCTGAATGGAGGCCTTTTCTAAATCTGGATCTGGCTTTTAAAATTCTTTATGGTGACAGAGAGAAAAACCCCATAATCTACATAGATGTTGTGCTTACAGATTGTCCTCCTTGCACGGGGCACAAAGAGCTGCCTGGTCCATGCCTGCTTCTGCGGGGAATCATCCATTTTTATCACTTTCAGTTATTGTTTCCTTCCCTTGCCACAAATATTTCCCACAGTGCCACTGTTTTCCCTTGGCCTCCTTACTCATCCAAGCTAATAGTTAGGGGCACACTGGGCATTTTGTTATGCTTTTTTTTTTATGTTCTGGTAAGCATGAAAACACTCAGTAGGGATTCCATTATGTTTTAGCACTTGTGTTGAAGGGTGAAATAACTTCACAGCCTGTCAGAGGAGTGATGCATCATGAATAGTTCCTTCCTTTATTCTACATATTTTTATTTAAACATTCTTAGCCATGTTTTGTAACAAGCTGCTTTCACTGTACTAGACTGTCCAGAGGAGGAGGATCTGTTTCAACTTTCAAATGATCATGAAAGATTGGAGAGAAGTAATAAACAAGAACACCTCTGTTAAGTTGTCAAGCTTTTTGCAGGGATCTGAGGCTGGAGATCCAAATGTTAGCAAAGAGGTTTTACCTTTGTTCAAGGTTTTGCTACCCTTGTTTTCAAAAAATTTCATTGTTTTCACCTGGGTATTGATTTCTTCTCAAACTGTGACAATTTTTATCTCTTTTGTAATTTCTTTGAAGGCTGAATGTGTCAGAATTTTGATGGAGAGAACAATGGGCAAACCAGTGTCAAAACCCCACTGGGTACCCTTTTACTGAAAATCTTCAAATTTTTGTCACAAAATTCTGTTTCCAACACAAGAAAATGTCAGTTTTGACATTTTTACTCTGTTGCAAGAATTCCTTCTCATGACCACATCCAGCTAAATAACTGCACCAAGCCTTTTATTAATGGACATCTCCGATGAGTGAAATACCCAAACCTCCTTTTAGGATATTAAGTGTGTGAAGGTCATTTAGCCTTAGCAGGTGGCCCTGTCTGGAAGGGACTGTGATACAGTCAAGAATGGATCGTCAGGGAGAAGAGGAAAGGGTATTTTCCTCCCCTCAGAGCTTTTCACAGTGCAATTCAAACCTGAAGTCACTGAGTATTTCTGACTCTATCTCACCTCTTTAAAACAAATACATCAACAACGGAAGGGTTTTGTGTATGCACAAGTTGAAGTCAAGTCACAAAAGGTTTGCCAAGTCTTCTCTGTCTCACAGTTTCCTTCTGGCTTACCCAGCTCCCTTTTGCATTTGCTTTTGGAAATTCTCAGGGGTTGGCCAAAGCCACCAACTGTGCTGGTGCACCAAACCAGGGCAGCACATGGTCAGCACTGCAGCCTTCATTATCTTCCCTTGTGCACTGACCTGTGCTTGCTGTTAACATTGCTTAATTGAGCCACAGCCATTGTGTGTTCCTCCAGATGTTCACCTTTCAAACCAGTCTAGATATAAATTATTGAATGCTAAGTTGAAAACCTAAGAGCAGTATCTTCACAATACTTGAGTCTGCAACATCTGTTGTCACTTTGCCTTAAACCTCATTCATGGTGAGCATGACACATGCTGCCCAGAGGCAGGCTGAGACTTAGGTCATGACTCAGAGTGCTGTTCATCTTCCTTCCTAAGGGTTTCCTTCCTCCCTGTGTCCAGGAAGTGGGTCCTACACCAGCTTTCTGCCTGGAACAAAGCGTGGCCCCATGGGCGGCATCTCCAGCTAACCTCTGGCAAAGGAAAGGAGTTCACTGCACACACAGCCCCATCAGTTCCTGTGACATCCAGGGAGGGACAGAGCTGCCCTGCTGGGACTGCTCACTTTGGTGCTGCTCCTGGTGTTCGTGTCAGGAGCATCAATAACATGGAGCTGGTCCACGGATGTGTTTAGCAAATCCAGACCTGGCCAGGTTTGAGCACTCTGTGTGAGTTCTTTCATTTCACTCAGCATCCACAGGCCCAGGATGCCTGTAGCCTGCAGCTGTGAAAAGCAGGGTCATGGCATGCAGAGACTGCAGACTGTGCTGGTTGTGCCTTGCCCAAGGTCACAGGGACATTGTGGTGGACCTCCAGAAATCAGTGGTCTCATATAAACCCCCACACTGAAACCAGAGCTCTGCTTCCCAGCTCATGAAGGACAGTCTGGCTGGGATAGTGGACCCCAAGGTACTACATCCAATGACAAGTTTCCCATCTCATCTTCCGCTCCTAAAGTAAAAAACTAGGGGGAAGGGAGGGGACAACACAGTAGTTTTTAAATCAGTCCATTACTCTTTGGAAAAGATGGCAGTGAATTGAACTTGGACATCCTGCACAGAAACTGGAGCCTGAGAACCCTCTTCCTAAAACTCTGCACTTCTGTGCTGATTTACAAGTCCTGAAGACAAAGTTCATTAATGATATTCCCCTTATGACCTGAACTGGGAAAATTCTTTTTCACCCTTGGCTAGGAATATAACCTAAGAATGGTAACACAATATTATCCTATTGAGGCAGTAGGAAAAGATTCAGAACTGATTAAAATAGATGGCTATATGGATTCAGTGACACAGATGTGCAAACTTAAGGGTAGCACCAAAATAACACCAGAAAGCTTTAGAAAAGCAGTGAAACATTTTGGATCTGTCCTCAAGCTGCATTGCCATTGATTTACTCTAATGGGAAGAGTTGAAAGGAAGCTTTAGCCTCAAAACCCGAAGGAAACAATAACGAGGTCCCCAAAATGTAATGGTAGATTTACATAAAATAAGGAGAAATTTTGGGGAAGTTCTTCATCATGTACCTGAGCTGCTCTTTTAAGAAGTCCACATAGTGGCTGGGGTTTGCAAAGGCTATTCAGTAAATTTAGAAGCATGAGGGTAAGGGTAACTTGGGGATTTTTTCAGTTCCACAATGTTGATAAAAAAATCCCTTTTCTTTTTCTCAGTTTTCTGAGAATTTTGAGAAAAACCTTTTTTCCATTTTGTCAAAAAAAACCCCAGCATTTTTTTTCTGATCCATTTATTATGGATGTGACTGTGAACAGCAGGATAAAATTGCTGGCTGCATGCAGTGTGTGCTTAAGGGACACAGACCAGACTTCAGGCTCCCTCCTGCCTCACAGACATTTTATCAGTTGGAAGAAAATTAATAAAAACCCAGAACTGATTTGCATTTGCAAGCTCAATAAAAGAGAGGGAATGCAGAAAAAGCAATCACACAGGAATAAACAGAACATTAAAACCAGCAGCAAAACAGGTGCTTCATCACCATATTTTCACTCAAGTATCCCTATCCTCAAAAAACCTGCACAAAAATCCCTGGAAGAGGTCATGGGTTCGAGGACTCTGGAGGATGAAGAAAACAGTCTGAGGAGAGCATGGAGCTGGCACTAAAGGGCAAAAGCTTTTTGGGTTAAACTTCTTTACATCCATACAAAGCTGCCCAGTCACAGGCTGGGTTCTCTGCTGGGTGACCTGCTTTGATCTTCCCAGATAAGCACCTAATAAAGAAAATGGACCTTTAAGGTTTTCTTGGTTGTAAATTTTACCATTAAGTCAACATCAGGTTGAGAAGCAGACTCTGGTTGAAGAAGGGGAGAGGAGAGGGCAGGGCCAGACACCACAGAGCTCAGCAGTGGCAGCTGCCAGAGTGAGTGGCATTCTTCATGCTGAGTGTGCTGAAACTAAATCACAATGAAGCAGATGCTGCAAGTCCAGAAGTGTCTGTGTCGTTACTGGGGTCACACACAGGAGCGTGTGAAGGGGAAGAAAGGTGCTTGGACAGCCAGAGTCATTAAAGAGATGTCTGCTACACACTGCTACCATCTCTGGTCAGAAGAAGCAAGGAGAAGAACCGTGTATGCCCACAATGACAAACCAGGGGCCTGATCCACAATCTATTGAAGTTCATTGGAAGGTTTCCATTGACGTCAGCAAGGGCTGGATGGGCCCCTGGAGCTCTGCTGAGCGCTCACAACATCATGACTGATGTCAGCTGGAGCTTCGCTGGGTGAATTTCAGGACTGGCTCAGATGCCCAGTTCCCTCTCCTGTCACGATGGATAAAAGGGCAGCAGCCTGCAAGGACAGGGCTGCGGGTCTTTAGGCTGGTCCTAAACAAGGACCAAGCTTCTGCATATTGTGCGCAGCCTTGGGCTGTGGTAATTAATGCCATCTGCTCCTGGCCTTTCTCCCCTGGCCTCCTCCCACCTCCTCCCTCAGGGGGCTTCTGACAGTAGAGAATAGCTGGAGTACAGTCACAAGCATCACGCCTCTTCCTGTCCCTAACACACCCTTTACACCCTTTGTTTCTCTCTAAGTGTCATGGGTGGAGTAGGATCCCAGTACGCTGGCTCCAAACCAGCTGGCAGCATCTGGCCAAGCTCAGCCCCATTTCTCCCAGACTTGGAGGACCTGAAGCAGGCAGAGCCTTGGCTCTACAATCTCCAGGGGTTAACGAGGGTTTTTTTCACCCAGGAGAGGAGTTATTTCCAGTGACATCACTTCCAGCTGAAAGCTTATGAACTTTCCAAATTCAGAGGAGAATTGCAAATTCCGTGTGAAACCTTTCCTCACCCGAGGTTGAAACCTTTGCCAAGAGCGCTCTCAGGGCAAGGGTCCCACCGCTAGTCTGAAAGTTCAAAAGGTAGGAGCCATTTCTCACTATCAGTGTTTGTGAAACTCAACCAAAAGGAAAGATCCTAATTGCATTTGGCATTTCTAATAGTCAGTCTCCCGCTAAACAAATGACATCATTTGTGGCATTGGCAGTAAAAGAGCCCACTGTAAGGGACTGTAAACAACAGTCCATCCAGCCTCATTCTACTCTAACAAAGGAAAGGGAAAGGGGGGGAATCTTGCTAAATCACCATGATGTCCACTTTTTTTTTTTTTTTTCAAGGATTAGACTTGTCCTGATACCTCTGCAAAATGGTTTTGAAACGGTGGATGAAACACGCCCAGAAACTGGGACTTTTGGCAGCCCCAGGGAAACCCCTGCACTCTGCAAAGTGAGCAGCTCAGGCTGGGGGCTTTCTGCCTCCAAATTTTGTGGGTCTTAAAGATCTGTGAGGTTGGTTTGAACTTACCTCTGACCATGGAATGCTGTATTTGGTATTTCCGTGGGATGCACTTTCCGAAACAGTATTTGTATTCTTTTGGAAAAATGTGTTCTCCTTCCTCTTCACCTGTGGTGGTCACAGCTCAGCTTCCCCCTCTGTTCAGGGGGGAAGGGATGGTTGTGTGGAAGCCTAGAAGGAGCTCCCTCTAGAGAGGAGCTAGTCAGCTCTTTCAGGGATGAACTCTGCAGGATTTTGGTGTAGAAATGAATCAGCCTGGCCTGACCTAGGAAATACCATGATGCAGAAGCTGTGCACCAAATCATAATTTAGGGAGCAGACAAAAATCTCTCTATATAATATGTAAGACTGCTGAATTTCAGTCTGAGGTTGTGTATTTTCTGTTTTTTCTGTGCAGCAGACTGTCACAGGGCTGTGCTGGGAATCAGGACAAGGCCAGCTCAGTGACCCATGCCGCCAACGCAGGAGGATTCTTCAGAGCTCTTCTTTCCTTGTAATGATCCTGCTTGACTCTGCTTAGTTTGTGATATTTGAGGGCATTGCAGCATGAGGTGATAGGAACACAGCCCATTAATCGTAACAGGATGAGGGTAGGGGAGGTTTGATATCTACATGCCTGTAACTGTAACCTGCATCTAGCTATTTTCAGCCCTTCATGCAAATAAAATTTGCATTCAGTTTGCCCTTAGTGCATAGATGTGATGGATGATAAATTAAAAGTACAGTGCAAGGACAATACTCATTTGTTCCGTGGCAAAGAGATACTTTATTTTTTTCCTTGCCAGGTTCTGTAGATGGATGCCTTTTGCCAGATTTCTTTTTAGGCAATTGCACTCACCACTGAAAAACAACTGTTCATTTGGGCTGGGAGATGGAGTATTATCTTAATACTTCCCCACTACTCAGTTTTTGAAACTTTCTTCCTAGCTGCACTTGAGATGGCTTCCTTATCCTAAGGAAATGGATTCACTTTGGTCTTTTTATTTCCATTTGCAAAAGTATGGGATACATTCTTGATCCAGGCCTATGGGAAAATCCCATCACTTATGAAAGGGGATGTGTGTGTAATGTTCCTTTCTCTTATTAATTTAGTTACAAGGCGCTCTCTGAGTCCTCTCAGTATCACCCTGCAAACCCTTTCACGCCAGTTAGGCTTCATTCATAGGAGCACTCGCCTTGCCGAGTGTGAAAGGGGCCATTTATGTCTAATAATGATAATAACCAGCAGTTGGAGGCTGGGAAAAGAAAGGAAAATAAAACCCTGCAGAACTTTACAGGAAAGGACCTTTAGTGTTGCCAGGAGGGTGAGGAGGTCAGACATCTGGTGGTTAGTCTCGCCCTGGATTACAGGCAGGAATGCTTGGCCGGGGAGGTGGGGCTGGGCTGGCCACCCCGGCAAAGGCGTTCGTGGCCAATGGGACACGGGGGTGCCCCAGTGTGCCCCCCGTTTGCACCAGACCTCTTTTGTTTGGGGGTGCAGAGCACACAGTGAGCTCCTTCTGCATAGCCAAACTCCTAATTATCAGCAGGGAGAAGTTAATGCCCTGGAAAAATTTTGGAGATTAAGTTGGGGTAAAGACTACCAAGGAAATATTTAGGGAATCCCTCAGAAATCAAGGCATATTCATCCTTGTTAGTCATGAAAATGCCCAAGTCACAGGATCACAGAGACCCGTGTGCCCTCACTGGGTGGCCCCAGAAGCCAGTGACAAACCATCCTCCCACTTGTAGGTTTTTCCAGAAGGAGCCCCAGGCATTGCTGCTTCATTCCGCTCCTGTAAGGAAGAAACATTGTGAGAGTGCTGCACCCAAGAGCATCAAACCCCTGCAGAGTGCTCCTGAGGGGGCAGTGGGATGGAAAACTCCTAGGGTCAGCTCTCATTTGGCCAAGGTCACTGAAATAGAGTAAAGCCCAGAATAATGATCCCACAAGTTTTGTCTTAGTATCAAAGTGATACTAAGACATACAGTGATACAAAGTGATACAAAGAGCTTATTATGTTTTTCCTTTGGTGCTGCAATTTCAACCCCCTCCCCCCCAGCATTTCATGGTAAGTTATTTCAGACATTCACTGTGTTCAGTTTATATTCATCCCCATCTATTTTTAACAGAAAATAAACTCAAATGCACATTGGAGCAAGGCAGTATTTCTCTGGAGTATCATGAGACTGCTTGATCACATCTTTTCCTGGCACTTAGTCCATCAGTTTATGAATTATTTTGTTACACTGAGTACATAGTTGATAGTTTAATGGCTGGGAGTGATTGTTCTCAAAATATGGATGGAGATGTCATGAAAATACATCGCTGGGGTTGCTAAGGCATGGTTAAATTGAGGCGTGCATTGAATTCTCTGTTGTTTTAGCTGTTCTTTCCTTGCCATGTTTGGAGAACATCCTATCTAGTGCAATCTTCCAGGACATCTCACTGGATTCCCCATCAGGCTGTGACTAACCCAACGCTTTGAGTCACCAATTTGCCATCCCTGGGCTCTGGCCAGGCCCGTGCAGCAATGGAGAGGCAGTGACTGGCCTCCAGCACCGCCTGTTTTGCAAAGCCAGGAATTCCTTCCAGCCCCTTTGAACTAAATTCTGAACGGACTTGCACTTCAACAGAGCATTTGGCTCCATGACACACAGGAAGGTTTTCAAGAGCATGGAAAAGTTCATACAACAGTAGGAGCTGGTTTTCTAGAATTTGATTTTTAAGGGTTTAAGGGATTTTTTAAAAGCACTGATAGAAACAGATGAGGTCCAAGGAGATTTTCAGAAACACGTATTGAAAGTGTCACTCTGGCCCATGCAGCAATTTGTTCAGAGAAGGGCATTACAGCAATTCCAATTAGAAACTCAGATAAAGAAGATTTTCATTGAGTATCTCTGTAGTTCTGGTAGACCACGGCATTTCTGCTTTCTCTTGAAAGAGCTCAGCTGACACCAGTTACATCTCTGGTCATGTGTGACGTGTCACTGGGAATGTTTTTCATGCAGCCTTACTGACAGGCATCATGTGCATGGGTGGGGTGTGGGAAGCACAATTACCCTAAAAGTGGTTCCCCATAACCAGCCCACTTCAATATTCTTAGTACTTTCAGTCTGTGCCTCCCCATCTATGCACAGTGAAAAAGAATATGTACCAAATCCTTATTTGTGAGTAAATATCTATAGGAAAAGAGCATTATTGGCAATTCCATCCAAGGTCTCAAATCCATGCAGGTATTTGAAACATGAGCAAAGGGAAACCTTCAGATTGAAACTCAAGGAGAAAAAAAAAATATCAACAACAACAACAAAAAACCAAAACAAACCAAAAAACCCCAAAAACCACTACCCAAAATAAAAGACCCGTCTATGAACATGTGGAAATAAAGTTTTCAGACTTGCTAAGTGAAACAGAAGCCCTATATTTATCTCAGAACATCCTATTGCTCTGGACAAAGGAAATTCACAGCAATAAGAGCTAGCAAAGAAAATAGTTTATCATCAAATTCAGTGACATAGACTAGTAACTACTCATTGCAACTGCAGTCAACACCTTTCTTGTAAATCCAGCAAATAAATATTTGCTGCCCTTTATGTGATCTTCAGCCTGCAGTCAGGATGACCCCAAGTACATCCCAAGCACATGGGAAAAGGATCAAAACAGAAAAGCACATGATGGCTCTTAACAGAAATGACATTACCCATGGAAGGGACAAACACACATGGCCTTCAGATTCATGTAAAACAATACCAGGGCTGCAGCAGGGCTGGGGCTGGGAAAAGCAGATGCTGCCCAAAGTGGGATCTGCTTGCAGAGTTTAATGTGCACACCACACATCAGGAAATCAGAGCCCTTTCATGAGTCAGAAGAGCTCACGGAAAGTGCATTTCCAGCAAGCATCAACGAACCAAATGACAGAGCCAGGAGGCAGAGTTCAGCACAGGAGCCCTGAGCTCACTTGGTCTGCTTGAGTTTGCCATGTGTTCAGTATCTTGGTAAGAAAGGAGCCAGCTACAGAAACAAGGCCCGGCTTAAGGTCAGGAGCTACTGAAAAATGTAGGAACAATTTTGCAGCATTTCTTCTTAGAGATGCTGTTATCCACAGCAAGGAGCAGGTCATTTCAGCTGGTGCTCGTTCATGTAAAATTAAAAACTCACACAAAACACAAGGGTCCCTGAGACACATGGGGAGGGGGCAAATCCCCCTCAGGCCACATGTTTTTGACTCCTCCAAAGACAAATTCAGTTTAACCCTCAAATCAAAAGCTGTTTATGCAAATGTAAGAAAACCTCTAGATTTTAATGTGTGCCAAATCCTTTGCTTTGGCTAGAGGCTCAGATTAGCTTTGGGCCAGTGTAACAGACTAAGTGATTTACTGAAGTCACCCTCACAGTGCCTGCCATAATTTTATAAACCAAATATAAGACGAAAAGAATTTTAGAAGCATTCAAAGGCAATATTGGCCTCCTGGTACAGTACAAAGCTGTGTAGACTGCATGGAAGTTACCAGCATTGTTTCTGACAACTAAAACATCTTAGTTCTTTTAGCATTAAAGGGAGTTTGCAAAAACATCTTCGTTCTTCTGCATTCAGAGTAACACATGTGGAAAAATTAAGCCATGTTTACAACTGAGTTAGAGCTAGGACGTGGCTCAACCATGAAAAAAAGACAGATAAATCTCACTAGATAAAACAGACAAATATTGGTGGTGTTTATGTTCATGGTGTTCATGAGTATCTCCAGAGGAATTATCTCCATGAAGGGTCCTGGTGGAAGGTGTGGCATTTCCTCTGTGTGTGCAGTTGGGAATTCATGGTTTTCTGTGCACCCAGCTTACAGATGGGAGAGAAAAAAACCTCTACACTCAGCTACAGCTGCCTGTAGGAATAGGAAAGGTCAGGTCACCACATTTCAGGTCTTCCATTCTTCTCCCACACCGAAGTATTTGCAGTGAAATTTTGGAGCTCTAAGGAGGTAGCAAAGACTAAAGCTTTTCCTCATCTGTCCTTACCAGGCACAAAGAGGTGATGCTCAGAGTCCCAGCGAGGAGATGCAGGCATCTGCAGCCTCAGTCCTCACCACTGCAGCACTCCCAGCCTCCGTGGATCTCCTGTGGGATCTTGTGGGGCCACTGCTGTGCCTTGTGAGCGGGGTCAGGTGAACAACAAAGCTCTGGCCAGAAGTGACCTGGGAAACAGCTGGGTCCTGTGCAGGGAGCTGCCCACAGCAGTGGTGTTGCTGTTGGCTGCCCGCCCTGCCTGGGGCATCTGAGGGGCTGGGGCATCCAAAGGGCGTGCAGAGAGTGCAGGGGCTGCGGCTGCCCAAGATTTAAGATGTGAACGAGCCTGTCAGGGCAAAGGAAAAGCAGCTCATGCCCTAAAGCTGTTCTTCTCCTTCCTTTCTAAACAAAAGCTCAACTTATTCCAAGGCCGAAAAGACTATTAAGAACACAAGGGTGACACTTTCTCTGAAAGGATTTTGAAAAGAATCCTGTGATTTTTCAGAGTGTTATCTTAGGGAGTTTTATCCCATGAGCATCACGTGAGGCTAAAACTCCCCTCTGCACCCAGAGCAACAACCCTGGCTCTCAGTGAACCCAGCCCTGGCACTGGCACACCAGCTGCCAGCCAGGGAAACATGCAAAGCAGCCACTTGAAAAACAAAATTCCCCACTTTCTCGTGCATGTGGAATGAGCATGATTTATCTGGGAAGGAATTTGCCCTCAGTGTTGATCTCCTTAAAAGAGACTGTAACTAAAATAGCTACGGGCTGCTTGAAAATTAACCAGTTGTCATATGCAGAGGCCTCCCATTATTTCCCCTCATGTTAACCCAAACTCTCATCCCAGTAGCCATGCCAGTATGTCTTTAGCCCCTGTCCCAGCAGACAGGGCAGAGATGGGCATCCCTGTGGGGTGATTGCTCATTCCACAGAGGAGCTGGAGCACTGCTGTCACTGGCAGCTGGAGCAGAAGAGCTTTTCCCAGCCTGCTTGGGCAGAGGGCTTCCCAACAGTGGGAGAGTTATTTGGGAGGCAGGGAAGAAGCCAACTGACACAAATTGCTCACCCAGACAAACAGTCAGGATTGCAAGTATCAGGAAGCAGGATTAGAATCACAATTTGTTGGCGCAGACATTATTGGCTTAATATTGTTTGCGAAACCTAAAATGAATTGATTGGGGGAAGGAGGGGAATCAACCACCCACCAAAAAAACCTCGCAAACAAAACAGTCTGTCCTTTGTAGGTTCGTATACAAACTCTCCCACACAGCCTGGGACCAAGTTTTGGATCAAGGCCTCAGCTTGGCTTTCATTTACTGGCCAAAAACAACGGAGTGGATTTACAGGGGGGGCAGGGCTGGGCGATGCGAGGGAGGTTGTCGTCTTGTGTTGGCTGGGCTGCTTCATGTTTCCCTGTCTGCATCCCAGCTGTAGCAGCCTTTGCAAGGAGGAGGGAGAGGAATCTAACTCACTTTGAAAAGGTCTTCATTCCTGATGTGTGCTCAGAGCTGGGTAGGATTTAACCCCTCACACCTACAACTGTCAGCAAGAAGTGCTATCAAAGATGAAGTGTCTGTGGTGATGGGGCACACCTTGAGCAGGAGAGCTGCTGAGGGCACTGAATGCCTGGGGAAGCTCCAGACAATTAGGTGCTATCCCACACTGAGCCATCATCAGGATGTTTGTTCCAGCATCATAAGGATGATGAGGTACCACCTGATGCAACAGCAGGTTTACCAAGTCTTTTAACTCAGGTCATTATTCACAAAAACCTTTGGTTCAATCTTTTGTTTAGGAAAAAAACAAGAGGTTTTAATGACCCTTTAAAGACATCACTGCAAGGACTGCCAGATTAACTTGCCAAAACAGCATTATTGAGCTCCTGGAAATTCATGGCAAGGAAAGGTGGCTTTAATGTGCCTCATTTAACTTCTCTTATTCAGAGGAGTCAGCAGGTGTGTTTCTGTGGAGCACTCTGGATGCTGATGGAGACAGCATGCAGACAACAGCCTGTGCCTTGCTAGAACTGGAGTTACACAGCTGGAATGAAAAAGACTCTTTTTTGCTTCTCCCCAGAGGTCTCCAGAGGCAAAGGGATTTTTTCAGTCTCTCAAGATGCAGAGTTTTTATTCCTCTCCTCTGCTTCAGCCAGAATTTATCCCCACCTCACTGTGCCCTTCACACAGTTCAGATTCCCCATTCCAGCAAACTTCACTTGATGGACTAATGCCTAAATATAGAGGCACATATTTATGTACTACTCTTGCAGTGTCAAAGTAAATAGTAAGTGATTTTCTGGGACACAGCTTGAATATCTGCCCTAAACAGCTGATTATTGCTCTTGGAGCAAAGCAGCACAGCCTGGCTCAAGTGAACCAATGTCCACAGGAACAAAATCAGGGCAATGTCACAGGTGAGACAGGACAGATCTGTGTTTGAGGCACAGAAAACCCTCAGTGTCCTGCTTCAACACCTCACCTGAAACACCACCCTGCAGTTTCTGTACTGGCCCCAAGCTGGTGCAGTTCCCATGACCCAGCACAGCCTGTCCCATTTTCCTTCCTGCAGATCCAGCTCCCCACGAGGTGTAGTCACTGCCAGCCCCACACTCACGCAGCACTCACTGCTCCAGGCTGAATTCCTGTTTTTTTGCAAGAAGAAACTGAAACCTGCCTCTTGCACTTCTTAAGAGAGTGACTACGGACAATGACTTGTGACCCCACTGTTTTACCCCTCAGATAAAGGATCTCAAATAATTGAAGATTCACTGATCTGAAAGCGGGATGCTATAGCACTGCTTATCCTGCCCTCGGGCAGAGTGAAACAGTTCTGGCCTTTGCTTCTAAAACTGCTCCATCTGATGGTGAACTGATGTAAAACATATCCATAACCCTGGAAATGCCCTTTGCTCTAATCTTCCACCCCAAACACCAGCTCCTTTGGCAGCCTAGCAGCAGGACGCCAATGCCCGCACCCGGCTACTCAGACACCTCTTAGCACAGAGGCTCAGGTGCTTAGGAGGGGGATGTTATTAAAGTGCCAAGGACAGCTACCTACGGAAGGGACCCTGCAGACACCACCAACTCTGGTCCAACATCCCCAGGGCAGCAGCCTGGCACCCGTGTGAGAGTTTAAAGTGAGGTGATGTCTACCCCCTCCTCCCCAAGCCTGGTCCCATCAGAGGCGCTGTTGGTGAGTGTGCAGAGAGCAGTACCCCCCCAGATTTTGCCAAAGGGACATCTCTACTCCTGGGGAAGAAGGAGACAGGAGAGGAAGAGACAGATCTTTGTTGCTTGACTTTGTGCTCCCTCGGGAGAGCAGCGCTGGGGACCTCTCTGAGCTGGCCAGTGCTCACTTTCCCACTTGCTGCTGGTGCCAAGTGTGTGGCAGCAAAGATCAGGATTGCAAACAATTGCTACTGGGCTGGGTGCATCCCAACATGAGACAGGAGACAGTAGGAGGAGATAAAAAGGGAATTATTCTGCTGTTTCCCACAATGGAATTCTAGATTGTGCTAATGAGAGATGAGGACACCTTCTGCAAGCAGAGCAGTTTGAAGCAATTATGCTGTTTCCCTTGTTTCATTAGCCCTTCCTGTATCGCTCTGAAGAGCACAATCCTTCCTGGTGTCCTGCATCTGCTTTGCTCCATGTCCACGTTCCTTTTTCTCCACTTATTTTTCTTTCCATGCAGGTATTTGTGGAGCAGTGCAGCCAGCAGCTGACGGGCACAAACTCTGCCCCTCTGCCCTCTGCTTCCCTCTGTGCAATGGGTTTCTGGAAACAATGTTGGATTGCTCCTGCTTACTAAATCAGTCCTGGTTTTTACAGCACCATTTAAACTACTTCCTCAGGAAATTTCACAGGGACACTGGCAGGCATTGATTTCAAGCAGAAAATATCCCAGCAGGAAACTTAAAAAGGAAAGATGTGCTGTAATTATATTTGTTCTGGGCTCGCAAGACAGAGGAAGATGAGATATAAACTAACACGCACTGGAGCTATAAGGTGCAGTAATGCTGTCATTAATACAATCAAAGTGCTCCAGAGCACAATTCAGAGCACTTTTCTTGCAAACAGAGATTTGAAGCTGAAGTGCAGAGCTTTCTATTTGGTCACACATGTGATCCCAGCAGCATCAGTGCTGAATGGCACAGACCATTTTGTCTGATCACTCCACAATCCAGTCAGATAGGCACAAACAAATAACCGTGACAACTCCTGGTTCTCCAAAAGAATGGACATGCAAGTCCAGCCTTTCAGTCAATTCCTAGAAAAAATAAATTCTTTAAGAGAAGAAAAAAAACTGTACAATGAAAGGGGATAAAGGCTCTGAGATGTATGAAAGTCCTTCACACTGTCACAACAAGAGACATCGATTTTACAGATTCTCTAAAACTGCCTTTTTCTCAGCCAGTTTAGGACCTGCACATACAGTCTGCTCTTTACCTAACTGAAAATTTATCTGTGGTGCCTTTTTCCTTCAATGTACACATGATTTACAAAGCATGGATGGATTTTAGGGTGATGCTCAATTTCAAAGAAATTGAGAAATTCCCAAATGAATAAACAAGGGTTGGGGATGACTAGATTTACAACTTCTTTTGTTTCAATTAAACTGATTTCAGGTCTGTTCTCTGAAAGGAGAACCCCACTAGCAAAAAGGTATATCCTGCTCTGCTATCCTGTCCCAAAGCCAACCCCTCATGTTGGGCAACACGGACAATCCAGAGGCAGACAGTATCACATACAGTTTAGAGAGGGGTTAAATCTGTTAGACAAGACCACTGGGGATGAGATTGAAACCACAGACCTCATTGCACAGGCTGCAGGTGGACACCAGGAGCCACTGAACAAGAATGTTTTCACTTTCAATGTCCTTGAACCTGCACTGGTGAAGACAGTTGCCCTGCAGAGGCAGTTCTTCTCCAAAGCAGGAAAACCAATAATTTCACTCATGGGATGAATACAGTGAGGATTTTGCTGAGGTTTAGTCATACTATTGGAAAAAAAAAAAAATCACTGTGTAATTCTTGTATCTGAAAATTTGTCAAATAGAAACTTGATTTTTTTTTCTGGACCTGATTTTGAAGTAACATTGTCATTTATGTTTGTGACATACAAATATCACATTCATATATAACAGGGAAAAGCACACTGATTATTTTACATCTCTGCTCAGAGCAGATTTACCTCTTGTAGTTTGCAGGGGTAAAAAAAAATCTTATTACTGGTACAAACAGGAAATTGAGGCATAACTTTATAGCAATGTTTTATAGAGCTGCTTTGTGGACAGGGCATTCCTGGAGACGCTCCTTTCTCTCCGGGTGACTTGTTTCACTTTCCTCAGTACGGAGCTGAAGAAGAAATCAAGTTTTGATTTCCAGGCTGGGGTTTGCGTTGTTACAGCGCGGCTATTTATACTCGCGGGAACAATGGGTGACCTTGGCCCGGCGGGAGCACTTGCGCAGCCCGTGCCTGCATTGTCCCGCAGCATTCCCACCCCGCTCCTGCGCTCCCTGCCCTCCCCGAGGCTGCCAAGCCCTTGGACGCGGGGTGGGGACATCGCAGAAATCATAAACAAAGCCAGGCAAGCCACAACGCTCAAGGCTCGACCGGCAGCGTGTCCAAAGGCGGGGAGAGGTGATTTCTCCCTCCCACGGCCAAGAGGATAAACTTCCCTGCTGACCTCTGTCATGGGATTGTTTCTGTGCTACCAACAGCTGCTTCTTCCAGTGCGAGCAAACCTCTCCCTGGTGGGTTTCTTCCTTTCTTCCCGGCAAACAAGCCAGGTGTCCCGGTTTTCCTCCCGGGTTGTTTTTGCACTAAGGAAACTGCAATTGCGGAGGTGCAGGGCGTACCCCGCTGCCTTCACCCTGCCGAGCCCCGTGCCCTGCTCCTGGGGCAGCGCCTGTGCTGCGAGGGAGGGGGATGCTGCCAGCCCCCACCGCCCTCGGACACAGCCTGGGACATCCCCGGAATCTCCCTGGGACATCCCGGGAGAGCCTGGCAGGGCTCTTGGGCAGATCCTCGGCGCGCCTGTGAAAGCAGAGCCGCGATGTGCGGCCAGCGACCGGGAAGAAGGAAGGGGTGTCAGGAATCCTTCCCGGAGCAGAGTTTTCCCTCGCTTGCCGTGGGGTCAGATAGACGAACCCTCTGTGTCCAGCCCTGCCCGTGGGGAGCCCAGGGCGGCGGGGGTGTGGGCGCTGCTCCGGGCTGGCTGTGCAGCGGAGATCCCACCAGAGGGACCTCTTGCTCAGGGCTGGGAGAACTGGGATCCGGCCGTCCCAGAGCCGGGAGAGCCGGGATCCAGCCATCCCAGAGCCGGGCACCAGCCATCCCAGAGCCGGGCGCCGGCCTTCCCAGAGCTGGGAGAACCGGGATCTGGCCATCCCAGAGCCGGGAGAACCGGGCTCCGGCTGTCCCAGAGCCGGGCTCCGGCCATCCCAGAGCCGGGAGCCGGGCAGCATCCCGCCCGTGCCCAGCGCCCCGCTCCGGCTGGCCAGAGGCAGCTCTGTGCTGTCCCGCTTCTCGCTGCGTCAATACCTGGGTTCAGCTCTTCCAGAGGAGAGGCCCGGATTTTTTGGGTAGGGTGGGAGGCTCATGCAGGCAGCATGTCATCTCCCACAGCACGGGGGAAGAGAAAGGAGGGCAGCCCCAGCTTGGCTGAGCCCGCCCGTGCGAGGCCATCCCAGCTCCCCTGAAATGGGACTGCTGGCTGAAGTCAAATTCCTGCAGTGATGGCGAGGAGCAGCCGCCCTCACTTTGAGCCCAAGCTCAGATGAATGTCTCTGGATACAAGGGCCAAGTCCCAGGAGAGCAAAGCCCAGTTCTCATTTTCAAAGCAAAGACACGCTCCCTGTCCCAGCACCAGCTGCCACCAGTGCATGTGAGGAGGGAGGTGCAGATGTGGCAAGGTGCTTTTGGCCTCACAGCTTGGCAAAGCTGCTGAGGAGCCACCAGGTACCCACTGCAAGAGCACGGGGACTTAAACATGTCAGCAACTTCTACCCTTCCACACCCATTCCAAATCAAACCTTGGTGAACAAGAGAAAAGTTCTCTTTCACGTGCCCATGAGACAGACCAAGATCCAATAACCATTCACTGGGAATCACATTCCTTTGATACCTCATTTAAAACAGGACCTTGTATTTGCAGTTTAAATCCAAGGAGAGAGAGAACATTTAATCCCTCACCATAATATTTGTGTAGGGATTTAATTCTGATTTTCAGATTTCCCAAGCAAAATGGAATTGAATCTCTACATTTTCATACAAGGGTTTAAGTAAATGGATTCCTCATCTCCCATTTAAAAACCCTTTCTTGTGGGATCTTCCCATCCGCACCTTGGAGGAGAGATGGAACACCCAGTAATGCCCAAAACCAAGAAGCCAGATACAATTAACCCCTCCATGGGTAGACTGGAGGCTGAATGGACCAAGGGGACATTGTCAGAGTGTCTGTTTAAGGCTGCACAATTTCCTCCTCCCTCTCCTAACAGGACCCTCGGCTGGCAGGGTGCCCAGGGGCAGCAGGAGCCTCCTCCCATGGAAGCAGTCCTGAATCCCGGCTGCCTTGGTGGGAGATTTTTTTCTCTCTAGCATGAATCTGAGTATAATTAAGCTCCCACAACAATTGGATTAGAGGTTAGATTGCCTCCCCAAATCCCCAGGAAAGCCACAAGAACAAGGAGAGGATATGGAGCTGCAGTTTGTGCCAGCACACACCTGCAGCAAACCCCAAGCAGCCTCACAAACAGCACCCAGCAGGTCCCATAGCAGGGAATGACAGCAGCACCCACAGCAGCCACTGCCTCCCCTCTCCCCAGAGCCTGGGTTAGCAAAGGCAGGAAGCCTGGGATGGGGTTTAATTGCTGATGGTGTTTGCAGAAGAGGTTCAGGGGTGAGTAAACACACACAAACATTTATGAGTAGAAGTCTGGGATTAGGCCCAGTTTCCAGATGGCTCCCTTGGAAAGACTCTGGGATTGCTGCTCTGTCACAGCGGTGTGGTGCTGTCAGGAATACCACTTCAAAACATTTCTCTGGAAATGCTAAAGCACAGACATTTCCTTCCAGACCCACGTTCCCAGCACCACCTGGTGCCTCCATCCAAGCTGCATCTCCCAATCACATCACTGAATTTTACAGAATTTGGCTTAAAAAGCCTCTTCTGCCTCACATCATCACCAAAGAGATGGCTGGATTTTCAAATTTCATTTCTGCTGTTAGAATCTCCACCAGTTGTTGGGAGTTTTTTGCTTACATCTGATGGCACCACAGTTCAAACATGCTCTGAATGCCCCACGAATCAGATCTAGATTTTTAAATATAAAGATAATTTTGCTGTGGAACAATTTTTAGTGGTGATAGAAATGGTAGTTCTAAATAGTACTTTAAAGAAGTGCTAATCAACCATATGCACGACTCCACCTGTTTAATAATAAACTTCGTACTGTTTAATAGTGAGATGGCAAAACTCCAACCTCAAAATTGCCCTCAGCTTTTGCAGATATCTTGTGATTTCTTGCCTGAATGATAAGGTCCAAAACAAGCAACATTTCCATGAGTGAGAAATAATGACTGCAAGCAAGAATCACCAGGGCCCTGAATTATGCGCAGATTAATTCTTGTATTGATGTGAAGGGGGTTTCCTTTCCTGATATGATAATTTCCTTTAACTGCTGAACTTGGAAGGGAGCCATCCCTGTGCAGCTGTGGAGGCCTGCACTGTACTGCCTGTGGAGATGGGATTTTTGGAGTGTGGGGGCTGCTCCCAGCTCCTCAAGTTTCACAGTGGGGTGTCGGGGGGAGTCATCCCACAAACTTAAGCAGAGAGATGCTGCAGCCACACTCTGCTGCCCGGCAGAGGAGGAAGGCCCCCGAGCTCTCCCTTGGTTTGCTGCCCACACAGGGGGGTCTCTGCGGGGGCTGCTGCTCTGTGAACACTGCAGCCCCATGCCAGCTCCTGAATGCTCCACTAAAAAGCTCTGATGTTGTTTAGTCTTAGTTTTCCCTTTTTGGGCAAAGATGTCTCCTCACCAACAGTGCCTGGTGTCCTCAGAACACCCCATCCTTTCCTGGCCCTTTGGTAGTTTAAAACCATTACCCTTTGTCCTAAAAAGGTCATTTTAGGTTAGATGTAAGGAAGATTTTTACAATGAGGGTGGTAAAACACTGGCACAGGTTCTCCAGACAGGTGGTGGATGCCCCATCCCTGGAAACATTCAGGGTGAGATTGGATGAGGCTCTGAGCAGTTTGGTCTAAAAGGTGTCTGGGGTTGTTACAGGGATGTTGGACAAGATGACTTTTACAAGGTTCCTTCCAAGCCAAACCATTCTACGATTCTGTGATCCATCACTTGTTTCCTGCTCCAGCCTTTTACCTTTCCTCCTTGGCACCCTCCAGGCCCCTCTCCTGCCCCACAGCTTTCACCCAATGGCACAGATGCTGTTTTGATGGGTGATTGAGCAACATCTCCCCGCAGCAATCTCCAGGCAGCACCGCACCAACATCTGCTCCAAACCCTGTTTCCTCAGTGCCCCAGATGTGATTTCAGCACTCAGTCATGTTTCATCAGCAGCTGTGGCAGCGATGCTCTAAGGATTATGTGTCTGCCTCATCAGGCTGAGTGCTGCCCATTAGCACTCCACAGGCCTGAAAGAAACAATTCAACAAAAACCAAAAAGCTGCAAAGGGGAAAATATTCCCTATGGCCAAGTTGAACTCCCACTGAATTCCCTGTAAGTGTTTCCACTGAGTCCAGGGTGAATTTGCTCCAGGGCCAGTCCAGGAGACAACCTATAAATGGATGATATTTCTGTGTGAGTCATCTATATGTACAGGCAAATTTAGCTCCTTTCTCCACTACGTCTTTTGTCTTGTCATTGCTGTTTATGTAAGGAGCTCTGTCCTTCTGTCACCTCAACACTTTAAAGACATTTGGCATCACACACAGGGAGGTGACTGTAGGCTGCAGAACATGAAGCATCACCTCCCAACTTTCTGCTTGAACATGAATTTATTTCTTCCTTCATAGAATCGTAGAATTATTTTGGTTGGAAAATACATTTAAATTAATCAAGTCTAACCCAACACTGCCAAGTTCACCACTAAACCACATCCCCAAATGCCACATGTTTTTTAAATCCCTGCAGGGATGATGACTCCACCACTGCCCTGGACAGGCTGTTCCAATGCTTGACAACACTTTCAGCGAAGAATTTTTTTTCCTAATATCCAATCTAATCCTCCCCTAGCACAACTTGACACCCTTTCCTCTCATCCTGCCCCTTGTTACCTGGGAGAAGAGGCCAACTCCCACCTGGCTACAAGTTCCTTTCAGGGAGTTGTAAAGAGCAATAGGGTTCACCCCGATGTCATCATTTGCTTATGAGCATCACCTTCTACAATAAAAATGTGTTCCCTCCATTTTGAGGGAGCACGTTGCCATGAAGAAGAAAGAGTTTCAGAAGACCTTTACACTGGTTTGTAAAGGTGTTCTGTTGGATGGCATCAGAACAAGTGCTTGCCCAGACTCCGGCCCCAGGGAGCACACTCCGGAGCAGTGGGGCTCCCTGGCATCTCCAGCAGGGCTGTGGTTGTACCAGCTGCACTCGTTGCCAGCTGGCTATTGCATCCTCCCTCACTGATAACTTTGTCTAACCAACCACGTAAGAGCATGGAGTCTGGAAAAGGATGTCTGGAAATCATGCTGGAAAATGTCTTTCCAAGTCACAACACAGCACTCAGCCATTACCTGACATCTGAGGAGCAGCAAGGGAGCAGGGAAGGAGCAATACTGCCAGCCTTGGAGATCCAGGCACCAGGAATTACCAGTCAGTTCTGTGGCTGGGGAGCTTCAAAATATTTGAAAGAAATAAGCAGCCTTATCTGTTGAAAGGGTTTAGAAAGTGACACCAAGACAATTCTTCAAGAACACCCAGAAAAACAATCAAACATAGGAAGTAAATCCTTGTCTGCTTCCCCAAACTACCACTCAAGTCAATTTGAAGGAATTCAGAAGCACCTGATGTGTTTTGAGAGGGGATTGCTGAAGACACTGGCAGGGAAAAGTGATGTAGTAGAGAGAGAAGACCTTGAGAAGTGATGGGACCTCCCTCAGACCATGTGTTTGGGGCAGAGGAAGAAAGGAAAGCTGTAATTACTCAAAGGAAATATTTCCAGAGCCAAGAATTATCCAATTAAAATAAAGGCAGATAAATACAGGATGAGCCTGAGGACAAGCAGCAGCTCCATATTCCCAAGCCAACCCCCTATAAACAAGATTCTTTGCCAGAAACTGGGTTTTCTGGAAAGACACAGACAACCTCCACTTTGAGGGATTCTTCTGGGCAAACAATTTGTGCCCTGAAAATACAATCATCTAATTGGCCAACCTGTGTACTGCTGGCCTGTACCTCAAACACATCATACCAAAGCCAAGGCTTTCACCGGCCACATCCCTCCCTCCACGAGGACCCATGACCTCAGCGACTCACAGATCCAGTGCAGAATGGGATGTGGTCAGGGAATGGCCAGTGACACCTCTGGACAGTGTGACAGGATCACATTCAGACAGCAGGAGCAATGAAAAAGCCCCATCCCCTCAGTGGGGGTTTTTCCTGCAGGGGCCAGGGTAGATGTGCTTGGCTGAAACACATCCCCAGTCCATTTGGACCTGCCCAAACTTCACTGGCTGCATTGCATCCCCGCATTTCTTGGCTTAGAATCCTGGAATTCTTAAGGTTGGAAAAGACCTCCAAGATCACCAAGTCCAATCTTTGACCAGATTGCCCTCTGCCCTCTAAACCATGTCACAAAGTGCCACGTCCTTTTGTTTCTTGAACTCTTCTGGGGATGGTGACTCTGCCATTCCACTTAACAGCATCATTGGCCAAGTGTAATCCTAGAAGGTGTTGAACTCCCACATTTTTCATAGGCTACAGCCAGAGGCTCAATAGTAATATCAGAGATGGTCAAAGCAACTTTTTTTCGAGCTATGGAAACTGGGTGTGTAATGACAGCTTCCTGTCACCTTCCCGGATCAGCTTCCCTACACACCTCAGTGCTTTTGTTCCACACCTCATTTCTTGGGGTTAGAAGTTAAATAGTCCTCACCTTGAAAGACGAGAGCTCAGATTTTCTCTGAGGAAGGAAAACATATTAAAACATAAATATTAATGTAATATTACCTCTAAAAGAATAGTTGAATGACAGTTCATTTTCCCACCTTAAATGTAATGTTCACCTTTGAAAAAAAATCCATTAAATTAAATTAAATTAATTTATGGCAACAAAATTAGAATCTAGATAGCTAGAGAGATTTCCTTTCATTTACAATTCTTCCGCTTTTTTAATTGCTTGGCTCAAAAGCAAGCAGAGCTTTTCTTATCAGTTTTACATGCTTATTGTTAATTTTCTTCTATAAACGAAACTCCAGACATCTTCCTTGTAAAAGCATGCCAGAATTTACAGTGGCACCAAACTAAAGCAATAATTCCTACAGAAACTAAGCAGATTTCATTATTGTCAACATGTTTTTCACATCATAGGAAAAGGTTGGACAGTTCAAATGTCATATAAAAGGTGGGATCATTTTACTAGAGGAGAAGACTGGAGGATCCCAGGCCCTTGATATTTTAACAGTCGTAATTCCTCCCACAAGGCAGGGAACAGAACTATAGAAATACATAAAAACAAAATACTGAAACATTGTAAAGTTTTAATTTCAGCAGAATTTGGACCAGCAGAGGTATGCAGAAATAACCTTGTATTGCATCTCTTTCAGCTCTTAGAGAAGGTTTTGGCATCACTTTTAGCTGGAGAGACTATTGCTGGATGGAGCAGGTCTGCAAGGAGGTTTGTTAAACTGAGAAAGAAGCCAGAAGACCTTCAAGAGAGAAATCCATCCTGGAGGCTGATGTCTAAATTCGTCTTTAATTCACTATTCACCTTGTGCAGCTCCAGGGATTCCAAGAGTGCTGGGAGATTAGACATTTATCTTTCCATCCTCTCAGCATCCCATTAATTTTATTTTTAAGGAAGGCTCATTTGTCTCTCTCCCCTCACTTTCTCCTGCTGTAACCTCTTGTTTGAAAGTTTAGGGACAACAAGGCCAATGGACCGTTCCTCAGTCTCTGTGGAAGATCACAGCAAAGGTCAAGGGTCCTTCTTTAACCCTGAAACACACTGTGACTTGGGGGATCTGCAGGGCAAAAAGCCCAAGAGGTTATAGGAGAAACCGAATACACAGAGGAGAACATAGAAATAAGTCTTTTACCCTCACACAAGAACAGAAGCATTTTAAATCTGTGATTACTAATGGCAGGACAGACAAGTTCAAGAACAGCCTTTAAAGCTAAAAGCCCATTGTTAAAATGTGAAAGGGTCCAGAGGAGAAATAGAAACTCAAAATAAACCCCCCAAAACGTGAGGAGCCTCATACCTTTGGGCTGTTTTCCACAAGAAGAGACAGACAGGGTGATGCCCAGAGACCTACATCTGTCCACACTGGAGCTCGATTTCTCCCCCACAGTTTATGTACAGGGTGCTGCTGAACTGGTGGCAGAGGAAGGATTTAAAAGATTTAAAAGAATACTTTTTCCATTTACTAGCCCACACCCAGGTTGTTCCACTTTTCAGTGGAGTAGCAGAAAGTCCACCAAGTCCTGACACTGTTAAATAAATTGAAATAATCTTAATTACATGGCAACAGACCAGTATTTGTGCTGATGTTTAACAGATGATCAAGAAATTGAAACTTGAGATTTGTAGTTGATTTTTGAAGGATTTCTTGATGAGACCGTTAGTGCTGACTCCAGAACAGTTCGGTCCCAGAGAGACTAAGGCTCCAGTGTGCCTTAACATCACTACCAGTGATTGCTAGAAATGTTAAATCAGGAGCCAGCTGGTGGGTGCATGGCCCATGCCTGGCTCTCCATCTGCAGCAGCATTCCAGATTGCATAGTGGAATAACACAACCACACAGAGAGCCACAGTCTTTGAAAACCGCAGGGCCCAGCCAAAGACCTGAGTTCTTTGGTTGCAATAGAAACAAAATATTTTCTGAATAAAATCAGAGTTGAATGCTTTCTTCAAGACCTTAGGGTCATGCTTAGAGTTTAACATGTTGACCACAACCAGGGGAAAAAAAAGGCACATGGTAGAGCAATAGCCAGGAATCCTGGAGGGTTTGGTCCCTAATGGCACTATCCTGGTTTTGACCATGAAATATATTATTCAAGTAGTGTTTCATCAATTTATATTTTTTAATTAAAAATTAGCCACATCTGAAGGGAGGGAACTGACAGCTCTTGGGTTGAGGCTCAGTGAAATCAGTCCTGATTCTACAGGGCAAAGCAAAGGCACTTGTACTTACTATGAAACATTGGCTAATAATTGGTTAAAGTGGATCACAGTACAGTAGCATATCTAAAACAACTTTGTGGATGCTGAATTGGCTGCAAAGGAAAACCCTGGACACAAAATATTGTAGGCAGAATGAAAGATTGAAGCAGCAATACATTTAAGGAAATGATTTCTGAAATCCCTAGGCTGTCTATGTACAGTCTGAATATATTGAAATTGCTGTGCTTTTTCCACAACTGAAATACTTGAAGGAACCCTATGTAAATAAGCAAATAACTTCTGTTTTCTTTAGCAAAACTGCCATTTATCATGGCACTGGGCTGTGAGCATTGACACAGCAAGTCGTTTTCATTTTCAAAATGGAACAGAAAAGAGGAACAGGTAGTGTGAGAGACCATCCCAGGAAAAAAAACACAAAAATGTGCAAAACACTCTGACAAGCAACCTTCTGCAACAGTTGCCTCCCCTGCCCTGCTTCTGTAGAAGAAACTTCAGTGTCTGGAAAGACCAGCCAGTGCAAAGCAACAGGCATTTCCAGTCAGAAATTCTGATTTCTTTACCTGTCATTAGAATTTTCACTTCTGTGTGCAGCACCTTCCTGACATCTTTTTCCAAGTGCTTCAAAAGAATATTCATCCTCTTTCCATTAGCTGCTTACCCTTTGCAGGAGATGGTTGCTTTGGAGAAACCAGCCAGAAGCTTATCCGAAAGGCTACAGTTTGGACGTGAATGCAAGAAGGGAATAGCTTTCAGTATTAAAAAGACATTTTCCGTTAAAATTTAGATGTCAAGTGAGTAATTCAGCATGTGGAAGGCTACTGCTGGGAAGAGATGTTCGTGTGGTAGTTAATGAGCAAAGGTCGTCCAGGCCTTGCAGCCTCTGGAACAGCCTGGCTGTTGGAGATGAGACAAGAGGAGCTTGCTCAAAATCTTATGGCCTCAGCCCAGCCTCTGCTAATGAGTCATTCTGATCTGGGAACGTTCCTTCAGCACAGCTGCCTTCAGATCTGAGAGCTGGCATGCATGGTTGGAGTCTTCAGAGACACGGGAGAGTCAGACACTGCTTCCAACATCCCCTCCAAAAACAGGGAGTTCAAGCGCTCCAGGCTCCACTTACAGACCCTTCCTACTCAAGCAGCACAAGTGCTGAAAATGGACAAATCTTCTCTGTAAGTTTTTTCTCCTGGAAAACACCCAGAGATGCAGAGCAGCAGATCAGCTTGAAGGAATCCACAGAACCCCAGAGGAGCCACCTGGGCAAGTGTGTTTGTGGCTCTCTTGAGGGAGAGCAATCCCAGCCACCTCTTTACTAGAGCCAGTTCTTTGCACCAGCAACAGAAGGGAGGCTGAGGACCTTCTCCTAAGCCGCAAGAGACACCTGGATACCAGCATGATCTGTTTTAAGGAAGTTTTGCAGCTACAGAGCAGTTCTCACCTGCCCTGTGGCAGACCAAGGCCTATTCCGCTAAGAGTGACTTAAATAGCTTTACCTTTATTCCCATGATTTAATGAATTCAGGAGTAGCAGGAAGAACTCCAAGTTGCTCCTCTATTTGTCCAAACCTTCCATTTGCTTCTGACATTCCTTCTTTCCCTTCTCCCTTGGCCTCCCAGGGCCAATAACATTTTCATGCCATAAGCTGGAAACAATTAAGGCAGAGACAACAGAAAAACATCCTTTACAGATTAGTTCACGTAAGTAATTGCATTAGCCTTTTCAGCAAACTGTGTTAAAGCCAAAAGGCTCCTGGCTTCAATGGCTGCAGAAGGTTCCAATTATAGTCACTCTTGGACAAATAAAAACACAGGCTTGCTGCAAGTGACAGCAATTCTGCTCCTGCCGTAATGGCGTGACACTGTTAGGCCATATCTGACTGCCAGAGACACGGATATCTGTTCTCCAGAAGCAAATTACTAGAACCAGAAGAATGTGGATGGAGTTTATAGTAAACATCATTACACTACAAATTTACACTAGTGGTAGGTTTTCCACATAAGGCTCATAAAATGCAAGGCATCTGTCTGTGTAAAATGGAGATGGAGAAAAAAATCCTCATTAAAATCCGACAGATGAAACACAGAACAAATTCCAGAGCCTTTGCCAGACTGAGCTAGCGGCAATTGCAGCCACTGGAGAACAAGCCTTTGGAGATGTCTGCATCCCATCAGCACATGGTTACAGAAGGATGGGTAATCATTCCCAAATCCATCTTGTGCCATGCTTTGAAAGGCAACACTGGTGTAAACATGCACTTTCTACATCGATGGAGCTGCTGTAGGGAGCAGTGGTATTACAACACTGCATTGTACACTGAAGTACACAGATTATGTGTCTATTTACTTTAAGCTTATCGGAGTGGAGAAGCAGATTGCCCGAGGAAGCTGTGGATGCCCCAGCCCTGGAGGCATTCAGGGGCAGGTTGGACAGGGCTGTGAGCAGCCTGCTGTAGTGGAAGATGCCCAGGGGGGTTGCAACCAGGTGATCTTTAAGATCTCTCCCAGCATAAACCATTCTGTGGTTTGCTGGTCTGACAGCAGCGGCCAGAGCACTCTTAGGGCTGAGCTGCAGCAGCATGGGGCTTGCACTGGGTGATCTTCAAAGGTCCCTTCTGACCCAAACTCTTCTGTGATCCTCCCAGCACTAGGGAAGTAGGGAGGAGCCAAGCCAGGAGCTGTCTCACACCCACACAAGACAGGCAGGTGTCCAGGGCCACCACAGAAAGGGCTCTGAGCTGGTGCTGCAGAATGACACATCTAAATTCTGGACATGGCTGAAAATTGCAAGGGAAACAGAAGGTTTCCAGAAAGGTGTGGGCTGAAGGAGATAACTCAAGGGTACATCTATGAATAGATCCCTGGTGGGTGAAGCTCTTTCAGAACACTAATCCAAGTCTTTGCTTTTGGATCAGTGTGTGGCACAAGTGGGACTGTAAGGGCTGTCAGCCCAGCAAGGCATGTGTGCTCCAGTCCATGCGGTGAACAAGGCCAGAATTGCTCAGAGGTGGGTGCCCCGGCTGCTGGTCACTGTGCTCTTGTCTCTGAGCTCGACATCGAGCTACAGCCTGAGCTGTGTGTTGTTGCATGCATGTGAGTAGGTTCAACCACAGCTTCCAACAGAGTAGAGCCTCAGTCCTTATAAAAGATCCAGTTTTAATGGTCTAATGGAAATTTTGAAGTTATAATCATTGCTTTTGTGATGAGGAACCAGAAGCAGGCTGTAAACAGGCCAGATAAATTTTAATCATGGGAGGATCTAATCAAGCTATTCCACTATTGCAGCCAGGAAGAGTCAAAACCTGCTGAAACCTGATGAGTTAATTCTCTACATTGTGGAGCCAAGAGCAGATGTGAACTTCCTCCTAAATCCCCAGCAATTTCTGAGTGCTCAAGGGATGCCTCATGACTGGCCCATAGAGCACTGGGTGGCAGCTTAGGGTACATCCTGTCCTCCAAACTCCAGAAACCACCTGGAGCTTTGTGAGGAGCCAGCCAGCTCAAGAACTGCCCACCATGAGTTCACTACTTTGCCTGAGTCCTCCCAGAGCCTTGTATGATCTCATGGCTCTCTCAGGTAGAGGAAAGGACCAAGCTGCACCTGAGAGATGGCAGAGTTTCCTCTTGCCTAAATCCATCCCAAAATACCAACCTCAGTTTCTCCAGTCCAAGTGTGAGCTATGCTGTGATTGTCTCTATCTATCTCTTACCAAAAGTCCCACCCAGGTTAGAACAAGAAAGCTTTCATTGTGCTGAAGTTTTACAACCAGTGAATCAACAATTCCCAGCAAAGAAGAATTTCACTGGAAAATTCCTAAACCAGATCTAATTTGCTCCTAAATGTAACAAAAATTCCAGAGCAGATCCTCAAGTGCTGCAGTTCCAGTGCCCGAGGCAAGGAGGAATGATGCCACCTCAGCAGTGACCTGGCACACAGTACCTTGGCCAGCTGTTTTCCTTTTGCTCCTTAGGGACTTCCCAGTTTACCTTAAATAACCCACTTTGCAGTGGGCAGCTGCAGTTAGGTCTGTAACTTGCTCCCTTTCCCCCAGTCCTGCTGTTGCAGCTGTTGTGGTGCTCTCTTGCTCTGAGCCATCTGTAATCCTGTGTTTGGTTGTGGCTGGTGCAGACCAACATGCTCATGATTCAATGTTTGCCTTGGTCTGCCGTGACTCAGCTTTGCCTTCCAGGACGTGGCATTCTACTCCCATGTGGTGTCCTCCACAAAAGCCCACAAAAGGGACTCTTGGCATTGCTCTGCTCCTGCCATTCCCTATGAATCCCATGGAGTCTGGGAGAAGAATGTCAGGATAGAACCTTTGTACTTATTCATGTTAAAACAGAATTACAAAAAATGGGTAGGAATCAGGTAATGCCCATCCAAGCTAATGGGCACAGACTGAGGAGTAACTACAGCCCAAAGCCATAGAGCAACCTGTTCTGGGAAGAGTAAAGTTCTTTCTAAACCAGGTTCTTATTTAGAACCTAGTGGTAGGTAGCCAGAGTTTTCTCATCAATTATGCAGAAAATGCATTTAATTGCTGGCCTTTCCAAACTGGAATTGAAAATAGAGCTCCTTGTCACAGCCATGGCATCCGATCACAGCTTGGTTTCTTTGCCTTGCACCTGCATTTTTGGGATGCTGCTGAATCCCTGTGGTCACAGGAAGACACTGAGCATGGAGAATCTAAACAGGAGTCACAGGACAGCAGATAAGGAAGAGCTGAGGCTGTTCCAACAGTGCTGATGCACAATGGCACAGAGCCAACCTCAGGTCTGTGTTTCCCTGTTTTCGTAGGCAGGATCCACATCCAGGCTTTGACCAAGCCTTGGGTAAAGCCATTGTGAAGGATTATGAAAAGCCATAGCTGGAGGGAAGGTACGTGGGGAAGAGCAGCCAGCTGAGTACCCCAGACTGACACTATTGGATCTGTAGGAGTGCAGCAAAGAGCTCAGGGATGTACAACTCATCCCAGGGCAGGGAAATGCCTTAACTGCTTTTACAAGCCTCACTTGGTGACACTTGGGGCTCCTGGTTTCTTTGGGGGCTCCTAATGCTTCATTCCCAGTTAACTGCTGCTTAACTCCTAGTTCAGTATTAACTGGGAACGAGACAAAACATTTCTCTTTGTGAAGAGATGCCCCTCCTGACTGCCTACACATCTGCAGAGGCTCAAAGCCACATTTCTTCTGCACTGTCTGGTTTGAATTAGTCTCAGGAACTTGTTCCAAATGCCAAAACATAGAGAACTCGTGACTCATGCTCTGTCATGCCTATCCTGGCCTTGAGGAGCCTGGTGCCTCCTGTCAGGGAGGGAAAGGAAAACCCAGTGATACTTTAAAAGGTATGGCAGGAGGGTGCTGCAGATACAGGGAGCTGCTATGGAATCTGTACATCATGTGTGTACTCAGCCAGGATTTAAGAACAGAAGTCAAGTCCCTGCTGCAGGTGATTTAAAGTCTAAGATGGATGCATTCCACAACAGGACAAACACTCTTCTGAACAATTCCTGAGGGAAAAGTCACTCAGGCATGACAGACTTGGCAAACCTGTGCGCTGAGAGAGATGCAGCATTCGAGGGAGCTTGAGGATTGACTCTGTGGTGACAAAGAACCAGCAAGGTATCCTGTTAAAAAAATCTTTATGGGGATAAGATCCAAAGGTCCCCACTTTTCCAGCTGATGAAAAATTCCACTTTGTTTTCTAGATAGTATCTGGAGTGACAGCATGAAAAACCAACGGCAATGGGATATTTTCTGTCATGTATAAGGAAAGAACAGACAGGATTTCTGCCAGAACCACCTGCCTGGAAAGATGGAGACTGAGCCCTTCCTTTGGCCCCATGTGCATCCTCCCACCTCACTTGACTGGGTGACAAGTGAGAAAGATCAAACCTAAAAGCTGAAAGGAAAGTGGGATTTTCAAGATGAAACTTCTGCAGTTTTCCCATGTCCTGAATTTCTGGAGGGTGAGCTGGCAGTGTAGCACACCACATTCCCCAGGAGGCTGGCAGGGACCTCTGGGCACCTTCAGTGTCTCTGACTGCTCAGCCAGTGATGCTGCCCGGCACCCCACACCAGGCCGAGCCCCTCCTTTATCTCAGTTTCACAGTAAACTCAACTACTCACAGGGCTGCCCACCTGGGTACCTTATTTCCCACCCAGAATTAAAACGGATCCATTCAAGTAGAAAAGCTATGAATAAATTTGCTGCTGTACTCCACACTTGAAACTGCAATAAAGGCTTCCTCAGATCTTACTACTATTAGTCTCTAAAATTCACAAGAATTCCCAAAACTTCATTTTCTTGAAGTTTCAACAATCTTTTTGCCTCTTAAGATGGAGTTTGGTAATCAGAACCCACCCAGAGGGTGCAGTGCAATTCAATCTATGCACTCTAAACTCACCATGCACCATTGACCTGCTTCAAAGGAAATTAACTCACAAAGAGAAAGTGGGTAAGGATTTGCTGCCAACAGCCAGGAGTTAAAAGCAAACAAATTCTCAGCATCTGAGCACTCTTCTCTCTCCACTAAGGTACTATAGCGAACAGAATTCAATTGAAAAAAAGAGGTGAAAAATATCTGTATATGGAGGTAATAGTGGGTGGTAGCAACTGGGATATTTTGAGAATTTATTCTTCAAAAGACTCCAAGTTTTTGATCTGCAAGTCATTTTGAAGATGCCTGAAGAATACAGTTTCAGATTTTATATGCATCCTGAGGACCTTTGCTTTATTCCATCTCCATTTCAATATAATTGACTAGGAAATGACACGAATCAGTTTCTAAAAGCCTAACGATGCTTTTTGCCTGAAGTTGTGTTTAATGAAATCATGAATGTCAGAAGTTATTTAAAACAGCTAATTCCATCAAGATTTATTGCTACATTTTTTCCATGTTTTAGTGCTCAAAAAATATTGTTTCAATACTAAATACTGAATGAACGGGAATAAGAAAATCCTAGAAAATAACTTGAGGGGAGAGGGAGGGGGGAAAGAGGAGCAAGTCCAAAACATGAAGTGCAAGATAAAACTGGGCTCCATTCCCTCAGGTGGCCACTGCCCCCACCAGCCTGATCTCTGGCCCATTGGTTTTCTTTTAAATTGTGTATTCTTTTTTTTTTTTCTTTTTTGAAATTACATTAACCATGTCTATGTTGAGATATAACCTAATTTTCTTCTTTAAAGCCACCTCCTCTATCACTGTGCAGACACACTGCTTATATGCAGATAGAAAATGGCCTGGCTGAAAGAACCAAGACTTCAAGAAATCATGAACTTCCCTCAGGATATGGAACACTGGAAGCCTGTTGCTATTTAGACATTTTTTAAGAAAATACTGATCTTAGCTACAGTTTACTTTCCCCACTTAGAAACGTGGAAAAGTTTGTTCAGCTTAAAATTTCCTGTTTGGCATCAGCAGCTGCTGGCTATAATGTTTATAAATATTTCAGCAGATATTTCTAGGGAAATCTGGTTACAATTAAGCAGTGAGTGATGGGGCTGTGCAGTCCCTCAGTCCCAGGCAGGATGGAGGTGACCCCTGGGAGGAGAGGGGCTGCTGGGGGAGCTGTGTGTGCTGTGAGGAGAGTGTTAGCAGCCAGCAGCACAACTCCGGGGGGTCTGTTTGCAAACAGCAAAGTGAAATCACTCGCCTGGGGTATCCAAATATAGTAGCTGGGGAGGAACATTTGGTCAGCAGGCCTGGGACCACCTACTCTGAGCATTGCTCCCGGTGCTTCCCCCACCCCCCAGTGCCCTCAGGCGTCCCCAGGTTGTGCAGGGCAGAAACTTCTCCAAGCAAAGCAACCCTCCCAGGCTGTCAGCTCCTCACACCCCAGACTGTGTCATTCTCTCCCTGGGTACACCAACCTCAGTTTGCCCCGGTTTTCATTAATATGAGCTAAAGATCAGCAAGAGTGAAGGGCAGAAGGAAGAGCCCAGATGAAGCCAAGCCTTTGATTTCCCAGGCAGGTGTGTCCACAGCTTTCTGAAGCATTCATCTCCGCAGAACCAAAGGCAGGTTACTGCCCCTCAGGCAGCTACCACCTCACTTCAGGCCTTCCCCGGGCAAATTTTTCTCATCTTTTTAAAATAGCCTCCAATATGATCTGGTCTGATCCTTAACAAAAATAAAGCCTCCAAACATCTCAACATCTCCTTCGACCCAGAAGGGTTTTTGTGCAGTTGATGCAGGTGATGCTGCATGGACACATTTTCCACCCTGGGTGCCCCATTGCTCTGTGCCGGGCACAGGAGAGGGAGAACGTGGCTTCCCAGTGAGCCAGCTCACTCTGAGCAGTCAGGAAACACAATAAACAGTCAGGCAGCGGTGCTGCCTCAGAAAACACTGCCCTGACAGAGCAGCTGCCCTTCTCACTGCCAAGGTGCTGAGCAAGGGGGAGATGACTCAGAGGAGCGGCCGGTGGGGAGGACACATGTGCCAGTGAGTTGCTTCCCTCTGTGCTCTGGTTGTTGCCTCCCTGATGCTGCACCTACACTGTGTAAAGCCTCTCCACTGTGTCCCAGGGACACCAGTCACAGAGCCAGGGGGAGCTGGAGCCTCATGGCAAGCAGAGTTTCCCATGCCCGAGCCCAGGCAGTCAGGTGTGAATGAGCTTCATTCCTGCCCTGTCTGCACTCCTGCTAGAGGGCATCTCCCAAAGCTACACCAGGAGCTCTACAGCAGAGGAAATGGTCTAAGCCATCCTGTGGCTCACAGTTCAGTGCTGATCCTGCTCAGTGTCCCATCCTTTGGGTCCTTAACTCAAAGCCTCTGTAACTTCAGAAAACTTCAGAGCACAGGTAATTTTATTACCGTTTCCCTAGTTTATTTCAGAGTTAACACCGGCAGGAATTTAAGGTAGAGACAGCCCAGAAGAAGAAAGTCCATAAAATAATTCTGCAGTAAAAAACTTTTATGGGAGAAGTGACTTTAAGTTCCTCATTCGCTGGTTTTACGTAAAAGGAGGCAAAATATGCTGAGCAAATACAAGGCAGAGTGGCACAGCCTCACCCCCAGCCTGTTTCCGCTCCTACGCAACAGCACCACCAACTCCTTAAAGAGCAGCATTTCCTGAGCCTCAAGTGCTCGCAGATGGGGCTGTCCTGGAGCACTTTCTGCTGATGCTCCTCAGTTCCCCATGCCTTGCGTGACTACTCTGCAGCTTGGCTTTGTTTATTCCACTTTTTCCTGCTCATTAGTTACGAGCCACGGAGAGGAACCGGCCACTTCTGTCGCTTTGGCCCCTCACTGGTGCCAGCGCACGTCCACGGGGCAGGGCTGGGGTGTGTCACTGCCACTCACATGAGCCACCATTGCAAAATCAGGCCCCTTCAGCTTTCAGAATCACAGAACGGCACAGTGGTTTGGGTTGGAAAGGACCTTAAAGATCATGTAGTTCCAAACCCCCTGCCGTGGGCAGGAACACCTCCCTGTAGGCCACGATGGATCTACCATCCTCAGGGACAAGGCTGTCGGTATTTCTGTCTGAGAACTTTGTGTTCTGGGTGATGAGAAGGGTGATGGATGATCTGTTGCCTGGTTGTGAGTAGGAGCAGGTGTAGACAGGCTTGGTCCAGTCACACATCCTGAACTTTGGGATGCCAGCTCCAAGCTGGCAGCCACATCACCACACAAGCGTGTGTGGTGCCCAGACATATTGGTAGGGGAACTCACACTTGTGCTGGGCACGGGATTAGGATGACTACAGTTTACAGCAAATGGATGGATCTTCAGGTCAATGTTACAAAACCAGCCTAAATTATAATTCATGACTGCTGTCATGGTCATCATGATACTTGATCTTCCTTCAGAGGAATCCTCTGGCTCTTGCCTTGTGGAGGTTGATAACTTCCCAAGTGCTACGTGTACAAAGATAGTATTGTAATACTTTGGGGTTACCTGGGATTTCCACTTAAAGATTCCTGAGAAAGGTCAGTTATCCTAATTGCAGATTTCAAAACAAAGGTAGAAAGCCAAAAGTCTACACAGCAACACTGGTAGGAATCCTGAAATCCAGGAACTTATCCTGCTGCATCTGCAAAATTTAACAAATGCCCCGAGACAGCCTCTGGCTTCTGCACAATTATTTTCCAAACAGGAGATCTTGATTCTTCTCCCAGAAGTAGCAATTAAAATAGAATGAGTTTTGCATTTGCCAGCTAATAGGGCTTGATGCACAAGCTGCATGTGAAAGAAATGTGTGACTTCCAAAGTCAGAGGAAGTCCCCTTGGAAATGCTGAACAGAGAAAGAACAGACAAGTCAAAAGCCAGAGGCAGCCAAGCCCTCTGAAAAGCTGCAGAGAAGTCAAGGGTAAGTGTAGCAGGACAGATGTGCATGGGTCAGCCCGTGGCAATTCTGTAAAGAACTTTTCAGTATCATCAATGGCATCATCCAGCAAACCAAGTCTTCCTGTCACCTTCCTTTCCAGGAGGTGAAAAGAAATCCTCAGAATATTCTCCCTTAGCAGGAGATGCCTTCATGTGGCCCAGTGCATGGCTCACCAGACACTGCTGCCCTCTGCTCCTGCACCAACAGGCTTCTCCTAGGAAAAGTGCCAAGCTTTTGCAAAGTGATCATTAAAATCTTACAAAACACGAAGGGACAATTCATTGTTGGAAAGAAAGTCCCCCTATTTTTCTTTGGAGAATTTACAGGTTTCTAAAAAAATCTCTCAAATGTGTCTCCAAAAAGGACAAAAGAAAAACAAAATAATGCAAGAGCCACAGCTGAATGCCTCTGATCCCAACTGCTCCTTTGAGTCTGTCTTTCATCAGCACTACTATTACCATTGGTTTTTCTCCTTGCTCCTCCTGGGACACCAGCTAACAGTGCAGCAACTTACCAATAAATCACATGCTGAAGCAGGAACTTCCCTACAGCAGAAAAGCAGGAGTAGGGTTTTCCAGGGACGGCCTGTGGGTGGCTTTCCCTGTGGGGTCGTGCTCCTGCAGCACATCTGGCTCTGCTGCCTTGGCTTCCCTCAAGCCTCTGCCTGGCCTTTGACACAGGGGAAAGCTTTTGCCTTCCCACTGCCCCCACGCTGAGGCACAGGGAGCTGCCTCTGCCCACCCTGCAGCCCTCCCAGCCCGGCTCCTCCGCCTTGGGGCAGGCCAGCTCCAAACCTCCCTCATTAGCCAAGCACACAGAGCCCCAGGAGCCCCGTGGCACTGGAGGAACACGTGTTTTCCACTACAGCCCTGCATGTGAGATCTCCCTCGGGACAAAACTCAGCGCTGCTTTTCCTCTTGCCTTAAATATTTTTGCAGAAGGCTGCCAGATAGTAAAAGAATTTTCTAGAAGAAAAGCACCTCTTGTTCATATCTCAAGATGCAAATGAGCAAAACCACAACATGGAGCTTCCCAAAACACAGCATTTTGCAGTCAACATTTGCTTTTCCAGCCCTTCAGAGGCTTCACTTTCTGTTCACTGCTCCAACTCTGGAGAGCACTGGGGCTCTGCTGGCACAGGAGTGACCCACAAGCAGCAGCCCAGCCATGATGGGACACAGAGCACACACTTAAAAGCTGTATTTTTCCTAAATGGATTTTTAATTACTTTGCTTAACTGGAACTGCTGCAAATGAAGGAATCATTATTTTAAAAAAATAAACAAGAGCGGCTGCACATCTCTGCAAAATTTCAATAGAAAAACACTCTTGACTCCTAAGGAGGGCAAAGCAAGATTCTCCTCCAAAAGACTCTTATCTGGCCTCAGTTTACTCTTTTTGCCCCAGTCCTGAAGGGAGTTCCCGTGGAGCACAGACAGAGTTCAAGGTCACGGTGATGTTCAACCACACGCTGGGTTTCATGTTAAATACTGTGACAACTCTGAGAAGCCAAAGCCCCCTGGTGCCATGTGACTGTGCTGAACGCCCCAGTGCTGGTTGTCACTGAAGGCCAATCCTAAATGCTGCTCATCCCAAGGCAGCTCATCCCGACCCCCACTCAGCAGTTTCTGAATTGGGCTTTGCTTCTTCCCTTCCCTGAAGAGTCCTGCAGCTCTGGGATGGGATGGGTGCACAGGGCGCTTCCCACCCCTCCATCCCACCACAGCCCTTGGCTGGGACATCCCTCAGGTTCCCACAGCCAGCTGGGCCCATGGGAGCTCTCTGCCCCTTGGCCAGCACTTCCCCAGGGAAGTTATGTTTTGCCTCAGCACCAGCAACTTCCTTCTTCCTTTCACTTCCACCTTTTATCATGTTTAAAAAAATATTAAAAATATTTCTTTAGAAAATGACAGATAAGTTTTTATTCCCATCATCTCAGCACTCCTTATTTCCCCATCTTTCAGCTGCTCTCCTCTTGCTTCATCCCCAGGCACCCCTCGAACATCCTGCTCCCCTTGGTGGAATGATGGCAGCACTCACCCTCACATCACTGGACTAGGCACAGTGACAAATCAATGGGGAAAAATATCCCCAAAGGGTCACTGAATCAAAGCCAGGGATACAGTCCCTCCTGATCAACTCAGACAGCTCAGCCACTGATCAAACCCATCTGTGTATCCCTCCCTGGACACACACGGGTGAGAAATCCATTTGGAGCAGGGAAAGGGAGGGCATGAAGAACTCTCAAGAGTTTCCACCATGAGCTGTAATCTGGAGCCACCAAAATCCTGGGGAGCTGCCAAGCAGCCAGCCCGTGGGAAGGCACCCTGTGATGGCTTCCCAGGGTGTAGGATCCCAGAAATGACAGAGAGAACCCAACAGGGAGAGCAGCCCCACAGCCACCACCCTGTGGGGCTGCTGCTGGCACCCCACAGCAGCTCAGGTGATGGAACATCCTGTGAGGCAGCAGGAAGGAGGGAAGGAGCACTGCCAAAGGACCAGGGAGAATAAGCAACAGGAGAGAGCAAGAAGGGAACTGGACTGAAAGGATAATGCACTTTTATCTACTGGAAACTGCTGAGGCTCATAAACCTGGTGACCCCCCCGAAAGCAAGCTCAGCAAAGCCAGGCCATACAAAAAGCACAAAGGAGACCATCACCCCATCAGCACATACCCCAATACCTGCTCAGGAACCATGGAGTGAAAAGCCAGGGCTGCATTCCCAGGAAATGAAAACTGTTGTCTCAGCAGATGGGACTGCTCATGGTTATTAAGCTCATCTAAGCAGTTTCCCCTACTCCTGTCTATTCAAGTGGCTTCATTTTACAATGAAACAATTAATTACTCACAATGCCAGATGTCAAGGTTTAAGCAAGGGCACTCACCTAGACGAGCAGACCTACTTCTTACCCTTCCAAGTTATGAAGACTTTATATCTCTTAATTATGAAGCATCAAGGAAGAAAAAAAAACCAAAAAACCAGAGCAGAGATTTGATGTGGCTTTCCCTCTTTCTTGGGCTTTGGAAGGAGTAGTAATTAATTAGTTTAGCAGAAAGGAGCTGAGGCTCCCCCAGAATCCAATCCCTTGATACAACTATTCAACTATTGTGCCTGGGACTCGGTGGCTGAAAGTGTTTCCCTTCACCTCCTCGCCTTAAATACCAGGACTGTGTAATGCCAGAAAAATAACAAAGAAAAATGAGGGGGGGGATAGTGAAAAAGAGAAATTAAAGAAGAGATAAAAGAAGATCTGGATATTTTTCACACATTTGAGTTATGCAGATGACTCCAAGCATGTGGGATTTCAGTTTGGGCTTTTCATAGAAGGAGAACTATCAGGGTGTTGCTCTGCCAGAGCAACCAAAACAATGAGTCTTTTGTGCTCTGCACTTGACACTCTCTTTGTCTATTTTGCCTCATACTCCAGGGTTTCCCCAAGGTAATTCACCGGGGATGGAATCCAAAGCCACGATGGTGAGTAAATGCTGTTGGCAGCACGGAATGAGCACTGAGCTCCAGCCGCCAGCAAAGGTGGCTGAGCATCCAGCAGGAAGGACGTGCCCGGCTGCCCTGTGCTCCTTGGAGAGTGACAGTGACTGCTCATGAGGGTACCAGCAAAAAATGCTGCCAGGCCAGGATCAGAGAGGGGAATTGCTTTGCTATTCCACTCAGGTAACTATCAGACCTATCAATGTTGATCCAGCCAAATCTGATTCCCCTCCTTCCCAGTGCTCAGGTTTGACCACCTGGTGCCACCAGGCAATCCGAACCAAACAAAACCCCAACCAAGCACTGTCATCACTTTTCATATTTATATTTTTGATTTTATTTTTAATTTTTTATTAAAAAAACAACCATTATTAAAAATGAATCATTTACTGGAAGGCTTCAGCCATGGAGAACTCTCATTTCAAATCTCATGAACAAAATGTAGCACAGTTATAACCCATAGGCATTAAAAAGACCCCAGTTAAAAAAAAAAGAGGATACTTCAAACCATAGCTTATAACTATGCAATTTTCTCAATGTCAATAGAGAGAATTTTGTTAAAAGTCTGCAATTCAGAATTTCATGGAAGACTTTTAAAATCCAAGGGAAGAAGGAAGGACATGCTTGTTTAAAAAGATAGAAGGCCCTTGGATGTATTTAACAAGCCCAAAACAGGGTATGTTTAAAATTTAAGGTTGGTGAATTATTTTATTAAAAAAAGAAACAAAACAAAAATGAAACAAAACAAACAAAAAAACCTCAAAGCATTTCCTTGGTCTGGGAACTTTAAAGTCAAAACCAAATAAAAATCATCTTAAAATATATACATATATATGGCTTTTCGTTTTGCCTATCCATTTCATTACAAACAAAAATAAATTTAAGGGTGGTATTTGGTTTTTAAAAACGGTTCTGTCCTTCTCTTCAGCTGTCAGCTGGAGCGGATGGGATGGAGGCACTGACTTGTGGCTGCTCACGGCGGGCTCAGAGTCCCCCTGAGTTCTCCTTCATCCTGGCCAGTATCCGGGAGTAGACGGGCGCTGCAAGGACAAGAGCAGGGTGGGTGGGGCAGCACAAACCATCCCCCTGCCCCTCTCCTCCCAGCCCGGCTGCATCTTGCTTAGAACAAGGGAACAGGAGAAATCTCTCCTTAAGGGATGGGGGGGACACCATGGGAATTAGGAATGAGCTGGAGAAGTTGTTTTACCTAGTCGAGGATTCCTCTGAGAAACCTGCAGGGAAAGAAAACACAGGGTTTGCATAAATGCAACAAGTCTCCAACAGCCATAAGAACAGTTTGTAGGTCAATATATTTATCCTTAGTCTTCAAAAACTATGGATGAGTGACTCTTCATTATAGGAAGCTGATATATAATAGTACCATGCCAAGGTTGCATTCACAGTGTGCTGCAAACGGAGGCTTTGTGTTGCAAAATGTATTATTATTTCCTATATTATCAAATCATGCAAGAAGAGAGGATGGATCATTCCATGAAACACATACACTCACTTTCCTTGGAAGTCAGCATATGAATGTGACATGATCTTCCAATCATTATTACCAAAATGTGATTTTGACAGTTTTACAGTGAGAGATTTTTCCCTTTTACCTTGGATAATGCAGATGCCTGTTTGAAGATTTCTAATGCAGGATCTGCAGGTTCGTCACCTCTTTCTTGTGGCCTTGAAGCTGAGGGTGGGACATGGAGAGCATTGAAATACTTGTCAGAGCATGCAGGCTGCTTCCTTCCACTATTTTCTGCTGAAAATCCCACAACAGACTAATCTCCCCTCACCAAACTGAAGCAATTGCCCCGTGTCCTCAACCCCTCCCAAAGCAGTTTTGCTGTAACAAGGTTTCTCTGGACATTTCTCACCATGGACCTACCCTGTGGCTGTAGGACATAATTCACAGCATAAATGACACCATTTGTGGCCATGATATCACTTTCAGCAACAGGCTCCTTGTTGATATGTATTACATTGTTTTTCTGTTCAGTAAAAGAAAACAAAACAAAAAAGTATAAGATGAGAGTCTTCTGTAATTTCCAATGCTACTAAAAAACCCGCCTGACTTTGCATTCATTCATTTACTGGATGGCTGAAGGCATTTTCATTCCTCCTGCCAATCAAGGAGAATATAAAGACAAATTATAGCCTGAGCAGTCTGTCCTGGAATGGCTGGCAGGCTTTGGACTTCCTCAGTGCAGCTGGCTGGGAATCCTGTCCCATGGCAGCAGAGCACACCAGCACCCTGCCAGGGGCATGGCTGTGGAGATGGGATCAGGAGAGGGCAGAGCAGGACTGGACACAGGAGGAGTCCAGCATGCACATTGGCCTGTTTAATGCACCTGGAAACACAGACCCTGCCATTTTTGTCCTGTGTTTTCTTATGCATAGAGTGGGCCATGATTGCTTAATTTCTGAAATGATTTTTTTTCCTCAGTAGAGGATCCTACATTCCCTTAATGTAGCGTAGAGTTTGTGAAAGGAAATTATATATCTAAATAAACTCTGCTGCGCTAAGGGAGCCCATGCAGAGATCATTTTCACTGCACAAAAAGATATGTTAGCTGAACAAGCTATTCGTTTCATTTATTTATGTTTTTCCCCCCATGACTCAGGGTTAAATTTATAGCAGCCCCTGGAAATCATTTACAACTGGTTGTCTGGGGAGAAAGCTGAAGCAAACCACATTTCATTCTTCCAGCTTGTTGAACTGAACATATGGCAAAAGTCCCTCCAGTACAGCCCAGAGAACTCCGGTGGGACTGTGCACACCTTCAGGAGATGTTCCCAGACCATCCAAATGAGCACAGACGTGGTCACCGACAGCCCTGCTGCCACAGCAGCCCGTCTGAGGTGACTCACCATGCTGACCTCCAGCTTGTCTCCCTGCATGGATTTCAGCCTCACCAGGGCATTGACCGCGCCGCTCACCAGGATCTCGTCAGCCACGTGGAACTTGAGGATGTTGGCAAGCTCCTTGGCATTACCTGGGGGAAGAAAACCTTTTCATCTGCAAACCAGCATCAGCAATTGCTTCCCATATTGCACGTGCTGGAATTACTTGGAAAACACCATAACTTCCTGAAAGTGCAAAGAAACAAGGTAAAACTGGAAAAACAAACCAAAACCAAAAACCAGGCAAAAGGACCTGGTCAGGGCACTGAGGCCATTCCTGCCTGGATAGGTCAGGTTCCCAGGACCAGAAGGACACTCTCCAAATGTCCCACCTTGGCACCTACCAAGCCTGCCCTACACACAAATTCTCTCTTTCTTGGGTTTTCATCCCTCACCCTCTCACTGTGCCAAGTGAGAACCTGGTTCTCAGAATGAACCTGCTTCTCTTGCTGCTTTCACTTCCCAAGGAAGTCTGGGATGGGTGGGGAAAGACCCATGAGAAATAAGGAAGCAGACAGGGCATTCTGGTATTTTCAAATGTCACCAAGGCCAGTGTCACTTGGCAATAATCCTCACAGCTGGGTAGGAAGGGGAGAAGTGCAGGAGAAGTGACATTAATGTCTCATGGGCTGATGCCCTGATACCAGCCATACAGCTGTGCTTTGAAACAGATTTTAGGAAGATAAGGTGCTTTCCCTGCACGATCTGTTTTCCAGAAGAGGTGGTGATGTGCACAGCACGGGCCAGTGGCATCTCTCCATCTTCTCCTTCAGAGGACACAGGGCCACCAACAAGCCCCACAGACAGACAGGGTCATTGACAAGCCCTACAGACAGCTGGTGCCAGGGTGGCCTCCATCCACAGAGCAGCTCCCTCAGCAAGGGGAACTTTTCCTTCTATGCTTTCAAAGATTGTATCCAAGCTTTTTTCCACTATGGTTTTCCTAGGGTGGCCACAATTCACTCTGCACATCCTCACCAGCACAATCCACTTCTTCATCAGAGGCATAAGCTAAACATTTGTGTGAGAAAAGAACATCTGAAGTGTCTGCATCTGGGAATCTTCATTCTTGCAGCCATTTACAAATGGCTGCAAAACATTTCTGAAATATTTATACATTAAGCATAAGACTGGACTGATATTACTAGTTCCTCATCCCTGCACTTAAAAGGATAACCAGCTACCATGGGCAGATGCTTTCCAAATTATGACGTCAATGTTTGGCACGGTTTTAATGACATGAAGACATTGCATTCAAATACCTGACATTGTTTCCAACCACAACCAATTTTCAACATGAACAAAATAAAAGATCATGCTGCTTATCCAGAGGGGAATTATTAAATATTCCCATACTTTTTTCCACACCCAGCCTGCCTGCCTTTGCTCTTTAGGATACTGGTCTTCGTCTGAGCTAGAATGGGACATTGTTGGCTTCCCAGGATTAGACTGGACTTCCTGCTTTGTCCATGTACATGGAGAAGGAGAAACAGCCCCAGCCTTTTATTATTTCAATTTTATACAGGGTAACTTGAGGCTGTATGTGGATCATGTCTTCACTTTGCAAAACTTACTGCAGACACCCTGATCCTGTGTGGTCAAGAGTCACATTTTCACTTCTCTCATCCTTGAAAAAGGCAGAGGCTTCACTGGTTCTTTTAGAAATATCTGGGAGTTCTCTCGCTTACCCCACCAGCACAGCCAAATTAAAAGTCACAGAGAGTTTATGACACACACTACAAACATGTCTTCCAAGAACACAGGCAGTATAAACCCACTTGGGGAATTTCAGGGCCACTGTGTGCATCCTCAGCTTTCTGCTCATACAACCCCGTTGGGTAGGAAGCTCACGCTTCCAACAGGCAGAGCCAAAGAATGGGATAGAGCAGAGAAATCTGGCCATTCTCCCCAGTATCACAGCAGTTATCCCCAGCAGCTCATCACCTCAGTGTCCTGGAGATGCTCACCATGCAGTTTGCTGAACTCCCCCTGGGGCATGGCCTGGAAAGCCTCGTTTGTGGGGGCGAACACCGTGAAGGTTCCCGGCCTGTTCAGGATCTCTGTCAGACCTGCAGACTGGATTGCAGCCACCAGCGTGCTGCAAGGCAAACATGCATCAAATGCTTCACTGCAAACCAAACATGCATCAAATGCTTCACTGCAAACCACTCCACTGCTCAGCTGGGTGCTGGCCTCAAGAGAGAGCTGGGAGGTTACAACTGTGAAATCCTGCTGGGGTCCAGCAAATCAAATAACCAAAATGGTGATTAGGGAGGAAATGAGCCTGTGAGGTCCAACCAGAACATGTGAGAAATGTCAAAGCAACCTGGGAGTGCTGACTCCATGGGGACCAGACAGTATGAGGAGTCAGAGAGGTCTGGCTACAGTGGATCTGACAGGCAGAGATGGCTTCAGAGCCAGATTCTTATGGTATTAAGGGAACCACTTTCTCTTGGCTCACAGCTGACTGAGGGTTATTTGAAGTTTCATTCCCTATAATTTAGAGAGACCATGGTTTTGGATGATCTTTCTATGCTAAGAAAACATATACATTGTCATGACTACGGCCCATAATAAACAGAAACTGTTTTGGCAGCTCTTCTGCTCCTAACTGGCACTTGGGAAGAGCAGAAAGGTCACCTGAAGCGATGGTCTGCCTTGAGAACATCCATCACTGAGCCCGTCGGGGGAGTCAACATTTTGTCCACACTAAAGAGGGTCCCAAACCTCCCCCTCTTGTCATGGGCAGCAATGCAGGCGTTTTCAATGCAAAGGTTCTGCAAACATAATGGCAGGAAAGAAGACTTCATTAGAATATGCTTCAGAAGAGAGATGTTGATACTTTCCACAATGCTCATTTCCACTTTTTCCGTGGCAGCTGTAACACTGGGACACTGAGCACAGCCCACGGGAAGGACTCACATTGCGGTACACAAACACTCTCAGCTCCTTGTCCCCCAGAGTCTGCAGCTTCTGTCCATGATACAGGTATTTAGAGGAGAGCTGCTCTTTTACAATGTGGTTCAGAAGCAAGTTTCTCATGTTGCTGTCAATAACAGGGAGTCCATCTGCAGCACAAAGTATGGAAAAAAACAGAGATTCATTTAAAATGGCTATTGAGGCATTAAAAACCATTCAAACACCGAGCATTACCCACATCAGTTTTATATTGTAAACCTAGATGCCACTGCCTCGAGGCATTTGAGAGAGGATTTGCATACTTTGCACTGAAACTTGGCTGAAGTCTGTTTGAAGGAGATCTGTGACCCAAACTGATGGAAGAAAGGGATTTAATCTCTGGTTTACCTTTGAAAACATTATTCACTGGGGCAAGGAGGGTCACTCGCTCACTGCCAGTTAGATGAGAACTGAGGCCAGCTTGTCTGAAAAGGTCTGCGGACTTGGAAACTTCAGATTCTTGTGCCAACTCAAACACAGTCTTGGCTGAAAAGAAAAGCAACACATAGTAACCTTGCATTAAAGGTTATCCACTCCTCACTATCCCCTCTAAATCCAGGATTTCCTTGGCAAAATAGACAAAGAAAGGCAACAGAAAGAACTCTGCAGAGAGGCACCAGTACCTGAATCTGGGATCAGCAGCTCATTGACAAAATGCACAACACCATTGGTTGCCAGGACATCCTTGTTGGCAATGATGGGCCTCCCGTTGAGGGTCAGCTCTTCCCCACTGCAGCCCACGTCCAGGGTGGTTCCTTCCAGAGTCTCCATGGTCAGGCCAGCAATGATGGCCTCAGCACACATGGCTGACTTCAGGATGTGATGGTTCAGCAGGTCTGTGAGAGAGGAGAGTGTCTTAGTGAGCTGCAGAAACCAGTTGTGAAAGTATTGCAGCTTTCAGGGATCCTGTTCAACGCCCAGGGTGAACCCCATAAAACGCAGTCATTTTAAATTAAGCTGATTTTAATTCCACAGCATGTGAAATAAAATGTCCAAAAAGAGTCACTTTTTATACACTTTTGCCAACTTCAATAGGCTTCACGTGGGTACTCGACTCACTTGTTAGGGAAAGTTACATTGATTAGATATTACTTATCTTGCATCTTGCTGGATCAATAGGAATCACCACTGCATAAAGTGCTAAAAGAAAATGCAGGAAAGGGACTGCTTCAGCTCCCTCATCCATATCTGGATGCCACTCCTGCCATGTCTACACACCTACAACCAAAGGGAGCTGAGCTGCCCAGTTGAAAGTGATGGACTCTGTCACATCTGTTTACTGCAGCTGCTGTCACAGTGCATCAAGGAGCTGTTGACTTGTGCTTGAGAAAAAATTCAGAACTGCAAAATGCTCCTCAGTGTCTCAATGGCCTCAGTAAACAAGGACTTACCCCTCAGGGCTTCTGGGTCTCCCAGGATCCTGTTGAGTGTTTCTCGTGGGATCTTCTCAAAGGCTTCGTTGGTCGGAGCCAGCAGCGTGTACTGCCCTTCGCTCTCCAGCAAGCTGCTGAGGTCAGATGCAGCCACAGCAGTCTTCAGAGAAATGAGGAGAGAGGGAGAAACACGCCCAGCAAGAATACAAAGGTCAGAAACTTTGTCCACAGACACACTAAGGGCCAGACTTATTAAGGCTTTTATAATTTCAGAGGACTTACAAAAAATCCTGAATAGCTTCATTCAGCACTTTGGTCCATTTATAAATTTGACCCAGCCCCATGGTTCTCTGCTGTTCCAGAAATTTGAGTACAAGAGCCCTTTTTTTCTGGCAAGACTGAGAGCTAGTTCAAATACCTAGATATGCCTGGAAAGGCTCACAGTACTTCCAGTGAATAATTCAGATCAGAACCCACAGCTGGCTAACTGCAAATCCCCTGTGCATTTTCCTTAATTTGGCAAATATCAAGGCAAATAAATGAGGACACATCAAATTGAAACAGTTAATGTCTCCTAAGGCTAAGACTCCCCTACAAGAGCAAGGAGACAGACACAGTCTCTCTCTTTTCTGAGCAGCCATAGAAGGGTGACAATTATTGTCATAAAACCCTACTTGCACTGATAGCAAACACTTCTCTTCCTAAATCAAAAGGAGCTACATTGGTACAAGGATTTCATCAGCAGCTGCAGAGTCACAGCCTAAGACACCGGCAAAGCTCTTCAGGACAATTCACAGGGAGTGGGGTGACTGATCTTTCAGGAGACGTGGAGCAGCCCTATGCTGACTCACCCGAAGGGTTTCCAGGCTGTCCTCAGTCTCAATGACCTGCTGGATGGTGTTGGTGGTGGTGGCAATGACTTTGTCAATGACATGAACCACTCCATTGGTGGCGTGGTGGTCAGCTTTCAACAGCCTGGCACAGTTCACAGTCACAATCTGCAGGGGGAGAGACCCGTGGGGTGTTACATGCACTAAAACCAGAAGGTAAAGCAGCCTCTGCTCCATTTCCATTTCTATTTCAAATGCAGCGAGCACTTTATTGAATCAGAAAGAGCACAAATTTGATTTCCTTAAAAGACACACCAAAAGTGACAATGTTCTATCAAGAATGAAATATTTCATGTTTAAAGAGCTTTGAAAATCACCAATCGTTTTGTCTACCCTCAAGAGTAAGAAAATAAAGAAGAACCAAGAAAACTAAGAACTAAGAAAACTAAGAACTAAGAAAATAAGCCAGAACCAATACTTGGGCAAGCAGAGTTACACAGCAGCATGGGCAACTGCCCTGCAACAGCATTGAGGGAACCATCTGCTTAAAAATATTCTTTCCAAACTCCTTCATAACATGTACCTTAAATCAACAGCTGTCAGCCCAAGCATTACAGAGTCCTAGAGGACAGTGCAGGAGCTGCAAGGCTGAAAAGCAAACCTGCTGTGGGCAGGTTTAATATGAGGAAGAACTTCTTTGTTGTGGGTGACCATGCACTGAAACAGGTTGCCCTGAGAGGGTGAGGGGTCTTCCTCACTGGAAATATCCAGAACCATGTGGACACAATCCTGTTCCCTGTGCTCTGGGATGACCCTGCTTGAGCAGGGAGGTTGGACCAGGTGACCCCCGTGGTCCCTGCCAGGCTGAGGCACTGTGACTCTGTGCATGCCTTACCCCGTTGGGATAGTGGTGGATCTGGATGGGCAGGTTCTGGTACATGGAGTTCAGTGTGGTCCCGTGTTTCAGATCATCTGTGAGGACCCTTTTGTCCACCATGTGGTAGCGGAGGGCATTGAGCAGCTCAATGTTAACGTTGCTCACTAAGGAATCCAGAGTTTCCTGAAAATCAGAAAAATCAAATTTTCAGTACTGAGTGCTATTAGGGATCTGTTAGAGAGTACCAGGAGGTCTGGCTGCCCCCAGGGTGCTCCAAAGGTAGAGGTGTGGGCATGAATAATAAGTGATTCATTCAGCCACATCCCATTTGTGTAAATTAAGAGCTCAACTTTCTCAAATCTTTATCTTTTGCCTCAGAAAATCAGCCAAGAGCTCTTACACCCTGTCCTTGGCACCCAAAGGGACGATTGCAGCTCCAGAGTGGGATCATTGCATTGAAATGAGCAGGAAGGCAAAAGGGCCACTGACAAATTCACCAAAAGACCTTCCCCAATAGCAGCATCCCTTCCCAAGGAGCTCTGCTGGGGCTTTTGGGGCAGAGGCTTGGCAGTGGGGAGACCCATAAATATCCCCCCTCCCTGCCCTAGTAATTGTTCTTGTTCAAAAGGATGCTCAACTGGGATGGGAGCACCAGCAGGACAGCAGTGACCACTCCAGGGGTGGAAATATCACAAGACATGGAAAGATAAAATCAAAATGAGTGTGAAGGAGATGTGTATCTGATGAGCATGGAACACACTTGTGTGGGAATTACTGAGTGTCCAGTTGGGATTGGTTATTTGTACAAATTAAAAACAACCAGAATGGCGATATGAGGGTCAACAAGAAAACTGGTAAGGGATGGGAAGCTTCTTGCTGCAGGTCTCAGTTCAATCTCTAATGGTAACAGGCAGGGAAAACTGAATTAAGGGATTTCTACATCCACATCTCTCTGGAGCTGACGGACCAGTACAGTGACAACCATCCTGGAAATCCACAGTCCTTCCTCTGTCAGCACTATGTCTATCCTGCCAGACCCCTGCAGAGCTGGATTTCCACCAGGGAAAATCAGAGGAAGGGGAGAAAGCAGAGGAATTATCTTACAGCAGACAAGGCTGCCCAGGCCTCATTACTGGGAGCAAAAATTGTAAAACTTCCGGGTCCTTCGATTTCTGGCCTTAGGTTGGAGCGGTCGGAGTAGAGCTGTGTGGTGGAAGATCCAACCACTCCCAGGGTTTCATAGATGTTGGAAAGTGGCAGAGCTGAAAGAAGAGAAGGTTAAGTTCCCAAAAACATCATTCCTCCTTCTGGCTGAATTAAAGCATAGCTGGGTGAGAATGCCTGGGGAAAGGGGATTGGTGTCTGTTCAATAATTAGGTAATAAATAATCACAGCCTGACAGCTTCACCCTCGACTGCAGACGTGTAATCCAGGATCTACTGTATTCTTGCAAGTTTGAATGGACTTATTCTGAATTGATACAAATGTGATTTAGGCAAGCAAAGATATTGATTGCTTTCACTCAATCCTGCATGTATTCAGGCTTTTGGGATTTGGTGTTGGACACTGCTGGTCTCGGTGTCCACTGACCACGTGCACCAACCCATGTGGTTAGCCTGGAGGCACCAGACTTCTGTGGAAGGAAGTGTTCCAAAAGCAAAAGCAGAAAATTGCTTTCTTCAATAAACCCACTTTATTCCCCCCAATATCAACTGTATTTTCTCCTATATAAAACTTTGCTAACCCCATGCTTGCCAAAATGTTCAAGGCCAGGTTGGACAGGGCTTGGAGTAACCTGGTCTAGTGGAAGGTGTCCCTGCCCATGGCAAGGGGTTGGAACCACATGATCCTTAAGGTTCCTTCCAAACCAAACCATTCTGTGGATCTATGAAAATAAAAATGAGCAGAGGTTGGCAGAGCTGTCTATTACTCTACCATTCCTTTGCATTGAATTTCCAATATAGATATATTACTGGCTGGAATAAGAAGTTCCTCATGGCCTTCCCATGCTTGATTAAGTCCGATTACATCCAAGGTTCTAAGCTGTCTGGAACATTTAGCATGCTTTGGAGATGATCTGATCCTTGGCTGCTGCTCCACCAAGTCCATTTTGACTTGTTCATGGCAATATTGTGCAGAAATTGCAAAAATGAAATCCACTTTGAGCAATTTTCTAACATTTCCCTTTACTAGGCAGCTGTATAATTTTAAGAAGTCTAAGAAATGTCAAACATATTTTTACCAGCTGGGCAGCCTTTTTCTCCAGGAACTTTTTCATATCCAGGACAGCACTCGTAACTGATTACTCTGGAATAAGAGATGGATACGGCAGATTAACCAACAGTGTCTCACAGCTTTTCTCTGTTTGCTGCAGTTCTGGGTCCATCCATATTTGGGGATGTTTCCAAGCAGACCCTTCGTTAGAAATACAGATTCAACAAAAGACTAACCACACTTTTATCTCCTTCAGGGCTGCATGTTGCCAATTTCTCCACAGAACAAAAGCAGACACAATTTCTTTTGAAAACCACACTTTCCAGGAGATTTATACAAAAAGTGGATGGAAACTGATTCCACAGTCCCCACAAGACTGCCTGTGTTGGTTCATCTGGGCACGTTTCCCATGGGATCTGAGGATCTCCCCAGCTGACTGCTGCTGTCACATCTCATCACTGTTCAGGCGACACCCACAACTCCACCGTGGCTGCTGGACCCCACCAGAGAAGCGTTTCCCTCTCATTCCACCCTGGTTTTGTCCACCACCAGAAGTTATTTGTTTACCCACAGCAAAACCCCCAAGGCAGACCTGGAGGGAAAGGGGAACCCTGTTCTGAGGTACTGGCACAAGGACTTGAGAAAAGCCCTGCAAGGAGAAACTTCACCAGTGGTGGGATGTGCCTCCGCAGGCAGCCTGGGCAGCAGCACAGCACAGCTGTGTCCATGGGAGCACCCTCAGAGCAGCACTTCCTTCTGACTGGTAGGACTTTCCCCTGGTGAAACCAAAGGGGTCAGAGGCACCAGCCCGGCCTGTCCTGCCAATTTGCAAACCCTAAATGAGCAAGAGCTGCCCGAAAACTGCATCCATCATCTGCAGCTCAATGGGAAACAATCATCTGATTCTCAAAGGTGGCCATTTGAGGGAACATGACTTGATATTAAGAGGGAGCAGATAAAAAAAAAAAGAAAAAAGGAAAGAGGAAAAAAAATCAATCCAGTAATTGCCTGTTTATTTTCCCCAGGGGATTATCTCACCTATGCTTGGTGTGGAAGTAACAAGGCCACCTGATTGATGGGTTGAGAGAACCAGGGAATACGTGTTCCTCCCAAGGACAAGCATTTCCCCTGTGCTCCCAGTTGTGTTTGAGACAAGCAGGATGCTATATTGGTGAGGGTCAGCACACTCACTCAAAGAGAGAGGAAAATCCTCCAGCTCCAGATATTTGTCATCATTTTAAAACTGTTAACAAACAGTGGAAATGCCTGGGGTTTAATAGGGAATTCTTCAGGGCAATTAAGAGCCAGAAAGTGAAACAAATACCTGCTTTTCTGTGACAGAAGCAAATAAATTCTGTGTCACGGTTTCCTAAGAGAATTACAAAGCAAACCCAGACTGATTGTCTAGACATTATATATTCCATGTGGGAAAGAGTTTGCCTAAAGCAATCCCTTCCTTTGACTACTGGAGATCTTAACACCCTGCTGCTCCACTTTCCCAGCCCCCCCGTCTTGTGTTCATTGGAAACATACACTTTCTTCCCCCACCACTTCCCTCCCCTACCTCCAATTTTTCTTTTTTTCACCCTAGAAACTAAATCCAGTCTAGACAGTTCCCTTGGTTCAGACCTGTAATCAAAGATGAAGAGCGGATTAAAGAGAAATCATTCCAAAGTGCTGAGGAAAGCTTTAAAAGCCTCACTGATAGATCAGTTGGAGATTAATGAGCTGCTCCAAAGGGGCAGGATGTGGATGCACACAGCCTGTGGCACCCTGCCTCAGAGCTGCCCCTGCACCTCCCCCAGGTGCCTGCCCGGAGGGGAGGGCACTGGGAGGGGATGCAGATACCTGGTCAAGTGGAAGGTGCCCCTGGCCATGGCAGGGGGGTGGAAATGGATGGTGCTTCAAGGCCCCTTCCCAGCCAAACCAATCTGTGATTCCATGACTGCACCTCCCGCTTTTCATTGGGTTTGTGGGCACCTCCAGCAGGAAGGGAAGCTCATGGCAGGAAGCACCAGGGCAGAAACAAGGCCAGCTCCACTTGGGCAGGGACGCTCTCAAGTCCCCAGTCTCACTCTCCCACTGAAGGTGGCCTTCAGCATCACCTGCTATGTGCCTGGCACATCACCATCCTGAGCACTGCCAAACTGCTGCAGGGGGCCAGGTGGACACAGAGGTGCTCAGCCAAGGCTTGGCACCTACAAGGAGCCAGAGATGAGGGTTACAAAACACAGCTTCAGGCATTTGGCCTCCCATGGCTGGTGGACCAGGAGGAAACAAAGACCACCCGGCCCACCCAAAGGCACCATTCAAGGGGTTGCTCAGGGGTGGCCCTGGGCAGGCCCTAACGGGTCCTGCAGCACCTCCAGCCTTGGGAGAGGAGCAGCAGAGCCCGAAGGATGGCTGAAGGATGCTCTGCATCTCACTGCTGCTGTGCCCTACACACCCATGGGGGAAGGAGGCTGCTCTTGGCACATCCTGCTCCTGCTGGGTCACCACAGTCTGCTGCCCAGGGAGGAGCACTTCCCTTTAACAGCCCCCAGCCACTGCTCCACACCGTGGGCTCTGCACAGAAACCTTTGGAATTGCCCAGTCCATCCCTGTTCCTGCTGTCTGCTCCGTGGCCACAGCCCATCCACCGGGACACAGCAGATGCCAGAGATGTGGGTTAGGTCGGAACTGCCCTCACACAAAGAGCATTTGTCAGCCACTCCGCAACGCCTCAGCCACAATTTCCTGACCTCCTCATTGAGTAATTTCAAGTCAAATGTATAGTTTTTTAGTGTCTGGTTTTGAAACACTATTTCTTTAATGTCTATCTGTGTCTGCCTGCAGAAGAAAGCTCCTTTAGTTTAGGCTTTTATTAGTCATTGTTCCACTGCTGTTGCATTCTTAGGAGCTGAAATTAAATTTTAAGTGCATTTTTCAAGGTAATAAAAAGTGAAAAAAAATCCATTTGTAATAATTTCCTGTAATAAAGCCGATACATTTTGTTTTTGTGAAATAAGTGCCAGTAATTTTTTTCTAAACTGAGGAAAGTACATCACACATGAAAAAAGGAGAGCTAATTTAAAAGGGGAAAAAAATGAATCTATTAAAGGGTTATTCCTCAAAAAATAACCAAAACTTATGAGTTGTGTTTTCATTCTCAAGACAAAAGAGTATGTGGGAATGTGTTCCATTAAAGAATTCCCCAGTTCTGGAAGAATGAGTCCAGTGCACAAGGGAAGGAGAAAAATATAAAATACACAGGCAAAATGATGAACATATACTCTGAATAAACTATTTCTTTGACTTTGGAATAACCAACAGTGGAAAGTTACCTAATTACCAAAACACTTTTGTCTCAGCACTCCTTGAAATCAAAGCAGTGTCAGACTTCTTGCCAACTATCTTATCTCCCTTCATCGGCAACGATAAAAACTCTACATAAATCCTCTACCTAATTTCTCTGTAACTGTGTGAGCCAATAGTTCAGCAGAGAAAAACAAATTTAAAAAAAAAAAAAAAAGCAGATAAAGAGGTAGGAGTCTTCTGCTGCCTGAGTTAAAATTTCCATTGTGCACAAACAGCCCCAGTGGAGTAACTCCACCCTCGTGGGCCAGAAGATGCCTCCCAAGCACCAAATCTACCAAGCCCCCAGAGTGTCCCCACCGAGGTGTGACCTCTTTGTTTGTGCCAGCAGCCACGGAGGAGCTGAGCCTGGCACCTGCTGCTCCCCAGGGGCTGAGCCCCCCCAGCCTGGAGCAGCCACCCCACAGTGAGGCACTCCGAGCCAAGACTGCAGCCCGAGCACATCTGCGCTTTCCAGGCCGGCTGTCCCTGCTGCTGCAGTCACTCTGCCTCCCCAGGCAGGATGTGATCATTCCACCAGGAGTGAAGTTATGCGACAGGCTTGCGGCAACTTTTCTGCCTTCCTTGCTGAGGGATGAATTTCTCTGCTCTGAGCCAGCTCTGCAGGAGCTCAGCTTTGCTCCTCGGCAGTTCCTGCTCCCTCGCTGACCTCCCTCCCCACTACCTGTTTGAAACAGTGCTCCGAGCAGGAAAAGAAAAGAACCCAAAGCACTCTAAACTATCCTAGAGCCAGGCATTTTCACCTGCAACACGCACACAGCTTGTGGCACCACTGACCCTTTAAGCAAAGAGAGAGGAAAGCAGCCAGGTCAAATGTGGAGCAGATGAGATGGGTCAAGTGTCTCCTGCCCAGGACTGCTGTTCTCAGGTGGGAAAAACCTTTCACGAGGATGGGAAAATGACCATGTTTATGCAGCTTCACCATGCCCCCACGGCCAATGGAGGGGATCCCCCTGCATGGAAGAGAACCACGCACATAGCTTTAGGGGAGGACTGACTATACATCCCAAGCAAAGGCTGGATCCACCCAGTTATGATAAACATGCCAAATCCTGATTTTTTTCTAGGATTTAAGGATATTCTCAAAACCTCTCATGGACCAGCTCAGTCCAACAGGAGGGGCCAGTTTGGAGGTTCTTGCTGAGCACCATCAGCTGTGCCCACCTGATCTCCTGGGCTCTGACTCCCGAGCAGGGAGCAGCATCAGACTCCTGACACTGCTGCAAGAATTTAACTGCTACAGCATAATGCATCATGTCCTTTATAGCCCAAATGACTCCTGATTGCTTCCATCTGCCAGGCACACACCATGTCCAGTGGGAGCCATCAGGAGCACACATTTGTAATCAGAGCTGTCCCAGGGTCCCCCGGAAAATCTGAGTCAAGGCACGTGTCTTTTGTTCTGCACCAGCACTGCTAAATGGGAAGCAGGGCTCAGGCTCAGGAATGACTGGGAGGAGAGAAGACAATAACACCCATTGAGGAGATGATGGAAAGCAAAGAATAGTGAGCGAATTCTGTGGATAATGGAAAGATTACCTCATAGGTTAACAGGCAGGTTAATGGTCTGTGTGCTTTTCTCTCAGTGAAGCATCACTGGGTGAAACACTTGGGTAAAAGCAGAGAAAATGAGGTAGAAAAGATAAACCCAACTCCTCAAATGAAATAAAGAAATCCTGCCAGATGCCAGTTATTCCTCCTCCGTGAGATAAGTGGATGAGTTTGTCTGTGCCAAATACAGCTGCAGGCTTTGTTTACATAAGGTTAGTTTCTTGCTTGCTTCAGAGCTGAAGAAATCCATGGCTGGACTACTTTGCCTTTCAGTGACCACAGCAGCAAAACCCTCCCACATCCACAGCTGAGTCATGTTTTCTTTGGAGACATACTAAGCTACTCTGTTATCAGAAGAGACCATATTGCCATGCCATAAACCTGTCCACTGTATGTCAAGAAGCTCCATCATTCAGCCAAGGTAACAGCCTGAACTCTAATCACCCAAGCTAAGCCTTCCCAAAATTTTGTTTGCCGAATTAAAGGAAGGGGGTCTGATTGTTTGCTTTTACAATATTGCCTCTCCTCTTTTTTTTTTTTTTTTCTGTAAAGACAACTGGACATAAGGAAAACAACGGTACATGCACACTACATGGTACATCCAGCAATACAACCTCCTGAAGTGCAGGATTTTCCTCCTGTGGGCAAATTCATGCCAAGTACAATGAAAGGCCAAAAACTATGCACAGCCATGACTCCTGGTTTGCTTCCCTCTTCACCACACCAACACCACACAGGAATCCTGACAGCCAGGTGTCACAGCTAAACCAACAATGGCAACCCAAATGTGCAGTGAAGAACTGCATGCTGCTATAGATCTAATTACAATTTACACTGAGCCATAAGGGAAACAAATGAGATGATTTTTTTCTGTCCGTTCTTGACCCTGCAGATCCAGGATGAGACCTGGTCCTGGTCCCACAGCCAGGACTGCTCAGGGAATCTTTGCACTAACCCTGGGTGTTGTGATGGTCCATGCTGTGGGCCAGCAGGGGTGTCCAAAAGCCCAGTCTGGACTACAGCAAGGAAAAAGATTCTCTGCTCCTGCTCTACAAGCCTGGCAGATAGTCAAGCATGCATAGCCTTAATTATCTGCTGACTGCATCTTTCAAAAGAATGTCCCGAGGCTGCTCACATCACACAGATTCTTCATGCAACAGCTACTTGAATATTATTGTTTGCAATTTTAGACGTGGAATTGGCCTGCAAGTTTGATTAACTTTCCTGGTGGAGTCAGAGAGAGTTGGCTAAAGCTGACACTTCTTTCCTTTTATTTGTTTTCCCTTCCAAAGCAAACAGATGGAGATGAATTTTACATTCTCTCCAATCTCCATCAGCTCTGGGCTGTCTTTTTTTCCCCCTTTTTTATTTCTTAAATCCAGGCAGCATTGAGACTATCATGGAGACAGACAGTACTAGAAAACATCTGGCACACACTTCATTACAGCACAGAGAGCTATATAAGTATATATAGAAATGCAATTAGAATAAACCATCAGGGTTTATTCCATCAGGGTCATGGCACTTTTCATTCTTAACATCAAAGTGTTTTAGAAAAACAAGTATTTCTTCGGGGGTAAAAAGCTAAAACAATTTTTAACACGGACACAGGCAACACACAAACCATGGGCTCTGACATCCCACATCTGCTTCTGCCACCCAGCACCCACCTCCACCACGGGGTCTTTGGGGAGCCCCTGGCTGGCCCTGGGGGACTTACGTGGACTTCCCGCAGATCTTCCTCTGGTACCACTGCTTGCAGTTGGTGAAATATTTCCTGTTGGTGCCGATCAGCTTCTGCACCGCGCACACGTTGGGGCTGCAGGGGATGACAGAGCACAAAGGGGTCCTGTAAGCCTCCCTCCTTCCCGTGCTGACCCCCAACACGGAGCCAGAGCCCACCTGACAGAGCCTGAAAAGCCCTGCTGGGAAGGCAAGGGAGGAAACCTTGAGAGCTGCAAGTCACCTTGTTCAGTTTGGGCCTACAATGACTACCATGAAGTGGAGGAAGCAGTGAAAGAGATCTCCCTTGACTCTGCCCGAGCATCTCTTTCTTCAACGAGTGCAAATGCTTGACTTTTTTTCCACGTTCCACCTCTCATCAAATTATAAAGTAAAAAGTCAAGTAAAAATACTTTGGTCAGAATTTCCATGGTGAACAGCTACTTAAAATTCAAAACTCAGCTAAAACCCAAGAAAGTTACGCAATGATACAAATCCTCGCAAAAGAAACTATTATTCTATTGTCTAGGACATAAAAAAGATAAGACAGATATTTATCAGCCTACAGACTTGCACCAAACCCAGAACTCTGGCTGTATGATTTCTGGACATGAATGCTGAGCTGAATGAGGGGAAAAGGAGCAGTGGCACTGCCCTCCCCTGTTTCAACACACCAGATATGACAACACAGACCACGAGGGGCTGTGTCAGCCCATAAGGTACCAAGAGCTCCTGCTCAGCCAAAAAAACCTGGTGGTTGGTGTTCCATGTGTGAGTAACCCTGCTGAGAGCTGACTGCAGCCCTGCAGCTTTCTAAGAAGTGGGATCACCGTGAGCAGAGACGTGGTCAAGCTGGAGCTGGGAGTTTCCTTGCTGCTGGTTTGGCCAGCACAGCATTTCCCTGCTCTGCCTGGCTCACCCTCTCTGTGGTTTGTGGCCAGCAGCCCTGGCCACATGTGTAGGCAAAACATGGTCAGCACAAAAGACATGATTTATGGATCTGGGTTGCAAGGTCATCAACTGCCTCTGGGCTTGACCAGAGGTGCAGCAAACGCTCCAGCAAGCTGAGGATGCTTAGTCCAGCTGAGGCTGGATTCCCAACACCACCACCACGTCCCAGTTGCAGCAGCATCACCAAAAGCACGCACAGTATTGGCTGCCAATACTTGAAGGGAAAACAAATAATTAAGCAAAACACATAAATCATCACTTCAGCCTGTCAGAAGCGCTGTGTGCTGTCCAAGGCAGATTTTTCATTTGCACAAACACACTCCAAATGGGGTCTGGAGATGCTCCTGTGAAGGTCTTGTTGATCTGCTGAGGAGAACAGGCAGCAGCCTGTGTCCCGCTGCGTCTGACCGAGGCGCTGCCCGCGCGCCCCCCAAAATGAACAAAAGCAGAGTCTGCAGCCCAACCACCACGTCCTCCTGAGGCCGTGCTTGCTTTTCAGCGGCATCCCAGAGCGGGCCAGCCTGCCATCATTAGCATGAATTAACCTGAGGGTCTCCTATACGCTGGCTGACTCCGGTGCCAGCCTCCGCGGGAGCCTGGCGTGCCTTCAATGCGCCTTTGTTGGAGCGGCTGCTGCAGGGCCCTGCGGAGGCAGCATCCGACCCTGCGTGTCCCAGGCACCTTCGTCCTGCCCCCAGGGGAAAGAGAGGACCTGTGGGACCTGGGGAGATTCAGCTCTTCGTTTCCCTCATTACTGCCACATCCAGTAATGGTGGTTTGTTTCTTCGTGAAAGGATTTCATTCGGTTTCTGTATATAAGGCAGGGAACAAGGAGCAAGAACCTACTGACAAAAAAGTTAGAAATCACAAAACCAAACTTTCAGCTGGTGCAAACTGGCCCAGACTCAGCAACTTCCAAGCCAAATCATCACTTAGAGAGACGTCTGTGCTCTCTGACTCAGCCCACCTTGGCCACCCGGCCCCGCCATGCCGAAATACGGTTCCAATTACATCGAAATTCCAAACCTTGCCTCAGTTTTAGCATCTGGCTGACGGCAGTGGACAATCCCTCTAATATTCATCTTGACATGCCTGGCTACTGAAGGACTTGTTTGATCACTTCCCCCGCATCCCCAGGAGCAGCCTGCCAAGAAAACCCTTGTGCCTCCTGGACAGTATTGAACTGCCTTGCTCCCTCCTCCCTGCCTGGGACTGCAGCTCTGTGGGGCTGCTCCTCCCTCCCTGACTTATGGGGGAAAACTTCTTTCCAGTTTTTCCTCAGTGCGGAAAAATCCCTGCTCAGGCCTGTGTTATCAATGATCCCCGCAGGCACGCTGTAGTAGCGGCTCCCCGCATTGCATGTTCTGGTTCCTTGCCCAGTCTGGCTTAAAATGAATTTGTCAACACTCTTCCCTCTCCTCGTTGGAGTTCACCACCTCTGCCACGCCGTTCCCAGCCAGCCGCGCTGACTCCAGGATAAAACTGCCTATTGTTCCCCTCCAGCCAAAGCCTTTTGCTTGGCAGCAGCAGCTGGGAACTGCTGGGACAGGGGCTGCCCTTGGGAAGAGGCTGAGAAAAGCGGGACTGAATGTTCAGCCCCAGATACCTGCACTGGCTGTGCCCATGGCGCTCCCCAGCATCACGCTGTGCCCACAAAGCTGGGTGGGTTTGGGAAGGGCACTCCTACATTTTCATCTTCAAATGTTAACGTTCCTTATGCACTTCTCAGCTCTTCTCACTGACTTGAGCTGGTTCATTTAAAAAAAAAAAAGTTAATTAAGACATACAAGTTTTGCTGTAGAGCCAAGCTCTGCCTCCCAACTCGCTCTTGGCTCAATAGGGGCATTGATGGTGTGGGGGATGCTCACAGCAAAGGGTGGCAGTCCTGGTTGCACATCCCTCTGGAGCTGGCTCTTGCAAGCAGCACAACATCCCCAACATCCAGGATGTTTTCGGCCGGTTTCGTGTTGCTGTATCTCTTTGGCACATCATTAATCACTGCTCAAAATTCCATGTACGTTCAGAAGTTAGCTTGGTATAAATCACTCTTTCCATCAGAACGGGAGCAGTGAGCAAAGAGCTGTGGTCAGCTACACTGGGTTTATCTCAACTCAGATGGAAGTTCTGGCATTCCAGTTCCTTGTGTCTTCCAAAGATCTCAGGCACCAGAGTGGGATGCAATCACATCTTACCCAGAGCCTCTGTTAATTGTGCAGGGAGTAATGTAACAAGCTTCTCTCTGCAGAGGTGAGTGCTTTACACCAGGACTGCTCTAACTTATCCAGCCTGAGCAAACTTCAACCTCAGGGCTATCAGCAGAACTATTTAGTTAGTTTCACATCTCGCAGAGATGGTGAACAAGATTCAATGTATTTCCATGTGAATCACTGCAATTCTGGCATTATTGACCCATTACAAATAGATATCAGCTCAGAATTTGCCTCTTGGATTGTGTCCCTGATCAGACATGCAAACAGCACATCTCTTGTCATAAATTCTGACCTGCATCCCTGCCAGAGAATGTATCAAATTGCAATATTTAAATCTCGGGAGGTTTTTTTATTTAAAGCATTTTATGACCCTGCTTCCAGCAACACACTTAAACAGAAGCTTCAACTCAATCACTGTCACCATCCTGAGAGATGGAAGCCAGCTGAAAGGTCTGTCATCCTTTCACCATTCCTAATTCTTAACACATTTTTCAAACGATGGGAGCTGCTATTAAGATTGGGTTAGTTTCCTGCCCATTAATGAAGACTGAAAGTACTCACTCTATAACGGGCTGTGTATCAAGCAAGAGAGGTCTACGTGCATTTTTCCATAGGCCTTATCTTGTAATTTATAAGTAAATAAGTGATTATTTTTGTCAAGAAAACTTCCAGGACAAACTGGGGTTTCCAATAAAAGAGTAAGTTGGTGCTGGCTCCACAGAGACATGGAAGGACTTTTTTTTGCTATAAATTTATGAATATGAGAATTCTTTACACAAAACCTTTAATGGCTCAAAATCTAGAGATTTTTATCCCCTTTTCCCTTGACAGAGGTAAAGAAGCATTGAAGGGTCTGAACCGACATTTACAACACTAAGTTTTGTGATGGAAAGGCAGAAAAGTTACCGAAAGAGAAAAGTTACCAAGGAATGAAAGAGGAAGAAACGAAGCAGCGGTTACCGAGAGCGCTCCCCACGGTGCCCGCCCGGCCCCGGCTCGGCGCCGCCTCCGCGCCCGCACAAAGAGCCCGCGGCGCTGCGCGGACGGGCGGGTCCGCACCGGGCGCATCCCGGCGGGACTCGGGAAAACGTAGGGGGAAAAAAGACTTAAAAAAAGTTTTCAAAAGACTTCTTCTCCCACCTCCCTGCCTCCCGGTCCCCGCGGGGCAGCGCTTACCCGTGCTGCCGGCCGCGGAGCCGGCTGTGCTGCAGGACCTGCTGGTACGGGGACTTGGCGGCGGCGGCCAGCCCGAGCGCCAGCAGCAGCAGCGGCAGCGGGCGCGCCATGGCCGGGCGGCGGGACGGGACGGGACGGGATGGGACGGAGGCAGCGAGCCCCGTTAAATGCGGCGGAGAAACGGGGCGGGGGCGGGAGCGGCCCCAGGGGGAGCGGAGCAGCCCGGCCCGGCCCGGCCCGGCGGGAGGGGAGGGAGCAGGGGAGGGGAGGGGAGGAGGGGAGGGGAGGGGGCCACCTCCCGCGAAGGGCATCCATCCGTCCGCCCGTCCGCCCACCCGTCCTTCCATCCCTCCGTCTTTCCGCACGTCGCTCTGTCCGTGCTTCCCGCGGGGGGAAAGCAGACAGGGATGTTCTATATCCCCCTTCCCAGACCAGCGTTTCATCTTCAATTTCTTCTTCATCCGGACTTTTTCCCCTCCATCCTCCCCCCAGCCGGGACTCGGAGCGGGTGGTCGCATGCCACGCTCCGGGGGTCCCACCGGCCCCAGCCCCTCCGTGGTCCCCCTGCCCGGGGGCTCTCCTGGTGTCAGCCCAGCGCCGCCCACGCCGCGGGAATGTCGCCGCGGGAATGTCACGCGTGCCGCTCCCCCGGGTCCCCTCAGTGTCTCCTGGTGTCGACCCACTCCCAGTCACTTCCAACGCTGGCAGGGGTCGCCCTTGACAAGAGGTTTCTCGTTGCTTTTATACCAAACCAGATGAAAACAAGAGCTCCTAGGCCGAGAAAGTTGGGGGTGCTCAGTCTGGAGAAGAGAAGCTTCAGGGAGATCTTAGAGACCCTGACAGTACCTAAATGGGGCATACGAAAAGGAAAGGGAGAAATTTTTTATGTGGGTAGATAGTGTTAGGACAAAGAAGAATGGTTTTAAACTAAAAGGGAAGAGATTTAGATTTGATATTAGGAAGAAATTCTTCCCCTGTGAGGGTGGGGAGGCCCTGGCACAGGTTTCCCAGAGCAGCCCCATCCCTGGAGTGTTCAGGTTGGATGGGTCTTGGAGCAACCTGGGATAGTGGAAGATGTCCCTGCCCATGGCAGGGGGTTGGAACCAGATGAGTTTGTAAGTTGCTTCCAAACCAAACCTTTGTGTGATTCTATGATTCACTGCAGCATCCCAGTGTTTGTAAAGGAATTGCTCTGATTGGACTGACATCAAAGTTGAAGGGCTCTTTCCTCTCTAAATCTGCCTGGGAAGCAAAAGGGGTCCTTTGGGGCCGCTTGCCCTAAGGGACAGATCTGTGCAAAATCCTCCCGTGGCTTTGCAGACTGGGCAGTGGCCAGCAAGGGCAGCTGTTCAGCAAAGGATGGGAATTGAAACGTGGCCAGCGAGCAGCCACTGAGCCAAAGAGAAAAAGTCTTCAGCAATATTAAGCACTTTAAATTTACAAAGATTTTTTTTTCTGCACAGTAAATAAATCCGATCTGCATAAAACCCATTAATGCTGATTGGATAAAATACATTAAACCATTCCTCAGTCAGGTTTCCTCTCCCCAGGGAGTGTTTCATTACTTTCTCCATCTAAGTAGGTAAATAATGAAATCTTACCTGCAAAGGCTCATGACTCCAGCGTAAAAGATAAGAAACAGAGGTCTCAGGTCTTCCTGAGGAAAAGGTGATGTTTTAAACCCTCTTGAGTATTGCCTGAGAGCCTCAGCTGCACCTCTATAAAACGGAGACAATTTTATGAGCCTCCAGTCCTCTGTTGAAAAGAGAGGAGTGATCTATGCCCTGCCCAGAAAGGGGTGACTTGGTTCCCTGGCTCTGGGCAAAGATTTTCAGCTGTGGAGCCTGATCTGATGGTTGTGCATTTTTCCAGGCCAGAGTTAGACCCCTTGATGTAACTCCTCCTCTACCAGCTATTGCAATTTTTTTTGCCAGGGGAAGGCTTAAAACTCTTAAAAAATAGAATGAAAAGCGGAGGGAAATCAAGCAAAGGCATTGCCAACTGCTGAGTCCTCTAAAAACAGCAGCCAATTGCAATTTCTCTGTGAAAAAGAACATCAAAGATCCCACATGATGGCAAAGCCAAGCCCCTGGGTGTAGGCTCCCACGTGCTAGACTGCTGTTTTGGGAATCACAAGGTCCCTTTCACTCACAAAGCTGGTTTATAGATGTATGAGCTTCTCTCCTAGACACCCCAAGGAGCAGGAACCCCAGATCCTCAGAAGAGCATCTTTCCCCAGGAGCACAGGGCTGCCTGTCCTGGGATGAGCTCACCAGGATCACTGTGTTCCTATCACAACCTTCCAGAACAAAGGTTGATGTCCTTGGGACACCAAACCCCACACTGGGTCCAGCAGAAGTTTGTTGAACCCAAAATGTTGAAAATTAAGTTGACAAAGATTTTTCCCAGCACAATGTTTCCATGGAGATTAAGCCAACAGAGAGCGAGGAGGGACAGCCAGCTGTGAGCGGTCAGGGTGAGTGTCAGGAGGGATGGGACAGCCCCACTGCCATGCTGTGCCCAGCACTGACACGTCCTGGGTGCCCCGGGTCACATACAGGCAAATTCACTGGTTTTATCTACCACTGCTGCTTTACTTCCTCCCCATCCCTCCCTCCCGGTCCAGCTGCCTCCTCGTTCTTCTTCAGTGCATCTTTATTCATTATTCCTCTCCAACAGGACTTTCTGTACTGACTAAAGCTTTCAATTAGCTTCTAGAATCTGTTTGAGAGCAGTTCAAGTGTTGCAAAGAAATATTTAAATATACTTGGCTATCAGACTGTGACAAACCTATTTGTGAACAACCAGTGCTTTGATTTGCACTTGTTTTAACCTCTGCTTGCAGACGGATGTTTAGTTTGAAATGAAATCCACGGGCAGTGGACTCTCTGCACACTCATACAAATACTCTAAAATCAATCACGTAGAAAATTGCACTTACACAAATAGACCCTTCTGTCCACATTTCAGACATAACAGCTGCTCCGCCAAAAGGGAAGAACCGAAAGTAGCCTAAGCCAAACGAAGAAATCTTCAGCAATAATAAACATCTATTATTTAAAAAGCTCTTCCTGTATAAACAAAACTGAAGGTTGAAATTACCGAATCTTTAAGACCATAAATATTTTTCACTTTGTTCTGTGAGCTGCACTGAAAGGCCAGAGGGAGAGCTTTTGGAGAAAAACCACCTTTCCACCTTTCTAGTAATAGTTTCAAGGCAAATAATCAACAACATAGAACTAAAAGTGGTTTCTTTGTATTTGTCTGCCATATCAAATTTCTGCTCTCTTCATAATAGTATAATCTCTAATTCCCAAAATAAAAAGTCATAGTGGTTTTTGGTAACCCTCTCATTCCTGCAACAGGCTGAAACTCCATTTCATTCACTCTCACTTCATGGTGATTTCAGGTTGAATTCTTTTTCCCCAGAGTAGCCTCTGCTCTTGTTTCCACAGACACTGAGAAAAAGCACCGAAAACAGCTCCGAGCATCTTTGTTGTGTTTTCTTTGAAACTCAGCAGAATGTATTTGGAAGAATGAAAAGGTCATGCTTCATTCAGTTCACTCCTGTATGTCTCTGGGATGCCGAGTGGAGAGATTGCTGCCGTGGCTGGAGGCACTGTCCTGCATGGCACGCAGCAGGATCAGAGCTCCAGCACAGATGGCCCAGAGAGGTGGGTTCAGAATATCCCAGAGCAGGATTCCCTGGTGACTGCAGTGCTGGCAGCCGGCAGCCCGTGCCTGGTTTGGGCTGGGAGTTCAGAGCAGTCAGTCACTGGTGGGAAATGACAGTGACCACAATCCTGTCCATGCACTGCTGTGAAATACATCCCATCTCATCCCACACTCTCACTTTGTTCCCTGTTTTCACTATCCATACTAACACCAGGGGAATATATTTCCCTTCTGTGTCTTTCTAGTTCTTTTGGAACAACTTCTTTACCCCAAGTGCTCCCGCATTTGCCTTTTGGGTCTGCTTTCCTTGTCCAATGTGTTAACGATGTGGCAGATGGTCCTTCACATCATCCTTTTGCTTTCACACATCAGCCTTGTAAAAAGATCCCGATAAAAATCACATAATCCTCTTCGTTTCCCTTTGCAGACAGCTCCATTTGATGTGTCCAGAGTGTGCTGGAAAAGGAAGAGAGCTAATCCCACTTGCCTCTACCACACACAGCAGGGAATTCATGGGATTTATGTTCCAGCTCCACTCCAAACTGTGTCCAAAAGGCCCTCTATATGTTTGAAGTGTAACATACTAATAAAATAGTAAAATACATTTATGTACAGTAACATGCAGTAACATACATGGCAGGCCAGGTTGGAGAGGGCTCTGAGCAGCCTGGTCTAGTGGAAGGTGTCTCTGCCCATGGTGGGTTGGTTGGAACAAGAAGATCTTAGACCATGTGTTACAAACCAGTTTAAACACAGAAAAGCAAAGAAAACTAAGTCTCTGTGAATAAAACAGATCGAACTCAGAAAGGTTCGAAATATACCCCAAAACTTGATTAAAACCAAATGAGGCTCGATGTTGGTTTCAAAGAAAGTGATATATTTTATTTAAGAGTAAAAGAGGCAAGGAGAAAGAAAGAGAAAATAAAAAAGGAAGAAATAGAAAAAGAAGTGTGCAGGGGTGGGGAGGGCAGGGGGACAGTGACGAGGTTAGGTAGAAACATATCACCCTTCTGGGGGTCCCAGTGACATCTCATGGTTTCCCTTTCTCTGGTCTCGGTGGTGGTGCTGGTCCCCTGCTGCAGTGCCAAAAAGTATAAAATCCAGTGGATTAACATATGTTTGGGCCAGGTGGGAACATCCAGGTGCCTCCCTTGCAGGGGCCACTTTGGCACCATCCCTTGCAACACTGAGGGTCTGGTGCAGGGTTTGGGGACCCCTTTGGGGGTCCCCTTTGATAGTCCATGACACCACCTCTGCTGTCCTTCCCGTGGATGCAGCTTTTCCAGGGGTGAATGGCCCCTCAGCTGAGCTCCTCTGCCGTGCAGTTCTCACCAGAGGCTTTTCCAACACCCCCAAAACCTCTCCTCACCCACTCCTGGGTGTGAGGGTCTGTGCCAGCCTGGCAGCTGACAGCCCTGGGCTGGGGTCTCCTCCCCAAAGGTGCTAAGCTTGATCCCTCTGGGAATGTATCCTTCTTCCCTCAGCCCAGACTTGAGTTATTTTGTCTTCTGTCTATCCATGAGCAGTCCAGGGCCTTAGTCAGGGTGTGGTGATCTTCTCTGCAGCTTTTATACAATTTTGCTATAATAGGCAAAAGTCCTTCATGAAGATATTTTAGCCATAAATTGTAACATTTCGGTCTCTGACACCAGGTTGCTCAAAGTCTCATCCAACCTGGCCCTGCCACAGCCCCTGGCAACCTTTGCCAGGGCTTCACTATCCCCACATGGAAGAATTTCTCCCAAATCTCTCCAACCGTGCCCTCTGTCAGTTTAAAAGCACTCCCCTCTGTCCTGTCACTACATGCCCACAGTACAGCTACTGTTTGTTGGGTCTCTCTTCTCTGATTGAAGGTGAAGATACTGTTGTAGGCCTTGTTAGGTCTGGCCCTAATAATCTACACTGAGCAGTGCTAAGGTACCTCCCCCAGGCATTGAGGCAGGATGGTTGCCCTGGGTTAGATGGGACAGGCACCCTTGTCCTGTCCTCAGGGGCCTCGGGAGAGCTGGCCAAAAAGGCAATTACACACAACATTCTGCTTCCTTTTAATATATCATTGTGATGGAAGAAATATGTGCTTTATCTTCTCTCGTATAAACAAAACAATTCTCTTACTTCATCGTATAAGCTTGCAAGTATCTTCCCACGTTAGCTACTTTGAGAAAAGTCTTTTTGAGAACACCTCACTGTTGCTGTTGCTCTGTCATTTGCTGACAGGCACACACACAAAACAAACCCACTGAATCTCAGGAGCAGAGCTATGGGCCAAGCTGATATCTTCTCATCTGTTTTGTATTTTGTCCTCCTTCCCATTGCCCAATATTGGAGATATATGATACAGTAGATTTACAGAGCAGGAAGTCACAAGAAGTAGCAGTTCAACTCTCAGGGAATAATTCAGTGTCACTTATTCATATTGTCCATGTATGTGAAAAATCAAAGAGAGAGATAGAAAAGCGCTCCCACAAGGGAGAAGTCTAGCTCTCACATGTTCTCATTTTATTCCTTATCCTGCAATTTATCTTCTTACTTTCAGCAAGCCAGCAATGAAGTAGAAAACCCCTAAGAAATCTTATTCTGACATATCTTTCTGGGGAATATTCATTTCCATGCATAGCTGCATAAGCCATGGAGAAGTCTGTGGCATCACTGGAGAGCAAACCATTTTATGAGCAGAGTCTGCAGACATTAAAATGGATAAAAGCAAGTTTTTTCTGGCCTGCTCCCTCTGATTTAAAGGTCTGATAGATGCCCAGCATCAGCACAGTAATCTGCTGAGGTTGGCCCCAGGCCATGTTGTAATGCAGGAAGAGAGCAAACGTTGGAGCATCCTGAGCCAAATTACAACTGACTGTTATTTTGGGACGCTAAGCTTTGAAACTGAATTCATTTAGTTTATTATGATATACTGAAACTTCCTTAAAAAAAAAAGAAAGGAAAAAACGGGACAAACCCCAAGATACTCATTAATTCTGGTTAAATAGAAGAGGCAGAAGAAGTCATTGCCTGCCAAAAAGATAGACAAACCCCATTATGTCAATAGACCATCTCACAACCGGAGGTGCATAGCCACGAGGCTGCTCCTGTTGGCCTACAGACTCTGGATGAAGTTCAGCTCCCTGAAAACATGACAGAACTCTGACTTCAAGGCCAGCCTCAATAAGTGCCTGTGTGGCTCAGAACAATAATTTCAGATGTTCACATTTTATCATGCTACGCTTGGCATGGCAAGGTGGGCATTGCTCACAGATCAGGAGGCCTCTGCACAAGAATCTCTCCACGCATTGCGTGTCTTATGGAAGAAAAGAAAAAGAGCCATTAAAGCACAAAATGCTTTAATGCTGCATCTAAGAGAAGAAATAGGCTTTGAAATAATAATAAAAATTAAAAATCATTGGTATCTGTTACGTGTAGTATTTGCACATCCCTGATATTCCAGTTCTGTAGAGTTATACAAGTGTTCAATAAACGTGTAAATGTGGCCCTGTGGCACTGAGGGACATGGTTTAGTGGTGGGCTTGGCTGTGCTGGGTTAATCTTTGGAAGTGATGATCTTAAAGGACTTTTCCAACCTTAATGATTTTGTTTGATACAGGCTTGACACAGGAGAGGCCCTGCACAACTGGGAGGGAGAAACACCTCCTCAGGTTTTCCTTCAGCTTTGACATCACACTCTGAAGGTGATTCTATACCTCATCAGCTCCTTCATGTCTGGATTTCACCTTTGCCTTCTGCTTCCTCAGACAGAGACATACCACTGTCTGCTTTGGGGCTGCATGCCCAAAAAGGAGAGTTTTCCCTGTCCATGATGCACATGCAGCTAGAAACCCCAAAACCATACACACTTCTCAATTAGATATTTCCAGTCTATCATCACCATGAGGAATTTTGGGGGGACATATGCCTTAATTGAGTTGCAATGGTTTTCTCACTACAGCTGAGTAGATAACATGACAAGGCTGGTGATTGTTTCTAGGAGGGAATGATTTAATCATATAATCTGCAGTGCTCACAGAGGCTCCTTGATGAAGGGCCAGGCAGAGCTGGGGTGGTTTGGATCCCTTTCCTCACCACTGCTGAGAATGAACGTTGCAATATGTGTCAGGAAGGCTGAAGGGAAAATAATTGCCTCCATTATGCAAGTTCCATGTACAGACGTATGTTCCTGGATAAAACACTTTTACAGTCAGCTAGGGCCAGCCAGAGCCATGTTGCTTATTTTCCATAAAATACGAGGAGCAGCATTTTCTACAGGTTTCAGTCAAGTATTTGAAGCAGGCACGCACCGATTTGTCCTGCAAAGCACATGCACATTTCTGAGCTCACATCCATGTGGGTTTATGGCTTTTTACAAGAGATGCAGGTGTGGGAATATGTCTGGTAGAGGATGTCTGAACATGCAGCAGGACTTCAGCATAGCCAAAGCAGTGAGAAACTGGAGACATGGATTTTATAGGAGACATAGCACGTTGTAAAGCAAGACATCTTGGGCTAAAATCCAGTTCCTCTTCTTTATGTAAACTGAGCTCTTGATTTCTTTGGGGCTTTCCACTCAGAAAGGGTCAACAAACTCAGCTTTGGGTATTGATGGGAAGAATCAGAGAAGTGATTTCTTTGGTGTGATGCAATAGGAGTTTGTATTCCCATTAGCCCCAAGTGCCTCAAAATCTGGAATTCAAATGAAGCAAAACCTCACTACAAATAAAGATTTTCTTAAAACCAAAGTAGTTTCCACCACTACTTTTAAAAAGCAGAGTTGCCAGCTACTGAGAAAGTGAGTAAGTGGTGCTCTGGCCTGGGAGGGTTCCAGGAGGATTAGTCTGGGAGTTCTAACACAATCAAGACTGACTAATTTCTTCATTATTAGTTTTTGATTCTTCTGAGTCTGCTTTTCACAGTGGTTTGGCACTGTCCACACTCGTCATTCTCCAACCCCGAAGCTGGCAAGTGGACACATTTGCTTCTTTTATTATAGCACAGGGATGGGCTGATTTACACCAGGAGCCCAGCAGAGCCAGGAGAAGTGGGAAGACAGCATTCCCTCCTCCAGCTGCTGCAGGAGAGATGTTTCATCCATGAGCAGGAACAAATATTTATCACATGGGCTTTCCAGTCATATGGTCCTAATCCTCGCAGTAACGTGAAACTCCCTGGATGAGGTCATGGTTGTTGAATCCCAGACTCTCCTTTTTTTCTAGAGGCCAGGTCAGGTAGGTGGAAGATGGAGCACACTTATCCCTGCCTGGGGCTGGCCAGGAAAAAACCACAGGGGTTTAGGGACATGATGTGCAAATACACACCTATGAACACGCACAAAGACTTGCTCCAGAGCGCGTCAGGGCTGCCAACATTGAATTTCCAGAACCAACTCTGGGCACCTGTTGCTCTAACTTTCCATAATCCAATTGTCAAACTCCCTGAAAGCTCTTTTAAGCAAAAATCCTTCTCAAAAATGAAGAAAAAAGTATGATAAAACATTTTTTTAAAGGTCATTTAAAGGCTGTCTGAGATGATTACTGCTGGGAATACTTTTTTAGCTGGCTAAGGTATCTTTGGCTTGCTTATTAGCTTTCACTGGCCCTTGGTGTTTTACACTTTAAACTGAAGAACCAGGGAATTCCCTGACCATTTTCCTCCAGTGACTGAATCCAAAATTGTCCAAATTAGGAATTGTATGTGAATCCTACTGGGGTGTGAGCTCATGGGTCCTGAACAGACCCTTATTATTTTAACCCAGATGGTACTAAAAAAAGACCATCTCAAAACCATGAGACATCCAATGGTATATTCTAGGAATGCCATGCTTAAGATAATAGTCCAAATAATGTGTCATACTCATAGAAACAACTTTAAATGTGTTGCTCATCAGTACACAATGTATAGCAGCACCATCTCTAGGCATGAGGTTATCTTGAGCAGAGTGAACCAAAGGAAAGAACACAACCAACTTATTGTGGGTGGCATTTGCAGCTGGAAGGTTTCCCAAACCTCTGTCAGGATGAAATTTGAGTCCCTCAGAAGAACCTGACAACCAAGTACTCAAGGAGATTGTAAAGGCAGATCATCTCCTTATTTTGAATCAGATTTCAGCTGTGCAATTTTCTGTAAGACTGAGTGATTTCTGAGCGTGACTAACCCAGAGCAGCCCCTTTACCTGCAGCCAAGCTCAGGTCTCCCACAGATGAGGTGTCACCCAACCACCAGCCAACAGATTTGACTTTGGGAAATCTCTCTGCCAGTTTTTGCCATAACTCTTCTTTCTTATGTCACAGGAAGACGAAACCAACTGTTAAAACCTCTGGGTCCTCGTGTCTCTCCCCCAGGTCTGCAGCAGTGGGAGGACTCCCACATTTGCCTCAGGTCAGCAGTGGGGTCTGCTGGGGTCATGCAGCACAAGATCCAAAGGCAAGGTCACAGGCTGAGCCTTAAAAGCACTCACGAAATCTGGGTGAGGGTTTGCAGCAGGAACTGATTCTGGGGTGTAGTTCAAGCTCTGCTCACCACCTCTGTACATCACTGAGCCCCAAACACTCCATCCAAGAGGGGAAGAAGGTTGGGGAGTCAGAGAGGGGAGAGTCCCTGAGCCTCCACTACCCTGCAGAAACCCACAGCCTGTGGGTCTGAGCTGTTTTGCTTTTGGCACATGGTAGTTAACTCCAATAAATAACTGCAGAAGGGAAAAGCAAGATAAAGTGGTGGATGCTGCAGAACGGTGTTGTTTACCCTCTCCCCTGAGCAGGTCCTTTATTTATTTCACATGTGGGAAGAATCAGCCCTTGGTTTTCTCAGCCCCTTCAGTTTTCTCCTTCTACCTCATTCCCTTCAAATCCATCAGCCAGGGAGATTAGCAGTGTCACAGGAACCAGACCTTTCTGTTAAATCCCTTCCAGATGTCCAGAGGCACAAACATGTCAGTCACTGACAGGAACCTGATGACAAGTGGCTCCCTGTTCATTAGTGACAGCTACTGTTTCCTGGCAGAAAAGCTTTTTCTGCCCTGCCTCCAAAGGCAGGTTTTGCAGGGAGGGCGTTTTCTTCCTTCCCCAGGAGCAGGGCTGCTGTCTGATGGGTCATGAGGAGATCCCAGCTTGTCTTGAGACCTGCCCTAGAGCTGCTGCTGGAGCAGTGGCACGGGACACCATATTGCACAGGCATTTTAGGATCTGTAGACAGGAAACAAGGAGCAGATCTCTCTCCAGCCAGTGGGGTTTGACAGCCCCAGGCTGTGAGGGTCTCCGGAAGTTTGGTGGCATCAGACTCTGTGTTGGCAATGCCGGCCCCAGGGAGCCAGGCAGGAGCTCCAGCAGGTACTGAGGTCAGGATGGCTTTGGAGATAAGGAGCAGGTGGAGGGGCTGGCTGGGAGCAGCTCAGGATAGAAGAGAAGGAAATCTTGTGACTGCTCCTTCCACACAAGCAAGGAGAGCCCTGTGGTGATGTTCTTGTCTTGCTCATGGAGAGAAGGCTCTGACTCTGTGGCAAGGGGCTCTCTCAGGCACAGAATGCAGCAGGATTTTGATTGCAAGCCTGGCTCCTGGCTACCAGGTCCTTTTCTTTGCCCAAAGACATCATGATTTTCTTGACCTGTTGCAATACATCAAATTTCATCAATTTCTTCAGTTACATTTTGATCAGTTTGTGATTGTTGTGTTGGATCTGTCTTATACCTCCATCTCCACACAAGCTCAGAAGGTACTTTGTCAAGCTAAATTATCCTCAAAAAAAATGGATACTATCCACTGTGGAGATTTCTGAAGGTTATATATTTCCCTCCTTTCATTGTAGTTAACAGACATAATTTTAAAAGTACAGTTGGACAGGGAGGACTGTTTCTTCCATGGAAAGTGCCAGTCTCCCTGCTGGGATGGGCAGGCAGGATGGACTGATGCAACATCCTTTGCCATGCTCCTGACCACAGCACCACAAGGAAATGTTATTCAGCAGCTCATCCCACCTTGGCACAGAGGCTGCAGTGGGATGCCAAGCCAGAACTTGTGCTGAAGTCTCTGAGAACTGTTCCTTTAGTGCAGCTGCTTATTAACATGACCCTACTTGGGGAGATTTCTTCCTTTATCCTTTGAATTACAAAAACCATTCCAAAACTTGATCCCCACGAAGGCTGGGCATTGTGTCAGCTCTAAGAAGCTGAAAATAGTGATGGGTTCTTTGCAGTGAACAGAAAAACCCACTTGGAGTCTGTCATTTGGATTTATGAAGTCTGCTCTTTTGACATAATCTTCTTGATTTAAGCTTGTGGTTTCTACACACAGTTTCCATTAAAATTAATGTAAGTCATCTGAGCAAATCTCTCCCAGGTTGACAGGATGAAATGTTCAGCTCCTGGAGATTTATTCCTTGTTTATGGGCTCCAGCGCTGGCCTGTGCAGGACCCAGCCCACAGCCTGTGTTGGAGCTCAACAGGACCCTCAGTGACAGGGTACAAGGTGCCCAGTGTGAACACCCAAAACACCAGGAAGGTTGTAAAACACCTCTGGGTGTGTAAAACTGCTCCTGAGCGCAGCCTCAGAACAAGCACCAGACATTCACTAGATAAACAAAAAAGTCAGTCCTTGCTCACCTCCTTGTGCCGCAGAGATGTCATGGGTTGAGGTGTTCTGCCTGGTGTGAAACCAGCTTCACCATCAGCACCACTTCCACAGCAATGCAGCATAAAGGGGTGAAGCAGAAAATAGAAAGCAAAGATCCCAAAAAATGAGGTTTGGTTGCAATACAGCACAGCCATGTGCTGTAAAGGGACACAGATATCTCCTCAGAGACATTAGTGCCTCGTTTTAACTCAAATCCACTAATTTTGCAGAGCATAGCTCACATCACATCCATTTGAAAAGCAGCTGGAGGCTGAACCCTTTCCAGATTCACGTCAGCCAGGGGAGCCCTGCATGGCCAACACTGCTTGGAACCAGTCCTCCAAATTTCCTGAGATAAAACCACTAGAAGATGTGTCTGTGTGACAGTGAGCCCACAAGTGCTGACTCAGCTCACTGCCTCTCACACAGTTCCCAGTGATGATTTATTTCCTTTTTCCTCCACTGCTATCAGATCCTTGGCCCTAGGAGAAAATTGCTGGCTCTCTTGAAAAGAAGATCTCAGAAATTGGGTGCTTCAGGTTTTCCCTTTCCGAGGAAATTTGGGGAAGCCTGTCTCCCAGAGCTCTTTCCCTCCTCTCCCCACCTGGAAGGTGGGTTTGCCTTCCATCCCCCCACCCTTTCCCATGCTCCCTGTTCCCTCCTCCAGTGCCCTGGGGAGTTGCTTCATACAAATCGTTCCTTAAAGCAAATGGAAATAAAGGAAATCTCACCAAAACCCCAGAAACCTGCAAAACTGGGGTCCCTGTGCTAACAGCATGTCTCCTTTCCCTCGAGCCCTGTGCATCCCCAAGCCTGCACCCACCAGACCTGATGCCTCCCAGTACCTCCCTCCTGCCCACCTCAGGCTGCCTCCATCTCCTCCCACAGCTCATCTTGGTGATGGAGCCTTTGGAGGCTGACTGCAACTCTCCTGAGATGCAGACAAGCGTGGTGAAAAGCACAAGTGTCACCTTATTCCTCTCCCACGAAGGACAAAACCATGCAATTCTTCTCCAGTATGTGATATGGTTGGTCCAGAATACCCAGGAGCCCCCAGGGACCAGCTCCAGCCTCAGGAGCAAGGTGGGATGGAAACAGAGACCTTGAGGGGAAAAGGAGATGGGTGAAACCAGAGAGCAGAGCAAATGTTTAGTTCTGACACTTGTAACAGTGGCTGTTCATTTTCCAGTAAGTTTATACTGTTCTCAGCCAAAATAGTCATTGCAGAAAAATGGCATTATTAGCCCTGGAGGACTGACATGAAGTGTTTATGTCAGAGCACTCGTGTGTGGGAAGCCCTGGGGTGGCTGTGATTGCTCTGTGGCCTGGGGACAGTCCGCAAATGGGGACACTGTCACCAGGAATGGCAGCCCTGGGGGGCCCTGACCACAGCCCCCCTGATCTGCACCACACCTCAACGCTGAAAACAGGGCTGGTAACCTCCAGGCAAAGGTTTTGGATTGTTTGGTTGTAGTAAGAAGAGCATGATGATCCTATATATCCTGGTTAATGAACAATTGCATTAAATAATTGTCAATTATTATTTTGTAACAATGGTTAATTAAGTAATTTTTCTCTATAAAGTTTGGAGGGCTCCAAGTAAGCTAAAGGATGAAAGGAGTATATGGGGCAATACAGATTTTAATAGGAGGATAAGTCCAATACTACCTAAGTACTGAATTTAAACCAAAAATCAGAGAAGGAAGCAGGCTCCATACCCGCCACGGGCTGTTTATTTCTCATTGCTCTGATTTCCCTGCTGTCCTCCATTCCCTTGCCTTTTGCAGAACACACACTGCACTCTGTCCCATGAAAGCCTGAAATGAGGAAGAGTTTTCAGAGTCTGACACAATCACAGGCCATGGCTGGTGCCATCCTGCTGCCATCAGGGATCTTTATGTTTCAGCAGAGGCGTGGAGGGACCTGGGGCTCTGGGAGTTACCTGTGGGAGGCTGAACTCAGCAGCAAGAGCAGTGAGAGAGGATCCAGGGGAAAACAGCTCAGCTGCTTCTTGCTGTGCAACATCTGGAATTCACCCATCCCATCAAACTGTCCCCTGCAAGCGCCCGCCAGGCCTGAGCTCTCCGAGTTCCCCAGACTGTAAATCCCGGGGTAATCCCAGCACTCATGAGCTGGGGATGCCTCACCGGGGCTCACGGATCCACACACACACTAATGAAAGCTGCCTGAGGCCCTTGGGCATCTTCACCCAGGGTTTTCATATTTTTCAGGTTAGAACTTGACTTCCCTGTTTTGTCTGCCCACTGGGACTAACATTAGTCCCCAGTTATATTGCCTCATGTTCTGCTCAGTCTGTAAAAAGCAGAAAAGAAGGAAGAAATGGTCCTTCCCATTGAAAGGAAAAAAAAAAAGGGAAAGAAAGGCAGAGTGGGAAGAAGAAAACTCAAAAGCTTTGAAATAGCGAAATTTAGTCTGTAAAAAAAGTAATCTAAAAAATTTCTTGTCGAGTCATGGCTCCCATTTCTATTTATCTAGAAAAAAAAGTGTCTCTCTTCTTTCCAAAGACTATCCATTTTTTAAAATAAAAAGCAATTAAGGAGCCTAAGGTGAGGAATATTAGCTAATGTTATAAACCCTGTAAGCACTTAAATAATTAGAGACCTTCACTGGTATTACATGAAGATAAATGACTCCATACAGTCCAAAGCTGAACTGTACTCCTGCTAAGTGTAGGAATATAGGAATATATATAAATCTCTTCATTTTTATGTAGAAAAATGAAGTGCAGTTGGTTTTGAAGATCAATGGAGTTGCTGTTTTCATCTTATTTTATTATGCAAGCGTGCCTTGAGGGAATTTTGGCAGCAAGTGATCCGAGAAGCCTAAAAAATACATTTGCTGGCATTGGAGTAGTAAGCAGGATTTTTGATCAGTGATAAGGCATTATTTGTTCATATATTTACACACACACACATCTGCACGTGCATTTTCAACGTGTTGCCATAAATCATGTGAAGATCTAGAGCAGATGTCCTGTGCTAGTGGGGCTGTCGTGCCTTGGTGGTGCTTTCCTGGGAGCCGACCCACGGCAGGCTCAGCAGAACATGCCTGATGGATAAAGTCACGGTGCTACTGGAAAAGAACATTTCTACATGGGGCTAACCTGGGGTTTTAAACACAAGAGGTGGCTTGTCTGCTTCGTCAGCTCTTCGATGAGTCAGACTGCCTGCAGACGGTTTCGTTAGGAGAGTATTTTCCAGTAATTGGTCATTTGTAATGGTCTGTAAACCAGAGGACAGGTTTCCTCAGACATTTCCTGGCCCATGCTGGGGGATGCAGCAAACCATGGTCGTGTTTGAAACACTGCTGGATCCAAAAGATGAGTAGTCAGAACAGAATGAGTTAAAAATGGTCAGAAAAACTGTTTACAGATAGCAAAGTCTTGAGGTTTCCATCTTTCTTTCTCATGGGGAACTGCACATTGGGTGGAAGCTGGTTGTATTTATCCTCACTGTGCCTAAGCCAAAGGATTTGTGTATCCACATCCCAAATATGCAGCCTGAGGCAAGATCTAAATAACTGTTTTTCTGAATAAACTGTTTAAATTCTGCTTGGCACATTGCCTGTATTTCTAAGGGCAACACAGTGACTGCTGCAGAGATATATTGCTTTGAATCCATCCGTGTTTCCCTGCACCAGAGGTTGTAGGGACTAAAATAATAATTCTCTCTGTAGATACATAGCAATTTATTAGAAACTGAGGATTCATGCAGCAATATCCTCAGCAGCAGCCCAAAACAAAATATAGAAACAAATGCACCTTTAAGCAGCAACAGAAAGACTGTAGCACAAGGCAATTCCAGAAATATTGATACTTTATAATACACTTTTCTTAGATTTTTCCTGTCTAATCTGCCATCACAGCCTCCATGTTTGAAAAACTAACAAAAAATCACCATAACTGGGCATTTGTGAGGAACTGGGCACAACAGGAGACCAACAGAGAGGTCCAAAACAAAGATTTATGTATAGAAAGAGAGGTGGTGGGGAAATGAATGGGTCACACAGGAGCGGCCCCTCTGCTTGCCAGTTTGGCTCCTGGCAACATTTCCAGCAACGTTTCCCATATGTCTGAGGCCCTTTCCTCAGGATATGTGGATTTGGGGGTGTCAAGAGCACATTCCTGTGAGGTGGAAGGGCAGAGGGGCCCCCCACCACAGCAACACTCACGGCACAGGGAGAGGCCAACCCAGCAAGGTGGGGCAGCACCCCAAGAGAAATGTGGCAGAATTTTCAATGCTCTTCCAAGTATTTTCCACTTCTCAGAGCAGAAAGTCAGCAGTGAATGAAAAATTAGAAATGTCACATGCATACATGGTTTTTTTTAAAAAAAACCCCAAACCCACCAGTTTCTCTGCTGTGCTTGCCAAGGGGCAGCTCTAATTCATCCCTTTGGCTATCTCTGTTGGGTTTTCCTCTCCACAATTTGCTAAACAGTAGGATTTCCATGGTTACCACAACTTGCTATTGATAGGACTCAAACACATGGTGCATTTTTGCTGGGGGGACCCAGACACGGCCACCCAGAGCAGCTGAGAGCCTCAGGGAGCCCTGCTGAGGGCACAGGGGGGGTGGCAACCACTAACCCAGGTGAGGGGTGATGGGGAGAAGGTGCTCTGCCCCTGCTTCTCCTTGCTCTGGGTAGAGACACGATGTGGTCACCTCCTGTGGCTCTAAACGTTTGGCAAGGCCACAGGGTTAAGCTTTAAGTCCCTGCTCTGGGATTGCCCCTTGTACATGCAGCAGCACCTCCAGCCAAGGCGTCAGCATGGCTCAGGGTGGCCAGCTGCCAGCATCCAAATATTTTCCCCCATCCTTTTTTTTTTAAAATTTTTTTTTGGCACATTCGTACATAAACAAACACAGACATATTGCATCAGTGGAGGGTTCATAGGAGGGAATTGCTATGCTAAATTTAAACATTTAAAAAAAACCCCAAACCAATGCAATAATTATTTTCCACCAAAAGATCATATATTTTCTTACTTTTGATGTCTAATAAGCTAATTTCAATCAAGAGGTGGTATAATTCCCTGCTTTTGAAGTCTAATGAGTAAATTGCAGGGAAACCTCCATAAAGCAGAGAACTCATTAATAAATGTATAGTCTCTTTGTCCAAGACTTCCAGCTTTAAATCAAACACACAACAACCAGATGTTTTTCACATTACTGCATTTCAGGATTTTACTGGAAGTGATCTCATCATACATACTTAATGTAGGTATCCAACTGTGCGTGTTATTCGTATCACGAATCAGGCCGTGCAGCCTTTGGACACCGTGTGGCAAACACAGCTATTGTTTAAAGTGGATAAAATTTATGCTAAGCTTGCCACAGGGAGATGAAGGAGCCCAAACTGGATGCAATATGCTGATTTTGATGAGTGTCAGAAGTGAGGAAATTATATCACTCAAATGTTTGGACTTATTTTTAGGAAACACTGAGCCACTGTTTCTGGAAAAGATATTGAATTTAGGCAATCTACTAAATCAAAGACTTTTCTGTTTTTCTTTGAAGTAGGAAATTAACTGCAAATGCAAACGAAATTGAGACCAGGACAAAGCTGAAACAAGATGTACTTTTTTTCAAGGAGAGTGAAAACGAAGGCTCACTTGGAGCGGGAGGGGAGGTGGAATAACTCTTCAGTAGGAAAATATTGCTTCATCAGTTCTGAAGAACATATATACAGCTAGCTGAGGGTTTGAACTTTTTTCTAGGAAGCATGTCAAGCTGAGGGAACAAAGTTTCCTTCCCTGAAGGGATGCAGAGCACAGGATGCAGCTCAGCTTGCACGCCATGGCTTCAGCTTGCTTTGGTCATTAAGGAAATACCCTAATGGAGTAGTGGACTCAATGCCCTGTTGGAAACATCCACTATGGAATCATATTAATTGGTCACCTCTTAATTGCCAGCAAGAGCTGGCTGAAAGGTTTCCAGGACTGTTTATCACCAGAGCAGGGCAGTGGGGAGCTGTTTGCCTGGGGCAAGCTCACAAGTCCTGTTCATTGCAGAAGAGCCTGAGCAACTCCCCTGCTCTTCCCTCCATGTCCAAGAAAGACTTTGACTTTACTCAAGAGTTTAAGAAATTCCACAGGAAGGTGTCTCAGGGGACTTTATACTCTTTTTTTGTTCCTTTTTCTCCATTGGAAATTTGCTGAAGCAGAGTTGCTGAGTCCCCCACCCACCGTGTCTCCACCCTGAACCAAGGGGCCACTGGAGATGAGCAAGAAGGAAGACAAGGAGGAATAGCTTTAAACTGCCAGAGGGGAGGGTTTGATCAGAAATCAGGAAGAAATTGTTCCCTGTGAGGGTGGTGAGGCCCTGACACAGGTTTCTCAGAGAAGCTGTGGCTGCCCCATCCCTGGAGTGTTCAAGGCCAGGTTGGATGGGTTGGGATGACCTGATCTAGTGGAAGGTGGAACAAGATGAACTTTAAGGTTTCTTCTAATCCAAACCATTTCATGATTTAATTTGAGAAATATGTGAAAGGATCCCATCCTGCCCTCCACACCAATTCATCCCGACCTGCCCTGACACCACTCTCCTGCAGAGATCTCTTCTGCTTTGCTACTGCATTCCAGGCCATCCTCAACAGCAAATGGGGGGCTCTCAGCCCTTCCACAGAGAAATTACCTCCAGAGATGAAAATGCTGCCCCTTTACACAGGTCAGCTTTGACCCACAGAACAAGTAATGGGGAGTGGTCTCAGACCATTCATTGGGCAGGGGAATTACTCATTTTCTCTTTCCACCAGGAGAACAGTGACAAGGAGCTGATGAATTTGTGTCTCTTCCTTGCAGCCAAATCATCTGACCCCACCACATCCAAACAGGTTCAGTGGAAACTTTCCAAGCCTGGTGTAAAAACAAGGATCATTTTGGCACATATAAACACAAAGAAATGTCACATTTAAATGAGGGAATTTAGAGAAATAATAGACTTTCCAAACAAATTAACAAGCCCTTTAGAGATGTCTAGAGACAGCTCAGAATAAAGAGATCAATCAAACAGCCATAAGAAGCAGGAGAGCACGTGGTCCCAGGCTGTACCCAGACCTGGGCTGATGTCCTTGGCACAGCCCATAGATGTCAGTGGGAGCAGCCGGTCTGAGCATGGAAGCTGAATTGCTCCATGAGGCTCCTGCAGGAATTAGATCACTCTTTGGCCCTCATTAGATCAATGCACACGGCTGCTACAGCAGCCAGGCAGGGAGAGGGCTCTGCCCTGGTGCACCAGCACACGCACCATTGTTGAGGTCTTGGCACTCTCTTCCTTTGCAGGAAGAATAAATTCAGTGCATTGCTCACAACACACACACTGATATCCCGTCAATAATCGTTGTAAGATCTGTAGCTCATTATGAAGAGAATATAGACTTAAATTAGGAGGCTGAATCCAATTAGGCTGCATTGAGTTGCCATGTTCCAAGTCTTAGAGAGACCACAAAAGCCCCACCCCATTGGAGATGTACAGTTGACATGCTGGCTGTTCAAAGAGCTGATTTTGCAAACCCACTGATCATTTCTGCAGCAGTCCTCATTATCCCCATGCCAATTCCTGCCAATCATAACTGGCACTGTGAAATAAATAAGGCCCCAGACCGCTGCAAAGAGGTTGGGAACCTTCTGGAGACTTGGCACTCGTGTCACGCTGCTCACCACTGGGGGAACTTGGCACAGAAGCTCCTTGCTATGAGAATATCAAGGCCCTGATCAACACAGCCTGCAGCATCAAGCCCTGGTCTGTAATCTAGGGAAATTATCCTCTGCCCCCTCTCACCAGGTGCTGGCACGGGGGCCACAGTGTGTGGTGAGGCTGCCCAGCTCTTACCACGTCTGTTCCTGCCTGACCAGGGCCAAAAGGCCTTCAGGCTCTTTGTAGAACCAGTGTTTGGGGGTTTTTGTTCTTTTGTTCTTCTTCTTTCTGTTTTTTTAATTTAAAAAAGCATGAAATCAGACTTTGCTGACCAAAATTTAACCCCCAGCAGTTCTCTAGCACAGTTTGGCTGACTCTAGTTGGCAGAGGAATTACTCACAACTGATACAAGGATCATAACCAAGGTGATGCCTTGGAGAGGCTGCCTGGAACAGAGGCCAGACAAGGTTAAGAGAATAAAGTGGGTATTTATTAAAGGCCTTCAGTAGAGACACCTCGGGCAGTCAGGAGTCTCCCAGAGGCTACACCCAAGCTGGACAATGCTCTAGAGTTTTTCAGACAGAAATACGTTTGGTCTATTTGCATATCAGGGGTTAATCCTCCAATTCCAGCCTCAGGTAACGAAGTCACATTCCCCCAGTTTGCTCCCCCCTAATTCACTTGTGTTTGTACTTTTTGGGGCCTGAGGCTGTAGGGTGCCCTTGAGTCCCAGGCCTAGAGAGGAATTGTTTTGTCTGACCAAAATGTGAAGACAGTTAACAAGGACTGTATATGGAGTTCAGAGTTATGCACTAATGCAGTACAGGATTTGAAATGTATAAAGGCTAAAATCTTAAGGCATCAAAGTGACTTCTGGACCCAGTGCCACAAGGGTGGTTCATCACTGTGGTTTCAGGCTCCTTCTACCCAACTGTGCATATGGCATGGACACTTTTTAAAACCTGTTACTCCAAGGGAAAAAGCTCAGCTCAGCATATAGAGACACTGGAAGGAGCAGCCTTTGAGCCGTGGGAGAGGTTTCATACTTGCTGTAAAGGAGAGATAATTTTGCACAGTATTTGCATTTTGGAAGCAAGAGCCTAAAGGTTCAGATGATCCACTGGCTAATGCTCTCCTGTGGCAACTGTGATATTGAGAACTGGCAACGTGAGGAAAGAAATATCCTGCCCTCACTACAGACACTGGGATCAGCACACCCCAAAAAGTTTTATAAAATTGTCACACCCCAACACAATTTGATAGATAAAGGCTTCATTAAAAAATGTAAGATTGAATATAGGACTCTTATAAACCTCCCATCTGTTGCCTATTGACCAAGGTTTCAGACTGCTGGATATCAGAGTGTTGGCTGAGTGGACTATAACACTGCTCTATTTTTCTCTAAGATTAAATAGAGTATTTTTTCATTACAGGCATTAAACAACTTCAGTTTTCAGGGAGGAAAAGGGCCTTGCAATCAAACAAAAAAGGATAAAGAGAAGTGAGGGAAGACAACCTTTCCTAGAAGCTGGTCCTGGAGAAAAAAGAAAAAGCCACTGCACCCTCTGCTGGAGCCTGGTGAAGGGACTCCTCGAGACTGACCGGGCAAGCTGCACACATTGTGTGTTGTCCTGTACAAGAGAAATGATTTTTTCCTGACTATGTATTTCCAGTTGTAGAGCACAGATGAAAGCACAAGATGGCTTACAGCAGCTCTCATCCCAATTAGGGATGAACGCTGGTGCAAGTTGTGCTCTGGATAGCAGGAATTATAAATTTAGTGGCAGCCACACCTACGAATTAATAGGGCAGCAGACAAGTTTGCTTCCAGCAATAATTAAAATTAAACACCTTTTTAGCCTAAGTATCCAAAGTGGCTCAGGGACAGACTTGCAGCAGTATCCAGGAGCAAAGGAGGGAGATCCGACACTCCTGGTTTAGGAACATCTGGGTCAGAAATGCTGGAGAAGGGCCAGGCTCCCCTTTCTGCTGAAGAGCACCCACAGATCAGCTGAAACAGCCCAGGGCATACTCCAAACCCGAGCAGATTTTGGGAATCCTCAGCCCCATGTGAGCCCCATATCACATCCCACTGCTCTTGGAGGGACATGGCCAACTTCTGAGGGGAAGTGGAACAAAACAGAGGCATCATCGAGCTCCAGAGCTGGACAACCATGGCCTGAGACAGAGCGCTCCGAGCTTCCCTAACAGGCCATTAGTCCATGAGGTTTTCTAGAGCCACAGGTCTTCCCCATTTCACGATATGATCAACTAATCCAAAGCTGTGTGTCCAAGAAGGACCTTGCAAACAAGCAGGAATTTCTTATGAGATGCAGGAGCACGCAGACTACCTGCAGACAATTGGTGATTGCTTAAAAGGGAAAAAAACCACCCTGCCCTATCCCCCATTGCATCAAAGCACCAAATCCTAGGGACGTTTTAATTAATCTTTACCCACCAGTGAAAGGAAATTCTTAGCAGGAAAGACTTTTTTCAAAGAGAACTCATACAGGAAAGCTATCAGCACAAAGGTAATAAAACCACAGGGAATGATCAGTGATTTAATGGCACAAGAAGGAGTTATTTACAAATCCTCTCTTAATTTTAGTTATCAAACCTGGAGTACATGTTCAGCAGTGGGGCGCTGATACTGCTGGAAGGGGCATTTGAAGTATCACAAAGCAGCTGTGACCTTTCAAATGTGTCCAGGGAGACCCTGTTCATGTCCTCAGCTCTGAAGGATTGTTGTCCACAAGAAAGATTTGCTCCTGGATACTCATTGGCAGGTTAAAATTAAATGGGATATATTTTCTAGAATTACTTTTTAATTAAACTAGAATTTGGGTGACTTCAGTAATGCACTCTGCCCCTAGCATTTGTGGTCTACTGTAGAAAATCTCCTCACTCAGGGGAGCCTGGGCTCATTTTCTGGCTTGTCAGCATAACCACATCACTCCTGTCTCTCCATGGCTCCCCCCTGTTATGTCAAATATGTCAATTCATCCTCATCTCCCCAGCTCATCCCAACGCTGGGCTTCTCCCACGGGCTGTCAAACCATCAACACCCACCTGCAATCTGCCAGCCCCGCTCACCTCCACTGCCAAAGGCAAACTCCAGCCAGTCCCCTGCCTGGCTGCCTGCAGGAGAGCTCCTTCCCCTCACCCAGCTACCCTCCTCATGTAGAAGAGCTCTCTTCCACCACCCAGAAACCCTCCTGGGTTGTGCCCTGGCAGTTTGATCCTTCATGGAAAAGCCAGCTGAGCCCTTCCCCCTGGTGCTGGCCAGGTGGTGTCCCTGCTGCTCTCTCCCTCCTGTGGGTTCAGCCCTGTGGCTCCCCTCACTCAGTGTGGCTCCCACCATCCCTGTTTAAGCTCTGGTCCCTCACAGGGGTCCAGAGGGGCAGGATAGGGACCATCGGCCATGGGGCAGTGAATCACGGCACACACACACAGGACCACAAACACCACGCAAAATTCCAACTTCTGGCTCTTGTCTTTGCTCTGTGAGTGACAGCTTAACGATGCCTTCCCTTCATCCTGTTACCAAGAGGCTTTTGTGTAAAACATACAAATCCAAGCTCTTCAGCCAGCTGTGCTGCACAGCTGGATTCATGAGCCCCAAACAGCAAGGTACTCTGTATGGAGGCAGCTCCTGCTGCTCATTCCACTCTGGGAGAATCAGGCACAGGCAATGGAAATGGGTAAGAGAAACGACATTTAGACAGATATCTACATCTTAGCAGTATCAGACTTTTCTACTTTGAATGCCAATGCAGGCTGGTCGTTTTTCTTCACGCCTGCAATCCAGGCCCAGTGCTCTCCCATGGGAATGCTTGGGCAGGGAGAGCAGCTTCACTATAACAAACATTTAATCAAATGGTTTATCTTCCCTGAATCAGGACCATAGACCCTGGGAGGGATTACCTGGAGTCAGCAACTTTCTCCACCAGCACTAAAAATACCCCTGAATGAGCCGTGGAAATGTGATAGCTTAAACATTTAGCAGTTCTCCAGGCTAGACAGTGGTTTATAATTATATGGTTCTCGTTCAGAGACCTGCCAAGAGGCCATTCCCACACAGTTTGTATTTTAGTGAGGACAGGGCTCTGCCAGCCTGAAGGTGAGGGGAGAGGTGGGATCTGCCTTTGTCTATCAGCAAAACCAGCCCCACTGCAGCACCACATTTCTGTCTGCAGCTTCTCTAAATCCATCAACAGCTCCTCTTAAAGGGCAAAAGAAATCTGCTGAACACAAAAGAGTAGCAGTCACCACAATAGCTGTACGACTTACTTTTATAGTCTCCTTTATGTGTTTTCCTAATTAGATATCCAGTATACTGCAGTGCTCCACCCTGTTAATGCCAAAGCACTGAGAAGTTGTTTGTGGACTGATCCCAGAAGCTGAGGCACCTGCACAGGGGAGATTTGGGATCCTGGGAAACACAAGACCTGTTCGAGGATTTTGATTTAAACTACTCGAGGTGAGGTAAATATCTCTTCCTTCTTCCAGATGAAAGCAAAGGTGCTAGAGCACAACCTTGGATACCAGGAGGCGTAGGGACAAACAGATGTTGAATAAAGCGGGGAAAAAGCAACTTTTCCATTTTGCCCATAAATATCTGCTATTAGAAGACACCAGGCCATCGTTTCATGTCAGATAAAAAGCAGAGGAGGCAAAAGGACTTATTTTGCACTACACAGCCCTTCCTCAGTGCACACAAAACATCCCCATAAACCCCAACACTGGGGCTGAGCTCCCCTTAACCAGGGAAGGAGCAGGACAGGTGCTAAAAAATAATATTAATATATATATATAAAAACATACACACATGCATATATATACATACATACATATATATATATATATATATACACACCACCAAGACATTTTATCTGTACCTCTACACAGACATGAGGCTCCAGGGAGGTCGGGACAGGCTGCTGGGGGGAGCTGCCTTCCTCTGCCTTCCATCAGAAGGTAGTGGCAGCTCTGCCACTTTCAGTGTCCCCTGCACAGCCCAGTTCATCTCACCAACACCTTCCTGCTCTGGAGCACGAGTGCTGCCCATTCCTGGTGCCCCTGTGCCCAAAGCCAAGACCTGGCTGGTACCAGGTTTCCACAGGCTTGTCCTGGATGAGCCCTGGATGTGCCAAAGTGAGCTCTTGCTCAACAAGTACTTTGGGGAGGAGAAAGCATCCCAAAATACTGCCAAACACAGCAACAGGAGAAGAGCTGAGACAAGGAACACAGAGAGTGACCATCAGCCTGGTAGGACATGAGGGACATCCTGGGGCTGTGCAGCTCATCCCTGCCATGCTGATGGGGACCCAGGAGCCCAAAGAAATTTCCTTCTGCAAGGACCGGCAGCCAGCTGTGCACAGAACACTGCAGGATTTTAAACTGATGATGGGCTAAACCATCAGTGTGGTGCAGAGAGTCACTAATGGCCCCTTGCCTGGACATCTGGTGGGACAGGCAGAGGCAGCTGTCCTTCAGCCAGGGCAGCCCTGCAGGGACAATTGCAGTGGCAGGATTGCACACCGCAATTCCGTTACTCGCAGAAACTAATAAAAAACCACTCTGTGTTTCTGCAGATTGAAGCAAGGCTTTTTGAAGAACCACAAACCCCTTCTTCTCCACAGGCAGACTGTTTCTAAACTATTTCCTGTGAAAGTCTGCAGTAAAGTCTCTTTCTAAATTACACTCATTAGTTAAACTGGGTTTCATTACCATCCTTTCCCTCAGAGCCCATTACACAAGTTGGATGCTGCATTTCAGGCATCCATTACATGCTAACGACAATATTTCCTTTGAAAAATCACTTTAAAAAGACTTTTTGATGTTCAACTACGTCCTATTTTTTTTTGAAGGTCCAAGATGTTATCAGAGAAGGGGAGGCAAAAGCTGCCTTTGGACATCACAATGCCCTCTAGAATGCCCCTCTGGTTAATCCAAATTATTATTTTTATAAGCATAATTAAAAGAAACAATAAGTTATTATCCCCATAGACAGCAGGGTGTTTCTGTTATTTTTAACACTAATTCAGGCCCTCTTTTATGCACTCTGCAGCCTCTAGGAAATAGAAGCAACACAAGTCAGAGGGAAAATGTGCTGGCACACGGGATTACAGCTTGTCATCTCACATGGTTCATGCAGCATTTGTCACCAGCAAGATAAAAAATGGAGGAAAAATAAGGCATTGCTAATAGGCATCTGCAGTGCTGTGCCTCAGGGTTTATTTCCTGTAAGAAATTAAACTAGTATCTTGCAAAACCTGGATGTTTCCAAAACCTGGCATCCAGGAAAGCAAATCACCTTCTGTCCCTCACTGCAATCTACCCCCAGCCATGGATTTCACTGGGTCTCCATTGAAGCACATTGAGCTCTACCAGGCTGTACTGACTGGTGAATAGAAGACAAGAAGGATCTGGTCTGCTGGGTCAAAGGCCAGAACAGGCTGTGAGTTTTCAGACACCTGTCTTACCAAAAGAGCATTTTTAGCATAAGTTGGGGATTCACAGCCCTTAGAGCATTGTCAACCACTTTAGTCATGGCTTGGTACTCGGTAAAACAGAAAGGAAACTATTATAGCTATTTGCATCCCTTCCATAACAGGGGAAAACAACTCTCCTATTGCTAAGTGACAGACTGAGTCAAGCACTTCCTCTTTAGTGAAAACTTTATTAGATCTCAGCATGGTTACAATTTGGGAAATTGCTTTTAGAGAGTTTTATGAGTTCTAGAGCTAGAATTTAATGCCATTGTCTTTTAAATTTAATCTTACTTGAATTACATTTAATTTGATTGCTCTGTGGTGCTTACTCACACATGAGCAGCTCATCATTTTGCTTCTTATTCACCCCTTTGCAAGCAAGCCACCCTCCCTCCGTGGTACAAGCCCCAAATACAGAGCAGTGGGCATTCCTGCTCCACAGGATGACCTGCAAAGCCTGCAGAGCTGCAGTGTTTGGGGTGGGTGGGGGGGGTGTTGTGATTTTTTTTCTTCCCCTTCAGACATACACACTATGTAGGCTCTGCAGCCACAGCTAAAGAGAATTGCCAGTGCCTCACACACATCTTCCTCTTTGCTCAGCATCCCCCAGCACTATTTGAGATGAGGAAAAACTCATCCTGCCTCACCTACCTCCCACACAATTCCCCCATCTCCTTCCCAGTGAGGGACCCTTCACTTCCTCCATCGCACAGCGCCTGCCCTGGCTTTGCTCCCCTTGTCCTGCTTTGCCTCTTACACACTCCTGCCATCAGTGCAAAATTCAGTGATTGCCAGTCACTGCCTCCTGTCTGCCAACAGTTTTTCTGCAAATTCAAAAAATCTCACCTTTGGATCCAGTTAGGAATAAGCAAAATATGAAGAAATTGGTTGGTTATCTGATTGCTGCAAGCCTTGGGATGTTGTTCAGATACACAATAAGGCTGTAAGCCCCATGAAACACAACCTGGTGGGGGCAGAGAAGGTGAGGAAAGCATCCCCTGCTCTTGCACAGCTCACATAAAACCTTCATGATTCACTCTTTACCCCCCTGATCTTTATCTCAGGGTATAATGCAAAATGTCAGCAAGTGAATTGGTCTTTTCCATGCAAAAACCTCTCCTCTCAGTTAGCAAAATCAAAGCCAAGCCGACAATCCTGCCAGAGGGATGCCAGGAGCCATGCCTTGCAGACTTTCACCACCTTCCCCTGTCCCACACTAGTGCCAGACAGGCAGAAGTTTATTAAAAGACCCCAGAGAAACCCATCTGCAGCCTGGAAATCCAGATTTCCAAAGAGCTCTTAACCTAAATTTCCCAGTGTGGCACAAGAGCTGGAGAACATTTTTCTTCAACCCAGTGTGTTGGTGATCCCCCTCTGGGGGACAGGAGCAGGAATCAGGTAATTTTTCTTCAGCTCAGTGTGTTGGTGATCCCCCTCTCTGGGGACAGGAGCAGGAATCAGGTGTGGTGGCTGCTCTCCTGTGGGTCAGAGGAGTGTCAGAGGTGTCACAGGCTGGGGACCTTGCTGTTGTGTTTGAAGGATGCCCTTGAAGCTGGTGCATTTCCCTGTGGCCTCTCACCACTGCGCACTCACCTCCACTGCTTTAAACTGAGTGTGCAACAAGAAACTGAGGGGATTTGGCCCTCAGGATATTTATTAACAGAATTAGGAAAAAAACCCCACTCATTTTCTGAGGAAACATACAAAATTACTTCACTCATTCTTTTCTCCTCTTTGATCTCTCAAACAAAATTGGTAATTAACAAAATGAGTTTAGGATGGTGCAATGTTATCTGGCTTGGTTTGGCTGAGCCCTGGGCATGGGAAGCAGTGCACAGGAGTAGCTACTACATATTTTTTGCCTATACAGTTTGTCTAAACATCTTGTTTCAAAATTTTACTGTCAAATGGATTTCCCCCCTCTCTGTGTATGACATCTGACAGGCAGGAAAACAGTACACCAAGAGAGATTCTTCTTGAGAAAAAAAATCACTCAGAGATCCAAATGGCAGAGCACAATTCCAAATTGTGGGAATACAGAGGGGACTTAAAACCCCTCATGTAACAAGACCAGCACGATGCCTCCTCTCATCTTGCTGATCTGCAGGGGGCTGCCTGCAGCAGAAACTCCTCACCTGGTCTCCACCAGGCTCTGAAGCCAACTCCAGCCTAGCGTCAGCTGGTCAAGGCTTGTGGAAAATTTTCCTTGAAGAAATCCTGTTGATTGGATCAGCCAGAATCAGCTGAGGCATATTGATTACTAACAGCATGCCTGATTTCTTAAAAGCCTTTCACTTGAAGGTAAGTACAGAGCGTGTCCAGTTTCGGTCTTTAATGAAATCACCTTTGACGTCACAAAGAATACACAATTCATAAAATAAATGAAGACTGCCTAGGACCTGGGCTCTTTTACTTAAGGAAGACATTAGAGATTTCCTGCACTCCTTTAGGTCAGACCTCCAGTGCCAGCATATAATTTTCCCTTCCTCTTCCCAGAGCCCAAAGAGGAGGATGCCTGCTGGGCACTTCACTCTCACAAATGTCAACCCTTTGCTTCTTCTTAAAGTATTGCTGTTAAATCTCTTCTCATCTTTTTGTCATTTGTATTTTGCTACTGAATGTTCGAACTTTGCCAGGCTTTGCAACCATTACATAGGAACAAGTTTCTGCCTCTCTCTCTGTGTTAACAGGATTCTGTGTGAAGATGTTTTACATCAAACCCATTAACTGCAGTGGCCCCACAAGAAGGGAGTGAACATCAGTGCCCTGGTGCCCCTGCAAAGGGTGACTGAGCAGTTATATTCCATGTCCCCATCCAGAACTGTGCCTTCAGAGATCCTGTCCCAGCCTGTAAGCAGGGGGCTGCACATCAGGGTCAAACCTGCAGCCCCTCACTTGTGGGGCACTGTTTGGGCATAGGTAGTTGCTCCAGTAGAGTGGAAACCACGGAGCCTCCAGCAGTTGTTCCACCTCAAAGGTATCCGTGAACAAAATACTGATGGTTATCTGAGCAGACCAGACTCAGAGCAAGGTACAACACCTGCTCTAAAGCTGTTACCATATCCTGTCCATCACTGTTCTTCTGGGCGGGGGCTGATGCAGTGGGGACAGGGGATGGATCCTCAATGCTCAGCAGCCTGAGCCCTGCTGCAGCTCGCTCCTCTTGGATTTCACTGCTTTCTTTCAGCCAAAAATGAAGATTTCTTTAATAAGCCAAAAATTTCATTTGTGCTTAAACATGGAAAATCACATTATTAAAGGGCTGCTTCACTACAAATTGCTTTGAATTTCTTTGGTGCTGTCATAGAGTTTGGGCTAAGTTCTGCTTTTTTAAGGCAGCTGGGGAGAAAAAAAACCTGTATAAAGCTGAAACCCAAACCTTCCCTGGGGCCCATCATCAAAGCCATAAAACAACACTGATGAGGTAACTCATTCCTTTTCCCCAGACTCCTGCCTCAGGATTGCCTTGGCACACTCAGGTTTCTTCTTGTCCAAGTGAGGCATTTCTTTCCATTAGTAAATCAGCTGAAGACTTTCCTGGGACAACAAGTTCTTGTTAACAGGACAGGGCTTCTCAGGCCAAGGCTGCCAAGAGGCTACTGGGAGTGTCAAGGGCTAAAGTGCTCTGCAAGTGCTGCAGGCTCACGTATTTCCTACTGCAACTCCTGCCCTGGAGAAGCAGGGAAGCTGCTTCTGTGGGGGCTGTGTACGTCCTGGCAGCATTTTTATTTCTTCTAACGACAGAAGGGTATTTGCTGCGCCTGTGAGAGGTGCTTAACTTGCTGTGTGTTATTCACCCTCCCCAGGAACCACTTTAATTTTGCTGTGAATGAAAAATGAACATGTCCACATAAATATTCAGCCCCACCTGCAGAGGCAGATAGTGACCAGACATTGAAGACAAGTCAGTACAACTGAGTTGTGAAAATTTGTTGTGAAAAAAACCCCAAACCAACACTTTCCCTTCTTCTCCTTTTGCTTATATTTCGGCAAAAGTCTCCAGTGTTATCCAGGTTGACAAATGTTTTAAATTTTTTATCATGAAGTTGGTTGCCCTCAAGAAAGAAAGACTCCCACCTACGATTCACTTGTTTAAAATTCCATGTTCTAACACAGTTACCAACTTATATTTGAAAAGAGAAGAACCCACTCAAACCCCCACCTCTCCACACAAACCCTAATGAGAACTGAGATGACTTTTGTGACTGAGCAGGGCTCTGAGCCTCCATCAACATCCCAGCTTTGCTCCTCCAAGAGAAACATTTTCACCTGTACATTAATGACCACAGCTTGGCACTTTTCCAGTGTGTCCCACAGATTGGTTTCCCAGGCATTTTCAGGGATCCATTATTTAATCAGAGTTTTTCCAGCAGCACAGGGATGCTCCTACATAAAACCTCCCAGTTTTAGCAGGGGCTGTCCCCCAGTAGCAGAGGAGAACAAGTAAATACCACTTTCTGTTTCAGGTTACAGACCAAATGGGGCAAAGAGTATAAGGAAATCCAGTTTTATCTTCTCAGTCTATTAAAAATTAACTGGGTGTAGAGGAAGGGAAAAGACAATGTGTAGCTGACTCTGGGAGGGAAATGGAGAGCTGGTAAAACACACAGTTCTAGAAATATTTAAGGGGAGAGGAGGGTGTGATGGGGGAAGAAACAGGGAAAATTAGGCCTTTGAGTAGAATGCAAACTCAGCCTTGCAGATTTGCTTTGTTTCTGCACCATTTCTGCAGAGGTTCATTTCCCTTTTGTTTTATAAGTTTGTATCACAAAGTCCCAGACTGACTAAAGTTGCAACCCAAATCTATGCTATGCCCTTCTATTTCCTCAAGCCTTAGAGGAGTTTTGGAGGATTCAGCTGAAGCTTTGTCCTCCCCAGGAGATAGAACATAGGTGGCCAAAAGATATTTTGTGTTCTTTAGTCCACCCTACTGAAACCAGCCTACCTCAGACTGAGGCATGTTTGTTAATAAAGGCAAATAAATTTGAGAAGGAGCTTTCAGTCAGAACTGTGCAGTAGCACATCTTCAACTTCGTCTTCAGCTCATACTTAGCAAAAAAGGGCGGGATGCTCGCACCTCCCACAGCCCGGTGTGTGCTGAACGCGGCAGGCGCAGCCCTGCCCTTTGCTGGTCCAGGAGCGCAGCCTGCTGAAATCCCACCAGAACTACAGCCTCAGCCCGGGGCACAGGGCTTAGTCGATCGCTGGGCCAAAATTCCTCTCATTTCAATGATCAGAAGCTGGAATTATTAGCCAATGCAATTTGTTTTACGTTGTGCCCACTGGATTTTCAGCACAGAAGTCTGCGCTGCAAGTGGTATGAGTAAATTCTGCTACAGTAGTTCTTGAAATATATTTTATTTTATAATGATTAGCACGTATGATTCATTTTTCAGAGAAACAGCTTTTAGGGATTTTTAATACCCTATTGTCCACAGCTCAGCTGGAAGGTGGGTGCTCAGCACTGACTTGTTACCACAGGAAACACTGGGCTAGCCAAGAAGGACCAAGCCAAAGGCAAGATACACGAGGAGGATTTACCTTTTCAATCACCTGCCAACAAACCTGGCAAACCTACAGTTGTGAGATTGTGAAATGACCAAGAAATAAAACGCTCAGCACTCATTTATCCAGCTCACTGGGGAACAGCCCTTCAGAGGTAGCAAAGAGGAAGGACTTTGTCAATTTTTGGACGTTGGTTGAATCCAACTGTGTAAAGGAACAGCCCTCACTTGTGGGCAAGCAGAAGTGGGAGGCAGCATGGCTGGAAGGAAGCCACAGGGTTTGGTGTGGGGGTAGATTTGCTCTGGCTCACAGTTTGGCCCTGGCTTTGCTGATGTTTCTGCCCAAAGGCACCACTACCATTGCCCAGCCATATCTCAGCTTTCCGGGTTTTTTTTCCTCAAAAAATCTTATTCTATTCTTCTACTATGCAAGTTTATTTATTAAGAGATAATGTTAAGATAATTAATAAGTTAAGGGGCACTAGTCTAATGTTTGCAAGGTTTATGGACACATGCATGGCAGGTACCACTCCAAAGCCCTGGTAACTGGCATTTTATACTCCTGAAATGTGACACCATTTACACGGCAGGATCAGGGTAGCTTGGAAAGACTGAACAGCAAAGGAGGGATTTCTTCAGGACAGCAGCAGGCTCAACTCCTTCTCTGCCTCTTGGGGTTCTCAACATCAAGGGATGTGAACCTGTTGGAGCAAGTCCAGAGGAAGCCCTGGAGATGCTCTGAGGGCTGCAGCTCGTCTGCTCTGGAGCCAGGCTGGGAGTGCTGTGGGTGTTCACCTGGAGAATAGAAAGCTCCAGGGAGACCTGAGAGCCACTTCCTAAAGGGACTCCAAGAGAGCTGGAGAGGGACTTTGGACAAGGGCCTGGAGGGACAGGACAAAGGAGAATGTCTTCCACTACTGGGGGCAGGGTTAGATGGGATATTGGGAAGCAATTCTTCCCTGTGAGGGTGGTGAGGGCCTGGTGCAGGGTGCCAAAAGAAGCTGTCACTGTCCCTTCCCTGGAAGTGTCCAAGGCCAGGTTGGATGGGGCTTGGAGCAACCTGGGATAGTGGAAGGGGTCCCTGTACGTGGCAGGGGGGTTGGAACGAGATGGTTTTTGAGTTCCCTTCCAACCCAAACCAGTCTATAATTCTGTGATTCAGTGATACCAGCCCAAACACTCCCGTTTGCCTGCTGAGCAATTGCTTGGTCCATCAGAAGACCTGGAAGGGTTTTCTTACACAGCCACTTAAGTTACTACTGACATTAAAGGGGGAAAATGGGGACCTCACACTCCATGGAAAGAAAGGAATCAGCATTTCCCAATTTAACCCACCTGGCTCCCCTCCATCTTCGTGCCTGCCACCACAGGGAAGGAAATGGTGCAACTGCAGCTCCCAGGACTGTGCAATGCCAGGGGTTGTTCCATATCCTTCTGTTACTGGGTGCTAAGTGGGCAATTTGCGTCTTTCACAACTGCGCCTACCAACCATTAAATTAACATCTTGGGTGCCCAACACAAGAATCCCTCCAGCTTCGGTTCTGAGCTTCCTCATGGCCAAGGTGAGAGCTCTGCACCTGACAGCTCACCCAGGAAAGATGGGGAAGGCACTGAGACATCCCAAATGCATCATCCTACACTTGAAAGTGTTTTATTAAGAGTACTTTACCACAAGTGCATTAGATATATTGCAGTAGCAATGGCATTTTGATGTGTTTTTGAAAGAGCAGAGCAAGATACAATGCTGTTAGTATCTTATAGAGAAGAAATAAAAATAAATGTACACAGTTATGAGCAATTTGGAGTCAGCCCTGCACACAGGAGAAATGGGGAAAAAAATTGCCAAGAGCAGGCAGCTTAGAGCCATTTCATAAAGCACCAGACTGCAAAACAGGACTCAAGAAAAAGCTTCTTCAATGTCTGTGCACCCACATCTCCCCTTCTCGTGCCTACCAGCTTGGCTGGCTTTACACTAAGCCTTTCCTTCACGAGACTCTGTAGAGAAGACTGAAGTGCTGCAGTTCTTTCCTTGGTAAAATGTGGAGCATGTGAGTTCACAAGAGTCTATAAGTATCAGTAGCTTTTCAAGGCAGGTCTGCCCCAGGCTAAAGCTATCTAATGAGGTATTTAAAACTCTGCCACTGCAAACTGAAATAAATCAGAAGCAAAATCTGGTTGAGAGAGATCATTATTGCAGAAATCCCACTGGACACTCCTCAACTGGGACTGGCCAGGCATGCCCTGAAAAAAATCTTTATTTTTTAAATGATTTTGATTGCAGTAGAAAAAAAGCTTCCAGCAGCCTGTACAGAGTTGCCAAGCTCAGAAACACTTTACAACCTCTCTGCTATGAAATCTTCATTGAAAATGCCACCTGTACCACCTCCCCTGCTGACTCCTGCTGTCAAGGAGAGCTGAGGGGTTTTGCAGAGGGCTTGTGTCAAATGAAGAAGAATGAGCAATGAAGGTTGTTTCTGGCAAGAATCACACAAAGTGACACACTCCATCTCTCAGTTCAGGGATAAGCAGCATTCCCAAACCTTAAATACTTCCACTTCCACTGAGGTTCCACTGAAAGGTTCCACTGAGAACCCTTACCAGCACATTGTGTCATTTATCAGCCAAGACTCCATTTTATTAACCAAATCACAATCAAAAGCCCCATCCAAACTGGACTGAAGGGACATAACTTTTACATAAATATCTGTTTGGTGGTTGTGAGTGTGGAAACCAGCAGTTCTTCCTGGCAGCATGGAGAAGAAAGCAGCAGGGATAAAACTAGCCAAACCACTTGCCATAACCCCAGGGAGGACTAAAAGATTGTTTGGGGATTAAATATTGGCTGTAAGGAAAAGCTTGGAAACACAAGGGAAAAATTTGTCTCCAACTGCTTGTTTCATGGAGGTTTTCAGAAAACACAATGTACAGATGCTTTTGCAAGCTAGAAGTGGGGCAGAGACACATCTGCTTCTTCTCTGAATAAAATCTGTGGGACTTCCAGAGTTTTCTGTAACTTGAAATATCAAATAACATGTGAAAGCAAGATGATTCATTTAAATTTCATATTATCCAAGACATGTCTGTAAAGAAAATCCAACGCTTTTCTGTAAGTAGTGCAGAAAAATCCAACTGAAGGGTTACCAGAGAAACAAAAGAGTCTGCTTTATAGCACAATAGCTGAAACCAAGAAGACACTAAAGGCATCACTTTAAAACCAAGAATTGTTAAACTCCAGGTCAGTTTTGCCTATGCAACATGGATTTGCAACTGCTGCTTCAGAACTTGAAGATGTTTCAATAAGTATTATAACTGTAAAAACAGGGTTTCAGTGAACAGACTTCATGGATTTAAATTAAATAATTGACAATTTCAGCTGAACCAGAAAAAAATAAATGTTTCTATGTAAAAGCATCTGTTATTCTTTGCATAAGTGAATCTTCATGAATGCCAAACACTTCCAGTGTTCTCAGTGACAAAGCTCTGGTGGGCACAAACACCCAGGAAGGAATGAACAGCAAAGGACAAGCTGGTGACATCCAACTACTTCAATAGTTGGAGCTTTGACCACCTTTTCCCTCAAGCCCCATCCTCTGAATCCTCTGTATTTGTGGTTCCTACCATTTTTGGCCTAAATATGCCCTTACTTCAGGATGGGGAAGAAAAGGTGTTAAGAAACAGCTCAACCAGAGTTTCCTGAAATGTGGGGTTGTTCATTTCCATCTGTTACTATGTGCTAAGAGCCCAATTATTTTATCCATCTTTCCCAACCATCTTTAACAACTGTTAGAGCCTGCAGACCTCCACAGTGCCCAATATGGCAACACCACCTGCCTGGAGCTGTAATACTTTGCTCAAGACTGATTGGCCAAGACAATGGACTTGGGCTTTCAAAAGCACATAAATACCTCAGGTGGCAGCTGTTCAATGTCTTTGACTGGATCAAAGAACACGGGTGACACGGTCTCAAAATGTCAGCTCTCAGTCTGGTCACGCTGGTCAGCTTGGTGTCCACTGGTGAGTTGAGATTGCTGCAATGCAGCTGGGCTGGACGGGGTTTAGGCAGACAATAATGAATTATTGACATTCACTTGAACATTAATAATGCTGAGGTTTTTCCTTCTAGGTTTATGAAGAATTATGGTAATGTGGGCAGTTATGACTATTATAAAATATGGAATTAGATGTGCATTAAGAGGTGTATATAGAAGTTGTTGGAGGTTTCAGAATGAATCATAAAATCATTAAGGTTTGAAAAGACGTCTAAGATCATCAAGTCCAACCATCAATGCAGCACCATTAGAAAGTAAAAGTAGTTTATTTCACAAACTATTTTTAAATATCTTTATCTATAGCTTTGCTTTGTTTTTGGTGTATATACCTTAAAGAAAGACATAAAGAAAAAATGGACCAAATCTATACAGCAGGTTGTATAATGTCCTTTTACCTACAGTTTCTGAAGTGACAAACTCCTTCAAGCTCTTTCACTTTAACCACCCTATTTTCTACCTGAACACTTCCTGTTGGGCTGGACTGAGAACGTGGCTGAATTTTTCCTGTTTTTCCTCTTTTCCATGTGAAGTTTTCACCAAGCAGCTGGATGCACACCCACCCCAACACCAGCACCAACACTGGGCGCAGATCTGCAGCGGGAACCCCACCAACCGCATCCGCGGCTGCGACCGATACGGCTGCGGGAATTTCGGTGCTGACAGGTAACACAGCGGCCTGGGCGCCAGGGATCACTTTGCTTTCCTAAATTAAGTGTTCAGGCAGCAGAAAGAGCACAGCTACACAGAGCTGACACTCAGAATGAGAGAATGTTGCTGTCTGCAGGACCTCTTCCTGATTTTTGGGGTATTCCTTGGCAATCTTGCAGAAGCACAGCGATACCGCTGCTGACAGCAGATGCAGGGCTGAAGGAGGAGGACTGTTACATGAATTACAGACAGTAAAGGAAATGGAAATCTTGCAAGGATTTGTGTCATTTACCCTTGTTGCTTATATTCCAGAAATTTAACTAACACTCAGCAACAATTTACAGGAAGCTGCGTAGATTCAATCAGACAAGCTAAAAGTCTGTCAGCATCACTGTCTTTAAGTAGGGAGCTCATACAACAACAGGTTATATTTCTCTGAAAAATGCTTTTATATGTAGAATGACTCCTGTATTTTTTTATCATCTCGTCTCCCCAGGCTCTGTAAATGTCCATCTTCATCATGCAACTTCCAAATTTCTAAGTGAGAAAATGCCAGCCAAGATTCTATTTGACATGGCACAGATTTTTTGGGGGTTTAAAAAATGATACTTTTCTATAACAGTTTGAAATACCCTATGAACCTGGGAAAATAAAAAATAAGCTTAAATTTGAAATTTCATCCCACTCTAAACAAGGTCAGAGTAATGTGAACAATTTGCAACAACAACAAAAAAAATATGCTTCAAACCCGCTACTTCTGTCCAATTTCATTGCAGGTAGAATTTTTTTGTAAGACAAGCTTTGGCTATCATCCTGCATTAAGTGACCAATTCATACCTAACATTAACCTTGAGAGATGTCCCTAATGATGTATTTCTGCCTCCAGGCACAGTGGCAAAGAAAAGCATGCAGGTGTGGATGTGATCTGTTCTGACGGAGCCACGGTGTACGCTCCTTTCAGCGGGCAGCTCTCGGGACCCATCCGCTTCTTCCACAATGGAAATGCCATTGATGATGGAGTCCAAATCATGGGATCAGGCAAGTAATTAACAGCAGGTGTGCTGTGAGGCATGCACAACTAATCACTTCATTTATTTGAGCAAGGTTTCTTGTGGTTCTCCAATTCAAGCGCAGTGTTGATTAATCATACATCCTCTCTAGTATGCTGAAATATTGGAGACAGCACTAGCAGGATGTAGTCCCTTCCTATGCTTTTCTTAGAGAGGAGGGGAGAAAGGAGTTGAAAAACAGGTAGCAGGAAAATAACAACCCCAAATCAAAAAATAGGATACAGTTAAAATAAAGCACCGGAAATATATCCTCAGTTTTGCTGAGAGGATGTTTTCCTGTCTCTATTTTCCAACTCCCTTTTTTCCTTTTTGCCCTGGCAAATATAGTAATTTTGATTTCACCATTGTTGGTACCTTGACTACATTTCTGCTTCATCCTAACAGTCTCCAGTAAGAGGCTGGCAGGGAATGCTTCTTGCTCACCCCAGGGGCAGAGGCAGCTGATGCTTCCTGACCTCGCTTCCTCTCCCGTCTGTCCCAGGTTACTGTGTGAAGCTGGTCTGCATTCACCCCATCCGGTACCACGGCCAAATCCACAGAGGGCAAAGACTTGGGAAAATGCTGCCAATGCAAAAAGTATATCCTGGCATTATTTCTCATATCCACGTCGAGAACTGCGACCACTCTGATCCTACTCATCTGCTTTCGCCTGGTAAAAATACCCTTAACGACAGAAAATGAAACTCAGAACTCAGATCTAAGAATAGATTTGCACTCTAGGACCTGTGATACTCTGTTTGAATTTTTGCATTTAAAGCATGTTTCTTCTATGAAATGACCCTAATCCAGAAACATTGCCATCTAGCTTAGGTCTATGTTCCATTTATATTTCCTAAAGAATTACAAATTTTATGGAGAAAAATCCAACTACAAGCACGGGATGTAATGTCAGCATGTTCTTACCTAACTGTAAATCAAACATAGTAGCTGCAAACATGCAAGTGTTAAAACAATCTAGAAGTTAACTTTGGTGTGCTGTGTTCCTGTATTTCAAAGATGTTCCACCATTGCCACAGCAGCAGGACGGGCGCTGGGCTGCAGTGTGTGCTGGGAACCCTACCAACGAGATAAGAGGCTGTGATAAGTATGGCTGTGGATACTATGGAGCTCCAAGGTAATGGAAAAATCAGAAGGCACTGGGTTTTGTTGTATTCCCACTGAAGTAAGAGTTAAACTTTATTTAGGTCACATAAAAATTACAGCTTTGAAGGCTTAGATTGGACTTGAGGAAACTTGTAGGCTGCCCACATTGTTCATCACACCTCTCTCCTTGGAGCTTTTTATCAGACTAAGCCATGCCTGACCTGGCCTAGTGTTGGGAACACTCCTGACTCAAGTGGAAGGTTGGACTTGATGTCCTTCACACAACCAACCTTTTTGTGACTCTATGATTTTATTGAAAGACCTGGAAGAAAGGCATTGTTCTCCAACTCTAACAGATCTTCCACCCTACATGACACTACCTCACCCACACCTTTGCAGATCCTCCAGCCAGTTTGCTGACACTACTTCTGTCCTAACAACCCATTTCCAGATCTCACCGTGTGCTGCCTCACCAGAGGTTTCTGTAATGATGTGCTTGTTTTTCCAGGCGCAGTGGCAAAGGGAGGCACAGGGCAGTGGATGTCATCTGTGCTGACGGGGCCACCGTGTACGCTCCTTTCTCTGGCCAGCTTTCTGGGCCTGTCAAATTCTTCCACAATGGAAATGCCATTGATGATGGAGTCCAAATCCAGGGATCAGGTAAATAGCCATCTCTCATTTAACATTTGGCTTGAGCTCATATAGGATGCATTATCTTGCAGTTAGCCAAGTGGTTTGGCCATGTTTTCTTCTATCCACTTACATAAAGAACTTTTGCTCCTGCTACAATGCTCGTAACTGAGTTCTGCAGAACGACTTCAAGCTTTTCCCTTTCCTACAGCACAAATTCCCACTTTCTTCCTGCTTTCCATAGTCTCTCTTCTACCACATCAACGACTCCAAACACTACCTAATTTTTATGACCCAGTATTTCCGTTATTTTGGTATTTCTACTATTGCTATCTCAGTGGAAAGGACAAGACATTGTTAATATTTCTGAAATATAGTTCAAAAGAACAAACGCTTCATCCCTAATCTGATGTTTTCCCTCCGCTTGTTTCTTCACCAGGATTCTGTGTAAAACTACTCTGTATCCATCCCATAAAATACAATGGTGCTATCTCCAAGGGGCAAGTCCTTGGGAGAATGTTGCCCATGCAAAGAGTGTTTCCTGGGATCACATCGCATATTCACATCGAGAACTGCGACCATTCAGATCCTACAAGCAATCTTGAAAGGGGGAAAGGGCAATGAGATTGAAATGGAAATGCAGTAAATTCCAAATAAATCCATCTCAGCATCTAAAAGTTGGTTTTCTTCCCATGCACAAGTTTATACTATCACCTGTTCAATACTTTGAGCCTCACAAAATGAAAAAAAATAATTTAGGACTCACAAAACGAAAAAGATTTGAGTTTTTGTTGGACTTTGCATTTACCAGAGAATCAGGAAATTAGCAATGACTAGCTATAAGCTTTCTCCAAGTCTGAAAAACCAGCTAAAATGCAAAGTGCTCACTCCCTCTTGTGGTAGAAAAGGCACATTCCTGTCAGCTTCTCCCCCAAGCACCAGGTGGCCTCACTTGTTCAGACCAGGGAGAACAAATCCTCTAAAAATCAGCACATCAAAAATCCCAACATTCATCAGTGCAGGCCCGTTTAACTGGAGGCTTTTAGCTGGAGCAAGCCGACATTCCACAGCTGTATTTGACTACCTTAAAGGTCTTTTCTAACCTTATGACTCCTGGCTTCACAGAAACACTGCGTTAGTGACGGGGACTGAGAGAGGGACAGTGTTCAAAGCAGCCTTTTAGGAGTTTCCCCCTGAACTGTAACTCTGTCACCAGCGTTTATAAACTAACACTGCGTTAGTGTTTGTTTATTCACTAACACTGTTCTGTTGGCTGGAGAGACACTGAGGACTCCGGGACTTCCCAACAACTCACCAGCTTTATCCACACTCCATTTTACAGTTTGCACGTCAGAAATCAGCTTTCAGGCACAAACATGACATGACAATGACTAATGTGCCTTTCTCCAGTCTCTCCCAAGGTTTGTCACATACACAGCTTCTAGGAGAAGAGAATGCCAGGACACAGTGCAGCAGATGACCAGTCTAGTATCAGTGCATGGATTAAACCACTTTATTACATTTCCATTTGAAGCAAACCACACATGTTGAACCAAATACTGTTTGGAAATATTTCAGTTTTGTGTTTATATTATAATTCCCTGGATTATGGAAATGCTCAGCTCACAGCCTCTACTAACCAGAGTCAGATAGATGCTTCTTAACTCTGCAACAGGCAATAAAGCATTACTGACTCAGGTCTGTGTGTTACCTTGAGCTTCCAGCTGGGAACAAGCGTGTCCAAGAAAAGGGTGGTTTAACCCTTTAGCTGTTGTTTTGTGGAAGTGGGGAAGAAACTCACTTTTTCTCTGCTGTGAATGCACTGGCTCTGGCCAGGGCAGCTCATTTGCTTCACAGGAGCCAGAATGGAGCTGTGGCTTTGTACTGGGAAGAGCACTGGTAACACGGGGATGGTTTTTGCTGTCGCTGAGCAGGGCCTACACAGAGCCCAGCCCTGCTCTGGTTCCTGTGCTGCCCCAGCAGGCAGGAGGCTGAGGGTGCACAGCCTGGGAGGTGACAGGGACAGAACAGCTGAGCCCAGCTGACCCAAGGGACATTCCATACTGTATGACATCAGGCTCAGCATATAAACTGCGGGGAAAAAAGGGAGAAGGGGGATGTTTATGGGTGATGGAGCCCTGCTTTCCTGGACATGGCTGATGGAAGTGGTGAATGGTTTCCCTTTTTGGGGGTTGCTTGCCTGGGTGGTCTTGCTTTACTATTAAACTCTTTATATCCAGCCATGAGTTTTCTCAGTTTTACCTTCCAATTCTCTCCCCCCTCCCTCTGGCTCTGAGGGGCTCAGCTGACAACAAGGGTTAATTCATGTTAACTCATGTTAATTCATGTTAATTCATGTTAATCCACGACAGTGACAACCACCAGCAGCAAATTCTTGTAGACTTCTCATTATCAATAGGAAGATGGAACAAGTGTGGCACCAAAATCATTACAGCAAAAATTTATATACAATGCATTTCAGTTTACAGTGTGCAAAATGTTAACACAAAAATACATACTCTAATTTACATCAACTCATCATGCCTTTCCCATTTTAAGAAAATAAATATAATACAATCTTTCTCAAAAAACAATTAATAGCAACAAGTATTGAACAGTCCTGAATTAAATACTTCAGGATTACCTCCAGCAGGCCTTTCTCTAGAAATCAGGGCTTACATAAAGCTCTGTAAGGTAAGATTACTACAGTCCATTTTGGCCTCAAAGTGACAAACTTAAGTGCTCTAAATCCTTGATTCCAAATAGAAATGGATCAAAGACAACTTTATTGCATTTGATCTTTCCTTCTTACTAGCCACACTTATGAAATCCTTCTCATTTCTTAGCAGTGAAAGCATGGAACAGCATTCAGACATCAGTCTTTGATTACAAAGGCTTGAGCCCAAATCCAAAGCTATTCCTTATTGTCCTGACAGTTTCCAAAGTGCTTTATTACTCATTCAAGTAATCAATCTAGAACCAAACTTAAAACCAGTAATTTTAACAAAATCTCTTTCCCATCCTTTTTAGGCATAAGACAAAAAACAACATACTGTACAATGCATTCCCTAGTTTCTGTAATCTGACAAAATTACTTAAAGTGCAATTTAAAACTGGAAAGTTTTTTGTAAGCATAAGCTTATTAACATTTTATTATACTGCCATGAATTTAAGCTAGATTATATCTGATTAACCCGGGAGAGTGTATTTTAATATACAAGCTTTTAGAATTAAAACAGAAATAATTAAAAAATAGCTATATAAAACATCATGACAAATAATACTGTACTCAAAATCCTATCCATCTTTCCACAGATAGATTTCCTAAATGAAAATAGCTTCTCTATTCCTCTTCTGACTAGATCAGAGGGAGTAAATAAAGACATAAAAAAACCCAAACCCAAACACACTTTAAAGTAAATGGAATGCTTAAACTGAAGCTCAAAGAAGCCCAAATTCACTGAAGTTTGAAGCACCTGTAAACCACAGACATACTTTCAGAACTGTTAAGTACACTTAAATCTATTTTCTATTTCAATACACAATTAATATTGTAGAATGTTTTGCTGTTAGTCTAATAGAGGTTTTCTCAAGGAAGAAAAACTCAGATCTGGAAGTAAGTTTTCACATTTCATTTTTAAATTTTTTATTTGCATAGAAAGCGACACCCCAATTCTACCATTTTATCCACACAGAGAATTTACCACGTTGGCATCATATCAGGAAACCACATTCTTCCAAGGTGTTTGGAGACCTCCAGATGAAGCCGATCTAAGCTGTAATCACTATCTGGAATCAGCACCTCCTCCATTATGGAAAGCTGAGTCAGCCTGCCCCCACACATCTTTACAAATTCAATGAAGCCTCTGCAGGTGACTTCACACTCCCCCAGCCCCATGGCTGTTAGGTTCTTACAGCGCTCAGCAATCTGGATGAGCTCATCATCCAGAGGCTGGAGGCCGTTGGCGCACACGACCAGCTCGATCAGCCTGGGGCAGTTCATGCCAATGCGGCCCAGCATCGCCTTGCTCACTGCACGGCCGAAGTACAGGTGGGTAACGGGGGTTTCCTCTCTGAAGAAAGCATCAAATTCATCTTCGTACAAGAAGAAATACATCACAATGTTGACTTTGGGGGAGTGTTTAACCAGAGCATCCCAGCTTTGCTTTTTAATGGTGTGAAATTGAACTTGTCCGGGATTTTCACTCACGACGTCAATGCGAAGGTGCTCGAGATCAACGTGTTTTTCACTAGAAAGAGCCAGCAGCAGTTCATCACTTAATATGTAGTAGTTCAAAGCCAGCTCCTTAAGTCCATGACACTGATCAGCCACACAGAGAATGCCTGAGGAACAAAAAAATTTACTCTCTAAAATGAAAAGCAAATATAAGCACAGTTGTTCTCTGTAAAGCTGGCTTGAGTTTTCATGCTTATAACCAAACCCCGTAAAATACCCAAGTTCTAGGTATCCACAACCTTTTACAGGGTTTTGGCCAATAACACTTCACAGCAAAAGACATAAGTCACATTCATCCTGAGTCTGCATATCCTCCTCTTTGCCCCTCCCTCTGCAGAATTTCCTCAACTTCAAGGAAGCAACTGAAATCAGGTGAGATTCAGCTGAAGCTGCAGCCACTCCCTTTCCTAATATTCATTCCTTCAACTTTCAACTGACTATTTAAATCACCACCACCCAGTTTAACAGCTGCTACCAACTGTAAATTAAGACCTAAATAACGTTAACTCCTCCTAAGCTGCTGCAATATGAAGTACATGGATTGTGTCACCTTTTGTGGACTCCAGAAAAGAATACAGGAACAGACCAGACTCAGACTCCCCTTCCCCAGCACAAAGGGTTCAGGAGAAAGACAAATGAGAAGGGACCCTGAAGCCCTCTGAACTTTCAGCAAGGTTGTACTTCGAAGGGAGTGAGTCCAACCAATGAGGAAGTCACCAGTCCCAGATGTGGACACATGAGGGCACTCTGCAAACACTCACAGTCCTACACCACAGGTTTCTGAAATTTGTACACACTCACAGCACCCTGCAGAACAATTACTGACAACTGTTGCAATCTCCTTTATCCCACCAAGCAGTAGCTGATTCATGAATTAGGGATTCTGTGGTGCTCCCACAGAACACCAGTTAGTGAGGTTTATAAATCTGCACACAGTAAGGAGCACCCATTTGGTGACCCTCACACAGTAAAGCAACGAACATCACGTTCCTCCTCAAGGCCTATCATCAGAGGTAGAAAAGCAGCTGGAGAGGATGAAAAAAAATCCTCAGGATTCCCAAAGATGCAGTCAAGGGAGTAGCACTCCCACCTTCATCAACTCAATTCATCCACTAATAACCACTTTCTTCACCTTCCAACTGTCCAAACTCAAGGCTAAGTCAATTATGATGCTTCACAACTCTATTTTTCACATACATTCAGTACTCACCAGCAGGTGAAACATGAGGACAGCTGCTCATTTTGAGCAGTTTCAGAGTATCACTGTTGTTAGCAACAAGAACCTTCAAGGAAGGATCATCAAGGGGTGTGTCATCTATCTTGATTGATGATAATGACTTGGAGTTCACAAAAACTACTGTCAGTGCTGATGCAAAATGAGCCTATTTGGAGAAATTGAGAGAAAAAATTCTTATGAAAAGATGGGCAAAACTTCAGTGCTTTAACCTCACTTTCTACACCCGCAGAAAGTACAAAAATAAACACTTCTCATGGATCCCCTTTCTCATAAGCATTTTTTCAACATGAACAGAGGAGAATCTTTGTTTAAAAACATGCTGCTGCATGTGACAAAATTAGCCTTACATTCATTGTTTATCTACTCTGATTTATCATTTCACTGTAATACATTGATAACTACAGGGATAACCGGACACAGTGATGAGCCTGAAGTACCTGGAGTTTTCTGCAGAAAAAGAGAAATGGCCTTTATTTTCCAGAAAACAACTCTTCTGTTACTTGAAACTTGAGACTGTTTCATAAAAATTACCATCTACTGAAGAACAGAACATTAAGAAAGCTAAAGTGGTTCAAGAGTGAATTAAAATACCTAGTTAGAGTTTGTCGAACCTTACCTTAGAGACATTCATGAAGCTTGGTTTTGCTGTAGAGATCAAACCCAGTGTCTTGATAGAACAGTTCACCAGCTGAGAAAGGATGTCACAGGCTGCCTCTGCTGACTCAGTACTACTATCGACCTATAAGAGCAATTTTAAAATAGTGAAGTCATTCTGCAGTTATTATTTAGAAAACAGCACCGTGGATACCCAAGACTGCAGGTTCCACATCTACTCAGCTGTACTGGTCCAGATTGGAGCACAACCATCACAGGCAAAAAGTGCAACATTGACTGGAAATTTTGAGACCAGGAAGAGTTCAGGGAAGTTACTAACTATTAGAAATTTTTCCTGAATGTGACTGCTGGGTAATTCTAGTATGAACACATACCTTAAGTCAAAGTCTTCAAATAATCTCATGTGACTACAATACCGTAACAGTACTGGTGCTATGATACACAGTGATATGGATGCATTTTTTTAAAATGCCAATTTTTAGAGCCCAAAAAAGACTTGACAAAGTCTTTGCTTCAGCAAACTAATCCGTTTTATCTACATGGACAACACCTTTGCATCTTAAATAATGAACTGATTCAAAATTCGTACACCTGAAGAGTAACTCTGAACAAATCTCTTATTTCGCCTCACCTTCCACCTCTGTTTTGCAAGACATTCGCTATTTCTTTACTCTGCAGAGGTCAGAGGTAGAAAATGGGATGAAACTGCACATGTGGAAATAAAATGTTGCAGCAGTTACATTTTTAAACGTAAGACTTGCCAGGTACAACCCTTAAGGCAGTTGACCCAGAGCAACTGCATCCCTGGTGCTCAGTGACGTGACTCTGACCCACCGCTCATCCACAGCTTACCTTGAAGCTGACGTACTGCAGATGGTCAGCGTGCCTCTTGATAATCTGCTGAATGAGATCCGGATGTGTAGACTTTAAATAAGAAGTGGCTGGCTGGCTAAGTTCAAATTCAAATCTCCTCCAGAGATCTGGGATGTGAAAAACTTCATTCCACCTTCGGCAAACAGAAGATGCCCTGGCCCGATCCACTAAAGTCAGGAACTGAAAGACACGCAGGATTACGTGGTGTGGAAGGCTGCCCCAGTCCATCGAGGTGCACGGGTCAGATTGCCCAAACTCTGAGCCATATAAACTAGTTTTCTGTCTTTTGCTTGTCTGTGATGTTCCAGGAGTTTCAGTTCCAGCTGCCACCTTCTGCCCAGCTCTCTTCATGGTGAAAGTTTCAGAATGCAACAACCTGACGTATTCAAACTGCACAGGTTCCTGAAACGTCTCACGTACAACGGGCCTCTAGAAAAACACAGAAGATTAGGAAAGGAAGGGAGCAAGGGCAGTGGAAACACAGTAAGAGATAACAAGTTAATAAAATTTAAATATAGCATATTATTTTGAAAAGAAACATATCCAGATGTCAATATCCAGTGCACAGACGTTGGCAAGGACCTTCTCTCTTAGTACCTTTTATTTTGTACAACTTGGATTGAATCTGGAGAACTTGGACTTGTTAATTTACCAAGTGTAGTTTCATGTAGTAGTATTTCATGGTACATAAAGCATTTTGTAGGGAACAAGAAATATTTAGCAGCAATTTAATTCAGAAGCAGAAAACGAATTGTTTAAATTTAAACTCAGTTGACAAACTATGGAATCTACACATGATCTCTAAAAAAAGTTTATCAAATAAAAAACTTAATTCATAAACTCCTTTTTAAACACAGATAAACCTGGAACAGACATGTTCAGAAGAGAGACTGAAAAATTTTGCCTACCTTCCCCAGATTTTTTTTTCCAAATAATGCTAAGCAGAGTAAAAAGTGTTTGTACAACTAACAAAAAACTTCAGAGGCCACGTATCAAAGCAGGGCAAAGTAAGGGAGGTTCACATGCTGTTTTTCAGCAGGAAAAGGACAGTGACCTTGGAAATCAGCAAACTGCACAGATTTACTTCAGCAAGGGATGTTTGCCTCACGAGCCAGAGCTCAGAAGAGCAGCATAAGTAAGAAAAAAGCTCTGCTTTCACAGGCTAAAGCAGTGCAATCTAACCAAGTCCATTCCAGACTGAATTCTGTTGTTCAGTCCATTTTCAAAAACTGTCCTTGCCACTTCCTTTTAGTACAGGTTAAGGCCCCTTCTCAAATGTCCCCCAACCACATGTTCATCCAGACCTTCTCTCTACCCAACCTGTGTGAAGTGAGTATTTTCAAAGTAATCATGCATTTTTCGAGAAAGAACAGAGCAAATTATCTATTTTTACTGAACAAACTTCCATGGCAACCCCCACAGCTTGCTTTTTCCGGACTGAAGATTTTCCATAATATCTTCATTATTGGGGGAAGGGAAGAAAAAAACCCCACAAATCCCTGTATTGCAAAAACAGCTGCCAAAATACATACTATCCTATCAAAAATTCACCTGGCATTTTCCCCAACCTATTAAACCTGACCTGTTTGACTCATGAGTGTCTGACAAACTCCATTTTTATGAAAAGAAAGCATGTGCATTCTTTGAGAAGCTGGAAAAAGCAATGTAGCCAATTTATTAAGGGTTGTTCATATGAACAGCTTCACTACTGCCTGACTTGCTGACAAATTATCTCAATCACCAAGGAATTTATTTCAGCAGCTGTTATACATATTCACCAGTCTATTTAAATTGCCATTAGTTACTGGAATCAGCAATATATGCAGAAGGATAAGCCAGCAACACTCCTTAAATTATATGAAATACTAGTTTTTCTTCCCTGAGTAGACACATGGCTTACACTAACAGTGTTACTAATGTAATGAAGATGCAGGGTCAGCATGAATAAACATCTTGCTATTAAACCATCAAGTTATCATCCACACAACCATGTTTTATGACTTTAGACTACTTAAGTCACACAGCAAATGGGCACTCCAAACCATTAAGTGTGGATGTAGTAATTAACCATTACAAAACTCTCTTTTACAGTTGCTCATAGCCTTGCTAAATTTAGCAAAGGCTAAATACCTTTTGAGTCAAATATACCTGGTGTTTGTTTTTCCTCCTCCCTCCCTGACAGGAATTACAGACTTGGCTGTTTCCTAAAACAAAGTCCAGAACGTAGAAATTAAATTGAACAAACACTGTGGTTTGAGAAGCTTCCCCTTGCTATTGCCTATTCTCATGTAGATCTGCAACATCGTGGTTAAAGACAGGTTTCTGATAAAAATGGAAACTTCTCCTATCTTATTTGAAACTTACTTGAACTTCATGGGTGCTGATTTGGCTCCCACAAAGAAGTTCTGACATCTGAGAACGACCAGAAAGGGCATTTCTCTAAACCAGGTCAAGCTACAGACCAGAAGCAGCACTCCAGATGTAGGAAGAGACACAGCAAGGTATTGCTGGTGTTTACAGCATCCATCTCAGCCTGCTGGAATTTGGCCAGAACTTGCTCTTGTTTCTACAGCCTTTAGAAACTGCTGTCTCCAGAATTACTACATTTAGTATTCTACATTGCAGCTCTTTATAGCTAGCAAAGTGAATTCTTATTATTCAGTGTGGGATGCAAAGCCAGAAAAAGATTCCATTGGTTATGCATTGTAACATTTTTAACAAACACGAAGCACAAATGTTTACTGCAAAAATAAGAATCCTTATTTCATTCTGAATACTTTATGAACAGTGTATGTTTTAAAGCACAACTGAAGTTGGCTAAATTACAGTCCAATGTGATAAAACCCAGTTAGCATTCAAAGGAGAGGTTTACACATACACACTCACACAACCCTACCTCCAAAGAATGTGGAGGTTCCTGTCAAGTTAGCAGCACCTTTCTGGTATCTGAACATCCATCCCACTGTTGAGTCATCCTGTATGTGTGCATGGACTCCTTAACCAGAAGGCAGGGATGGGTCCCAGAAGATGAACCGACCTGTGAAGCCACCAACCAAAGAAAAGCTGTTCTGCAGTGTCTGGGAAACCCACGGGAAGAACTAAAATCAATTCTGGAACAAAGACTGAGATGAACAGTACCCGCTGCTCTGCAGGGCAGATGCAGAAGCAGAGCAACAGAATGTAACAAGCAAGTTGGTTTCACCAAACATTATCTGAAAAATACCATTTAACTAAGGGGAATGTGTAACTGTTGGCAAAAAAATAGCTTTTGCATTGTGTACAGTTTTAGTCACATGAGCACTCTTTTACAACACAGATACACCTCTGAATTCTTGAGTATTACCCAAAGAAAACTATAAACCTTGATAACAAATGTTTATCTTTTTTCAGCCTACTCTATACCAAAACTACATGAATCAAAAGCTATACTTAAAGACAGGACCTCTAATACTTTGACATTTAAAGACTCGTGGCTTCAAACTTTACTTACTTCCACTCCAAAAATATCCTTACTGCACCACGATAATCTTGAGAGTAAACAAACAATTTTGGCTAATTAAACTCTATCTGGAAGAAAGATACCAATAATGTACAAATATCCTCCCACATGCTAATGAGAAAACTATCCTGTCTCAGTATGAGAGTATCTTGATGCACTATGAGAAAATAGACCCAAATCCCCCATTATCCAGTTACCAAATTTACATTATCTGAAGATGCTTTAATGGAAAGCTACAAGAACAGCAACACCCACCTCAATAAATCATGACAGATTTAAAAACAGGTGATGTTTACCAGGTATTGCGTTCAACCAGTAATAACATCTTTAGAAACCTTCCAACGCTGAACTTCTCTATTTTTCTTTAAAAATGGGACAAGACTTTAGATTCTCCAGGTCATGTCATCATCTTTTAAAAAACTACCCAGTTAATATCAGCTTTATAGATGCCAAGCTTAATATATACATGCATACTACACATTTTTTATGAATACATGAGAAATAGCCCCCATCTTCCACACAAAATCAAACCCAAGTACTGCAATCTGTGCAAGTCATGCTGCTGCTCAGCTCACACCAAAAATTTAGAGCTGAGTAGTCATGCTTGTCTATAAGGAGAAAACTGATATTCATTAGGAACTCTGTGGGTGGCACCTGAAGAAATCTGTCATTTATGGTGGCCTTGCATTGCACAGTCTGCAAGTATCACATGTTCTCTCTCCTGTGGAGTGAGCAAAGCCTGTACAGCACATAGAACCCATTCTCCTAAGTACTGTCAGTGTCTAACAAATAAAAGGTTTATAATGCCACATATAGAAACAGCATGCTTAAATAACATTATAACTGCGAGCAAAAAACACTGGGATGCAATTTAAAGATTCAACAGAGAATGCATTAAGTTTACAAACCACGTTTTGAAACAACTCTCTTACCTAAAGAATGCTTCCAAGTTACAACAGGCAATAAATGAATGAACTGAGGCAGCTGCAGCCATGGGGCACTCACATGCATCTGTCTGCTTTCCCCTCCTGTCCAGATAAAATGCCACAAAATCCTGTGTTAGCTTTGAAAAAAAAAAACTTCATATTACATCCAATGCAAAAACGATGAGGAAATACACTGACATCAATTTATAAATTTTCTTGCTTTTGTAAAAGAGCTTGAGGGGATCATCTTAACACAAGGCAGCTTATCCTACAACATAAATACTGTCAGAGAGAAACACAAGGCCAGATTAAGTATAAAAGTGATGGGAAACAAATGTTGCAACTGCATTTACGTTTATTGGTCCACAGTACAAAGTAAACAGCAAGTTATTCAACATTTGCCTTATCATTATCACTACTAGTGAATCTTGGTAAACAATACTTTAGCTATTAAAGTAACCTAAGAGTCATGAAAAACAAAGAAAAAAACGCACCCAATTATTTTTTTCCCTGCCTTCTCCCTTCAGTGACAAGGCTGTCTACTGGCATGGGGAACTGTGTGATGAGCACACACGGCTCAGATTCCTACCACAAACACACACCTGCCCAGGCCTGGCTGCAGTCACAGGGCAGGAGCTGCTCCCTGACAACAACAGAGCACCCAGCCCGCAGCCACCTCCCTGTTTACGAGCTCCCAGAGGCCAGGTGACAGCCTGGCCCACCTGGGAAGGGAATCACAAGGCACCGCACCAAGGGGTTCAGATTAAAAGTCCCTTGCCTCCCTCCACACTATTTTCTTTTAATATGACATTACAGGCAAGTTTGTGTTTCAGAGTCTTCCATCATATGTAACCATTCAAAACTTTAACCCCAGGACTATAGTGAAAAAATTTATTTCATAAAAACACAACAAAAGCCTGAAATCTTTGTTGTGTTTACACTGCTTTTACATAGCCCATCTTGGGGGTGGGGGATGAGCACCCTTCCACCTGTTCTGAACTCAGGATTTCAGTATTCTTCCCAACACTCCCCATGTGGCCACAGAGTACCCCTGAGGAAAAGAGCTTCTCTTGAGCAGACCTATCCCAAGACCCCTCAGTAGAGAAGGAAGTTCACACTTTTACACTGCATATAAGAACTAGCAAAATTTTAGACAATACATTTAAAAAAAAAAGTTACTGAAAGTGATTATTAGAACTGAAAATATAATCAGGTGTACATCTAATGTACATCTGAGTGTCTAAGGCCACAAGAACCATCCAAATCAATGTAAATCATGTTAGCTTACATAGGCAGAAATGTACGTAATAAAATATTATCGTTATCAGAGATGCAATCAAATACAAACTTGTTATGCAAACAATGGTAAATTGTTATCTAATGTAGTTACCCAAATGATTAACAAAGATAAACCGCAGCAGCACAGTCAGTGAAATGAAACACTTTGATAACTGCTGAGGTTCATCAAATCTATTCATATCCTCATTTGTATAAAGCAAAGTATCAAAAATTGGTGCACGCCCCCCTACGGCTCTAACTGTGATCGATTATTTTGACAGCTGCATATCATCTTACTCAAACTACCTCAAATCCACTAAAGCCAACAGGAGTCAGAAAAAAAGAAAAAAATCAAGGTAATTAACTGTTTCTGCAACTTTTCCTGCCAACAGAGCTGTAAATGTCTGCTAAAATTAAGACATTAAAACCTCTACCATGGCATGGGGGCTTGGTGGGGGATTTGAAAAGTGGTCAGCAAAAAGCCTTCAGTAGCTGTTCACTATTTCCCAGGCTACAGAAGTTTCCCAGTCAGTTCAAAAAAGAAGGTTTTATTACTGTAACCAAACATATCACATATTCAAGCCACAAAGAAGTGACTGCTTCCTCTGATTTCTAGATTTCCCTTCCAGTTCTCAACACTGGGACTCAACAGGAATCAATAAAACACCATAAAATCAGATTTCTAGTAGAAACAGTAGCAACCAAACACAAACGCAGCAAAAACTGAGCTCCTGAGAAATAAAACCCCTTCCAAATAACCAAGCTTGGAAATATTTTGGGATAAAGTAGGCATCTTGATAATTAAGCTTTAACTTTCTAACACCCAGAATTTAATGTTTGTGGACTTGCCTTACACGGCTGAATTACTGGTCCCATTAATCACAGTGTCTTTAAAGAAATCGCAGTTCAGTGACAGCACCCGAGGCCACGTTAAGGAACTCGAATTCAGAGTCTGTCTGGGGAGCAAGGGCAGCACAAGGCAGGCAGCCCTGGGAAACTGCCGCCACCACAAATTCAACCTCTGAGTATGGGGCAAAACATAGGCAAAACACACGTTTTAAGCCTAAATCTCAGAAGACCTAGTCCTTCAGGATGATGAGCTCAGAGATTAAGATTTTTCTTCATGTATGGCATTTTAGACTTTTAATGCGGGGCATTTTTGCTTCTGAAGAGGATTTTTTTTTTTAATCAGTCCTCATTTTTCTCAAAACTGAGCCTCTTGACTCAAGGGATTTACCACATTTTTAGTCCGTTTATGACAACCCCTCAGAGTCTAAAAATAGCCACAGTCAGCTGAACATCCTAATGCTTGCATTAATTTTAACTGAAGAAATACAAATGAATTGCCACTTTTTGATGGTGAAATTTAGATACTGGACTTCTACTGATGTATCATTTTCAGAAGGAAGCCACCCCCCTGAGCCCAACGCCCAAGACCCCTCGTTCTATTAATGACACATCGGAAGCTGCACAGCTCTTTAGAAAAGCTTTCTTGAGGGTACATCTACACGCCTACGGCAGGAATGAAAAATAATAGTTACTTCTTGAAACCTTCCTACCCGACTTTAACAGGCCGTTTAAGCTCCTTACATGGGAAAATCAGCTCCCAAGGCACCGCGCTCCCGCAGCTCGGTGAGAGCTCCCGGGATGGCACAAACCCAGGGTACAGCACATAGAGCCCCTCGCGAGGTTTGGCTCTCAGGGAGAATATAAGTCTCCAGACGCCGAGTGCGTGTCTGTCCGTCAGTCCGTCTACCTGCCCGTCTGTCTGTGCGTCCGTCAGTCCGTCTGCCTGCCCGTCTGTCTCCGCAACCCGGGCCGCCCCCGCGGCCTGTCCCCCCCGCCTCCCGGCCGCCGCGCAAGGGCCGGTCCCCGCGGCCGCCCCGCCGCTCACCGCCGCCGGTGCGCGGCTCCCTCGCAGCGTGAGGCCGGGCCGAGGCACCGAGCAGGGGCAGAGCAGGGCCAGCACCGCGCTCAGCCCGCAGCGCCCGGGACACGCCGAGGGCGGAGCCGCGGCCCCGCCGCCCCAGCGCAGGCGCGGGGCGAGGCCGCGGGCGGCGGGCACGTGACGGCGGCGCCATTTCGCGCCGGGCGCCCTCGGCCGCGGGTAAAATGGGGCGGGGGGGGCCGAGGTGTGCGGGCCCGGTTGTGCTCCTGGCCTTTGCCGCGCCCACGCAGAGCAGGAGTAAGTTGTTCCCCCATCACTAAGCCTCCATATCAGAATCACACGATCACTTAGCTTGGAAAAGACCCTCTGTGAAGATCGAGTCCAAACTGTGACCAAACACCAACCTGTCAAACAGACCGTAGCACTCATAGCAGGGATGTGTGCCCATGTATTTCCAAGCAATTCCATGCGTGAGAGTATGGGAGTTAACGTCTTTGAAATAGGTCTTAATGTTTCTACCCACTTCCAAGCCTCATGTTTGTTACAGAACCCAGACAATTTGACTCCTGAAAGAGACAAGTGGCTTTGCACAAACCTGAGTTTCTGAACTTTGGGGTAAAATGAAGGTTCAAGGCAGGGATATGTGGTAGGCAGTTCGGGAAGGTTGTACTTACCTAGTGCCTCAGCTGAAGGGTAAAGGAAGGGGGTGACCTGTAGCTGGGAGTTTAAAAGGAGGCTGTGCCCTCTGAAACACAGAGAGAGGGAAGACCCAGTGGACTTTCCCCCTTTATTGGAATAAAGTTGCAGGGGTCTTCTGTCTCCTTTATAGACAATGGCTTTTTCTGGTGTGATTTTATGTACAGCATTGAGTGTCATGCCAGCTTTTTCTTTAACACCTTCAGGGATGATGACTCTACCACCACCATGGGCAGCCCATTCCAATGTGTGATGACATTTTCTGGGAAGAAATTCTACCTAATGCCTGACCTGAACCTCCCCTGGTCCAGCTTTAGACCATGTCCTCTTGTCCTATTGCTGGTTGCCTGGTCCCTGACTCCCACCTGGCTGCACCCTCCTTTCAGGGACTTGTAGAGAGCAAGAGGGTCCCTCTTGAGTCCCTTTATCCCAAGCTGAGCTCCTTCAGCTCCCTCAGCTGTTCCTCGCCAGACTTGTGCTCCAGACCCTGCTCCAGCTCCATTGGCATTCTCTGGACTCGCTCCAGTCCTCCAGTGAAGTGAGGGCATCAGACCTGGACACAGCACTGGATGTGTGGCCTCACCAGTGCCAAGTACAGCGGACAATCCCTTCTCTGCTCCCAGTGGCCACACTGTTGCTCATACAGGCCATTGTCCTTCTTGGCCACCTGGGCACACACTGGCTCACGCTCATTTCCTGCCACATGTATTTTCCATGATTTCCTGACATGAAGTGCCTGTAAGCCCTCATCATCCTTGAGCTGGGGCAGCCCTGGCTTTGGAAACTGCCCCATGAGCTGCTTCCAGAGGCTGCTCCCTCCAGCCAGAGCCATCCCCTGCCCTTCCCATGGGAGCTAGGTATGGAGTCAGAGGCTCAAATAAGGATGGAGTACAAGCAGCTATTACTGATTTCTAGCAATCTTTTGGCCAAAAAAGAGCCCCATTCTGAAGAGCAGGGCTGCTTGCTGTGTGTATCCTCTCTGGGGCCTCTCCAAAGCACCCCACTGACAGAGGGCTGAGCACTGCATGGCCACCAAACTGCAGATGCCCAAAGTATGTCTTTTAATTTGTTATCTAAAGCATAGTTTTTTTAAAACTCTTGCAGATTTAATCTATGCAGATGCAGTGCATAACAGTTCATCACTAATCGGTGCTGCTTTATTGTTGTAGTTATATCTAGCTGTATCTGAACAATGGAGCTTTTATTACCAACTGCAAAACACTTGCAGCCACAGATTTCCTGGCTCTTGCATTTAGCAATTATTTACCAATAATAAGCCTTCATATCATTTTTTATGAAGAGGTAATGCTAAACAGGTGCAGCATTTCCAGGGTAGATTATATCTGCCCTACATAAAACCAAAGCTGGCAAAAGTTAACTGACTGTTTATGTGACATCAAAACACAGTTTATTCCCACACATCTAAAAGCCTAGAAAATTAGCATGTTGAAAGGCTAGTGAAACAAACTGAAAGGAATATTTGCCATACAGTCACTGTGACATCTTCAAAATCCTCAATTCTTTAAGTCATCTTCAATTTCCTCAAACAGAGAGACAAAATGCACCACACTCCTAAAATCAATATAGTTTAGAAAAGATACCAAAATTACTCTTACCTATGTGGTTCTTGACTGCTTTATTCTGTTTACGGGAAGTAGGAGATTAGGTTCCAGATAAATTTTTCAAGTTTTTTTTTCCCTAGTAGATGGTTTAAAACTGATTTTTTTCAGTAAATACTGCTGTGAAGACCATCTTCAGCTTGGTAGTTACTCTCTGTAGACAGTAGTAGAGGATAGAGTGTAAACAGAGATTAGTGCAGATTTGCAGCTACTATCTAAATCCACCAGTCATGGGTTTCTCTGGTGCATTGCCAATAATCTTTGGGCTGCTGTGCAGGAACAGGTTCAAATGTATGTTAGAAAGATTCATGTAGGCTAATCTCTGAGGCTTTCTGTATAGAAGAGTTTCCTGTTTTGGTCTGGTCGAGCAGAAACACATTTTATACCCAATTTAAAATGGACAAGTGTGAAATAGTATTGAAGAGTTCTATGCATTTTATAGATGTACTCATTATTGCTCAAATGCTTGCAGGTATATATGAATTTTAAAAAAAATCAGCTATGGATTTGACAGTACTGGAAGGAAATAAGCACAAACATGGGCCCACCCAGGGGATTCTGTCTTCTACTCATACCACAGGGGCCTGCCACAGAGCTTCTGCTAGTGTCTCCAAACCCTTCCTCTCATACATAAGATGCAAAGATGAGGGGAAACTGCATCACTGGATCATAGAACCACAGAGTGGTTTGGGTTGGAAAGGACCTTAAATGTCAGGTTGCTCCAACCCCTTGCCATGGCAGGGACAGCTTCCCCTAGACCAGGTTGCTCAGAGCCCCATGCAGCCTGGCCCTGATACAGGCAGGTATGCTGGATACAGCCCATGCTTATCTAAGCCCTCACTGCCCACATCATCCAGCCACTCAAAAGTCGAGCTTAGCCTTCCTCCTGTGGTTGTCTCTCCTCAAACCAGATTTACAGAAAGGTACAGTCTACTCACTTCTCGTGTTTATGGTGATTACAGGAATGTTTTGCATTACAGGTTTCATAATACATACTCTCTCTCTGTACTTTGATCAAGAATGATATTCAAATTTTTTATCACTGGGCTTTGAAGTAGTAATCAAGAAAAACAGTTTGAATAAAGCCATGAGTTAATTAATATAAGAAAGCATTCATTTTCCCTGAGACCAAAGAATGAACATGTGTCGATTCAGAATCAGTATGCCACGAACTTGAAAGCTTTATGAGGACTATGTGAAAAGTCTAGAAATTGTTGGCCATTTCTTAACTAGTTTTTAACAGACTGCAAAAGTGAGAGGAGAAATTAAAAAAAAAAAAGAAATAAGGATCTTTATTGTAACATCAGGTAGGAAGCCATACAGTATGTTGTGCTGTACAAAGTCAGTTCACACAGAGGGTTCTCAAAAAGAATTCACCACCAGCTTTTTTGGCACCCTTACTTTGGCATAGGTGAACTTCATCGCAGGACTTAGACACTTTATTGCAACCTCTGTTTCATTTCCATTGTGATTATGGTTCTGACAAATACACATAACCAAAGGACACAACTCTTGGTTGAGTGCTGTCTTCAACTCTTAGAAGATTAGAGAGGAGGCCATGGTGCTGGTCTCTGGCTGGAATTTCACACAGGCCCCATCATTTCCATGCTGAAGAGTATTCAGGGTCAATCACTTCTCTCTGAAACCATTTGCATCGGGGTGCCAAGGCAAATAAGTCCTACGTTGTAGCCATTCCTTTTAAAAGTTTAATTATAATTCTTAAATTTAAACTCAAACACTTAAACTTTGTGATCAAACTCTGCAGCTTTAACAATTTAAACCTAACACTGCAGGCTGGAGCAGTGAATGAGACTCATGCCCAGAAAGTGGGTTAGTATGTCGTGTTTGCTGGAGGCTCATGAGCTGTTCTGCTAGACACCAGCTGCTGCACAGGCAGGCAGCAAGAAACAGCCTGTCTTGGGAAAAGAAATCACCCAAGTTATCTTGTAAAAGCTTCTAGTGTATACACTGAGCCTGAAATACAATTAGGAAAACAATGGCTTATCTATATTCCTCTTTGCAAAAGCCTTCCTTTATAATTATGAGGTAAAACATGGGTTTATATGAGCAAATCTTTATGAGATGCACTTTTAGACATGCAACAGCAGTCTAATACTGTCTCTCCAGAAATAAGCATGAATCACTGAAGGGAGTAACTCTAAGTGTTTTGCAATCCAATCCCATTGTTTAATTCTGTGATTCTATAAGATGTTCTATTACAGTTGCTACACATATGTATATGTATGCTAGATATATGTTTTATACAAAATTATTAACAGGTACAGTTAACAGTGCCCATCAAACTGCAAAGCAAGATAAGAAAATTATTGATTGAGGTGCTGTTTGTCCTTTCTGTTGAAAGAGCAACCACAAAGGTGTATTAATAGTTATAATTAATCTGAAAATAAACTGTGTGGAGAAACTGCTGTATTCCTGTGGCATACTGTAGGCATTGGGCCAATGTGTTTTGTTCTCTAATTTAAAAATATATATATATAATGTCTATCTAGCAAAACGCCCAGTTTTTCAATCATTAATTTTTTGAGGAAGGTTCCAGTATGATGAGGGATGTCTGGGAGCCAGGGGTCTGGTAGGCAGCTGGACAGGGGACACCACCCACAGGTCCACAGGTGCCAGCCAGGTTCAGGCACATCATGGAGCAGGTCCCTGGGGATGAGGCAGGCCTGTGGTTGAGTCAGGTCAGGATTCCTGGCCAGGCTCAGGGTGGCAGTGACTCCAGCACAAGCTCCTGCTTTGCTCAGAGAGGGATTGACAGGCCAGGGCTGAGCTTAAACGGGCACTTGGGGCCCTGGGGCGAGGCTGGGGGTGAGGCCTGGGCTGCTCAAGGCTGTTAGTGCCTATTAGGTTATTAATGTATTAGTGCTGTGACACTTTCAATGGGTAACTGACCACTAATCTGTAAAGCACAGGTTATTCGATCCTCTGACTCAATATTACCTAAGCAGAGTTAAAAATAACCTGCCAGTTAATTCAGCTTCTGTTTATTGGTGTTGGTATAGAGGGCACAGTGTGTCTGACCTGAGTAATGAAATCTTCTGAAATCACCATATCCACTGAGGTTTTGATAAATGCGTTTGAGATGAGCACACGAAAAATTGTCTTTAAGATCCATCTTTAATACTTTTGGTTCTGATTACTCTCTTTAACAAATAGAGGCCTTTCACACTGAGAAAACACAGGCCATAGAGAACTAGAGCTGTCCATAGCAGGCAGCTGAAGATTTGGTTTGATCAGAAAAATGTCTGATAAAAGAAAAAGCTGATAAGTCAGCTCCTGATATAGCGACAAACATTTGAGCTTTAATACCAGGAAAAGTTTTGTAGTTTTATAGCTGAGTTATAGCTGCTTGTGAAGTGTCCAAAACCCTCTTTGGAAGATCTCAGAGCAGGTAAAAAAAAATTTGGGTAGGGATGGTGTAGACATACAACAAGACCATGCTTCAGATCAGAGGAAGGGATTCAACAACTGTACAAGTTACCCTTCAATCCTATATTGCTATCATTCATGCTCTCTTTATGTCCTTATCTTCTTTTTCTGCCATTGCCAAGTGCTGGCATATTTCACAGATTCGAAAAAATCTGTTCACCCAGTTGGCAGGAGGAGGAAGTGGGTTTGTTGCAGTTTGTCTGCCAGGAAGGGAAATTCTAACAACAATAAGGGTTATAGAGGTGGTATCAACCATTTGTCTCCACCTTATCTGGATTTTATCTGTGGGGCCCAGGATTCATGCATAGATAAAATAATGTTTTAGCTTTAGCAATCTCATCTTGATTTTTAATTCATTTTTCTGACAGAGATATTCATATTCATTCTTTTCTATACTGTGCACAGATGATGTTTTTTTAAAATTTCTTTTTAATGTTAGACCAATGACTGGTGAACAAAAAAATGCAAAAAGTGACAGATCTTCGGCTGTTTGCATTGCTTTGTTTCTCTCTGAATGCCTGTTTTGTTAAACACATACTTTGTGTACTTTCAGGCATTGCTATAGCATCACTTGGTCACAAGAGGGAACTCGCATATCAGTCTCTGGGATTTATTTTTATATTAGAACTTGGAGAACTCTGCAGACTAATAAAGAGATACTAGGATATGTATGGATGCCAGGGGTGTAAATGTGTGCATACGCAGATATATTTATTTATATATTCATGCCTTTTAGTTACCAAAGAAGGGAAGCTACTCATAGAAATAAGGAACAATAACCCTGGCAGCCATGTCGGTAGAAAAGAACCTTAGAACCTTAGAACCTTGAAAAAGAACTGTAGAACCCACAAATAGCTTTTTTATGCTCAGGGGTATATATTTACACTCATATGCTCAAGGGTTGTGGCTCGTCTCTGTTCCCACTCTGCAGTTCTGTAAATCTCAAAGCCAGTACTAATGGTATCAGGAGGGAGCAGAACATGCTGCCTTCATCAGAGCCTGACCAACAGGGATTATTCTCACCAAAACACTTGAGCAGCCCTTTATTTGAACTATCTGCTCTTCACCTCTTCAGAGAGTCATTTTCTAGCTAAAACTTGACAGTACTTGGCATCTGTTCCAGAATTTCTGGTATTTAATGTACGTGAAATGTAATTTGATTGTTAAATGCATTTGCAAAAGGAGAAGACTCAAATACTAATTGATTTCCAATTTCTGCTAGATGCCAGTGGCAACATCATGAATTGTTATCCAGTTCATATCCCAAGGTTCATATTTCTAAAATAAATAAAGTTATAAATCCAGAGCTTTCTAACATGATAACTAATGTCCTCAGAATTTGGTGTCCACACCTTCCTACACTGATGTTCCCAATCAAGACATTTCCCACTGATCCTGCTATTGTATTTGCAGGTTCCTCAAAAAAAGCACATGTTAAATCTCCCTAATAAACTGAGCACAGTCTGTCCAGCTCCTGGAGAAGACAGCCCATGCACAGCTTGCAGTTGAGGATCTGGGTTTGCTGGTATTTGAGCTGTAGATGGTCAGCCTGGTTGGTTTCCTAGGAATAGGAGTCAGCTTCCTCTGTGAACATGGACTATCTTGTCTCACCCCTGGGGTGTGTCTGGTCCCTCACACATATTTGTTGAGCGTTGCTGTCAAATTGTAGAGGCCCTTTGGCTTATCACATGGCAGTGAAGTGCTGCAGTCCCACTGGAGCAGGGGATACACCATCAGGTGACACTTGCAGCACTCAGTCCTGTTTGCTTTGTCTTTCAGGTGCCTCATGTCCTTTTTGCACATTTTCCATTTTGTCCTCTTTGTGTGAGTTCTTAGCTCCCTTCAAGTGTTATTTCCATACAAGTGCTACCCTTCAACTACAGCCTTGTGGAGAACATCCCCACCAAGGCTGGAGACTGTGCTGCAGATGCAGGGGATGTCGGGCTGCACATCACTGATGTGCTGCAATGGATTTGGGGCCCTTTGAGAAAAGAGGTATCCTTTTCAACAAAGGGTGATTCCTAGAATAACTACTAAGTATTTTGGGATCTGAGAGGAGATGGTTGCACTCGAGAAGCCCAGAGTCGATTCTGTTAAACTGATTCTTGTTTATTCAATGAAAGCCACTAAGGATAGAAGTCAGCTTTCCTAACCTGAACTTGCTTACTGAACTATGAATCACTGTTGATGTCTGTCACTTTTGATGGATGATACAGCTCTTGGTCCTGAAACTTCTAAGAGAAGATGGTGCATAACTAATCATTATCTGTAATCTCTACATCTGATTTATTAAACAGTTTAATTATTTATATAAGTGCACCACACCCGCATATCATTATCTTGTTAGTGACTTTGTGGGATAACAAAGTTTGCACAATCTAATTTTCAAAATTTGAAAGACTGGGATTAGTCCAGGAAAACTACAAGTAATAAGGTTAGACCTCGAGCCAGGTGTAACAGCCAAGAACATGTCTCATGCTGTTAGAACTTACCACATCCTTTAGCTTGGAGGGGAGGAGGCTCAGGAGTGACCTTATCACTCTCTGCAAAGGCTGAAAGGAGGGTGTAGCCACGAGGGGGTTGTCCTTTTTTCCCAGGCAACCAGCTAATGAGAGGACATTGTCTCAAGTTGCTTCAGGGGAGGCTTAGGTTGGACATTAGAAAGAATTTCTTCCCAGAAAGTGTGATTAGACTTTGGAATGGGCTGCCCAGGGCAGTAGTGGAGTCACTGTCCTGGAGGTGTTAAAGACTGAATACGGCACTCAGTGACATGGTGGTGTTCATTCACAGGTCAGACTAAGTGATTTCAGAGGTCTTTTCTAACCTAAGTGATTCTGGGATTCTGTGATTTCATGTTTGGTACCACAACCCGAGTGTGGGCACAAACACACTGCTTGGAAAGGGCAGGAAGACCCTCTCAGGGCTGTATCTTTTAACTGCTGTATTTTTGTGTGCTGCTGATTCTGGAGTTGGTTTGTGTTCTTGATATACTTTTAGATGCCCTTTACTGGTATGTCTTTTTGTAATATATACAGCCAAATTACAAGCCTGGATGGTCCTCCTTGGAAAAGAGTGTGTGTTATTGTTGAGTCTGGGCTCTAGCTAATCTAATCCTTGTGGATTCATCTGCAGTAACTGGTTTTCCAGCTTGATCAGGAATTTTGGTAGGGATGACTGCAAATTTGTAGTGGCCAAAGTGTGAAGTATAACCAAAGCAGAGTGACAATGGAGCTTCATCTCAGAATGGGGTCAGAGGAACGCCAGCTGTAGAACCACATGACAGGTTGGCTTGATTCTAAGAAACTTTGAGGAAAATTTGAATGGGAAAAAAAAAAGCATGCACACTTCATTATTAATTCTCTTAAGGTTTTCTCAGAACACCTCACTGAACAATAGGATTTTTTCCTTAATTTTCCGTTGCTGAAAATGAACATTTCTGAAAGTTTTCCAGTAAGAATATAGTTTTCCCGTAAGAACACGTAGGTGTTGCTCGAAAATAGTTTTGTTTTGAGACACAGACATTTAGGATTAAAGGATTCATCATAGGTCCATCCATTATGTGTCAGACAAGTCTTGTAAAGAATGATAATTCTGCCAGGTTTCTTTTCATTACTGGTAAATCTGAATGGATAAAACTTGCTGCCACAAGTACTTACCTGGGTGTTGATTGAAAAGATACCTTTAGTGAATGTACTTGGAGTTGGCCTTTGTGAACAGAAAAACTGACAACTTGTCCAAGTATAGTTTAATGATACGCCTAATCTGATTTCAAAAATACACTTACTTAACTGAGGGCACCCAGTGAGGGTGCAGTCTCATTCTTCTTCGCTCTCTCCCTCCTGTGTGAAGAGTTGGATGGAAAAGGAAAGATTCTTTTTAGGTGGGACAGTTTTCTATCCCACAAAGCCACATTTCCTGCATACAAGAATGTTTAGGTACAGCCACCTTGTTCCAAAGTCCCAGGCATTTTGTCGTCACCCCATCACCTCCTGGGGTCACTGGTAGCAAAGGTGTCGCTTGCTGGTCAGTATCTTCTAATCGCTGCTTCCCTGGAGAATTTTTGGAACTTCTGTTTTGATATTATTGTCTGCCTACTTGCCAATAACTTCTGATACTTCAATTTTAGTAGGAATTCTGTCTGTATTTTGACTGACTACATTCTAAATTACTTCATAAGGTATTTGTATTCAAGAGCATGACCATTCCTAGGACATGTCATTTGATAAATATCTCTAGTATCAAACCAGTACCAGACTAGGCTTCCATATGCCTCCACTGGCTACTGCCTGATGCATCTCTCATCCATACACCCAGAGGTGTTTTCTTCATGAACTTTGTAATAGTCCTTCATCCTTATCTTAAATAAGTATAAAATGAGAGTAATATAACGTTCTCTGTTCATTTCTGTAGCTGACCTTGCCTTGCTGCCAGCAGTCGTAGGGCTGGCAGCAGAGCGTTCCTGCACCTCTTGCTTCTGCCTCATCCACACTGCTCCACTTCCCTCATGGTTTCCCTTCATGCAAGGGGAATTCTCAGAGTCTGGGAATCTCTGGATCACTATAATCAGTTTGTTCCAGTGCCCAAGCTTTTTCTACGTACTTTACCTCTATAGAAGGTGATTAGCAAGGAACAAAGTTTTCAGCAGTCATTGGGATGTTCTGGCCTTCCGGTCTGTCCCAGGGTTTGGCACAGCTAAGCTGGGGCAGAGTGACAAGAGCAGCACCATTCCAACAGCAGCATGGAATGGCAGCTCCCACTTAACCCAAGAAGTCTGTTTGATTCATCCCTAGAGGGGTTCCGGGGCAGCTTGGACAGGGACCTGAGCTATTTGTACTCATGGAAGATGTCCCAGTCCATGGCAGGGGGTTGGAACAAGGTGAGCTCTAGGTCCCTACCAACACAAACAGGTCTGTGGTTCGCTGATTCTTCCCACTCCTTTCTTTTTTTTTTCTCTATGCTCTGTGTTAATGAAAGCATTATATTGAAATATGAAGAATGTGGGCTGTGCTCAGACCTCTTCTTAATTCCATAGAGATCAGTAAAAGGATTATTAAAATGGTGAAAGTCCAATTAAAGTATCCTTCACTTGCACATCTTACCCTCAGTATCACAGAGTGTGTGAGGAGCAGGGAGATTTTACTTTAAAACTCATAAATTTCTCTTCCCTGTTCTTCAAAACTGTTGTACACCTTTGGCTGCCTCATCAGTGAAGGGTTCACTGGGCCCTAAATACCTGTTCTCTTAAACCCTCGTGAGATGTGTTACAGCAAATGATCTATAGGGTACTTGCTTCTGAGTAGGTGACAATAATTAAAAGCATGTTTGCACTTTTTCTTCTCTTTGAATCCCACAGCCTCTCTTTCAACTGCTGAAAATTCCTTGTGGTCAGTAGAGATCTTCAGTCTTCATGATTTCCCTTCTATTCCATTTCACTTAATTGCATGATGTCAGGCATATGGAAGTATGGCAGTATGAGAGTGAGAAACTCTGTGCCACTGTGGAACAATCTTATATCTCAATGACTGATTAATATCCTGCCTGAAGTTGTTGTCAGACAAAATATGTCTCTTCTCTCCCACAGGCTGCCTGCAAAGTCAGAATTAGGCTGATCACTATCTTCATCTCTTAAGTCATGATTTCCCTCTTGTTTTGCTCTTTTACCATTCCAGTTTGTGGGGAGTCAGGGGGAACTCCCCTCACTCCTGGGCTTTTTGTTGACTTGTTGGGAAATACTTATTTAGTCTGAAATTTATCAAATTAAACATTAGCAATATGAACACAGTGAAAAAAATCAAGGGCATCTGTTTTCTTGTGAAGTCTCTTGATGATGCTGTTTCTAACATGAGTAAAAAGAAATATGACTGGTTATACACAAGGTAGTTTTGTACTTATTGATGTTTTTTCTAGATTATAACCTGATATAAGCTTAGAATTGTATCATGTTGCTTCACTACTAGATTTAAGATATCAGAAGCAATTTAGACACATTATTCATTCATAGTAAGCATCTTTTATTTTTTGTATGTGATTCACAAAAAAAAATATTAATATCATGACACTGTGTTACTGAAGCTTTTGCCTTCTCTTTCACTCCTTCGTTACCTGAGCTATAACCCACTATGTATCCCAGTAGGAAGAGGACAGCATTTATCTTGTATCTCATAACAGTGGTGTAAAAATTCAGGATTATTTACGGAAGTTCATGGAAGATGACAAAAGATTTTTTTCTTTGAAGATGTACAACATGTCCTGTGGAGTGTATCCATGAAGATGCTGCAGATCACCACGGTTGCTTCCATGACAGATGGACCTGGAGGTCCTGAAGAATCTTTTGTTCTCACTTTTGGAGATTTTTCAATTGATTGAATCAAAAGTGGGAGAGCAATAGAGAAGATGGTAAGGGAGCTGCAGCTGCTATGGGTAGGTGGAGGCTTATCTGGGATTGGGAACTGTAGTTCCTTTGGCTTTAGTCTTCCCAATAGCACCACCTGATATCATTAATATGATATAACTTTTGTGATATGATTGAGTCTTGTCGGTGGTAAACCCTAGTGTGTGTTGATCTTTACAAGAAAACACTACCACTCTTCAGAAAACTGTAAAGTGCAAAGAAATGAGTTCTCCATCTTAACCAACCTTAATTTTCCTTACTTCACCTTACTTTTCTGTAAAACTAGAAGAGTGGGGCTTGTCCACATGCCTCAGGAGGGTGTTGTGAGGATAACCCAGATAAGATCAGCTTTCTTTTACAAGTATGCAAAGCTGCTTTTATATACCAAGTGTAATTTATGGCTGGGAAGCATTTGAAGAGCAGCCTGTGCCTCTCCTTCCCATAGCATGGCATATACCAGGCTTGTTCTTACAGGGAGATTAAGGGAATAATGACAACATGCCAGATGCACTGGGGCAATTCTAGTGCCTCCAGGGATATCTTCAAAACCAATTTTCATTTATTTGTCCGTGGAGACATTCTTATTAGACCATTGGCATTGCTTAGGGCTTGGGCTTGGGCTTGTCCTTGTCATGGAGTTAGGGATGACAGACTGGAGCACATGAGCTTTGGCTCTGCTGCTGTACTTCTGCCCTGGTAAGTGTCCTAGCAGAGACTCCAACTCATAAAGCTGTGCTAGTTGGGTTTCTGAAGACAACACTACAAGTTTTGCAATATCCATGCTGCTAGGTGGATGCCTGAACTAAGAAAATTCTACTGTGGAACTGCAGATTTTGTGAATGGATTTCTGGCTGACTGTTGACAGCAACAAAATCCTTCAAAGAATGAGTAGTGTGCTGGCTGCTGTAGCAGGACTGGAAGAATTCCTCTTTACTGAAGAGCAGAGTAGCTTCTCAAATGCCTTTGGCTCACTCGTAGCATACAATTTTACATTACTTCATGCTAATGAGGAAAACACCACAGCTGTGGTGGTACGTGATATGGAACTGGTCTGCTGAACTAAGCTCTCCTGCACAGGCATTCCTGGAGAGAGGTGCTTTGTACATAGATAATGGTGTCACTTTCCAGTTTGCAGAAAGTAGCCGTTCCTACCCTGCATCCTCAGTTACCAGGTGTTTCTCTGTGTCTCTGAAATCATAAAGGAAATTGTCCACCTTGTCTCTGAGTTTCTTGTATCTGATGTGAAGTGTAGAAACAAGGCAAGTGTGGAACTGTGCATACTTGAAAACAAGAGTGCACCTACCATGAGCTCCTGGAAGAAGGGCTGTTACCCAAAGTCACTGTTGATTATCAATTAGTAATTGTCAATCTATTCCACAAAATAATTGACTCGTGCAGACAAGTTATCTTGCATTCGGAATGTCTGACCTTCTTCACCTCCCCTGTCCCCCCTGCCCTAGGCCACATCCTCTCTATCAGAGCATGATATGACACATCCCGCTAGAGAGCTGCAACAGGGAGATAACTGAGATAACAGAATAAGGTACTTGTTACGGTAATTAAGTATCTCAGTGGATTCGTTGCCTTTCGTTTTCATCTGATAGTTTCCAATCCTACTGAGAGCCAAACACAAAGAGGCCCGTGGGCATCAGCTGGGTCCCAAATCCCTCAGGAGCCGGCCCAGAGTGGGCTGGAGGGATGTTCTGGGCTGCCAGGAGACATCCAGCCCTGCCCACAGCCTGCCCTGGGGCAGGGCCTGAGAGTCCCTGAGAGTCCCCGGGAGAAGATCTGAATATGCCTGTGGGGGGGCAGAAGGTGAAAATACTTGAGGATGAAGGAGTGCCCCAGTCCTGGACTCAGGGGAGCTTGGGGAGGTCACCAGTGCAGACAAACACCTGGCAGCAGCTCGCGGGGGTTCAGTGGCAGTCGGCAGTGGAGCTCTTCTTTCACATTGCACAATCCTGCACTCAAGGGTTTGAGCACACAGTGATCATTGCAAACTGAGGCATCAGATAATAGATACTTTGCAGATGTATCTTCTGCAGTTTGTGAGTTGGGGGCTTTTTTCAAATTCTGTGCAAGAGTTTCCTATTATTTTCTCTTGACTGGAAGTTGACTGACTATATTCCACTCTTGCCAGCTTATGCTGGACAAAGCTGAATTTATTATGTATCTTTTGCTTGTGTCACAATTTTGCCATTCCTGTATTTCATAAATTTAATGAAGTAATTTTGGGAATAAAAAAGACTAGACAAAGAATTTTATTTTTCCTTGCTGTCTCCAGTCCTATGACTTGGGAAGTCTTTTGCTCATCCATAAAAATGAATCAACTTCTTTCAGATTTTCCTCTTGCCACATAATATGTCCAGACACAGTGCTGGTGAGTTGCACACACAAATCAGAACATCACAGGAAGACTGGAATAACTTGGATTTGCACTTGGGAAATATTAACAAGACTGAATCTCAGTTTGGTGGAGATGATACTTAGAATTTTGAGATCTAGCATCACAGATTCAATATGGATGTTAGTGAAACTTTTTCTTCTGCCTAGGGCAAAGAGCATACATAGCATTGTGCTGATTCATCAGAGATGTGGATGATTTTTCTTTGCACTAGAATGCAAAATCCAAATGGTTATTTAGGGGAGAGGTGTCTGAGCTGAGTGGTATAGAAAATGTAGGAAGATATGAAAATATGAATAAGATGAAATTGTTGGGCTTTTTCTTGGTTTCATCTTTGTAAGTGTTAACAGAGAATAGTCTTTTCTATTTTAATATTTGTTATTTCTTTGTCATATTTTAAACAGGTGGCAGAAACAAATGAGAAAATGCTTCTGATATGTTACATAAGTTTAACTCTGTTTATATAGTTATATCAGATGCATTTTCTATCACCTAGTTCTGTCTTTTCCCCAAGCCCATACAAACGGGAAGCTGAAGTACAACAGTGTAGGTGAGCATTCCCATCATGCTTTTGATCCCAGAAACATGCCCATCCCATCAATAAAATAAAGAAAGGAAAATATAGGATTTTTTGTGTCTTTCTGGAGTTTCTGAAAAATCCACCCCACTCTGTTGGAGGTGGTGAAGGATATGAGTCCTTCAAGACATTTAAGATATTCCATCTCAAAGGCCCTATCACAATGCTTTTGTTCCTCTCTGAGCCACAACAGAGATGAAATCTAGGATTTGGGGTTTTCCCTACTGTAAAGAGGTCTACGTAAGATGTTGGTAAGGCTGGAATAGGTGGCTGAGATAACCATCTCCTCTTACACATCAGTTGGTTTCTTTTTCCAGCAGAGCTCAATTTTTGACTCTTCTGTTGAGCTGAGTAGAGAAGTGATAGAGAAGCACTTCTGAGCTCATGGCTCTATAGAAAAAAAGGCAGCATTAAATACTGAGGAGAAACAGTTGCCCACAACACATTTCAAATGCACAACCCCATTAAGAGCTTGTAGTTAATGCTGAGTTTGGTCCTTTTTTTTTTTGTAAGTTAAAATGTGAATGAGTTGTCTACTACTGAATATTCAGAAGAAAAAAAGTGGTTATAGGCAGGAAAATCTGCAGCCTTGCAAGGAGGAAGCTAAGTGACTTGTTCATGGTGTGTAGGTATTGTCAAAAAATAGGTGATGAAGAAAGAAAACACAGATTTTTCTGTTTGCCTCTCAAGTCCAGAAATATTTCTTGTGCTATACAGTGGACAGAGTGTGAATTTTGCTGGAGCATCTCATATTGGTGAAATTGTTGGACTGGAGCTTTGCAGAAGCATTTTGACACCTACTGATCTGATGACAGGATGTTCAAACCTTTCTCCAAGTACAGAATACAAAATGAAGACTCAAATACATTTTGTGCTCAGGTAAATTATAATTTTATTGGTTAATAGTGGTTATTTCTACCTTTTATATTCCAGGTGGACAATAAATACAATAAATAACTCTTCTGTTTCCTGTTCTTTTCAAAGACTTTGTATTTTTAAAAATCTTTTTAAAAAAATTAAGCATTGAATTTATCAATTTCTTGATATGTTCTCTGAATTTTTTTCAGAAATTCCTCCACATTTCCCTTGGTCTTGTACTGACATTGATCATCATGTGCCAGTCTCTGAAAGAAAGAACAAAGATTGGGTTAGCAAAGGTTATAATAAAATAAAGAATTTAGATAAACAAGTGAAAATATACACTATTTGGAACTATGCAAGGATTAAAAAAAAACATTTCCTAGAGAGTTGTTCCTTGAGCAGTGAGTGTAAGAGTGGCTTTTCATGGTGGCTAAGAAGGTGGCAGGTGGATTGCCATATAATTCTATATTCAGTTCATATATTCAGTCATAGCTGAGGTCATTTAAACTGGGCTGTTTCAACCCCAAAAACAGTGCACACACCATGAGGAGCTGGGCAAGACTGGGACAAGAGGGCAGTGTCCCAAGGCCACCCTGACTATTCCTCCTTGCAGGTCTGAAGGCAGCCTAAAGGAGACACTGCATTGTCAGCACCTTCCGTGGCTGAGTGAATCACACAGGAGCTTTGCTTAGTATGTAAATAAAGGAGGGTTCACTGTCTCAGAAAAGGCACCTGAGGGAGGACCCAGAGCCTTCCTGAGCAGCATCACGAGTTTCTGCAGGTCACAGCTGCATTTCACAGCCAAGAGTCAGTGAAGACACTACTGCTTAGGTGGAATTAAAGCTGCAGAGGAGAAGGATGCTCTGCCCACCTGGCTCCAGCCATGCCACCCCTGCACATCCATTCCCCAGTGTTAGGTCATTATTATTTAATGCCAAAACACATTTTGAGAAAAGAGAATAGAGAAGCAATCTAAATAAAGCACCTGTCCCAGAGATCTATGTTCAAAGGGTTTGGAGAAGAGAAAGATGGCAGAGCCCATCCCCCTTCTTCCTCTGCCAACTTAAAAAGCTTTTCACTGCCTCACAGATGTTGCAGTTTTATGTGACTCCTGCACAATATGAATATTTAAAACACATCTGAAATTAATGAAACACTTATCTACAAATGTTTAAATTATTTTTAAAATCCTTTATTATTTAAATAATAAAAAAGGATCTGTAGAAAAGTAAGACTTACTTTACAGAGTTGTCTATCCAGTAGAGCCTGGAAGGTCAAGTAAAGCCTTGTAATTACTGGATTGGAAGCGTTGTTTTCCATCAGGTGTTTGGTTCCATTCACAAAGCATGCCAGTTCGTGGCCATGCTGTTCAACAAAGAAGGCGTTAGAAAAACCTAGAGTGCATTTTGTGTTTATCCACAGAAATATAAAATTTGTATTCCTAAATGTGGCGGCATGTCACAGTCAAATGCAACGTGTTTTGCCATATATTGAAAACTGGTAAATGACCTTTGGGGGGACGGTAAAACACTGAATTCTCCTGTATGCCATAAGAAATGACTGTCCCATCTCTCAGAAAACTTCAAACTGTAAAGTTACCTCTTTGAGGCATAGTTTCATCTAATTCTGGGGCTTCACCACATCTGAGGAGGCTTAAAACAATGAAATAGTGCTGGATACAACTAGAGCTAAGTCTGAGACCTGACATCTCCCAGCCCAGGTTGACTTGGTATTTAAGTACCCAGACATAAAACAAAGCCTTGCAGAGATTTTCAAAGCAAGAGCCTGTGTCTCTTGATATACAAGGCAACCCTACAGAGGACTTGTGTGTGAATCTGAGCTTGGTTCTGATTGCTCTGTAGGGGGAAGGCTTCTCTTCCCTCCCCACCACTGTTCATCAAGCTCAGTTTTGCTGCTATTGGTGTATTAAAATCTTCCTTATAACTGAAAGCAAACGTTACACAAGGAGCAAAGTGAACAAACTTAAACTGAGTTAATACAAAACTCCCTTAACATCTACAAGAGCTTAAAAAGAAATATACTTACCTCTGGAATGGGGAGACACGAACATGACTGAAAAGAAAAAGAGCGAGTGTTAACATCCAGCATTCAATGTACAAATACAGATTTTTTTAGTTTCATATTCTCAAAAGCCATGTACTCACATTGATAGCTGTCTGCCTACATGGGCAACTCACAGAACTATCATCCTGGAAGAAGAGCAAGTGAGAAGTCAGTATCTACTATCACCTCCTGCACAAGCATGCATTTTTTCAGAATTAAGGTGCTAAACAGCCACTTACAAGCAGGCGCTGTGTATAGCGGATAATTTCCCGGACACCACAATACTCTGCGTGCACAGAGAGCAGCAGACAAGAGAAGAGTATGTATGACAGCATGCTGGCATTCATGTCAACTCAGTCTGATGGGTGACAGAAGAACAGGAGGACACTCCTTTTAATTGAGTCTTCACAAAATTCCCATTCTAATATGGAAAAACCCAATTATAAAAGTGATACCTGGTGCCCACTGTTTTTCCCATAGCTTGGACAGCATTTTAAAGAAATCAAACGTGGAATTGAGTCACCTACTTCAGTGACTTTAGTACTGCGGAAATTCACAAATGCTCCTCAGAAGTGATTAATTTGAACATTATCATATCACACCCCTACAGGAAACAATGGTTAAAAAATCTATGAAAGGTTGTTTTTTTCAGATGTGGGGTTTGCCTCCTGTACTTATGTAAATTATAGTTAAATGAAAGCAAAGAGATGATAATGTTTCGGCATTGCCAAAGTTCCTGAGAAGGCAAACTGATGTGCTGCGGGGAGACTTCTCCCCAGATTCAGAGCAGGTCCTTGCTCAAAGAAAGCTGGTGACACTGCAGGGGTCTGTGGAGCAGACAGACAGATGGATGAAGTCGTGGAGCAGTGCCTGGACAAGTTGTCACAGTGAATTACCGCTGCTGCATCCAGAGAGCAATGCCGCAGTCCTGGCCGTGATCTCCCCTCTGCCGAGTGCAGGAGCAGCAGTGTGCGGCTGAGCCTGGGGCCCTCAGGGTGCAGACGGGCTGGCATCCCACCCCTTGCCTTTTGAGCTGAAAGGACTGCATGCAAAAGTAGTCCTAGCGAACCCAAACTGTATTAACTTGGAAAGTCTCTCAGGTGGCCTCTCCCAATACAGCTGAGTGTTGGTGAGAGCCCTCCCTGGCGACAGAAGTTTCCTTTTTGCAAGTTGCACACCTTGGCAGAGCAAGTGGTAGCCCTTCAGATTTCTTTTAAATCCCCAGGGTTGACTTCTAAGCATCCCTTCGGTTTGCCATAGGTCCCATTGTGCCTTAAAGGTCTCCTCCAAAAGCTTGAGATTTTTCAGGTCAGTCTGGCTGAAGGATAAGTGTGATTCCTCTGGAAACTGTCCTGGAAAGAGAAAACACTGAGCTGCAGTTAGCTGTTTTTTCTCTGGCATTTGCCAGCCAGCAGCGAGTTTACCTGGCTGAGTGTGGCTCTGCTGCCAGCAAGAGGAGCAGAGGAGGACCTGTCTGCTGCTCCTGCCCCTGCCTGCCTGCACACCAGCGTCTCCTCTGGGATGGATGCTTCCTGCCTTTTCACTGAGATTTGTTCTTAGGTGATTCCATGTGGAAGGTGTACAGAGCTCATTAAGCTTGCACACAGGCCACAGGAAACAGCTGGCAAAAGCCAGAGAGGCTCCCTGGGTCAGCTAAAGCTGATAGCAGCCTGTGTAGTGACCAACAGGTGCACAGATACACCCTGTATATCTGTGGCATCCATGAGCCAGGCAGTGGCATCTTTCAGGGCACTGGACAGTCAGAGAAGGAATAAAATCATTGATTTGTGATTGAGAGCCTGTGACTCCCTAAAAGCAATAAAGATTTCTGTTACAGGTACATCACCTTTGAGGAAACTGCTCTTTGCCCAGGCAAAGCAGTGGGCATGCTGCTCTCTGTTTGTTCAGCCAGTAAAGCTGCAATTAGTTTACATCATGAATCACTGAAGGAAATAAATTGTGTGTAATTTGTGAGACACTTGGTTTCTCAGATGGTTGAAAAAATGGTTTTACATTTTTTAAAGGAAAGAGTTCAAAAGCATCTTTGATTTAGCCAAGGTTGTGTGAAGAAAATGGTAACAAGTCATGGAAGAGAAGGGCAAGGGGCTCTTTGTGACAACCAGGAGTTCTACTATGTCTGTTTTTAAGGCAAATATGTTCATTAGAAATCCCGTTTTTTCCAGCAACTGCTTTGCTGTCTTTGCAAGGATTTTACAAAATCTGGTGTACTTAACAGGGTCTGTAGGGCCTTGTCACCTAAGGAATGACTGTAAATCTCTGTAAACTAAGGCTATGTTGGTATAAATTGTATGCAAGATACATAATTAGGACCTTTCCAGACACGAGATGTAATTATTGACATTGGGCAGTGAGCAGATCAGATAACTTATTCCCAGGCCTCTAGCCCAAGAGGCAAGGTCTGTATTTTTGTTCCTAAGTGCAAATCAGAATGTCAGAGCTTCCAGAGCTGCTTCCAAGCTGCTCCCACGCCCGTGGATCCTCCTTGCCCACGGTCACTCTCTGCCAGCAGTGCCAGCACTATCTCTACATCTTTCCATTTCTATTTGATTGCTTAGTGAGATCTGTCTCACACTGTTGTTGCTCCCGGCTAAATGAGTCGTCAGAGAAGCTGCATTCAATTTACAGTAAAAAAGAAATCACCAGAAGTCAAACTGGCAGTGAAAGATCTTTCCATGTATTGGTTAGAGCTGAGGTGGATGAGGTGCAGGAGTGAGTGGCACCAGTTTCAGCTTCTCTTTAGAGAGTTCAGGTTCTTTTCTGGCATTTAGAAGCTGCTCCAAGGCTGTAGAAATTAATGTCTGATGCCATGCAGCAAAAAGACTGATTTTTTAATAGAACCTTCAAACATTTAGCTTTGATGCTTCAAAAATATTCATTATGATGACAAGCTGCAGCAACGTGTTTTCACAAATAGGTTGTCATTTGCTGGTTAATCTTCTGTCCTCATATCTAGGTAGCCTGATCATCCACTCTTCTCCTTTAATCTCTTTTTCAGCAACACAGACCAAAATGTGGAGAGGAAATAAAAGTTTTTCATCCATTGCTCAAAAAAATTAAATAAACCCCACCAACCTTAAAAATTAAATAAACCCCACCCAGTACTTAAAGATACTGGGAAGAGTAGCCCATAAAAACACCCCTGTGTTGCCATGAGGACGCCTGAGCAGGGAAAGTCTCTGTGGAGAGCCTGGGGCAGAGCAGGTGGAGTATCCCCATGTCCTGCCACTTCCCCACACGCTGAGGGATGATGCAGTGGGCAGGGTGCAGTGGAGGAGCAGGGTAAAGAGGGGGCAGAGAGCTCCGTCACCACGGCTGCTGCCACCACCAGGGCAGCCCAGCAACTTTCAAGTGATGGGATATAAAGATTCCAACCCTGAGCAGATTATTTGGAAAAGGTGAATATATAAAACTCTCCGATATATTTATTTCTATGGTCTCTTACAGGCAGTTTGTTCTGGCTCCATTGGAGACTCTAAAGTCCTGCACATTTTTGGTTTACTTGTAAATACTTTGGGTTATATATTTTCTTATAAAGCCTTTACTTAGATGCTACATTGAATGACCAAAAATGCTGCACAAAACATCCAATTCCCAGATCAATATTTTAACCTGGTTTGCATAAACCTCCAGAGTTTATCACTTCTCATGAGAGAATTTGCATCCCAGTGTAGAGTTTCTAAGAATCTTTACACATTTTGGGTTTTCTAATGTAGAAAAACCCAATTCCCTGCAGAGGAAAAACACCCAGACAACAAACCAGTTTGTTTTACGTTTGCTCTGCACACTGATCAAGATAGAAGAGATGCAAAGACCACAAATGAAGAGATGCTATTCATAGATTCATTTTCCAGAGATAAGGTGGCTTGGAGTATTTTTTTCCCTTTCTCTTAGATAAAGATGACATATGCTAATGTAGAAATCAAGGAAAAGAGGGGCATTCTAATCCCTTTGTGAAAGGGTAAACCATAGCATAGTAATAGCAAGATTACTTATAACAGAAAGGCATCAAACACCAAATCTTGATGAACATTTCAGATTCAATCCAATCCAAGAGGGTAGTGCACCCCTTGAGAGCCACATGCTGAGCTCTCCCCCAGCAGATGGACCAGAGGACATCCTCAGGACTCACATTAGCTTCTGTAGGTAATGGACCTCTCATTACTTCCAGAAGAGTTTTAATTAATTTGAAACCTTTTAAGCTTATTAACAAACACTAGTGGCACTCTGGGAGCTGTGAGAGGGGAGAGCACATGAGAGATACCTTCAGAGCTGCAAATTCTCCTTGTTTCACCCAATAGTACAGTCACCAGAGCTGGCCTGGGTTGAGCCAAGCATTCCATGTTGTAATGATATTTAGCAAGAGCCGAGACATCTAAAAGAAAAAAGCTCTGACAGCAGCAGGCCAGCCACACTGTGTGTTGTGCATATTGAAAATGCTTCCCACAACTAACCATCTCTAAAAGCAGGCAGAAGGCAGCAGGAATTGACCATAGAGGTCACCAGTTCTCTTGTATCTTAAGATTTTTCCTAGTGTCTTCTTCCAGTGTCTTCTTTTGTGGCCTGACTGCTTTCATGCCAGGAAAGAGAAACATCCAGTGCTGTCACATCAGAATTCCACTCACCCTTCCTTGCTTGTCCCACTGTGCGATGACCCTGTGTGCTGGATTTCCCACTCAGCACAGCGTGCAGAGGGAGGCTGAGCATGCAGGACAGACAGACAGCACAAGGCATTCACTCCATGGCTGTGTTAGAGCTCTTCACCAGCCAGCCCCACATCACGGCTCACTTTTCACGCTGGAGGCATTGAAAATCCACCTGCAGGCTGCTTGATGGAAACACAGCAATAGTGATTCAACAGCGAAGCAGGGATGGATATTGGTTCCCACCTGGTTGCATAAGTAAGAACAAGCTGGCCCGTATCCATGAGAATTGGCAGGATTTCTAGACCATGTGTTTCTATTCTGTGTGTAAAGTAGGCTACATTAGTGCTAAAATGTTTTGAAACATGGGAGAATGGAGCAGTCCATGAAGATGAGCTAAGTCCTGGTGCTTTCACAGAGGTGAGGCCATGCAGGTGCCAGTTTGATGCAGCAGGTGTTGGTGGCAGAGCACTCTCAATGTGTTTTTGTCACTTGCAAGGTTCTGGTTTCACCACATCTTTCTCCTTGTGACTCAAGGTTATACATTGCTTTCTCCATCACTCAAAGAGTATCATTTTCAGAGACTGGGTGTTTTATAGCCCAGTAGCCATAGAATTTCATCCTTCCTAAACAAGGATTTCTTAATGTATTTCTTTATATCTTACAGTGAAAATGCACCTGGAACCTCTAAAACCCTTTTAAAAATATGCTTCTGCTGCCTGAGTGGCTCCTAACAGGTTGGTTGTTTCACTTGTGTCTGATTCTGGAACTATCACATGATCTACAGTTTAGGAAAACTGCCTTGAAAATCAGTGTGACTACTTAAATTTCCCCTCACTTCATGGCTTCATTCCTTTTGGATCCTGTCTCTGGAAGGATACTCTTCATACTGCTTATCTAAGCTGGCAGTGATCAGTCTGTGCATTACTGAAAGAGCATATCCAGGAAGAAGATGGCTTTAGAGAGAGGAAGCTGTTCTTGTGCAGTTCACATTCAGTTTAGCGCTTGAACTTCTCCCCATTTGTCTCCTCGGATCTCATAATTTTTCTGGCTCTGTGCTTTCCTTTTTCTTCCCAAGTACAAGACAGGCATTGGTCTTCTTGGCTGACGTGAATGCCACGCCTTGGAGAAGAATCTCTACTAAAACAATGTCTGTGACAAAACAAAGAGCTTCAGATAAACCAAAGAGATATATCTTAATGCCTGCAAATATGTCAGTTACTCCTCTATCTCAGAAAAAGAGAAACTGAGATGTGGACTGTGATCTGCCTTCCCCTGTGGTGGGGAAACACCAGGCAGGGACTCCAAGGCGTGAGAAAATCTCAGTCTGGACTAGAGTCATCATAAAATAATTTAGGTTGGAAAAGACCTTTACAGGCACTTTTCAGTAGATGCTAAAACTACTGGGCAGCACCAGCCTTTCCCCACTCTATGCACCATAGACATCACAAAGCTTCTCCCAGCCCCAAAGACCTTCATCCAGGTCAGGGCTGTTTTCTAGGAAAACAGATTTTCACTGGGAAATTGTTTCCTGTTTGATTACTTTTTTTTCAATTAAGGAAATAACCTGCTGTTACCACTTTTTCCTTTCATAGCACTAAATAGTTTATAAAGTGTGAAAAACAGCCGGCATCTCATTAAGTAATACAGGCTGTTGTAAGAGCTGGAATGCCACCAGAGACATGATAGTTGGGCAATTACAGACTTATTTGAGGGATGACAGGTCTGAATATGCTTTCATAATCCAGGCAACAAACACATAGAAATATGTATTCCTGGTTCTTCTGGTCTCCTTTCTCATTTTTTTTGACAATTTCAAGATTTACTGCATTTATTTTAGAAATGAGGGGTTCTGTAAACACCTTGACCAAAGTATCAAGCAGACAGGTTCTACCACTCCAGCATGTGTGTGGAACATGCCACTGATGGCAGGTCAGTACAGACAGAGCACTGACAAAGGAGCTGGGTCCATATTCTGAATTCTGTTGACACAGGGGTTTTCTTTTTTGTAATTCAGAGACAAATCCGCCAATGTATGTAATCAGTGCCCCACTGAATCAGCGGTGTGTCTGTCTGTCTGCCTCCCAGAAAAGGCTGTTTTAAACTCCCGTCACCAACTCCCTGAAAAATTCTTTGTAGGTCCAAATTTCTATCCATGGAAAATGATACTGATATTATTTCCAAAAATTAATGCATTTTATATAGCATACAGAGGATTATTCACAAGACACAGGCTTGTCAGGTCTCTGTGTATATAAATTTTAATTGCCATCCCTCATCTTTGGGACGTGGGGCTGGCCCCCTGTGGTGTCACACAAACCCAGCACCACTTGACCTCTTTCACTGGGGACACAGCCATGCACTCACTACTGGAAAAGCAAGGTTAACTGTCTGTCAGTCTCCATGTGCAGGGATCACAGAGCCATGGAAGAGTTTGGGTTGGAAAGGACCTTAAAGCTCATCTCCTCCCAACCCACTTACCATGGGCAGGGGCACCTTCCACGAACCAGGACCCTGCCCACCCTGGCCTTGAGCATTTCCCAGGGGTGTGGTCAGTCACAGTGAGGGGTATCACAGAGTGTGCTGTGCCTCAAAAGCTGCTTGTCCCAACCCTAAGGTGCCATTGGTCACCAGCCATGGCCCAGTGGCAGCTGAATCTCCTTCACAGTGGCCTGTGCTGCTGTCACCTTGAAACCCTCATGCTGTAGCCCGGAGTCGCTTTGCCTCTTCTGTGGTTTGTCTGTGATTGCTAATGGGGTGATTAACCAGCATGTCCAGGGCTTGCCTCCAGTGCTGCCAGAGCAGGGCAGCCTTTGGCAGGGCAGGGTCACCCCAAAATCATCTAGAGGCTGTCCTGTGTGGAGCTGCCCATGGGGAAGGGAATGTGTGCGGGTCAGGCAGCAGACTTGGGCTCGGGGTTGAATGGACAGGACACAGAGGGGTTCCTTGGCAGCTCCAGTGAGCAGCACATGCCCTGACAGGGATGAGGATGCCATCAAGTGGCCAAAGCTTTATATTCACCTTCCCACTTGATCTTCATGATTTTATATTTAAGTTATATATATTTATATTATTTAGAGTACCTTTCTGCCCTCTGCTCCCTTTCCACATCAAGTTGCCCATGGCTCTCCCTGACAGCTCCTTCTGGCAGGTGGGTGCTACATGAGGGTTTTGTCCAGACAAATCCTGGGTTCCAATCTCGAAATTGGTTTAATTGGATGAATAATATCATGAAATATCACCATGCAACTCCAACATGGGTCTCAGGGCTATATACACCCAGAGAGCACTGAATGGATCAAACCTGGGCACCATGAGGGCAGGATCATGCAGATACACAGCTTGTTGTGAAGTCTTCAGTTTAATTCATTCATGGTCCATTTTACATTATGCAGACAGATGAACACAGCATTGATTAGCATTAAAAAAATAGTTTGCCTAAGTATTTTCCCTGGAGACACGTGATATTATCAATCTAAAAAACATGTTTTACATACACGCAATAGGCAACATGAAAAGGATGAACCCTTAAATGCAGCCAGCAACAAATACTTGAGTAAAGACTCATCAATTTTTTCCATACTGTTTATCAAAAACAGTTCCATGTATCCTAAAGAAAGTCAAAGGCACTGTGAGCCTTCTCACAGTGAAGTCCTGAGATGAAGCAACACCAACTGTTTCTTCCCCATTTTAAGGCCAGTTCTGGGAACACCCACTCTTCTGTTTTTAATCTGGGCCCCAGTGATGAGGAGCCCAAAGAAAGTGACCCCATTTCCAAGTACTGCTCCAGACCCAACATTTTAGGCACTTTCTGCTGACATCTTCAAGTGTTGACACCAATTCCCCCATTCCTCCAGGGAAGAGGACATAGGAGTGTCTTTTTCCTTCTCCTCATTTTGTGGAGGAAAGCTGGACAGCTGTTCCACATTGTCTTCAGAAACCATTTTTGAAGGCATCTGCTGAAACTGTAGTCACTGAGCTTTTCCCCCAGAGCTCTTCTCCAGAAGAAGAGCTGTTCCTCTAGAACATATCCCAGATGAAGTGTTGTCCTGGATTATTCCCCCATGCCATATGTCCCTCTGCATGTGAGCCCCCTTGGCCTCTCCTGCCAGCACCACCAGAGTCCTCTTGTCACAGCAAAGCTGGTCCTTCTTGGCCTTTGGCATCAAAAGCTCCATGCTTAGACAATAAATCATAAGGATATTTAACAGCATAAGGAGAAATAATCATGATGTAAAAAATCTTGGAATAACTGAGAGGCTGAGGTAGACCAAAGAGAGACTGGGCCTGTCCCAGTGGTCTCAGTGGGATTCCTGCAAAGAACTGGAGGTCTGAAGTGTGCTGTGTTCTAAAGAGACTTCCTTTGGTGATGGTCTGCTCACAGCTACAAGGTTTTGTCTGCAGGTTTTGGCAGCTGGCAGTTCATGTCAGGGAGTTCAGAAGGTCCAATGAGTTACCTCAAGCTGGTCCCTGGAGAGTTGCACCAGGCAGGCTGTGTAAATTAATAGGCAGCCTTCTGTATGAAATGCAGACTTGTTTTATTGTTTTCTGTATAAAAAAAGCAGCTTAGTCTCTGAATTTAACATCTTCCTGTTTCACAATTTAATTTATACCTTAGATAACAGACCAAGGTTGTTGAAGCCTTTACATTTTTCATGATAATGTGTTAAATTGGCCAAACTGTGTTGTAGAACGTAAGTGTTTGTATGGGAGGAGTCACCCATTCCTTTGAACCTGAGAGCAAGCTATGATATGGTGGGAATCCAGACCTTCCCACAGAAAAAGCACTTGTGTACCCACCACATTTGCTCTTTCCCTTGTTCACCCAAGAAGACAAATGTTATAATGCTGTGTTGTACAAAAGATGCTCCCTTGGTGATTTGAGGTGGGCTGGGTTTGGGTGCATCCCTTGGGAAAGGGAAGTAAGTTGTCTTCCTGGTTCAACAGGAAAAATGTCATTGGTGAAGAAGCCCACCACCACCACTGGAATTATCAAGGTGTTCTTAGTCAAGAGTGAAAGATTTGATAATAAAATAGTCTTTGGGTTTGATTGAGCTGGTACAGTTTTTGGAGTCCTCTGCTGAGCACGTGTCCACAGCTGTAGGTGCAGGATGGGAGACTTCGGTCAGAGCAGCTGAGCCCTCACCAACACCACACTGCTGAGCTGGCTCAGGAAAGCACGAGACTTCCTGGTCTTCCTGGCAACACTTTTGAAATAAGAAAGAAGGAATTTATGAAGTAGTGCAGGAAACACCAAAGACGGCCAAGAAAAATCCTGAGTATCTAGCTGCTAAAAAAGTTTCTCTAATCAGATATTTTTAATGCTGCTCCTTTATCCAACTCTAAATTAATGAGGGAAAGAGTGAAAGAGTGACTTGATAGTCAAGGCACTTTGAAAGAGCTTAATTTCATATCTTTGGAGGTGGAGCAAGTGAGGAAAGAATACTGTGCAGGGACTATAATAAAAATGATATTTCAAAACTTATAAAATATTAGAGAATATTCTCCTTTCTTATTTCTGATTGATATTAATTAAAATAATCACAACAGTCAGAGCAGATTACAGTGAAACTCCAGGAGATGAAGACTGAAACTAAGATGCATTGGCACATTTGCAGTCTGCTCTGAATCCCAAATTGTATTTGGCTATCCAGGTGTAGGAACCCATGTAAGTTACACAATTTTCAGAGGATCTATACGATTGCAAATCTATTTGATTCAAAGATTAATTCTGTAATTTTAATAAAGCTGGAGGGTCTTTATGTGCTGACCTGGAATTTAGGGATTGGTCTCAGTTTGGCATCTTTTCATTGCTTTGAGAGAAAGTTCATAGCCAAGAAACATGGCTGCACTTGATGGGAATCCTCGCACTGTATTGACCATGAGGCCCCTACAAAAGACCTGTTGGGAATGGAGCAAGGTTAGAGCACAGGAACATACTGACTAGTTTAAGAAGAGGGAGAAAACATTGAATGAAGTTATGGTGGGATTCTGAAGAACCAAATCTTTTGGGTTTTCTTGGAAGATACACTCCCACTGCTGGTCTTAGCTGGAGTCCGCACTGGGGAAGGGGAACACAGTGGCAGAAGTCACTGGTTTGGCATCGTTGTGCTCTGTGCTCCCTGTGGACCCCCACCTGTAGATGCCACCCAGAGTTAAAGAGGTAAAGGGTAAAAACTGGCCTCATGGAACTGGTGTAAAACAGAAAGCAAGAAATCTAAAATGTCTTGCAGGGTTGTCCTACCTCGCTACAGTCACAGGGTGACAGAACCACAGAGTGCTCTGGGTTGGAAGGAACCTTCAAGCTCACCTTGTTCTAACCTCCTGTCATGGACAGGGACACTCCCCATGACCACACTGCTCCAAGCCTCGTCCAACCTGGCCTTCCTTCCCTTGGCATACACAAACATGTGGGGATCACACAAACCCCAGGCTACAAGAAGGCTCTGTTTGCATGCAGGAAATGCTCTCGCCCCCAGGGCTGGGTCTGTGGGCACAGAAGATGTTTGGCAACTGGAGAGGGAGTGGTGTGGCTGTGAGCCAGCCCAGCCATGCAGGGACAATTTTTCAGGTTTCACCTTTGAGAATAGAAGGAATTTCTCAATCAACTGAAAACCAGGCTTTCTTTGCACCTTGCTGAGAACTCTGTCACTACTGCCTTTGGGAAAAATATTTGATAGAAGCTGATATTTTCCCATGAGTCTTCCTAAGGTCAAACTTCAGTACCCATACATAACTCAGCACTTTCTTTAATGAAGATAATAAATACCAGCTTTGAGATTTCCTTTATCTGGTCAATATATTTCTTTTTAAAATATGCTGGCACGTACAAGAGTTAAAGAATATGTGGCTTTTAAATGCTTGAACAGTAAAGTGCTTTTGAAAAAGCCTTGTCAGTCCTGACTCCTGGCCTTGCCTGGTCTCCCTTTTGAACCCCCCTCACCACAGACACCACATCCTGGTGTGTGTGAGGATGTGCACAAACTGCTCACTGTGGGGTGAGTCTGCTCACAGTATGATGGTTCCAGGGGCTGTCTCTGCTGGCTTGTTTCTCACAAAATCACTCCATTAACCACCAAGGCTCATCACCACAAGTCACTAATCTATACACCACAAGTTCACAATAGATGCGAAAAGGAACATCAGCAATCAAACCTCTTTCCAGGCTTTATAATGGCAAAGTTCCCACAGATACTATAAAAAAAAACACAAAAAAAGCCCTGAGATCAGAAGCCCCCAGATTTAAGCATATAACCAATTTTTCCCCCTGAAATTACTGAACTCTAATAAACATCATCATATCTTGTGTCCAATAAGTCCTAAGCATAGCGCTGACTTGTTTGAGACAGAATCAAAATAGGTTCACATAGTTTAGATAAAGCTTGCAATGTGAAATTTTAGTGTTGGGATATTTAAGATATTATTTTGATTTATTGGGATGTTTTATTTTGTTAGGAAAGAGAAGCTTCTGAGAGGAAATTCAATGTTTTTGAATTATCCATAAAGAAACACAAGATATCCAAGTTAAATAATAATGAAGATTTAGGATGAAAATCCAGAGGCATAAATTTTTCTTATCAGAATGAATACACCTGGCTATGGAGAAAGACAAGTGTTATAGTTGTGTTTCTTTGTGTACATCAAGCAATTATTTCCAGCACTGACAGTGCTGTTCCTTTGTCCCAGAATGAAAACATCCAACCCTGGATTTGCCACTTGTCAGTTGTAAGTCTCCCAACATTTAAACATATTTTCTTTACGAGAGCAGGATCCAGTCTCGCTATCCACTAATTACCCAATCCTACTGACAGCTTTGGGGCAGGTGCCAGATGTGATGGTAGAAAAACTATAAGAAGTACAGAACTCCACCAGAAAACTCTTTTAGTTGTTAGTTCAGGCGTGACAAGGAGTGCAGAGGATGAGGATGAGGATGAGGATGAGGNGATGAGGATGAGGAGGGAGAGAAGAGAGAAAACCCATGGAAATTCCTGTTTCAGCCACCCTGCTGGGAAAACGCACACCAAGTGGGATGCACAGGCCAGGTACCGTAAAGCCTGGGCACCCTGTCCCCATCTGACTGTCCAAGCACAGTCGTCAGCATCTCTCCAGGTGCTTGTGCTTCACATGAATGTGACTTTCTTTGCTCAATGGCAAAAGCTGAACCAGACCACAAGCTCCTGTGACAGCTGGCATAACACAGTGGCATGTTGGCAAATACTGAAATCACACTGACTTGTGATTTTGCATGTTATTTTCCTATTTGCAACTTGTTTAACTTGTTACGTTTCTCTCAGAATGTGAAAATTCACCCCTTGGAGCTAAGAGATGATGTGCTGTTCTGATGATAAATACAGATTTATCTCAGTATCAAAAGACATTACTTCCACAGCCATGCCTTGGCAACACAATGAAGCTGCAAACCCTTATTCTCTGCCATTCACATTTAACTGAAGCAAAATTTGCAGGTGGAACAAATATCTTTTATTACATTAACAGACAGTCAGAAAAGGGAGATAAGTTGTTTGGCACTCAGCCCTTCTTCATATTCTAAACTACAGCAATTCTGATTTAAGATTGCTGACAATCAACTCTGTCTTGGTGCAAAATGAGGACGAGGAGTGCAGAAGCAGCATTAGCTCCACCAAAGCATTGCCCAAGGTGACCAGACACACCCAGAGTGCCAGGACAGTCCCACTGGAACCAGTTCATTGACACCAAAGTCAATGGGAAACATTTGACCTCTGCCTTTTGCAGAAGAATCACAGAGGTAAGACTTTCTACCTCTGATTTATGATAAGCCAAATTATATCCATGATTAAGTGCACTAACATGAAATGTTGTTTGAAGTTAATTACACCAGCAGCGTGTGACCCCCAGTCATTGGTTTCTATATTATGTAACATGCGTTATTACTCTCACTACTTTGATTTAGAAGGAATCTACACTATAATTACCTACTGCCATTATAATAATTTAGCACTGACTGGCTTTAGCTGTCTCTCAACACTGCAGATAGGTTTTTAACAGACACTGCATTTTCCAATTGACAATTAAATACCTAATAACCAGATTTAACTTCAAATGTCACTTACTTTTAAGCCCTCGTTCTGGTAGCTTTGCCACATGCAGTCAAGGATCCCTTTGTATTGGTTTAAATAAACTCCATCTGCCTGAAGTCGACTTTTCACAACATCCATTGGAGTACACACTGCCCAGGAAACGGCTCCTGGAAAAATGCAGAAGTATTTGAATAATTCCTTCACTATACTTCCTTGCCTGCAGGTCAGTGAACTCAGAAATTCACATCTATCACATCATATTAATGTGATTTTCACATCAGGGCATTCACCCTGCTCAGGCACAGAATTTGTCCCGTATTTCTGGGACAAAGTTCCCTGTTTCTGGAAGAAGTGTTCAGATTTTGGAGTCTATGCTCCCGATCAGATGCAGGCAACCCAAGAGGGGCTTCTCCAGGTGCAAATACATTTTCTGCTGTGCTTCTGGTGGAACATGGCCATGCCATGGGAAGAGCCTCAGCTGCTGTTTGGGACAATTTCCAAGTCTTCTGATAATTCCATTGTAGAGCAAAGTTTGAGTTGAGAATACAAATAACAGGTAGGTGCATCTCAGGCTGCCAGGATTAGGCTCCATGCAGATACCCTGACATTCCTCTAAAGAAATGCTTATTTCCATTGATCAGCCTGAAGCTGAATGGGAAGGTTTACCTCTGGAAAGATCAGTACATGACTGCAAACCATGGCCCAGCTGGACAGGCAAGAGTTTGTCTGGACCTATGTGAGTGTTGGGGCACACTAGAAAAGCTATCCAGAGGCAGCAGGGGCCTCTTTATTTGAGAAGAAAAGGAGAAGGCATTTTGTTATCACTGCCTGAGCTAAGGGTGGGCTTGCCTTTATGGATCTGCAGTTTAGAAATGGCCAAGAAGTGGGGAGTGGGAGTAGGAGTGACCTTTCACATGGTGGGGGAGACACATGCCAGTTTTACTGGCAAGTGTACACATGGAACAAAGAAGATCAGTTACAGTCAACTTGGCTTCTGTTAGGAGTGGGTAGGTGCACACCCTCCTGGTGGGCAGCCAACAGGTTGAAGTCCTCATCTGGAGGCATCTTGGCTTCCACATATCCCTGGCAATATACTTGGCAGGCTGCCCTGAGGCATCCAGGGAGATGCGGGGACTGTCTGCTCTCCTCTTCACTGACAATGAGCCCAGTGAAGGTCTGATAACACAACTTGCATAAAGTTTGTAGAGCCATAAAGTGCAGCTGTGGTGCCAGGGAACCCTGCCCTGGGGAAGGAAGGTCGTTCAGTCCCATGTCCTCTGCTGGTCTTCAGGAGGATGCGGTGGCCTCTGAGTCACCCTCGTAATCTGCCTCGAGAACCTTCCTGTTACTGCTTTGCCAATGCTGTGAGGAAGTAAAGGTGCTTACCTGCTACACCCCCTGCCACCCAGATAGAGAAGGGATTAGGGGAAATGCTTCCATCAGGAGTTATCCAGTCACAGAACATTGCGTACGGGATGAAATAGGCGCAGTACCCGGGAACGTCCCTCAGGAGCATTGCTACATTGCCTCGGTATACTCCTGCTATGCCTTCTTTCTGTAGGATTGTCCTTAAGCAGTGGATTGGGCCTCGGTACACAGGAGATCCCAGAACTCTGGAATTTGGTTTAACGTTTGCTACCAAAAAGAAAAAAAATACAACTGTTAGAATAGATATATTGCCACAGAACTCCTCTCCAAAGCCCATTGCCATTGATTAGAAGTCACTGTCATCCAGTTTCTTCTGCTGGGATCAACAGATAGCATGGGGGAAATGTTTTAGGAGACAGTATTTAGGTCCATTTTCAGAAAACATTTAGACAGATTTTTCTTAGAGGCATGGCATACCTCCCAATAGTATGTGCCCAGCAAGACTTCCAAATAAGTTTAAGGCAATGTGCCCAATTTTCATGGATTTTAACTTCAACTTACGCCAAGTCACATCTTTGAAAGCCTTAACATCTTCAAAGTCTGGCCCTTCCCACGCAGACCAAGTTGTTTTTGTAAAAGGCATTAGCTTGCTAAGATGCATGGAGGCTTTAAAAATGGGCATAATATTGTTTTATCAAAGCAACAGAAAAATGCCAGCATTTCACAGTTAAACACCATGACTGTAATTGTGAGAAAGGTGAAATGCTGAAATCCAAGCTGTTCAGCTCTGAAGCTGCTCCATGTCTTCATTTGGCTGGTGGGGTTCCCTCCATGCTGGCAGCCTGCAATGGAGTTCAGCTGCTGGCTAGAGGTGGAGCAGCTCCTTGTGCCTGCAGCTTGTGGACAGGGAGCAGCCACCCACTGCCATCCTGCTGTGTCCCCTCCTGACCCATCCCAGCCTGCCACCTGGGCTATCTGGCACCCTGAGTGAAGTCAGTCAGTGGTTTATAAATGTAAATGGGAAACTTCTGATTTTGAACAGAGAAGTGTGGAATAACAGAGATTTATGGGCAAATATATATGGGATTGAGAGTGTGCAGAGGGAGATGGGGAGCTGGCATTGCCACTGGCAGCCACGGTGCTGCTGCTGGGATCTCCAGGGGACCCCACAGCCCAGGGACTCACAGTTTCTGCAGCTTCTGGTCTTGATCAGACCTGCCTCATGTAGAGAGGCAGTTATAGATCCCAAATGGCTGGAAATGCCATTGATAAAACCCTACCCTTGAGCTGGGCAGGATGGGGCCCATCCTCAGGCAAAAGGGGGAATTTTTAGCCCAGCTGCAGCAGCACAAGGCAGCAGAAAGCCTGGCCTCGAACAAAGTCATTCCAAACCTCTGTGTACATACCAAAGGCGGGCAGGAAGAGACAGGAAGAAGAAACTCTTGCTTCCTACCTTTGTTGTACGGCTGTGTTTGCATCTGCAGCCTTATCTTGACCAGCTCCACGGGGGTGCCAATGCCCACAGAGATGACCCCTGCCACGATGCTGGCCAGGGTCATGTCGGCGAGGGACGGCGCGGCGGCGGGGTCGCCGTGGCGCAGCCGGCTGAGGAACCGCTGCGTGTTGCTGAAGACGCCGAACACCACCGAGCTGTAGATGCCGACGCTGGCCAGCGGGAAGGACATGCCCTTGAAGAAGCCAGCCAGCTACCCAGGAAAGGGAGCAGGGCTTAGGAGACTGAGCAGGACTGAGCAGTGTAAGCCCCGACTTGTCTGTCAGGTTAGAAATTCACAGAATTCACGGAATTCACAGAATGACTGGGTTGGAAGAGACCTTCAAGGTCATCGAGTCCAACCCATGCCCTAACACCTCAACTAAACCATTGCACTGAGTGCCACGTCCAGTCTTTCTTTAGTCACATCCAGGGATTATAGTTATTTATATATTTATTTAATCACATCCATGGACTCCACCACCTCCCCAGGCAGGCCATTCCAGTCCTTTCTCACCCTTTCTCACCCTTTCTGTAAAAAAAACTTTTCCTAATATCCAACCTATATTTCCCTTGGTGCAGCTTAAGGCTGTGTCCTCCTGTTCTGTCAGTTGCTGCCTGGAGAAAGAGACCAACCTCCACCTGACTACAACCACCTTTTAGGAGGCTCACAGAATCACACGATGGTTTGGGTTGGAAAAGGCTTTGAAAGTCATCTCGTTCCAATCCCCCTGCCATAGTCAGGGATGAAATGCAAATCCAAGTAGCAGATGTCTCTTGGAATCAACTGTTTGCACATGCTGGACAAAGGAAGTTGGTTGATGCTGCTAAAGGCTTATAAAGGTTGTGCAGAATACAGGATATGGTTAAAAGCACAGGAACACACAGAGAAGTGCCTCATATAGACAGTGTTTGTTATGGCTTCACCAAAGTCAGCAAAATCCCTCTGGGAGACCTTTCCCAGTGGGATCAGGCAGAAGATTCACTGTGGATGCAACCAATATGGAGACACTGATCATTCCATGGCAGGGATCTCTCTTTTCCCTATAGGAGTCACCAAGTGGATTACCTTACAGTTAAACAAGAGAAGGCTGTAGGGATTTGCAGGCTCAATCGCATAAACTTTATTGGTCTTTATATAACTGCTGGTGTCAACAGCATTTGGTACAATTGCTTTATGTATTTATCTATTTATTGACTTGCACTTTCTACTTTCTTCTATTTAAAGTACGGTGAAGTACTTACAGACTCATTTCTGTACACAGTGAGAACACACTTGAATGTATTTCCATATCCTTGTCCAGCTTGCAAACGAGTCTGTGAAAGACATTTGTAAAATGTGATTAAAATCCTATGCTTCCAGCCCAATGGAGGCTCATGCTACATAAACAATGTGTACTTTGCTTTGAGAGCAAGTCCTTCCTTAGTTGTAAATAGAACTGAGCAATAAAATAAGATATATGTGCATCCACCCTCTTGAACTTTGCCAGAAGCAAGGCTAAGCAGGATCTCACAGCCTGAAGCTCTCTGCAACATCTGGAATCAATGACTGTCAAATTGCTCTCCAGTCTGGACCAGCCACACTGATCCAGCACAGCAGGCTGCTGGTGTGCAGTGCTGCCATTGGCAAGGGCCTGATTTATGTGGAAATTAGGAGAGTGGTGTGGTCTTCTCCATTTGGAGACTCTCAGGGAAGGCTGGGATGTGTTGCAAAGAGAGGAGAGGTGAACTCCCCTGGGAGGCTTCTGGGGCCCTTCTGCTCCAAGGTGGATTTTAAGACACAGAGATACAAATTTGAGCTAAAATAATTCAATGTCATCTCAGAAATTCTCCATGCTTCACTCAAAAACACAGTTTCATATAATTTCAAAAAAAGACATCTTACTTCTGGAAAGCAAATTGGTTATACACCTTCCAACAGATGTAAGAAATGGCACATGAATAACATCAAAGCCTACAGGATTAAGCATTTCCCCTTCTCATATGTATATATTTAATTGTCTTTCATTCAAGCTGCTCACAAGGTTGCACTAGAAACATCCTAACAAGGGATGCATTTTTTGGGCTTAGAAGTGTGCAAGGAAATGGAAACACTCTTCACTTCACAGCACCTCAGGCTTCATCTCGCCTGAGGCCAGAGCTCATTGTTTATAGAAAAACACCCATGGTCCATCAGGAATGTTTTTAGGAAATGGGGAGGACATTTGTGGCTACATTTATCAGCACTGTTGCTTGCAATGAAGTCTGAAGGGGCACTGCCAACCTGCACTGGAGGGATGGTGTCCAATCCCCTCCACTGGCTCAGCCCTGATTTACACCAGGGTGAAGCCGGAAATTATTTGGGAATTTAAAGCCCAAAGGAATGTGTGTCTGCCAGAGTTCATGACTGGTGGGAGCTTTTGGATGGCAAACAGCAGGTAGGGTGGCACAATCATTTGGCCCAGAGCCCTGCAAGAGGTTGCCAGTGCCACCGTGGGACCCTGGCAGGAGCAGGGGGGACCTAAGTGTGTGTTCACTCCTCAGCCCAGGCTCGCCCCTCACCCCAGGATGGCTCCATGCAGCTGTTTGCACACATGGAGCATCCCCACTCTGCTCCAGACCTGGCCAGAGGCCACGGAGAAGCAGCAGCAAAAGCAGAATATTTACTGAGCGCTCAGAACAAGCTGGAACATGAAGATGCTGCCATGGCTCAGGCAGCACACGCTGTGCAGTGTGGGCAGGCCCGGGCCATGGCAGCAGACTGGGTACACTGTGACTCACACTGGGCAGGGGAAGGTGGCTGGACCCCGAGTGACCCAGGACAAACTGACCTCAGTGCCCAGCCCTGAGTTCCCTCCTGGCTTCATCTTAACTTGGACATTTCCACTTTGCCTCCATTGGCTTTTTTTTTTTTTTTTTTTTGCCCAGTAACCAGTAACTAGAAGTTCAAGTTAATACATTTTTTGAGTAACTGGTGGCAACTGAGTGTTCTCACAATCTGTTTCTCACACACATGACCCTTAGCTAATCTGTTAACATCCAGCACTGAAATTCCTGCTGGCATCTGTGACAAAGTCAGCTGTATCAGTATGGATATACCTCAGGAAGGTTCTCCTTTTTGTTATGTTTTGATTAGATTGGGCTCTTGGGTGACACCCGGAAGCTGAAGAAAGTTCTGGGGAAATGAATGCAATGGGTAGGATGAAAAGTGAATAAAAGCACAACTTTTAGAGTTTTGCAAGGAGGTAGGAAAAAACAGCTGCTAGGGTTTGATGGAAGCTGCAACAATGGGAAGAGATGGCTTGATGGGAACTGTGGTGTAGATGCACTTACCCCACAGAGCCTTGTACTCAGTCCTGCCTCCTCCCCCAGATGGGGAAAGATCCCTGATCCCCTGGAGGCTGCAGATGCTGCTGAGCAGCCCCTTTGCTGGCCTAGTGCTGTGTAAAAACTCTCTTTTCTGCTCTCCTGCTCCTGAATTTGGAACATAACAAGTCTGCCTACTTGCTATTCCCAAGGCAAAGCCTTGCCCAAAGCCAAGAGCAACAGAGGGGCAGCTGCCTGACAGTTGTCTTTATTACCACTGAAGGATGGGCTTGCTCTGTCTTGGCATCCAGAAACTCAATGTTTCCGAGCAGGATTCTCGTGGCCAAACTCCCCCAAAGGAGGCAGTGATGCCATGACCACCAGCCTGAGATGGGGATTGCCTTGGCAACGCTGGGCAGAGCCCGCTTTGCTGCCTGTGCCCTGCCCATGTCTGGGTGGTGTGGGCAGCCTCACGGCTCCTCCTGCACGGGGTCTGCATCCACCTTTGCACAGGGATGCCCTTGGGACTGGCATCACTTTAGCAGCTCAGAAAGAATTGGGCTGGCTGGGTATCTCCTGATCCCAGGAGAGGCTGCTGTGTGCAAGGGGATGGCTGCCATGGCTGGGGAAGGGATGTGGTGTGGGCCATGCTGGGCCCTGTCTCCTTGGCATCGCCCTCCAAAGGTCTTTAAGGTGCCAACATGACCAGTGGCTTTTGGGTTTGCCACAGCTGGCAGCCCTGCCTGGTTGCCAGAGCCAGGCTTGAACCAGAGCAGGGAACACAGATCAAAGAATTGTAGAATAACTCGAGTTGGAAGGAATCTTTTAAGATCATCTAGTTCAACCTCCCTGCAGTGAGCAGGGACATCTCCAACTGAACAAGGTTGGTCAGAACCCCATCCATCCTGCCTTTGAATGTTTCCAGGGATGGGCATCCCCCCACCTCTCTGGGCAGCCTGTGCCTGTGTTTTACCATCTTTTTTGTATAAGATTTCCTTATATCCAATCTAAACCTATTGTCTTCCTGTTTAAAACCAGTACACCTTGTCCCATCACAATGGGCCCTGCTAAAAAATCTGTCTTTATTTTAGGCCCCCTTCAAGTACAGAGGAAGGCCACAATTAAGATTTCTTTGGAGCCTTCTATTCTTCAGGCTGAACGACCCCAAGAGGGGCAGAGAAGCTAAAGTGATGAAAGCTGCCCAAAAATGCCTGGGCAAAAAAAGGAAGGAACAGGATACTCCTCCCTATCTCTGCATCGGTAAGGATGGTCAGTTTGGTTGAGTCAGGATGCACTGGTGTGTGCATCCATCATGCTGACAAATAGCTTCTTACTTCTCTAAATCCTTCCATTGGAGGAATAATTATCATGCAGGAATCATAGACACTGTGTGTCACAGCCCTGGGATAACAATGTCAGCATTCTGCCCTTCCAACATTACCAGCACGAGGAAAACATAAAAATGTGCCTGCAGCAAAACAAATACAGTTCCCTCATTGCCCTTTGAATACTAGTCTGTGGCAAAGTTCAATAAAACATTGGCAGAACTGTTCAGTGAACCACACATTAAGTAAAGCCAGGTTAATTTTCAGCTTTAATTCTCCACAGAGGAACTTGCACGTATCAGTCAGTTCTTTTAGTTTCTCATCCAAAGTGAGCATTGGAGAGGAAGAAAGTCTGTTAAAATGTTCCAAATTCCCCTTTGAGATAAGTGAAGGTCCTTGGAGGCATCAGCTAGAGAGGAGGTCTGAACTGATGGAGGTTTGGGTGGTGACATGTGAACACAGTTCAAAGTGTTTTACCTTGACCGTGTCCAGGGGATGGCCCGCAACCACACTGGCAACTCCTGGGGATAAAAGCAAAGTATTATGCAAAACACTGAGGCTTTTGTAGCAGGACAGGATGCAATGGGTTTAGAGGAGAGATTTCCATAGGAACAGTTGTAAGGGGCCTAGCCAGAGCAATGACCAGCATGATGCTCTGTCCCTGACAACAGCTAAAAGCTTTTTTAAAATACACTTTTTTGTGTATGCTCTCCTGGATTCCTTCAGCTTTACATCTCAAAGGCATCAGAGAAGAAGTCATGTTTGTATATCCTGTCCAGGACCAACCCCTTTTGCTCCCCTGTAAGCTCACACAAATTTTTAGCCTCAGAATGGTGACATTCCTGTTTGACACAAGGCAATGCTTTCTCCTGGGTCAGAGTGATGTCCTAGCTGACTGCTAATGGGACCTGGGAGCTCCTTGTCTTTGCTGTTTTAAGAGCAATTTATAGAGATACCTGTCAGAGAGGATTCAGATAGAGGATCCTGGTCCACATACATCTCTCCAGTGCCATCCTGCCTTCCTTCCCATGGTTCTCTGGGGAGAAATTGGCCCATGTTCTCTTACCGTTCACCCCCCTACTCACACTGCTCACTGCCAGGAGCTCTCGTGGCAGCACAGAGCACAGTTTGGCTTCCCTCTTTTCCAGGAGAATGGCACACCTATGTGCCATGGCCAGGACATGGGTTTGTGTGATTGTTGCAAACAACACTGGCAGATTTTAGGGTTTGTGGAGAGTGGGTAAATTGTGATGCTTCCTCACCAGCAAATCTCTGTGAAAAGCAGTGCCCACAGGTGCTTTGGGGGCTACATGTAATTTCTCACTCATAGTGGGTTAATAGTGAAAAGAGCATCATGTCCTTGGTCAACACACTATGACTTTTCTAAAAATGTGTTTAAAAATGTCCCTTCTCCTCCCAGACCTGAGATCACCCATGGTCCAGTTCTGTGCATGAAAACTCTCAGCTGCCACTGCTGCTGGTGGCTGTTCACCTCCCAGGACCTCCCATCCCATTGCCAGGGATGTGCAGCCACAGCACAGGGCAATGGGGCAGAGAGAGCAACCACAGCCTACAGAGATCCAAAAATCAGCTGCTCACACAAACTTTTGGCAGAGGCTTTGGGTTTTTCAGTCTGCTAACTTATTAACCTCATCTGGCAGGACAACTGTGAGCCACCTCACACCCTGCTCCTGTGCCGGGTCTGAGGGGTCACCTGAGCACAGGTTTCCTCTCCAGTGGCTGGAGCCACAGTGTCCACACTGTCCGCTCTGTCCTGCTGCAGCCCCGGGGACAGCAGAGCTGGTCACCCTCTCGGCTGGCAAACCCAGTGGATGTCTCTCAGTTCTGTAAACCTTGTCCCATTACTGACGCCTCTGTGTGACGTTTGGTTTCCTTTTCTTTCTGCTACCTGTTCCCGGTGTTTGCCATCGGAAATCCCAGCAGACAGGATCAATCCCTGGCCATTAGCCCGGTGGCGACGGTGGAACGGCGGGGTGAGAGCCTGTCCCGGGGATGAGGACACGGGGAGCCCCGGGTTGGCAGCTGCCAGCCCCCTCCGAGCCCCGTGGCACTTCCACCCCCGGGGGCAAGGACGGGAGAGCCGGCGGGAGCTGGGGGCGTGCGGAGGCCTCTGGAATTCGGTCCCGCACAGCAGCATCGCACGTTCTCAACTTGACTACCAACTATCCCGCCCGTGGAAGTGGGATTAAACCGCACTCGCGAACCAACGCGAAGCAAACCGTGGGACTCGCAGGGTGGAGGCACAGACCGTGGGTGACCCGCAGGGTTTTATCCCCGGACACCTCCGCCGTGCGCCCTTCGCCGCCTCCCTACGCGCGCTCCCGGCATCACTCACCGCCCACCAAGCCCGCCACGAAGTCCTGTATCTGGACGCTCCCCATCCCGAGCCCGTCCCGCGGGGCTGGCGGTGCCCGCCGGGCTGGGGGTCCCCGCGGGCAGCGGCCCCGCGGCGGTGCGGGCTCCGTGCGGGCTCCCTGCGGGCTCCGTGCGGGCTCCGTGCGCTCCGCGTTCCGCGCCCGCGGCTTCCAAGCGCTGTGACATCACGCACCGCAGCTTAAAGGCGCCGTAGGGCCCGCGGAGACGCCGCCCGCCCGGGGCGGGGAGGGTGGCGGTCCAGGCGGGCGTGACGGCCTCGGCAGCGCCGGGGATCGTCCGGCCGGGGATGGGGCAGAGAGCGCTGCGCATCACCCCGGGGATGTGACACCGAGGAGCGGGAGGAGCAGCATCGCTCCTTGGGCAGGCAGCGGGGGACGGGGCTCAGCGTGAACGGGAAAAATGATAGGGATGTGGGGAAGACCGTGTACACTCGCAGATTGAAGATGTAAGTACGGAGATAAAGATTATTACACCCTTAATCAGTTGAAAAATATCTCCGTTCCTTCATTGAAATGGCTGTGTCATCGTTTGAGGAGATTCCCCCATTTCTGTATGGTCTTTCCAGGAGATAACCCCAATTTCTGTGTTTTAGGAAGCAGTGAACAATTGCCCCCATAACCATTCTTTCTATGTAGTATTCACCGTTTTCTTATACATATGTTACATGCCTCTCCCTCTGTCCTGTCTTTCCCAGAGTCAAGATTCCAGATCTGGTTTATTCTCCTTTCACGCAAGACGCTCCTTTCAACCCTCCTCAATCAATTTTGTTTAAAGTCTTTCAACTGCGCAGCCAGAACCACAAGTGATAGGAAAGAACCACTCAGCAGAATAAAGATATTTTTCTGGTTTGATCTCAACCCCTTTTTCTGGGAATTCCTAACATGCCTTTCTGAGGGCTGGGCTCCCTCTCTCAAATCATGAATACCTGATCTTGAGCCCGACCTGGCTGTTGTGCCTCCTCTGTGGCACTTTCAAATAGCAAATCTGATGTCTTACACCTGAACAACACCTGGACACTCAACGCAGGGACTCCTTATGGTCCTCAACCAGCTCTGCTTGTGCTCACCAGCTCCATCAGAAATGTCCTTCAGGGCATGACTGCTCTGAAAAAGATGTCTTGTACACATATGTCTGGCTGAGGTTTATACTACAGCCCAAAGCAAAATTTATTCTGTCTAGGCTAGATTTCTGTAGGTGGCAGTTCCTCAGGTCAGTTTTGGAGGATTTCTGACAAGATTGGCATCAGGTTTGCTGCATTGCCTTCCTTAAATGCAAGAGTGGATTTTCTTGAAATGTATTTTGTCTATATGTTTGGGTGACTACAGAAAATGTTGGTAGCTCATTAGCAAGAAATCCCAAATGCCAAAATACTGGCTGAAAATATAAATATTCAATTTTTTTTCCTTAAAAACTTGCTATTTCCAGTGCTAAATTCATGTATTTCACAAAAAGGCCTTAAAACAATGTTTCCCCTATGTGCATGCACATACACACAGGAAACCTGACCACTGAGTTGGCTGAAGGGGGCTTTTGTGCAGAAATTGCTTATAGAAATTTAATATTGTGTGCATGGTTATCAGCTCAGATAATCTACACCTGAAACTTTAGATTTTTCAATGCATACAACAATGCTCATTCTTCATGAGGAAGGTTTTCCTCAAGCACCAGGTCTCTAATGGATGTTGACAGGGACTGTGGTCCTGGATAAATGTTGGAGGGAACATGTGTGCACAAGCACTGTGGAAACTCATCAGTTATTTGTTTTCTCAAACTTGGTTTCTTCTTTTTGGAAGAAATATTATTCCACATATACACTAACACAGAAAAAGGGTTTTGTCCTCATCTTTCATGCACATTTTCTTGCAAAATCAGAAGAAAAGCTGACTGAATGAGGTAATTATTCAGATAGCAACATTAATCATTAATCATATGAATTCTCTTTAACTGGGAGTAACAGATTTCCATGCCAAATTCAGAACATCTGCTAACTCAGGGAGAATATTGGACATGGTCTTTGTGCAACACTAAACCTGGAGCTGAAACCAGGTGTTCTGGAGAGTTTAACCTAAAGAACTGCTGGCCTAGAGGAGGGAGGCTGGGCCAGACTGACTGGAGATGCCCTTGCAGCTGTGGACACCCAGGGGTGTAGGGCACTCGAGGCTGTTGCTGACAGCAGTGCCCACAAACCCCTGACGATCCCAGTGTGGGCAGGGACCTGTGTGCAAGCCTGGACAGTCAATGTTTGCTCAGAGTTTCCTCTGAGTTTGCTCAGAGGAACAGTGCCCTGCTCCTCTGGGGTTTGTGAGGGGGCGTTTGTCCCTGAAGCAGAGTGGCTGCCACTCAAAAGGAGTTTATCCTTAGTGCCAGCTCTGGACTGGGATCAGGCGAGTCCCTCCCAGCCAGGCTGAGGCAGCTCTCTGGTTATGCACAGGTGAACCTGTGCTGCAGCTCCTTCTGCTGTTTTGAACAGCCTGGCCCTCTGGAAGATGTCCCTGCCCATGGCAGGCAGGTTGGAACTGGATGAGTTTTAATGTCCCATCCAACCCAAACTGTTCTGGGATTCTATGATCCTGTGATTTTTACCAAACAGGACTGAGCTGGGATCACTAAAGCAAAGCTGCTTTTGGGCAGTGGCACTGGCAGGGGCATCTTTGCTCTCAGGAGAATTTTCCAGCATGCTGCCACATCCTGCCCATGGGCTGTGAGGCTCAGGGCTCTTATCTCCACCTGCTGCTGTCAGATACAGCGCTGTTTGTTGAGGTCTGTGCACACACCTCCACCTCCCAGCTGGCAGGACATCTCCTTTTACTGGTAACAGGCAGCAGTGACATATGGAAAACTGGGAAGGGATCCATCCTTTCTGCTGCTCTGAGTCCCAGCCTGGGCTTGTAGCCACTCACAAGTGCTGGTCAGAGGGAGATCAGTGTGGTTTCGATTAGGGATGAGGAATTCTCTTCCCCCTGCCAAGAGGGGGGGAACTGGGAGATTGTGTCATCCTGAACACTCTGGATTCTGCTTTCTTCTCAATCTCAACCATAAACCCTTGGGGTTTTTGTTTTTTTGGGTTTTTTTTTACAGTACCACTCTCTTTTGACCAGTTTACATAGTTTCCAAAGCAGGTTTATAATGGTACCAGTAAAAGGAAGGAATTTCCCACTGTTGTACCTGGAGCTGTGTGTTTTCTCTGGGAGAGCATTGCAGTGAAGGAACTGGGACAGACTCAGGAACTTGTGGTAGATTCTCACTTAACTGCTCTGAGGATTAAAGAATCAACTCACCAGGGACAGAATATTTTAGAGATAGATAAGTGTTATTAATTTCGTATCCATCTGAAAACAATTTCTGGGCTAGGATGCATTTCACTGTAACTCACTTTCTAATTCCCTTTAAATTTTCCTTTTAAATTCCTTGAAAATATTAAATGGTTAATAACAAATAATGGCTTAAGCTGCTGGACAAGACACAATATAATGACATTAAACCTCACTGCTGCATCCAGAGTCACTGGTACCAGATTCTAATGCTTGGTGTCTCTTTGAGGGGCTGAGTCACATGAGCAGAGCCCACTAAATTAAAAAGCAATGTACAAACAGTCTGAAGCAATGTGTAAGTGGTGACAGGAGGACAACTTCATGGCTAGAGCAACCAGACAGATCCAGGCTGTGGGAAGACATGTCAGGGGGCACATAGCAGAAATAGTTTTCCCCTCCAGGAGCTACCAAGCAAGCCTGTTTCTGTAGGCAGCAAAACACAAGTGCTTGCTCTGCAGGAATGTGCAGAGCAGATGAATTAGAGGCTACAAACACACCAGAAACAGGCATGGAGGGCCCCACTGTGAACAGCTGAAAAGCTCTTCTCTGCCCTTCCTTGCCCAGGACCTGGGTGTGGTTTACTGGAGGAGAAGAATTCCAAGAAGAACTAGGCAGTGAATGGAATCCTCTGGTCTTTTCATCATCTGTATCTATATCATCCATATGATNGTATCATATCATATCATATCATATCATACCTTATCAATGTCTCTATCTATTTTTTTTATTTAGGGAACTCTTCTGACAAATGCCTGAAGTAGCTGATATCCCATGAGAAGATCTGTCTCCAGACCCAGCTGATGCAATTCCATGGTGCTGCACAGACCTGGGACCGACTGCCCTCAGCCTCCAGCACCAGGCATCTAACATATCTAACATATCCCCCCAGATCCCAGCCTGGCTGAGCACCAGCCAGCAATCAGGGCAGACATTCCATGAGCAGCTGTCAAACACCATCCAACACCTTTTCTTGAGAGTGATGAGCAGCCCTGTCCACTGCACCGAGCTCTTGCTCTGCCACAATTTCTGGAGAGCAGGAGAAGCAGCAGTATCTGGAGCTGGGTGAGCTGCAGCCACACTCCCACCCAGGCAAGACTGACCGTCCCACAAGCTCAGGAGATAAGGAGATTTTGGCTGAGATAAGCCAGCTCAGCAGGATGTGCCTGAAGCTGAGAGCAGAGCAGTGCTGGAAAAGCCAGCTACAGTATGGCAGCAAAGGTGTTCTTCTCTGTCCTGGCAGGAGGAGACAGCAGCTGTGACTCATGCTCCCTGCTCTCATTGCCTGGGTTCATTTTCCACCAGCAGCTGTTGATAAGACCTGGAAAGAGCAGGAAGTTTCCCTGGCAGAAGCAGCTGGGCAGGCAGGATGTGGTTGTACTGCTAATGAGCCTGAGTGGAGCACTTTGCCCAAAGCCATGAACAGGTTTCCGAGTTTCTGTTCCATCAGCATCTCATGGAGTTCAGCTCAGCCCCACCATCCTTCATGGTCATGTCATAGAACACAGAATGGTTTGGGTTGGAAGGGACCTTAAAGATCCTCTCATTCCACTCTCCTGCCATGAGCAAGACACCTTCCACTAGATCAAATTGCTCAGGGCTCCATCCAAACTGGCCTAGACCCTCCCAAGGATGGGGCATCCACACCTTTTCTGGGCAACCTGTTGTAACCTCACAGTAAAGAATGAGAAGGTCTTGGGAAAAGGGCTGGTGGCCAGGAGGAATCTTCTCAACACTTGGGACAGGATTTATTCCTTTGAGCTTTATGCTTCCCTTCTCAGTTCTCTGCCTGGGCTGGTCATGGCAACCCCCTTGGGCATCTGAGATGAGCTTGTGGATTGTCATCCAGTGGGAACGTAAGGCCAGGTGTACACAGTCCCACTGCAGACATCCACATTTCGGTAAAATAATCCCCACTCTTGTCTTCCAGCTCTTGTGTCAAGTCAGACACGAGACAGAGACTCTTCAGGTGAGATGTGTTTGGTTTGAGCTCCAGCTTCATGTGATGAATGCCCTTGTGCTGACATGCATTTGCTAAATACCACATCTGGAATACCAGCAGGTGAATGCACCGTGTCTCACACTGGCAATTGTAAATACGAATAAACCCTTCTTTTCATCTTCTGGAAGCTGGATGTCTAACTCTTTAGAAAAATAAATGGCAAATTGGACCTTGGCTTTTGCAAATCACCTTGAAAAATCTCAGTAACTGTGCATAATTAAAACATTCAGTTTTAAAATTAAATTTAAATGGCACGAGGTGTGTGTGTGTTTACAATTGTCTTTAGTGAAAAAGTTTCCTCTGTGTTTACCCCTCCAAACATTCTTCTACCTTTTTTCCTATTCCATTGCAGGAAAGGGATTTTGTTATAGGTTGCCAGGCCCAGCTGGGCTGGGGTAGAAACTCGTCATGGGGGGAAGGGGAGAAGGCTGACTTTACAGGGTGAACACCCCATTTGCTTGGAAACTTCTCTGCAGTCAGTAACACCAGGAAGAGCAATTGCAAACAACGCAGTTTGAAAGCTGCAAATACCAACCATGGTGCCTGAAAGCTGCAGGAAAATTTACATGAGAGAGGCAAACACCACTGCTTTGTGGGCAATGCTTTGATTGAACGGGCACAGTGAGACAGTTTCTCATTTGTGTTAATGGAGAAGTATCTTTTGTTTGTGTTCAGTCTCATTGATTCCCTGCTCACAAAGTCCTATTTAAGCCCCATTAATTCACTGTGGAGTCTATAGGAAGAATTTGTTTTCGTCCTTTCTGGAAGGTCTTGCAGCATCACTGTAGTGAAAGGAAAAATCAAGAGAGCATCAAGCTGAGAAGGGCTTGGGTAGGAAAAATCAGCAGAGTGAAGATGGGAAAATGGGGAGCAGATCCTTTGGTCTGCTGGAGAAATCCTGTTCACCCTTTGCAAATCTCTCCATGGCAATTTTGTGACATTCTAAACAGGACTCTAGGAATGTCCCTCTGGAGGCTCCTCCAAGTCCAGTAAAGCAGGGAAGCATGCTGCACCTTCAGCTGGGGCTGGATGTGTCCTTGTGCATTTTGGCTTCCAGAGCTGCTGAAGATGAGGAATGCCTCAAGAACAAATGTCTGCTCATGGCCCTCTCCCTCAGACACGTGTGTCACCTGCCTTGGAGCTCACTGAGGGCTTGTGTGGTTTGTTTGTCTCCTGGACAAACAGGGAAAGCAAATACTCTGAAACAAAAAGCCAGGCCTTCTGCTGGGCTTCAGCAGAGGGAGGCCGTGACAAGCATTGCAAAGGAAAAAACCCTGTTAGTGAAATCCTGGCAAAAGCAGTTGCTAATCACACATGGTCCCGTTCCCTTCCAGGCAGCTGGTCTCAGTCTGGGTGCTGTGGAGGGTCCCCTCCCTGCAGGACAACATTTCCCACTGGTTTTGGTGTTGCCATGGGACATGGGGATGTCCCAGGACCCATAGCCCCACACTGGGCTCCACCCAGCTCAGGCTGCTGGGCTTTGCAGCAGGAGCTGGGTCCTTGTGTGCAAATTCCAGAGCTTTTCACTCTGGAAGTCTGTGGATCAGAGCCCAGATCTGTTCTGAGCTGTGCTCTTGTGGTGTCTGTCCAAAGCTTAAGGAAATGTTTATTCTTCAAAATGCATTATTTTGCCAGTGGCTCATTCCTATGCATCCTTGCTGTCATTCCAGAGACACTATCAGTGTGACCACCCCCAAAAGGAACTTACGCACAGAAACTTCAGGCCCAGTCTGGGTATTGGTCACAGATGGAATGCTGAGTAATTACCTTGTTGCATATATCAACACCTTTCCTCCAAAACCTATGAAAGCAATAGAAACAAATTGCTGCAGTGTACTTCCCACAGCACCAAGAGCCAGATTTTGGTACCTTGTGGACGCCAGACCCCCAAGGACCTGGACCTGATGTTTGATAATACTTGGGCCGACAGTGCCACCAAAAGGAAATGGGATAAACCACCCGTACTAGAAATGCCTCCTGAGGTGTTTTTGGAGCAGTTTCTCCGACTGCCCTCCCTCCAAATCTCTCCTTTACCACTTCCTCCATACACCTGTCTCTATAAGAAGCACTCACACCCCTCCTGAGGCACCAGGGAAGAGAAATCATTGATTTAGCTGGGAGAGTCTCTTTTTAGCAGCTAAAGATATTTCCACCTCTATAAAATCATAAAAAATTGCTTGACTGCTAAATTGCAGCACATGGAGAAATTTTATTCTTTGTTTTGAAGAACATATTCTCCATATCCTGCAAAATAGCATTTTATTTGTTTGTGGTTAACTTGAATACTTTTATCATTTTGTTTCCAAGCAGGCACTATGACAGGAAATTAAACACATTAGAGTTTGCCCAGATCTTTAAAGCATGCATTGCTGTAGCCGACTTTGCCAAAGTAAGCCTATCTGATGGGCTTTACATTGAGCTGGGATCACAACCGCAAGTTTATCTTAACTGAACGAGAATTCACAGTCTCCATTTAAGAGAGGAAGAAGGATTAAAATGCTTCCCTGAGGCTGGCTTTTCCCGGCTCTCCAGCCGGGGTGGCTGCAGAGGGTGCTGTTCCCCTGCACACGCCAGTGCCGAGATGGACTCTGCACAGCAGGACAGAGCCCTGGCATCCAGGGGGATGTTTAAGAATTTTCCTGCTAGGATGTCAGTTCAGGCTCTGCACAGACCTGAATGCTGAAGCTGCATCTGGACACTTTGACTGAATATTAGAGAGAAAAGCCCATCCCACCCAGGTACCCTGGATAAAACACTGTTTGGATACATAGCATAGCAGGATCTTGCAGTTCCTGCTGGGTCTCAGCACACCCTGGGTGTCCCCAGACTGGTGGGTTTGAGGGGAAAAAGGCCAGAGAAGGGGGTTCAGTGAGACCAGGATGATCACTTGGAGCAGAGCAGGAAGGATCAATGAGCTTTGGGCAAGCTGTGTTTTCCTTGCTGTGGGGGAAGGATCCGTATCCTTATTTCTTTTTGATCTGATGATGAGGAAACCACAACTTGACCTCCCTGCACTGATGAAGTATAAAAATAGTATTTTATCACAGTCTTAAGGACCTTTGTCTCTTCCCAGCATTTGGCACGAGCTGTTATTTGCTTTACCAACCTGAAGATGTGCCTTTTGTTTCTGAGGAATGATCCAGGCACACCCAGGCTGTCAGTCCTACCCTTGGAGTTCTCCTGCAGCATCATGTGTCAGGAGTCAGTAATTCACTCCTTTGGTATGATTCAAAACTTCATCTTCTGTTTTCAAAGGCGGCTTCTTGCCCTAAGTAATGATAAAACCAGGCTGTGCTCCTACTACCAAATGCTGCTTTCTGCCCTTTCTTTTGATTTTCTCTGTTTCAGAGGGGCATGACACAGGTTTCACTGTGGTGCTTGTAGGGGACACCAGGATGGGGCAGGGATGAGGACAGGTGGCAGCTGATGGTGGGGACCACCAGCCCTCTCCAACCATGGGACATCCTGAGGAGCTTTTACAGGACTCAGCAGCTGAGATAATTTTTCATGATGGCTTTTAAATCCATTTCATTTCAGCTTTAAATGCATTTGCCTTCCTCATCATCAACTACCCAATGATTTTGAAAGCTGTTTTCTTCCTTTAAAATTCCTGCCATGGTTTTTCTCCCAGGTTTCCTCTAATCCTGCCTCTCCAGCAAAGGCAGCTGCAGCTCTCCCAATCCTCCAGACCACCTTGAGGATCATGATTTTCAGCATTTGGCTCATCACCTATGCAATTATTTCCCATCCAGAGGGTACACACTGGTGCCAGCTAACAGATGCTGGTCTGAATGGGCCAAAGGTAATGGTGACCTTTTGAGTTCTGGCTGTGACATTTTTACTGATGAAATATTTTTACCTGCTCAGCTTTTCTGTGTTTTTTTTTATTTGTGATTTTTTTTTAATAATAATAGTTTCAGCATCATTTTTCCAGCCTTCTGCCTATCCCTATGAGGAAGAGTAATGCCAGAGAAGTCAGTCCAAAGCTGATTGAATTTTTGTTACAACTGCTGTGTGAGCATGTGGTGAGGAATAGGCACTGGAGAGTCAGGGTCCTCCCAAGGGCAGGCTGGGACTGGCAGGGAGGAGGCAGAAAGCTCCTGGTTCCAGCCTCAGCATCCCCCTCAACAGGGCCTGCTGCATCCAGCCCATCAGCCTTGCCTCTCAGACCACAGCATTTTGCTTGTAAAAAGACAGAGAAAAAAAGAAAAAAAGACAGAAGGGAGAAAAATGTTGTCAGTGAGGGATTTAGAAGAAGTGTCAGAAGACTTGTTCTCAGATTATCCCAAGATCATTCCGTTCCTCCATTGCTGCTGGTGCTCAGTGGAAAAATCATAAATAAAACTAGTCCAGACCTGCTGTACATGAAGGCAAGCAGAAACTTTCAGCTTGTTTTATTACCCCACAGCTGCTTGTTGCTGCATGGAGTTTTTTTTAGTTGGTGTGACCCAAATCTCAAAGCTGTAGGCACCACGCCTGGATGTGCTGTGACTTCATCCCTGTCCCTTCTCAGGTGTCCTATTCGTCATCAGCAGATCCCGGGGAGCCCAGAGGGAAATAGCTGCAGCAGGTAGTGCTGAGACTGTTTGCTGCTATCCCCAAAGTCTTACAGTTAGTGCAATTAATGCAATTAGCAGCGCTGGGGCCAGGATTGAGCGCCACAAGCTGCTGCTCTCACTGCAGCTCACCCCAGCACAGACTCACAGCCTCTGTTTTCTCCTTTTCCTTCTGTGAATTTTCATCTTTTATTGACTTTCAAAGTTCCAGTTGCCCTTGTCTCTCTCCCATCTTTTCCTCATGAGATAGCAGCAAACAACAAAGGTTGGTTGTGGTTTTTTCCCCAACTCTTTCATTGCTGGTGATCCACCAGTGCCGTGATTTCCCTTTGTTTCTGCTGAAGTTTTCAGTAGTTCCTTCCGCTGCCCATTCTGTGTGACAGCTCAGTGTGAGAAACATCTGCACCCCATTAGGAACAGCTTTGGGTACATAAAGCTGAATGCAAAGGGTAGAAAATGTTTGATGGCTGAGTTACACTCTCATCCAGGAAGCAATCTGGTGATCAGCACGGGGTCCCTAGGGCACCCGAGCTGAAAAACAGGCTCAGCCCTCCTTTCTAGCAAGTCACTGAAGATACTTACCCTGCTAAAATACTAAAACTCCTATGAATCATACCTGGAGCATGAAGAACCTGATGTCTTCTGTGTCACCTAGCGATGTCAGCTTCCTTTTAAATAAAAATCACTTAGTGGAGTGCTCTCATGGAGTCACCATCCAGAGCCACCACCATACCCAGTTTCTGGCTGCTACAGAAATCAGCTTCACTCCGTAATTTCTGAAAAGCTGGAATGAACTGAGGCTGGAAATCAGGGTTGTTTTCATGGGGCTTCAGGTAGATCTGATTTTGGTTACTCAGGGTCTGTTTGGCAAATGGCCCATCAGACAGCTGGGGCTTTGTGGTTAATCTTGGCTGCACGTCTGGAGTCAGCACAGGGGCTGCCAGCTCGGTGTGGGACCAGCAGGATACATCTCCATCGCACTCCAGTCAAGAGATCTAACCACCTCCCATGAGTGGTTTTACACCCCATCTGCCTGCCCTGCTTGTGTAAGCATGTCCTTTGAAATCTTTCCTCAGGAAATTCTCAACAACCTTCAGTTTTGGTGAGTTTTAGGATTTTTGTGCTCCCTGCTGATACATGATCTCTTTTCTCCTCCAGATGACCAGCACATTCCCTGAGAGCTCACCTCCCCTTTCTGCCAGTGTACTTTCTCTTAAAGAATTTCAGATTTTCTTTCTCTTTCTAAGAACAAGCAAAGATAAAAGTGTTTATCAGCCACTTGAAGATTTATTTTTCCATTTTTGTAATCTTCTAGCTCAAGAGGAAACAGCCACACATTGCACTGGGGAGGTTTAGGTTGGCTGTTAAGGAAAATTTCTTCACCAGAAGGGTTGTCAAGTGTTGGAACAGGCTTCCTAGGGCAGTGATGGAGTCATCATCCCTGCAGAGGTTTAGAAAAGGTGTGGATGTGGCACGTGGAGACATGGGCTTGGCAGTGCTGGGGTAATGGTTGGGCTCATGATCTCAGAGGGCTATTCTGACCTAAATTGCTCTGTGACTCTATTTTGAGGCTGTTTTGACTGTGAAGCTCCTTCCATGCCCATTGCTGTCCCCAGACCCCTCTGATGGGTGACCTCCCTGTGCACGGTGAGCCACACTTCCCAAAGGCTAGAGCATTCCCAGCAGTTCCTGGAGAAAACTCACAACTGTACAAGCAGCTTTTGGTTTTTTATACAACCTGTTGGCGCTTCCCCTGTGCCAACGTGGTTTAACAATTCATTTTGGAAACTGTAATGTTGAAGCCGCTGTGGGCTGAGGAGTGTTTCAGACACAAAGGCTGACTGTATTTCACATCCTTGTCTGCTCATTTTCTTAGTCTTTATATCGACATAATTGCAAGATTTTCCTTCCTACTTTCAAGTGAGAGGACCATCAAAGAAGCAATATCCAGCCAGCTACAGTTCAGGCATGTCTGGGGAGGGTAATAAAATGCTAAAAAAACCAGAAAATGTTTTTGATGCTGCCTGTTGCTACAGCTGTCAGTGCACTGCTGAGAGCCAGGAGGAGATTCCTCCAAATTTCATAGACAGGACATAAATGGATAGCTAGAAATAAATCAAGGCAGTCACAGACCAGAGCCAAATGGTTTGCAATGGTGTAGAGAGAGGATCTTGATTTGGGAAACACAATGATTAATTTGTTTTCATAGAGTAATTACCAATTAATCGTTTGGCTAATTATGTTGTGTCATAAATTAGTTATAAACAGACTTCAGTCCAATTATGAGGACTCAACTAGATCATTTAATTGAATGTTTATGCTTCCAAAAATGCTTCACAAGACTTTTTTTAGCAGCTGAACACATACATCTAGCTGGAAAATGGCACACGTTTAAATCACTGACAGCTAAAGATGCCTTAAATTACACCCTGTTGTAATTAGGAGGCTTAGTGGTGTATCCATAGCTGAGCTTGACCTCTGTGATAATGCCAGTTGTTTAAGCATGTAATCATTCCTTTACATCAGATCCTTTTTTCATGAAATGTTGGTATCTAAGGGAGTTTTTTTACTTCATCAGATGAGGAGGCCTAAAATAAACATTCTTCTCTATGCTGACACGTGACAGCATTAACAATTGAAAATAAAATTGCACATAATATGCTCTTTCAAAGAATTTCCTCAGAGTTTCTGGAGAAAATACCAGCTGTACATAGCAGATTAATACTTAGCATCTCAAGTTATCCCTGGGGGATACATCTGCCCGATATAAATATTAATGAAAGAGAAGTGTGACAGGAAGATTAAGGTTCATTAATCATTATTATTAGCCACCATCAGGTGCTAAAGGGGCAACTGCTTGGAGTGAGACCCCCTCAGGTTCACCCAGAGCACCCATTCCTGAGGATGCCTTAAGAGAATGAGCTCTTCAAAGGAAGGGAGCAGCACTCTGCTGCCACAGGAAGTGTATTTAGGGAGTAAATCCAAAGCTTGGTGGCTGTGGGTGTGAGCTGGGTCCCTGAGAGGATGTGGTGGGACCAGGGGCACAATCTCTGGTTTAAGGGAAAATAGAGCCAGGGAAGGCAGGAAAAGCTGCAGCTCCCATGCTCCAGTGGGATACAGAGGATTTCACGAGCTTCCCCATCTGAGGCGTTGTTCAAACACCGTGCAGCTGTCAGAGCCTATTGTTAGGTTTATATTGTGCTGGGGTTTTGATATCTCAGCCATTGCAGGGCTTTGGAGTGGGACAGAGTTCACTGCCTCCTCCCAGGCAGGTTGGTGTCTATTTTCACAGCTCTGGTCAGCCAGGCAAGCTTAACTCCTTGCTCTCCACCATGCTCCTTTGCATTGTTTGTATTGCCAGATTCCTTCAGGTCTTGCTCCTGCAAGAATTTCCAATTTATCTATTTGCCTTTGACAATTTTTCTCAGTACAAGCCACCATGGAGTGGCTCTTTGGTGTAATTGCAACAGGAGCAGCTCTGTGCCACCTCTAGGCTTGGGCATTATTTTTTCTCAGCTAAAAACATGAGAAGGTGGCTCAGTCTCCCCCCAGACCACAGGCTGTGGCCCGGCAGGTGGCTGTGCCCCACGCAGTTCCTGATGCACAGGGGTCAGGGAATGGTTAACATTGGAAGGGACCACTGGAACTCATCTAGTCAACTTCCCTGCTCCAGCAGGATCCCCCAGACTGCATTACTCAGGATTGTGTCCAGGTGGCTTTTGATACCTCCAGGGAAGGAGGCTCCAGAGCCTCTGTCCCAGTGCTCAGTCACCCTCCCAGTGCAGAAGTTCTTCCTCATGCACAGAGGTAGGTGCTCAGAAAAGCAGAGCACGGTTATTCCCCTGCACAGTGGATCTCCTTCAAGCACGGGTTTGCAGGAGTCCACAGCTCAGGTGATCCTGATGTTCAGCTGTCCTTGGGGATGCATTTCTCCATGTATATTTACCAGTAGCAGAAATTAGCCCAAGGACACCAGCCTTGACAAAAGGCTGCAAACTAAAATACATAGCACACGCATTTTTCCACATGTGAAACTCTAATGATTGCTGCAGAAGTCAAGGACTACATAATTTGGATCAGATGCTGGCATTTCTGCCTTGCCCACACCTGAAAATCCCATCAGCCTGCGTTCCTGGGAAAGGCACAAGTGCCCCCAGGAGCCTGGGAGGAGTTAATGGGAACTGGTAGCACTGGGGTAGGGACAGCCAGGTTTATGGGGGATTATGTAGGTCACCAGGCTGTTTGCTTTTCCACCAGCCCTTCCCACCTGCACCATTAACTGAGAAAGGGTTGCAGGCTGGGCCAGCCTGTGCCTTCACCCCAGCCCACCTTTTCATATTTTGGGGAACAGGTTTATTTTGGGCCGATACCTCACTGGGGTACAAGCACATTGATTCTTGTGAGATTTAGGATATAGCTCTAGGCAGAAACATGTCTGTGTGTCAGGACAGACTAATGGAAGCCATTCCAGAGTCCAGGTGTGGCAGAAGCACAGCTGCTTCCCCTCCTGTTGCATCAGCTTCCCTGTGGATAACCAGACCTTGCAACCCTTGCTTCTTCATTCCTTTGTATTTCCATGTGTTCCTGCTGCTGATCAACATCCAGCACAGCCCTCAGGCATTACCTACAACCTCTCCCTGCTCTGCAGAACACAGCTCCTCATCTCTGATGTGGTTCCTGAATCGCTTTGGCAAAGCACGGGATCCTGGATTAGGCTGTCCCGGCAGGAGAGCTGTGCTGTTTCTCCCATCCCTGGGCTTACCCAGTGCCGTGCACGTTCTGGTATTTGCATGGAGGTGTATATTCAAGGTATTCTCTAGTTACTCACCACAAATACAGTTCTGAAAGGAAGCCAAGATTTTTCCTATTAATGACTCACTTCCATTCCTTCCCATCACGTTGCTGGGCAGGGACCTATTTAAGCTTCTTTGTTTCATGCTGAGTTCTGCTCTTCTGTGATAAATGCTACTTGCCAAAAGCTAAACAAAGCCAAAATCTTTCTACCAGAGTTCAAAATAAAGTTATCAAGTCATCTACATTGACACAATGCAGATTTGGGAGAGAAAGGAGAGCCCTGCTAACGCCAGTCCTTGGGGCAGGGTGCACTCCAATACGTTAAGTGTTGGGGAGATAATTTTCTCCCTTAAATCCCATTTAGTGGGGTTCAGGTTTATATGAGGAATGTGCTGTTCTGTTCCACATGGGGAGACTGGAGGACCAAGCCTCACCTTGCTGAGGCTGATGGAGTTCTCTCACTGATGTTAATAATCTTAATCTAGATCTTAAGGCCTGCAGTGTTTTACTAAAACAAGTCTCTTGTACCTGACTTCACAGAGAAATTCCATGCCCTGCCATGTCTCTGTGAGTCTTCTTATTGACTTTGAAGTAAGTTTTTCCCAAGGGGTACACAGACTAACAAATATTGTTGCTAGAGTCTTGTTCCCCCTTTCCAAATGAAATCTGACATCAGCTATTGAGAAAGAAGAGCCTGCATTATCAGAAATCCCCAAAGACATGTATGATCATCACCACTTCTGTTATTAAAGGACATACTTTGCCATGGTTTGTTTGGTTTGTTTTATGAATTAACTTTGTGAATTCATGAGATTAAAAGCTTAAATGGGATCAATGAAGACTGCACAGCAGGCATCAAAGCAATTGCAGATTGTTTTTCAAACTCCAGAGGACTGCTGGTGCTGCAGAACTGAAGGTTTAGGGCAGTAATTACGAATTTTTCAAATAGAGAGATAAAAGGAGAGACATTATCAGTACACAAGGGTGACCCAAACTGTGTGACATGGGCCACTCTTGGGGTGAAGGCACATGATGTCCTCACTAAGGCAGGAACCTGATCCGTGGAGCAGTTTGAGAAAAATCGTTTGCTGCCTGTGTACAGGATGTTAACTATGTGGAAAAGTCATAAAGTACTATAAACCTTAGAGAGAAACACGGGAGCTTCCAGCACTGCTCTCTATCCTTTCCTTTTTACATCTGAGCAAGACTGTATGGAAAACACATTAGAATCATGAGTTTTGCTCCGCTCTGCTTTCAAGATGGTAACATATGATATGATATTTGCCAGCTTTTGATTAAAATTAGGCTTCTCTGATCCGTGAGCATAAAGCTTGTAATATTCTCATCTCCCAAATCCTTGATATCTGATGTTCACTGTTCCCATAAATTATCAAGTACAGCCAATAGAAAGCAGCTAATTTCTATCTAGTAAAAATCAGGCAGATTTGTGGATTTGATACTACACCATTCAAAGTATTTTAATATGCCAAATTTATGGAAATGCTGAATTTAATATTCTCAGAACAATCCACACCTGCTTTTCAGACAGAATTCCTTTCCTCCTCTGCCTGATCCCTTGAGTTTGGATAATCTCACTCTATTTTGCATGGCTTTCTTTCAGTGTACCCAAAGACATCAGCCTCCTTTGTGCTTAAAACCAGAAGCTGTTTCAAACAGTCTGACTGAGTCATCTTAATCATCTGGAATCTGATTTATCTTGTTGTTCAGCGGGAAGGTGGCAGGAAGGTACTGAAGTGCCCATGGGAATGCAGGGATGCAGAAGGCATGCTTAGTGCTCTAGCTGCATTCCTGATTCCAGCTGGACCAGCTGTGTGAGGACATTGGGATGAATTTTCAGCAGTCTGGCTGACCCCAGGTTTTGTAACATTTTTTAAAAACCTGGGGGTGAGGCACCCCTTCATCCTGAGCAGTGCCCAGGGGAAAGACTGGGAGCAAAGCTCCTGTCTGGGAGCTCTGCTGATTTCCAGCATCTAACCAAAATCCCTTCCCAACTGGTCAAAAACCACTGAAGTTCAGTGTGAGCAGAAATTATTATTAAAACCATCATGTACCTTGTGTGGCTGCAGCATTCCTGGTCTCAGCGTCACACTTACCACAGGGAAAACCAGTCTAACTATGGAGATGTGAAATAGTGAACTGTGATGTGCTTTTCTTCTTTGATCCTTAAAATAGGTGACACTGGTTCATTTAGACACAGCCTGTCAAGACACTGTCATAGCAGTGTGTGATCATTATAGAAACACTTGAAGATTCACTGTCTGGTTGGAGCAAACTCAGTTGTTTTGAGCAGAAATTGTCTATGCACAGTGAAGGGATGGGAAAGAGCCATGCTTCATCCACTCGTGTGGTGTCTCGAGAAGGTGACATAGTTGGCATCTGGGAGGAATTCTGATTATCGCGGAATTCTAGGCGGCAGAAGCCCAGTGCCCGGCCCGGGGATTTGGGCACGAACAATGGCCCGTTTCCAGGGGAAAACAAAGTCAGGCCCCCAGGTTCCAGATTTGGCAGTGAGGAGAGGATGCTGCAAGATTTCACAACTGCAGAGAAAATACTGAGCTGACCTTTTTTGGTTAGATCCTCATCTGGTGTAAATCAGTCAAGATTCACCAATGCCAAAAAGTTTCTAGACGCTGTTTCCAGTTTTCCAGCATCAAAACTGATGTTTATAGAAGCTCCTAGTTGCACATATTAAAGTAATCAAGAGTATTTTCATTACTGACTGTGCAAGTGAAATGAAGACAGACATAATGGAAATGTGTTAAAAAAATCATATTGACAAAGAATTTAAATAAAAATGGGTTTTTTCCTCCTGTGTATGGCTGTTGTGCTCCGGTCTAACAGATGCCAGTAATACAATGGAAGGATTGTAGTGAGGGGGAAAGGAAATGTATTTCCCAATCCCAACTGGAAATTTATCTCTTTTTAATTCCTCCAAGAAACTTAGATTTAAATGATTTTTTTTCCCATTGGCCATTTCCCATAGCTGCACATCCCTTGAGTGAGCATCTCGCCTTTGGGATTAGCTACAGAGAAGCACAGTTCTCTTCCTCACATCTAGAGAAATTTTATTGGATTTCCCAAGCTCCTGCTCTGCTTCTTTCTGTTTCCATTACACAGTCTGGGATATCACTTGTGGGTTTTTTTGAGAGAAGGAATATTTTCATTTTATTCAAATTCATGCAGATTTTCATGTTGTCATAGGTTTCAAGAGTTTCTCCTTCACATGTGCATTCACAAACCCCCTTCTTTCTTCTCAGGACACCAAGCAGCTCTCACGGCTATTCCAAACAGCTGATCCTCTCCTTTGTCCTCCCCCTCTGCTCTCCAGACCTTCTATCCTGGTGAAGGATGCTTTTCTTTGAAGTGAGCCAGTGCAAATCCCTCCCTGTGTCCTGTAGTAAGGGAAGTACCCGGAGCAGGGAGGGGGCTGGCTCAGGTGTGGGAGCCCTCTGGGCAGGGAGGCCGTGGGCAGGCAGAGGGCAGAGCTGCTGGCTCCCAGGAGCTCCTCTGCTGGGGCCTCTTCCTTGCTTGCAGGAGAAATTGTCCTCGTTCTCAGCTCCAAACTTGGCAGGATGCTCTGGAAATAAACATGTACAGGAGCGAGAGCTGAGGTGGGATGATGGGATGTTGGGAACACAGCAGGTCCCTGCAGCAGCAGGACAGTCCCACCCAGAGCCAACAGTGTCCCACGCAGCAGCAGTCTGGGGGCCACAGGTTGTTTCAAGGGAGAGGGACCTTGCAAGGGCTGCCTCAGGTATCTCATCCTTGCAGGTAGCTCTGCTCCTGCATTGTGTTCTCAGAGCACAAGTCATCATTTTGCTCCTAAGGGCTGAATTTTGAGAAAGTTTGATATGCCTCTCTTCCTTCCTTCCTACCCATTTTAGAAATATTCAAGGTGAGTTCCCCTGAATGTAATTTGCAGGTGTTTAACTCAATTTAACCATATACATAATCTGTATGTGAGAGGTTGGCGAAGAAGCTCTTCAGATGTCCCACAATGTGGAAAATATCCTGTGGAGTGGCTGAATAACTCACTTTCTCATCCTGGTTATTGTTAGCCTTGCCTTCATTGGAGCTTTTTTCTCTTTCTGTGTGAGATGTTGGGCAAACACAGATATGGGATGTTCTGTAGTAGGGCAGGTACTTCAGGTCCAAGCCCTGGGAATCTGGGCCAGGCTGGTCATTGCAAAGCAGGAGTTTGGGATTCAAGTCTTCAGCACTGTCTCTGATCAGGGGCATGTTTTCCAGGTCTCCTGGGCAGGATGATGGAGCTGTGGTGTTTTTCTGTCTCCACATCCTGAAATAAATTCGTATTTGTATTTGATTAAACATGATAAAATTGTGCCATCAATGGGCAAGGGCCACAAGCAAAGTCAGTCCCCAGTACTGATCTGTCCTGCTGTACACCCAGGCCAGGGCATCTCAGCCACTGCTGAGAGACAGTCAGGCCAGTTAAAGACTGAGGATTGTAAGGATTTCACATTGTCTTTCAGCTCTTTTTTCTTGAGTCTTGAAATATTTTCTCATATAGGGTTTTCAATTAAATTTAAATACCAAGTTAGTTCCTATATTCTCAAGCAGTCTTTAGCAGTTTACACAGGAAAAATATGCAATTTGGTGTTTTCTCCTTGTTGATTAAGAGCAGCAATAACAGAGCTCAGAAAACAACCCCAGCCTCACTACTTGATTTTTCACAGGCTACTGTTCAGCACTCTGTGAAACCATGGCAGAGAGAGTGTTTTTTCCTCATTTGAGGTTAAACTTACATCAGATTTCATGAGCTGCCTTGGAAGATTTCAAGCCAAAGAAAAGAACTCCCACAGCCTTGGGCTATTTAGGGTGAATTATGTTCTCCTGAAAATCTTTGTAGGTCGGCAGTGATTATGAGCATTCTGGAAATGGAAGAACATTGAAATTTGGGTAGAGCCTGCAAACAATATTGTAGAATCCTCCTCTCCTCCAGATACATTCTTTCTGAGTTTTCTGTACAGCCAAAATGGGCATATGCAATTCAGATCTTTAAAACAGTTTGAAGTTTCAAATCAATTATTCTTCTATCTCTGTCTTTATTTGAAAAGTTATTTTAACAGATCATTGCTATATATGGTACTATTTTATTGGGGGGGAAAAAAGTCGTCCTGCTGTTACACGTAAACACACAGAAATATTTCTGCACTAGAAAATTTCTTTGCTTCTTGGCTATTTGCTACTCTGGTGCTGTTATTTCCCCACCCACACTGATTTTCTCCTGCTTTTTTTCTTACTTAAAGTCCTGTCTCTAAGGTTTTTTGCGCTTTAAGGATCCCTTACAAATATCTCATTGGAGTGGGCCTGAACCTACCCATGGGGTAACGTAATGTAAGGGTGAGACAAAGGATATTTTCAAAGTCATCACATACTCAAGAAGAATCCAGGAAGAGGAAAGCCAGCAGGGAGAGAACCATCATCCTGCGTCTCTGGCTGCCATGGTGATGGAATTCCAGGGGAGCATCACAGAGGGAGAACACCCCACCCACCCCAGCTCCCTGCTGGCAGAGCTGTCCCTTTCCTCCTCCCCAGTACAGACCTGTGGGCATTCTGGCTTTACTGGGATGCTGCAGGTGGCCTGGCTACTTTCTAAAGAAGCATCAGTTGCTTTATTTCTGCCGGTGAGGTAATGAGCTGCTGAGACAAGCCCTGAGAAACCAGACATCACCTGCCTTCACCTCCTTCTTCTCTGGGGTAGGAGAGAATGTTTGATGGACTTCCAGCAATGTGACCAGCAGCCAAAGTGACACATTCAAAAGGATAAATTGTAATAGAAATAGCTTCAGATTAATGCAATATTTTTTTTCATTTTCATGCTAATTTTTGCAAAGACAGTGATAAGTAACATTCCATTTTATTGCAACAGAATCACAGAGTGGTTTCGGTTGGAAGGAACTTTAATTCTCATCTCATTCCAGCCCCCTGCCATGGGCAGGGACACGTGCCACTATCCCAGGCTTCTCCAAGCCCCATCCAACCTGACCATGAACACTCCCAGGGATGGGGCAGCCACAGCTTCTCTGGGCAACCTGTGCCAGGGCCTCCCCACCCTCTGAGTAAAAAAACTTCTTCCTAACTCCTAACTTAAATATCTTCTTTTTTAGTTAAAAACCTTCCCCCCTTGTCCCATCACTATTGGCCTGTGCACAAAGCTGCTCTCCCAGTATCTGCCCTTATGATAATGCATTTCTGGTTTATAAACATAGAAGAAAGCATGAGAATGCCTCAATTGTGCCTTTTAAGGTATTTCTAAGCCATATATTTCCATACTTTAAAAAAAGAATTTATGCTGTAAATAAAAAGAAAGAGACAAACTTGATGATATTTCACACTGAAATAGTTACTATGTATTTTCCTCCATTTAAACTTAAAATACATTTTGCTACATTAGAGATGATTTTTCTTATTTCTGCATCAACATGTCTGTATTTCAGAGTTTAGCTGGCAACTGTAATAGAGTGGAGCAACTTCTCTGACAATACATTAAAAATGCTCATAAATAGCTGAGTAATGGAGAAATTCTGAATAAGATTCATTTCTGCATAGTATTTGATCTATTTACTGAAATTCCAAAGCTCTAAAGCACAGGAACGATTTTGAATGGACTATTATTATTCATCCCATATATTATCGTGGATGCTGCCTGCAGTAAAAAGTGGTTTATTATAATGTGATTTCTCAGCTGCAACAGTCAGATATGCTGGCAGCTAATGAAGTGTTCAGACACCCAAAACTTCACCATCATTGAAATTCATTACCACAAAGGTTCTGCCAGAACTAATTGCTGTCAAGGCTGCTTATGCACATCTTAGTTTCATTTCAGAGAGTGACAGAACTGATGCTGGTACAAACCAACAGGGGCAAACCCCTCCAGCCTGCAGCACACAGTGCTGGAGGTTCCTCCAGTGAGTTAACACTCCGGAAGGGTCAAGAATAGTCTGAGGATTTGGATGTGCTTTTTTCCCTTCAAATTGAAATACGGAATTGGTGTGCAGAGGAAATAATGACTGAATATGGGAGGGAATTAGGGGAAAATGGGGAGGTCTCTGCTGCCTCCAGTGTACCCTGAACCACTGGGCTTGGGGCAGGGCATGGGCTTTGGGATAGAGAGCTACTCCAAAACTCAGACTTGAGATTTGGAGATGAGTGGTCAGGGGTGAGCACCAGCCCATGTCTGCTGTGGTGTTCCAGGCCCTCCTGCAACCCTGGGTGCTGAGCTCTCACCTCCAGCTCCCACTGTCCCTGCAGCTCCCAAGGCACAGATCTTCCTGTGCCCCCAGAGTTATACCCACAGCCTGACACCCACACACGTCCTGAGCTGCAAAGGTGCTTCTGCAAAATGAATGCACCTTTAAAAACTATTTTGTGGTAAAAAGCCACAATAGAATTATTGAATCATTAAGATTAGAAAAGACTTCCAAGGTCATAAAGCCCAACCTCTGACTGAGTAATCATACTGTGAATGCCACATTTACTCATTTTTTGAACACTTTCAGGGATGATGACTCCTCCATTTCCCTGGGCAGCCTCTTCCAATGTTCAACCACTCTTTCAGTGAACAAATTTTTCATAATATCCAATGTGAACCTCCCCTGGTGCAACTTGAGGCCATTTCCCCTTGTCTTATCTCTAGCTCCCCGGGGAAAGAGGCAACCCTCACCTTGCCACAACCTCCCTTCAGGTACCTGTAGAGAGCAATAATTGCAATTTTCAGGAAAGGAAAGGAGAGGAAGTTTGGAGCTCAGCAGAAATTTCTGAACCCTGGGACTGCCTGAACAGATTTGTTGAACAATTCCATTTACATGCAATTTGCACATTCCTGTTTCAAAAGTCAGCCTACGCAGATTGCTCCTGATACGCCTTGCCAAAATACTTGGGACTGATCCAAGGGAATGGTCTTGACTGCTGCAGGTGGGTTGTGGACCCTTGAGAGGTGCTGGAGGTGTCAGGGAGCTCACTAATTACAGCTCATTACAGCAGGGAGGGGAAGGATGTTCTCAGCACGGTGAGTTTTGCTGCTTTAACAGGACACCTTTCCCAACACCTCCTGACATGGGCAAGGTGAGCAGCGATGGGAGTTCTCTGTCTCATTTTGCTGCTGAGATCAGTGGGAGAAAAGCTGTTCTTTTGTGGAGCCTTTCTGTGTTTTCTGCAATGATTTCCCTGTGACTTGAGACCTCTGTGACTTGGCCAGTTTGTTTCAACAAAGACAATTTTTATTGTCTCAGTGAAAAGTCTGGATGTGCTTGTATGTTTTACTTGCTACATACACATTTTCAAGCATTTAGTCATGCCATAACATCTGCTTTTTATTGGTAATTACACTATCCCCATTTTAATAAGAGGTAATTCTTAAATTTCTCATAAAATATACATGACTCCAGGGAAAGAAGGTGAAAGGTTTTGCAAGCCTCTCACAGCCACAGACCAAAATGAGTCGAAATAAATCCTTCCTGAGCAGAACTTGTCCAGCCACTCAGGACAGCACAACCAGGGATGCCTGTGTGACTCTCCATCCCTCTCTCTTCTAATTGTTCATGCTCTGCAGAACTGATTTGCAAAGTCTGTGCACCACAGCCCTGCTGGGGGTTGTTAATGTGCTCAAAAATGAGGACCTGGCCCTAAAATGGCACATATGTGGATACCTCCTGGGTATAACTGCACTGGAATTAGCATGAAGGGGTTTCTGCGAGATCAGGTCTGAACTGGGGAGCAGCAAAAGTTTGTGGGTTATTTCCAAGTGTTTCAGACACTTTGGAATGGCAAATAGGTGTCCAGATTAATGGGCCATAGCTTGTTTGCATTCATATTTATGGTAGAGTTGGTATAATACTGAAAAATGAGTAACATCTGAAGTAGAAGATTAATATCCAGATAAAGAATCATGAAAAGGAATATTTTGGGGCTCCATTAAAAGCTTCCAGTTTCTCATTTCCCACTGTCTCCCTGTAGGCAAGTGCTGCTGTGCTGCTTTGGCCTGTGAGAACTGGCCTCTGCAATTCCATAGCCTGTTCCCAGGGATTTTCCTAGTGATTCTGGACAAGGAAGGCAGTGACAAATGACACTTTTGCAAGGTCATCTCTAAATCTTTGAAAACCAGGGAGCTTTTTCAGTGGCTCCTGCCATTCACTGAATGCCAGCAGCCAAGCCCATATGGAGCATTGTGTGCTGAGCTCATTGTCGATGCAAATGCACACAACTAGTTTTGATTAAGAACAAAATGAAGAATTGACTCAATCTGCTTTTTCTTAGTCTGAAACGCTTCAAGACTCTCATTATCATCAGGGTTTCTTTCAGTGCAGGAAATAGGAATTTCCATAAAATAATGCTGAAAGGCACAGGGTGAAGTCAAAGAACATTCACCTTCCTAACGAATGGAAGGATAAACATGCCAAATAAATTTGGGAACACTCAACAAAACATTTGGGGGCATGTTATGGCATGTGGATTGTTTAAATTATTCAATATATATTAAGCAGCCGCATACACAAATGGTAAAAGGACAAAGCAGGGGGTTTTGGAGAGGCCTTTTCCCTTTGCACTGTAACTCACAGCTATCCAGGGTGTGATTATTGCATGGTAGAGTGCCCAAATTGCAATGTTTCCATTTGGGGGTTGGATTAAATGACCTCTAAAGGTCCCTTCCAACCCAAACTATTCTATGATTCTATGATTTATGGGAACAAGGAGCTCCTTCCAATGTGAGGAAGGTCCCATGGCAGCATTTGTAGCCTTGGGGTCACTGAGGTGGGATCAGAAAGACTTTGTGTAACCCCAGGGCTGTGTTTGGAAATGCTGATGCTTGGAGGGATGTGCTGGCCACTGAGCACAGCCAGCATGCAGGTGGTCCAGCACCATTTCCCATCCTCTGGATGCGCTGAACGGAAAATCCTTGTGCCAAGGGAAACTGGAAAGTGGCAATCACATTCCTCTCTCTTTCAACACCCAGATGGATCTGGCCAGAGTGTCCCTTCATTTTTTATGGGGTTTAATCATAGCCAGGGCTGGCAGGGTTCCTTGCAAATCTGGGTGTTTGGTATTTCCAGTGCAAGACCTGGCTGTCCCGTGTATGGTACTGCAGGGCAAGTTTTCTGGGAAGAGGAAAATTAAGGGAAGGACATTTTTACCAAGGATGACATTACAGAGCTATATTGCAAAGACAAGCTCTCCAAAATGAGAAAATGGGGGAATTGAAGGCACTCTTTCCCTATTTCCCTGCATGCCTCATCACGAAAATATCAATAATAAAACCAGCTCTTGATTCCTTGTGTTGCCTGCCTGCCTCCCCCAGGCAGCATGCGGAGGTCAGGTTCCTTCCATGTGGCTGGAGAGAAGGAGAGCTGTGTTCAAGGCACAGCTTTGCAGAGAACAAACTACCTGTGAGCAGCTGAGGGGCTGGCAGGTGAGCGGCTATTGCTTTACTCTGGGAAAGAAATTACTGGGAAGGAAATAGTATTTGAGACACTTACAAATATGGCTGTCATTTCCAGAAATATCTGATAAGTAAGGAACCAAAAAAACCCCAAGTCTTAAAATCTCTTAAAAGCCTAGAAGTAATACACATGAGGGAGATTAACCATCCAAGTGTCTTTTGACAAAGTTGGTGATTCCTTTGTCTTAACAGCAAATGTTCCCAGTGTAATGTTTCCTTGCATCACCTGGAGCACCCCAGTTGAACCATTGTCCCAAACAACACAAAATACCCCTTTGCTTTGGTTTGAGGACTCAAAAAACAGCTCCCATCTTCTCATGTTGTGTATTCACAAGAGGTCAGAGAGAGTGGGATAATCCTAGAGACAGGGGAATATTCCCCACAGGAGTACTCCCCATCATTTAGGATCTGGGGGTGTGGTGTTGGGGGACCCAAAAGGCAGATTTCAGGGTGAGTTTGGGAAAACTTGGATTGAAAAAAAAAATTAAAATATATTTCCTTTCGGTTGGTGCACCTCAATGAGATATTGCTTTATCTGTGCAGGACAACCCCAAATACAGGAAAAAATTACAGCTACAACAACTGGGAACCAGAAGAAGCCTAAAGCAGAAAACAGAGAGGGAGGACGTGTCAGAGATTGACACCATTAGGTTTTCTTAAAGCAAATCTGTCTCTGCCTTCACAGTGGTAGGTGGAAGTGGAAAGAAAACTCATTGTGTGTTTAAAAAACAGGTCATCTTCAAGAAATGTCACACAAACCTTGAGCAGACATGAGCAAATAGCCCTGGGGGAGTCATTTGTCTTTGCTGTCAAGAGGAAAATTAAGACTCCAGGGGACACAGAGGCTGGGTTTGATGGATGCCTGGAGCAGAAGGCGAGCGGGTCATCATTCCTGTCCACCAGGAAAACAGGTTCTTCCCCTGGAGAAAAGTGACTGTATCAAGTGTACACCTGTGGGGAGGAGAGAGGCAATGAGAAGATAAATGGTGGAAAGTCCCTAAGATCTCGTTTGGTGCTGACAGCAATAACCTCACTCATCAGCTGGGGGAGGGTTGTGCTGCCTGACGCGTGTGTGGGCAGAGGGGGGTTGGTGGCTGCAGCAGCTCTGCTCTCCCCAGTGCCCAGGCTGGGGGTTTCGGGGGGTTGGTCCCAACCCTGAGGGGTTTTAGTGACCCATCCAGTTCATGTGCTGCAGCTCCACACCACGGCACAAACCAAATTGCCCACGAGATTTGCTTCCAATTTCTGATCCTAATGACAAACCTTACGTAGATATACCTGGGTACAGCACCGACCTGTTAGAAATACATTCCTGTGATGGATGGAGCTCTGCAGCCCCCAAACCATACTGTGGGAGACCCAGCCCTGAGAAGGAAGAGAAAATGAAATTTCTGTTTTAATCAACGTACGAGAAAATATTAGCTCTCATATCCTTGGAGCTCTTCTAGATCAATTATCTTGTAATCCTCCTAATATACACATATGCAGGGGAGATAATTGCTGATTATTAGCCTGGAGCCGTTTCAGTTGATCCTTGGTCAGCTGTGCAATAGGTATCTCCACTCAAACCCAAAATTTGACTTCTATAAGCAACCTATTTCCATCAGTGAATTTCCATCATGGTGAATCATGCCACTGGTTTTACTAGGTTTTTTTCTGTTTTCTAATGAGATTTATTTCAGCCATAAAAGAGAATCTGGTGATTAAGGTTCAACAGCTTTCATCTGAGCAGTCTATGCTCTTGGGTTATCAATATAAAGAAACAAGGAAAAAAAATCTGATAATATTTCAATATTGTTACCTGCCAATGCTGGGAAAAAAAAAAGCTGCAGACATGCTCCAAGTCTTGAGGTCATCTTAAATAATATTAAAAGTTTTTCAACTTTTTAATTAAGTTAGTTTCCTTGACTACCTTTTCAGTTCAGGCATTGAGGATGTACTGAAGTCTTCAAAGGTACTTTTCCCGCAGCTCTCACATAATCATGGACTGCAGGAGGGGGAAGCACCACGAATAATGAGACATCCTACTAAGCTGCACAGTTTGGCAGGCACAGAGTTCTCTAAAGAGACTCAAGGTGTTTATGGACATTTCAACTACATTAGATCTTAAGGGCTACGCTTTAAATTCTCAGCATCTGCAGCTGTTTCCGAGCAGGTAGAGAAGAAAAGGTACCAGTGAGACACAGGGAGGACTGGATAAAATTGTCCAGGCCTGAATAGCAGTCCCTGATCATGGCAATCACCTCCATCAGTTAGTTCCTGGGAAGGGACAAGCTCCTGCTTGGCAGCAAACCTCCTCATTATAGTGTCCTCTTAGAAACATTAAACTTCCACTGCGTCCTGTGATATCCAGCCCTAGAAGGGGAGTAAGGAGGGAAATTGCTCTTTGGGTTGCCAACTCCATTACCACCTCCATGCACACATGACAGTGACCAGTGGTTCATACTTGATGGTTCTGTTCACTATTCAATTTATTTTAGGAATAAAATCTTCACTGAGCAAGCTCTCCCAGTGGAAGGTGTCCATGCCCATGGAAGTTTAAGGTGAGCCTTAAACTTCCTTCCAGCCCAAACCCTTCTGGGACTCTGTGATTTGGCATGTGGGACTGTTTCCCCCCAGGCAGCAATCCATGGGGGCAGCAGCAATCCAGTTTTACTCAAGCTTCACTCCTTTGCCTCTAGCAAAGTCTGGATGGTGCAGCTGGGAACTGGGTCACTCCTGCCCTTGGGGCAGTCCCAGACCAGTCAGGCTGGGGGTTTGACTCGGCTGGCCCTTCCATATCCAATATTTACCACAGCAGCAGCTGCAGGCAGCTGTGCTCCTCCAAAAAACGGGTCCTGCTCCTTCTGCAATTCCCCCATCCCCAGCACGAGGTGTCCCTTCCGAGCAGGCGGAGCCAGCAGTGAGGGAGGGTGGTCCCGGCAGAGCCAGGACGGCGAACTGAGGGAGATCCATGCAGCCCGTCCAGAAAACACATTCCCGGGACATGACAGCACGTCCCAGGGGCTGCTCTTGTGCTGGGGGGAAGGACTGGGCTTGCATTCAGGCTCCCCTTCTCACTTGGGAGCAGGGTTTGAGCACATTTTCCAAAGCTACTTCTGTGTTTTTCCCAAACTCCTGCCTCAATAATTCTACTGTGATTCTGAAGGGAAAATAATCCATCATCAAGGGTCAGCAAACTGCTGAGCACCCGTGTCATGGCCAGGATCCCACCCGCCTCACCTGTGTGTGTGCACCCACAGCCCTCCCTGCCAGGGGAAAACCTCTGTGGAAAAGGGGAATTCTGTCCCACAGCAGCTAACAGTGAGCCACAGCATTCCCAAACACCAGGCTAGCACATTAAACAAAGCTCCAGGGACGTGCAAGGAGGATGCTCCCAGGTGCAGCCTGGCCATGGCTGCAGCCCACAGGAGGTGTAAATGAGCCAGTGTACAGCTGGACACCATGGCTGTGTCCTCTCCTTCTCAGCAGGTTGGTGGTCACATTCCTCCTCTGATGAGGGCAGGTGGAGCAGGACCTGAATATCCAGCCCCATTCCAACTGGATAGACTTTGCCTGCAGTCATGCTCACTTTTGTCCAAAAAGGTGTTTTTAAGGAAGGAATCAAGATCACCCACACAATGCTCAGATGAAATTTGGATTCACTTGTCATGGTCTTCTTGCTCTAGAAACCCAATTTCAGTATTCACACTTATAGAACCCAAGACAGACAAAATCTGCCATTTGCTCTTCTCTGCTGAACTGTACTGGGGAGCCCAACCAAACTCTTTAAAAGTATGAAAATGCGATGAATGATTTTTAAGTCATGGGTGTATCTGAACATATATTAAAAGCAAATGACAAATGTGGGACGGAGCCAAGGCAGAGCATTATCACACCCCAAATGAGATTTGGAAATAAACCATCTAAATGGATGCAGGCTCCCCGTTGATGATGGGGTTGCAGGATTGCACAGGAGCTCTGGGCCTGGAATTTGCTGTGAGGGAGCTGTGGTTGAATTTCTTATTGTCGCTGTTGTTTTGCAACGCCATAATAAATGTTGGTGAATTTGTAGATCATAAAAGCAGGGACCATGGGTGGGTGCTTTCATCCAAGGACTAGAAAAAACATTTTTGGTGTCAGCCCATGCCAGAGAGATTTTCAGTATTCTAAATTAAAAACAAGGGGGAAAATAAATGGAAAAGCTAAACAAGCAACAGCTGTTTGGAATGGAGCCCTGAACCCAAAATACATAAATGATGTTCAGACACATGCTGAGAGACAGTGACAAGAAAATACTCAGCACAAGAACTGCAGGGTCAACTATTCTACTCATAGGGCACTGTTTTTGTCCAGCCACATGAAATAAGTAATTTTCAGGGTTTTCAAGAGGCTTTGGTGACCCAACCACATCTACCTTGGGCTGCACTGGTCAGAGCCCCCGTGACAACTTTGGGATGTGTCCCTGGTGACTGTCCAGCGATGTGGCACAGCCTTGCACAGCACATTACAAAACATTAAAAACAGCTGGATTAGGAAAGTGTCAAGCGACATTTTAACATTGGGGATAGCAAAGCAGAGGTAATAGAGAATAAGTATCAAAAGAAAACAGCAACTGCCATTGAAAGCCTTCTAGAAGGAGATTGTAGACATACACACTCTCCAAGATGAATTATGAGTATTAGTGTGTTTGGAAAGGTATTTGCCCTTTGGACAGCCATATTTTTGTTTTGAGCTTCACAAACATAAATTACAGTCATTTCAACCCCAGGCTTACATTTTACTTCCATGATGTAAATGAATTTCCAACTTTCAAAGGCCAGCTGTCCCTTACAGCAAGAGGTAGCAATTATATAAAATTCTTTTATTGCATGGAGGCATTTTCAGTCCTTTAATTTTATGTGCCCCAGGTGAAGCAATATAAACAAACTATAGCTGTCACAATTGTGTTAATAATGGAAACTGCATTTGGGAAGTTTTAGGGATAAAACCTATAACTTTATCCTGCTGAGGTGTCAAACCTTTCCAATGCAAAACAGAAGTGCAGCTGTGTAAGGCACTGAGAAATGTTTCTGCAAATCCAACATTCACAGACTCTTTAGGTGTATAAAGGTGGTGGCTTCCAAGCCACAGTCGTTAATCAGAATTGCTGCAAAAAATAAGGTTGAAAATACATTTAAATGTCTCTGGGTTTTTGATAAATTTCAGATACACAAAGTAAAATCCACCCCTAATCCAGTCTCACTGAAATCCATATTTTACAGATGTGCTTTTGTTCATGGCTGATGGCAGCAATGAAATGCTGAGGCACAGCCTGAGTGTGGACACATCAGACAAGCCAGTCTGGCTCTTGGCTCAGAGAATTGCTCCTTCAGCCTCAGTGCTGGTGTTTTCTATTGTGGATTCCTAATCCCTTGATTTAAACTTCAAAAACAGACCAGCCAATGCAATTGATTGCAACAGGGCAGGTATTTGGGTTTGGGGTTTTTTTTCCCTAACACCAGTAGATAAAAAGAGAAATGCTACAACCTTAGAAGAACTGTTTGAAGGTTCAGAGCCAAAAAACCCACACCAAAATGTGCTGGTGTGCCTATGGATGGCTCTAATTTGCTGCTCTGTCCACCCTGAGAGCACAGTGCAGCTTCCAAAGGCACTTGGTGTTCCCAGCTGTGCACACACCTGGAGCTGAGCTGATTCTGATCTCCAGCTCTTTGGCTTTTTACAACAATGACATCCTGAGCCACGTGGAAGACAATAATTCTGCTCTGCAACAACTTTTAGAGACAGTTTTCATTCTGCAGCCAGAAATACTGATTTCCTTGCATAGAATCACGGAATGGTTTGGGTTGAAAGGCACCTTAAAAATCATCTTGTTCCAACCTCCCCACCATGGGCAGGGACACCTCCCACTATCCCAGGCTGCTCGGAGACCTGTCCAACCTGGCCTGGAACACTTGCAGGGATGGGACAGCCACAGCTTCTCTGGATAGCGCCATCCCAGTGCCTCACCACTCTCACATGGAAGAAATTCTTCCTAATATCCCATCTAACCCTGCCTGCTGTCTCTTGGAAGCCATTCCCCCTTGTCCTCTCACTCCAGGCCCTTGTCCAAAGACCTTCTCCAGCTCTCTGGAGCCCCTTTAGGCACTGAGTGGGGCTCTCAGGTCTCTCTGGAACCTTCTCTGGGAACACCCCCAGCTCTCCCAGCCTGTCTCCGGAGCAGAGGAGATCCAGTCCAAAATCCTTCACATCCACAGGGCTGAGTTCACACTCACCCATGAAAAGTCAGGGTATTTGCTATCAGTCAGTCTTCCAGCAAGGCAATGCACAAGTTTGGAGGTAGAGAGGGAAGGTTTGGATGCAGTTCACGTCTCTTGCTTGGTGAACTGGCAACGAGGAGAACTGAACTTCAAAGACTTCCATTACACAGTCAATGACATTTAGGAAGAAAAGGAAAATTACTGCTTTTTTAGGAGATTTACAAATGCCATCCATGTCCATGAGTGTAATTTTCCACTGAGGAAAAAGAATTTCAGAAGCAACATATGGACCATGCAGTAAAGAAGTTACCATAGCAACCAGCCTCCTAAAAATCCCTGTATATGTATACAGAAATCAAATGCATGTAATAATTATGGCCGCATATCTAAAGTAATTTATGAGTTCCATCTTCTAGCTTTTTTGTCTATTAAAAGTCTAATTCATGGTTTGAATATCTGCTTACTCTGCTGCCTCTTGAACCTCCACGCATTTTGCAACTGAAAGTCAAAAGCATCACAACTGACAGTCACTGACAACAGAGTGAAATCTAATTTAGCTAATTCGAAATATATGCTATAAGCATAAAAGAATGGTTATAGGACCAGAATGATTTAAGCTCTGGGAATACAGCTGAGATGACATTTAAGTTCAGAAAATGCCAGCTGTTAAAAACAAACAGATGAAGGTGTTTGAATGTCAGAAGAGTATTTCAAAAAAAGGGTGCTTTACTGGGGAGAAGGAAATTTGGGGGGTTTCATCTCTCCCTATCCTCAGTGATCCCTGTGTCATGGATTAGGCTTTCCCCAGATCCCTGGTGCTCCCATCACAGTGAGCTCATGGACATTCACTTAAATCTCTAGGGGGGTCTTAACAGATTCCATGGCTTGGCATGGCACTCTCCCATATTTCTGTGCTCTGGCATTAGGAGCCGGAGATATGCCTTGTTGTCTGCTGGATACTCTGGAAGCTTAACAAAGATGGATTTCCTACCTGGGAATCTAGAAATACAAAACCTCTGCTATGGAGAGTAGAGGGAGTCAGTGCCAAGAGATCTCCTGACTGTGAGACAGGAGGCATCAGGTGCTTTGACATTTTCTTCCGGATCCTGCTTCCAAAGATGCTGTAAGGAAATATTTCACCCTTGCTCCCGGGGCATCAGTCAGTCTTTTTGGCTGGTCAAAGCAGGGAGAGTTAAGCTTAATTTAATGTAAATTTTACAGACTGATGTCACAGTTTATAAGCTGACAGTTCTGAGTATTGAGGTCAGTCGCAGCACCCAGAAGCACCAAGTGAGGTTCAGGTCCCATTTTGTTCTATCTTCAGTCAGGAAACAAATCAATTAAGTGCATAATAAATGAACAGACTCTTCACCAGTGTTGAGGCTCTCAGCGAGCTTTGACACATGCTCTAACTCAGCAGTGTAAAGCTCAGCCTGTTAAAAGCATTTTTTCATCACACCTGACTGTTGTTCCTGCAGGTGGGAGCCCCCTCTGTCTTTGCTGTGCCAAAGCCTGCACTCCTGCTTGTGAGATGCTCCATCATCTGTGTGCAAACAAGGCTCCTGCTTCCTTCCCAAATAAACAGTTGGAACTGTCAAGCGACGTGGGCATCAGCCTAGCAAAGACACACGGCCAGCCAAACCGCACCCCTGACAGGCCAGGTCTCGGCTTCAAGCCTTGGGAGGTGATTGTTTAAGGTAGGGTGAAACAGAGATCTCCGCCCAGGTGACTTTGCAGTTATTATGACAATGAACTCAAGCTCTGCTCCCCTACTGGTTGTCAATGTTCCATATTTGGTCATGCTTCTAGAACCCTCTACTCCCCAGCCTATATATCGCCACTCCCCCTCATTTCTGGCCTTTGGTGTTTTCCCCCATACAGGGTACAGCTTTTGTCCTGAGAGTTCTGTGTTTGATTCTGGACATCATCCCTATTTTATTTCTCATTAAGTGGTTTTACTTTTCGGGCACTTCATCACACCCACTCCTTTTTCTGCACCACATTTGCCCTGAAATCAGGAAACCCAAAAGACGTGTCACAGTAAACCCCCAGCACAGTGACAAAGTGAGTACCTGTTTGTCACTGGGGCTTCTCACAACCCCTCCCTGCCCTGACTGCTGCTCCCCTTCATGCTCTGAGCATCAGTGGCTGAGGACTTGGTGCCAAAGGGGCTGAACTGCAGCCTTGAACAGGTTTGGTGCAGGTTGCCTCCACTTCCATCCTTCCAGCCCTCCCAGCTGCTTGTTCTTTCACCCTTTCAAAGCCAGCAGCTTGGAAGGTCCTGCAAATGTCTCTTCTGAGGGAATGCATTGCTAATGCTCTTAAGTGGACGTTTATCCTGCACTGAAAACTGACAGAAAGTTAACCAAATCACATTTCTAAGCCCCTTGAGCCCTTGTTCCTGATGAGAGTTATTTCTATCACAAGCTTTAGCTCTCTCCCTCTGGCTAATTTGCAGCAAAGTCACTCAGGAAAAGACCAAGATATTCTTATTGTTACATGAGCAGAGATGTATTTGTTCTCCCTGAGTGGAAGTCAGCACTGTTAGAGAGACAGAAGAAGACCTTGGCTGAACTTAAATCCTTTCTTTAGTGGGAATGGATATAAAACTAGCTTTTGCTCAAATGTCATTTTACTGGTTGCAGAGACACTTGATTTTATCTTGCTCTACCACAAAATGAAAGGCATCTTTGGACCTTTTATTTATTTACCCAATTTTTGCAATGTCTCATGGTTCTGTGACACTCCCCTTCTTCTTGCAGTGGGGACTGGTGTTTTGTTTAGTTTTGTTTCGTTTTGTTCTTCTGTTTAGGCAAGAAGGGATGTGCTCCTAAGCCAGGAGACATCAAAGTCCACATCACACCTGGACTGAATCACCTTGGACCTCATCTGCTGGGGAGGAGAGTTCCATGTGTTACCCCAGTGTGACTTGCTGAAATTACAGCTGCTGCCTGGCCAGTAAATGAGGAAGAATCCCAAAACTTGAGGGTTATGGGAAGATATTCCACCTTGCTGCTTTGCTTGGTGGCCATCTCTGGGAGCTGTGATGTCACCCCCCTGGCTCCCAGCCTGACAAGGGTCACCCTCCATAACCACATGGCAGGAGCAAAGCATTGTCCCCAGGGATGAAAACAGCCTGTTGCACAGCTTTTCTAGTTCACAGTGAGTCATAAGTGGCAAACCAGATGACTTTTAGGAAACCTGGACCCATGTTTTCTGGCTAAGGAAAGGCCACACTTGTCACTCTGAGGGGGATTACAGTTCCATCCACATCCCACGGAGAATGTGTGGGTTTATGGACAATACAAAGTTTGGTAATTATTCCTTTGAAACAGCCTTTCTTTTTCATTCTGGACATAGAATATTCTTTCTGGTGACTATGCACATAATAATTCTTCTTAATGCTTTCCCCATTAAAATTCACTTGACAGAGGGAACTCCACATGCCTTTAGGACTCATGAGGGACACCAATCCTGAATAGGGTAGAAACACAGCAGCACTTAAAAGTCTGGCAGCAAAAACAGAGCCAGCCACAAGCAGGGTGCAATGAGCAGTGTCTTAGGGCTGGGTATTTTGCTTCTCACACTGCAACACTTGATCTTGCATGAAACACAGCACTCTTGGGTCTTTAGCTTAGCACCCATAAGAAGTAAAGATAAAACTGTGTCTGCACGTCCCCATGTTTATTGTGAGAGAGAAAAAATTTAGAGACACCAAGATGCAGAATCTGCACAAGTCCCTCTGACACAGAGCACACCGAAACAGATGGGACTTTATTGTCAGAAGAAATTACTGTACACACAGAGACGCTGGGTTTTTTAAACTCAGGCCCCTGAGGATGAGAGCCATGATCTGCAGGTAGCATGCCAAATGTGAGCTTTGAATGTCTTTGTTGTTGTCAGTCCTGCATTTCCCATTTTTCCCGGGTGAAGGGGAATGTGCCAAGGCTGATGCTACGATCTGTTGTTGCTGAGAAGGCAGTGTGTGAAACCTGCTGCCTCCTCCTGACCTGCTGGGCAGAGTCTGTCCATCCTCAGGGCACAGGAGCCTGTGGCTCCAGACTTGCTGGCACTATCAAGCATCCTGGCACTCACAGGGTGCTCCTGTCTCTGCCCAAGGCAGCACAACAACTCATGTCATCTCTCCTGGCTGCTGTTCAGGAAAGATCTCTAGGAAAGGACTTACATTCCTTTGAAAAGAAACTTAAACACACACTCAGGTGCCTCCTGGAGCAAGGGAGTGTATGCTCACGATAAGGTGAGGAGATGGCACAGCTCACTTGGCAAAGAACAGGCAGCATTCCCACAATCTGCCCTCTTGTCCTTGCCAGACCAACATCACGGTGCCCCAGATCCACAGATTTACCCCCCAGGCTTGAAGAGAGGCCGTTCATGGGACAAATCCTTGTGACCTTTCCAAAGCTCTCCCCAGGCTAGAGATGCCAGGCTTGAAAAAAGTCATTTGCCGAATGATTTCTTAATGTTTGTGTCTGCAGGGGAAATTTCTCATGCTTTTAATTTATTGCAGAAGAAAAGTGGAAACAGGGAAGGCTTTATGATTTTTAAATGTTTTAACATTTATTTTGGTGTTTCAGTTTTTATTACAATTATGCTTGTGACAAAGGAAATTTCTCAAGACCGAGAGCTAATGTTTGCTCTCAGCCACTAATGCATTTTCAATTAATGTCAGAATATGCTAAAACTATTCTTTTGCTGCCTCAGTAGGGAAGAAAAGCCTCTGGCACATGAGTGTGCAACGTTGTCAGTCCCATTATATGTGAACACTGCTAAAACACACCTTCCTTTAACTTTCCTTTTGCCTACACTGGGTCATGATTGTCCTCTGTGGAATTTCTCTTGAGCTAGATTTCTCCCAGCAGACTTCTTGGTGAGCACTGTGCAAAAGGCACTTAGTTCTCTTCAGGCTGGTGTGTGAGAGGAAGTCTGTTGTTTTCACTGTGTTCTGATCAGAAATGCTGAATATGCATCTCTTGAAACACTTATTTTCCTTTCCTGCAACCACACCTATAAGTGCCACATTCCCCGTTGGAGCAAAGTGATTCCAGCGATGTGCAAACTGGTGTCTTCACAGAATCACAGAGCAGTCTGGGTTGGAAGGGACCTTAAAGATCAAACCCCCTGCCATGGGCAGGGATGACACCAACTAGAACAGATTGCCCAGAGCTCCATCCAACCTGGCCCCATCCAAGCCATCAGCAGGTCTGGATCTCATTTCAGGGATCTGTGTTCTTCCATGAGACATCTGAATCTCAAATAAAATGTTTAATATAGTCACTTAACTCCTGATCCCTGGATTTCCTACCTCAGCGTGGTTAATAGCTTACATCCACTTCTGGCATGATATGATATTTATTATAGCTGTGGAAGTCACGCCAGCCAGTGAATTAGATCACGTTGTGACACTTCCTTGACCCCTGCATCAGCACAAGCAAAGCAAACAAAATGATTGTTTAGGTGCTGTTCTTCTACCTTTTTGTGCTTCAAGCAGAAAACCTTTCAGGAATTTCAAATCTCCAGAGATAAGTACCAACAGAGGAACGGTGCTTCTCTGTGTTCTGAGGCTTTGCTCATATAATGCTTCCGCAACCAACACCTGTTACTTAAATCCTGGTGTTTTCCATGCCGAGAACAGCTCCCTGATGCCTGAGACGTGCAGCTGGGCTGTGACTGCCTCCTCTCGTGGCCGGGGGCAGGCAGACCCACAGCCTGGTGCGGGAGGGATGCGCTGCCCGCCCGGCAGATGCGCTTTGATGCGGCCGATGCCGGGATCCGGCAGCCCTGCCCGCCCCCTCCAGCTGGGGATCCGGGGCTCCGGGGAGCGCGGATGTCAGACCTGGCCACACAACAGACACTGCTCCGCACAGGGAAAGGAAACCCAGGGGTAAACAGCTTCCTCCTGCTGCTCCAGGATCGCCTGAAATATTTGGACCCCTAATATTATAAGTGAAGATGTGATTGTGTTAAATACAACGAACACATGTGGTGTTCTCAGAGGTGCAGGATGCAGGCACGACATCTTGACCGGGTTAGGCAGAGCTCAGTGTCTGTCCATGGGGCATGAATTCACAGGCAGCACGTTGGGAGGGAGCCCTGGACCGGGATTTGTGTGTGCTTTGATCTGATCCTCTCTGGTGCTGCAGAGCCATCTGCTGCAGTGCCTGTCCACACACACTGGACCTGCAGAGGGTTTCTCCCTGGAATGTGGATTGGGGTAGATGTAGGAGGCAAGAACACTCAAAGCCTTGCACGATTCCCATCATATGGATAAAGAACACAGGGACTAAGAGGGGGATTAAAACAGTCTGAGGGTGGAAAATCGGGATGGGGAAAATGTATTTCATCCTGGCAGTAAGACAAATGGAAAGAAAGGCTACAGTGGGGCACTGAGTGTTTAACTGCCCTGGGGGCCTGTGGTCACCTGCAGCCAACACCACGTCTGAGCACCACACACCTGACTGCAGGAACAAGGTAAGTGTGTGCCCCTGCTCACTTTCCCAGGTTATAGGCAGGGGTTTTAAAAACTGTTTTATTTAAAATCCCTACATCCTTTAAACTCTCGTGTTTTTCTGGTTCCTAAAAATATTTTGGGTCATTTCATTCAGCAGCACACTCAGAGGGGAGACTTGCAGGTGGGATGAGCTGCCCAGCTGGCACCTACCCCCATGCAGGTCATGTCCAGACTTTGTTCCCCGTGTCTGGTTGCAGAGGGAGGGAGCTGTGGGGCTCAGGGACAGGAGCATTACTCACCTCCATACCAGGGCCCTTGGAGCTGTTTGCTGTTTGGGAAATGTTGCCATGAGTGTTTGGTTTCTATTGGTGACATAAATCAATCTCACTGCCTTGGCACTACTCCTCCAGAACAAAGAATTCCCAGAAAAAGGGAACCCCACTGCTGGGTTGTATAATACAAATGTATGATCCTGTTGGCCAAATGGTATTTCCAATACTGATTTTTTTTTCTGCAATCAGGATGCAACCAGTGTTCTAATGAAAACAACACATGGAAGACCTCAGGATAAGCCCCAGTGTCTGCTGAGAAGTACATAGCTCTGGTCTGAGTCCTAAAGCAAACACAGATGCATCTAAAGCAACCATCAAAGGAAAACAAATGTGAGGCAAGAAGGAAAGTCTATATGTGCCTGCAGATTAATGGCTGTCTTCTCCAGGCTGTGGGGTTAAATTCCAGCCTTTTCATATGAAGAAGCAATGTGTAGCAATAGGAATGGGAGCGTGTCCAGAGAAGGGCAACGGGAAAGGGGCTGGAGCACAGGTCTGCTGAGGAGCAGCTGAGGGAACTGGGGCGGCTCAGCCTGGAGAGAAGGAGGCTCAGGGGGGACCTTCCTGCTCTCCACAACTCCCTGACAGGACGTTGTAGCCACGTGGGGATTGGCGTAATGAGAGATAGGACAAGATAAAACGGACTCAAGTTGCACATGGGGACATTTAGATTGGATATTAGGGAAAATTTCTTCATGGAGAGGGTGGTCAAACATTGGAACATGGTGGTCAGGGAAGTGGTGGAATCACTGTCCATGGAAGTGTTCAAAAACTATGGAAATATAGCACCTGGGGATGTGGTTTAGTGGTGGCCTTGGCAGTGCTGGGTTAATGGTTGGACTCAATGACCTTCAAGGGCTTTTCCAACCTTTATGATTCTGTGATTCCATAAGCTGAACATATGAGTGGCCACGGAGGGAGTGTTGGGTGAGTGTTGGGTGTCACTTTTCCAGCTGAGATCAGAGAGAATCTGCTGTTCTCTGTGGCTGGGGAGAGCTCCTCCCTATCCCCGTTTTGTTGGCTGATGAACCACAGGGAATTGCCTGAACCTTCAAAAATCCAACCCCAGAGCTCTCCTGCATCTTGGTGCATTGAACAACCCCTAGCAGAGAGGTGAATTGTGAGCATCACAACTAAAATGAGAAAAAAACCAAGCCTCCATTCCTCAAACCAGAGCTCTCTGTCCAGAGGTATTCAAGGAGCAACCTGTTTCTCCTACTGTGAGGGCTGAGGCAGCCCTGGGATAAAGTCTCCATTAATACCATTAAAATACTTTGACAGGTTTTTAAGCAAAATTTCTGCAGGACAAAATCCTTTCTTTCAAGTTAGATCACACAAGTGACAAACATTTTTTTCTCAGCTATAGAGCTGAATATTTCCCATCTTTTTTTGACAGGCAAATTTTGTACTGATTACAGGTGATAGAATACAAATGTCCAGAAACATGTCCAGGCAGGCTGATTAGAAAAAAACATGATTTTGGGGGTGGGGTGGGGTGATAATGTACTCAATGGAGAAACCAGTGACTGAGCAGAAGAATACTTCAAGAAGAAAGTTTAAAAGCAAGTCCATACCATGGCAGAAACCTTCCAGCCCAGTTTCACACTGGTCAGTGTGCTGGTGGAACACCTACCCCTGCCTGCTCCAGCAACATCCTCCCAGATTGCTAATGTGGGATTAATTATATCTTTTGGGTCTGATTCCTGCATTTTTTTTTCAGAGGGAAGCACTGAAGAACTACAAGCAGCAGGAAGCCATTTGTTTGGGAGGTGGGATTTGGGTTTTTTTCTGCCTGAAACTATCTCTGGCAATGCATGGGCTACATTTCCATTGATATTGGCCATTCAGTGCATTCTTACGAGATTTCATCTTGCCTTATGATATTTCCCAGTTTGCTCAGTGGAAAACTGTATTTTTGGGCACGTTGTAGCAATACCCAAGAATTCAGAACATGGATTTCAACATCCTCCAGTTGGAAGAATCTTGGAGCGACAGCAGAGCTGTTTTCCAGTTTACACAGTATCCTCCAGGCAACACCTCCCTCCATCCAGCCTTGTTCTGACTCAGTGTGCAGAGCAGAGCAGACTTTCATGAATTCTGATTTCTCTGAGTGTATTTTCAACTTTTTTCTGTTTCCCATGAAACCCAAAATATAATAAAAGTACCCAAAATAAAATAAAAATGAAAGCGATTTTACTGTGAATCTCTGAGGCTCCAACCTTTGGAGACATACCTGAGAAGGGATGAAGAAGCCATCCAAGGATCAGGAATCAATGCCGTGAAATTCAATATTTCTTGGGAACAAGTCTGAAAAAAACATAGAGCTGAGCACTGATTTTGGAACATTGGGATTTATCAGGGTACAATCGCTGGCACCTGGGGCAGATCCTGGTGTGGATATGCCAGGCAGGACCAGGGCTCTCTGGGTTCAGGAATGAGGTGGGCAGCGTCCTCCATGTTGCCAACACCACCAGAAAGCGACAAAAAATTGTACCTTTTTCAAATCTCTCAGAAGAGACATTTTTTTTCCTCTGATATCTAAATTTATGAGAGTCAGGCATTCAAATCCTGAGGATTTTCTAATGCCCCACAGTGTATGTGTGTACTTTCTGACCAGACTTGGAATATCTGAAATGACTAAATATTAAGAGCAGGAAAGTGGATTGAATAGAGGCATCCTAGCCTCATCAAAATCCCTCCTGTGCCTCTTCTACCCATGAGCTTTAGCACCATATAGCTGGTCTTTTATTTAAAAAAAAATCTGTTCCCATATTTAGGTTCCTCTCTTCCTGTGAATCATACTCAGATGATTTTTGAGGACCTTTCGTTCTCTCTCTGCCTTACATGTTAATCCAAATCTCCTTTCCTAATTAAAGTTTTATTCTACAAGAGTCTTTAACATTCACTTCTAAGTGGCAAAATCAAATCCAGCTCCTCTTGATAAGGAAAACTCATTCCTGGTTGATTGACAAGTTTCATTAAATACCAATATTTTCCTTTAATTGCTAGATTATTACCAAGGCAGCAGCTTCAGGGATTATTAGGGATGCACAGGGAAATGGCACCTGAAAGCTGAGCTGCACAACTATTTCAGGTTTGCTGTTTTCCCTTTCCCAGAAGGGACTTTATGCAGTTAATATCACCTGGAGGAGCAGGGTCTGGGCAGGGTCTGAGCTCTGATCACACATGACCTTTCTGTGCTTGACTGTGGTTGAAAGAGATCTCAAAGATCATCAGGCCCAACTGTTCCCCCCAGAACTGCCACGTCCCCCAGTGACCCGTGTCCCCAAAAACCACCTCCACACGCTGAGGTGTGTATGGCCTCTGTTGGGATTCCCCTTTCTCTGCTCCCTTCAGCTGCTGCCCCACTGAGCTGGATGGGCCTTGGAGCATTTTCAATTTGCTGGGAAACAAGAGGAGAGCAGCCAAGCCTTGGTCTGGATATATCTCTGTTTGTGCTGAAGATTGCAATCAATAGCCAAGAGATGGCAGGATGGAAACTGCATTATGAAAAACATCCCGTCCACATTCCTGGGCCTTCTCCAGATTACCATGCCCTGCACTGTTGCAACACAGTGTTCATCTCTGGAGAAAGTGGAAAAACCTGGTTATGGGTCTATTGCACCACTGTGTGAGCCAAAAACCATTATCTTCCCAAAACCATCGAATGTCCAGAGAAAACAGGGTGACTGTCACAGACCAGGGATTCTCTAATTAATTCCAACTTCATTTGCCATTAATCACTGCTTATTTCAGTTACAGTCTGCAACTGAAATATGTACATATGTGAAACTTTATTTTCAAGGGTTTATTCTTGCCACTGTTTTTAATAAATTATTGGTGAACAGTAGGCAACTACAACTGTCTTTTTTTCTTTTTTTCAAGGTAGTAACATTTACTTTGGTAAATTGTCATTACAGAAAATAACCCAACCATAGAAACAGAGGCTAATAGTTTTTTCTTTCAACACTCGACTAAGCCCTTCCCCTGTGGTACCAATCTTATTTGTGGGATATGACTCAGACATTGTTTTTTTTATGAAAAATAGAGGAGCAGAGCCGATTCACATGAAAGGTATCATGGTAATGATCTTGGTGACAGGATAAAGCCCCAAGAGCCAGGTCAGATAAACTTCCCTAGCAAGACCTTCCACTGTCCTCCATAAACCAGATAATCTGTGCTCAGACAGGAAAGCTACTGAATAACTTTTTCAAAGAGCAATTTCATCCCAAGGCTCCTTATCTTGGCAGAGATGTTGTCGTGATGCCAAATTATTCATCACAGCCTATTAAGACGTCAAAGCTGGAAGTTCTCTTTAATTTGTTTATGCATCTTAGGAAACTGTTTATGGTTTCCCATCTGTTAAAGAAACACTGTTCAATATGTATTAACAGGGCTGTGATTTTCATATGGTCTCTACCGTGCCTTTGACGATAGGGATGAATGAGATTCATTGAGGGGATTCTGATCACTGATCAAAGAGATGGAGGGCCCCTGATACCTTTCCCAGGCTTCTTTCCGACCAGTCAATTAAAACACCAAGCCACAAGTTCACTAGACCAGGACCATTGCTGATCACTAAAAGCAAAAACTCTTGGCTGTCTGCCTGGTTCGACCAATATGGACTGGCAGACAAAATGCCCCAAAATACCATTCCCTTAAACATACCTTTGAGGTCTACTTCATTTTTTTACACACTTATTTGAAGGACAGCTTAACCAGCGATTTTCAGTTATGATTCTCACCAGGCACCTCCACCAAATTTGCATCAGGATTAGTATATAACTGTGATTAGGTAATGGTTTAATTTTCCTTGATTTTCACAAATGAGCTCAATGCTGGCAAACAATTCCAATACTCAAATATTGCAAAACCAAGTGGTCTCCTACCCTCCTCCTGAAATCCTAACCCAGCCACAGCCTCTGGGCAATTCCTCCACAGCTCAGTCCGTGCTTTGCCAAGGAAACACCATGGGTCAGAAGTGCTCATGAGAGTATGAAGTCACAATAGCATAAGATAAAATCAAAATCACTGGTCATCAATGCCAGTGCAGGGCAATGCAAGGGCAGCCTTGACACGTGCGGTGCAGTGTGAGGGATTCCAGCTATAACACTCCCATTAAATTGAACAAAAGACATGAGACTGATTCTCCACATACATCACAGGCTTTATGTTGTTCCAGAGGCTCAAAATTCAGCTTTCAATTTAAGTGATGTGTTTTATGATTTATATTCCCCATTCCATATTTCCATTCATGAGCTGCTGTTTTTCTGTTTCATACTCACTCTAGGTTGAGCTGTTGAGTATTTTGGAGTATGAGCATATGTGACATGCTAATGGGGGTGATCTTCACACAACCAAACTGCTCTTCCTTTCTTCAGCAGACTTGATTACTCCTTCTCCAGTATGTATAACTTCCTTTTCATTGCCAAGGAGAGATTGGCTTCAGCATCTCAAGATACTTTTTCTCACCCAACTTTCCCTGTTTCACTGGTTCCTCAGTTGGCACCTGGGGTGGAAGGTCCCAAAGGATCACGCTGACCCATGGGCAGCTGCATCCCCCTCCCTCACCACGGAGCCAAGCTCACCTTGCAATGTCCAGGGAGGGAATGTGCACATGTGGACGGGAAGAGGGTGATCCCCACTGAGGGGGAGCAAATCCTGAGCTCATGCTCAGTGCTGAGTGTGTGGGAGTGGTATCTGATCCACTAATTAGTGTCGATTGTTTCCTTTCCAACATCCTGTTATTTTACCCGCATGGTGATTTACTGATGGTAAAAATTTGAGTTGGCAAGTGGAGTTTTCCTTGTTGCTGGCAACTGTCAGAAAAGCAGGTGCCTTATTTCTGGATTTAAGAGCCTTTTTGTTTTTCTTTCCATGGATACGCTTTTCTTTTTGAATATACTTTCCCCTCCTTGTGGCTTTTTTCTTTGCAATTCCTATCTTTTCCTTTTTTTTTCTCTAATCTCTGACTTTGGAATGTTTCATATTTGACTGTCACTGGTATTTAAACAACTTCCTAATCTCGAAGATTTCCTTTCTTCTGTAAATCACCTTTAAAAACCCAGAAATCCCTTGTTATTTCCCCTTTCGTTTTCATTGTTTCATCTATAACAAGCAACATTCAGTCCAGAGAGCATTTAAGACCAATTTCAATTTCTGCATGAAAAAAAAAAAATCCCAACATTTTTTCAAGGCTGAAGGAGGATTTTTGCCAGAGGGAATATTTGTTCTCTCTAGTAACAAGGTGACATGATGCCAGTTCGGTCTAATTTCATGTGGGGCCAGGAAGGATTCATTGAAATGGCTGCAATATTCATTCAGCATTTCTTTCAGGGAGTGTCCTAAATAAACTGAGAGCTGCATGATGTCCACGGAGCTGTTTCCTTCCTCCCAGGGGTATGGGAGGACTGTGCTTATTCTCACAGGTAGCAACAAAAGGGGCCATCTGCTTGGATATTTTATAATCAGCTTATTTATCTGCATGTGGGCACTGCAGGAGGCTTCAAACCTGCCCCCTGAAGCCAATGGCTGGAGGGAAGACACGATGGCTGCACGTTTTTTTGGGGTGGGACCAGGCACCTGGTGGGTTCTGTGCAGGGTCAGGAGCTAAACTTGGATGATCCTTGTGGGTCCCTCTCAGTTCCGTGTTCCTGTGGCTCTGTGGTCTGTCCCTGAGTGTGCCCCATGAGCAGCTCCTTTGGCCGCACTCCCACCTGATGTTACTTACACCCATCCTTATGTGCAAAAGTGTGGCTGAAAGCCAAAAGAGCAACAAGGTGGGGTAAGAAATCAGCCAGGGAGGCATTGCACGGGGGAGAGATGGGGGCAATGAGTTCTCCTGGAAATTTGCTGCCTGCAGCCCTCAGAGGTGGAAGGAGCCCAGCAGTGACAGTAATTGCAGTAATCAAAGTAAATCACATCTTGCCACTTGCCTACATGACATTTTTCTCCCTGTACAGGAGAACAGAAATGAATTTTCTGGCTGTGTTTGAAGATGATGATTTCAAAGATTTTACAGGAGGATTAGTTACACATTTCAGTTTTCAATGCTGAAAAAGGCAATTGTAGGGAAAAGAGAACTTCAATCCTTCCTGTGAGTTTTTGAAGAAGGCTGTGGAGAGCATAAGTCAGAGCAAAATGGACCCCATGTACATCGGGTTGGTGATATCCTTAAATGAGCAGTTGAGCTTTGAAGTGCAGTGAGAAAATAGAGATTTTTATCTGAATGAAGTAGGAAGATAATTGCACTCAGAAGCTTTAATCAGCATGCTTCGGATTTAAGCAGATGGATGCACAGGGCAAATCTGTGAAGGATGAATTATTTATTTTGGGCACACTAAAACTTTGTCTCTTAAAGGTCATCAAACTTTCAACAGAGTTGACAAAGTCTGCTGCATTTGTGAATGAGATTAATCTTCTCATTAGCGAGAGGCAACATTTTCTTTTGAACTTGATATGCCTGGTAGGGGAACAAAAAACCCACAGAACAAAATCATTTATGGAAAAGTACAGCTGAAGAGCATCTGTTTGTCTTACAGCAGTGGTTCTGCCCAATTGCTCAAAAAAAATTAAACTGGAAACCTTAGAGCAGAATAATATGTTCCATCCGGCAGGCACAAATATCTGGCATATTTATCATTCTTAATAGGATTATAAAATTAAAAGCCATCCCAATCAAGCAGAATTTATCAATTAGTGTGATGTCCCTGAAGTGGCTAAGGAATTTTGGTGTCAAAGGCAATGAAAGGGTCATTTACACCCAATATCAGGAATCAGCAGTGAATAAAGAAGAAATGCCATTGTTCATAATTGACTCCAATGAGACTGCTCCCATGGGTGAGCCTAAATGCATGCAGGAATGGTTAAAATGGTTTACAATACTTTGCATTTAAATCAGACACGGGTCAAAACTGAGCTGCCAGCTTGAATTTATCCATCTGGATCCTGATCAGTGGGGCCAAATTTTTATTTCCGAGGTTCTGTTGCATTTCAGACAACACAGGATAGTTGCCTGCAGAGGCCTGGGACCACAGTCATGCTGCCTGTCCTCCCAGTTGGAATTTCCATGGGAATTCCACATGAGTGAACTCAATGTGTGCCCACGTGCCAAAGGGGTTTACAGGCAAAGGAAACTTGGACTCCTCCTGGTCACCACAGGGAATCAATGGAAGAACTAAAGAGAGAAACTGCATTATTAATGGAGATCAATGATAAGATGAAGGCTCATGCACGATTAAAATACCATGTTGTTCAGTGAAGGAGGTCTCCAGTGGGCACACTGTAATAGGGGACCACAGACAGGGGCATTGGGCAGTTGAATGCATTTGAATATTAAAACTCCTGTGGGATAGGAAAAAAACGCCTGAGATCCCAGCAATTACTCAGATGCCGCACTGAGTTAATGACACGGACCTGAGCTGATTTTCACTCTTGGAGTGGGACCAGGATAAAATTAATGGTTATTTTTGTGGCTTTAATGAGAGCACAGAGTCTTCATTGTGCTCAGCAAACACAAACATTGTAACAAACAATGTCTTTTTTTTAATTGCATGGACCTCAGCCTTACTACTTTGGAGCACGGCACACACGTTTCAGTATAAGCTCCTCTCTACTCAGGAAAGTATTTCAAGATGCACAGAAGTCCCTTTTTTAATCAAGAAGTGAGTGAAATAAAAAGCCTCAACAATGAGCCAGCTTGCCTTTCATAAATAATTGCTTTGTAATAGTTCCTTGACTATAATTGCATGAAAAATGCTGCAGCAATTTCAAAAACCTGTATCCAACCTAAGTGCTGCCATACAAACAGTTTTGCCTGAAACGTGACCTCCTGAGAGGAATAGATCACAGAAGTTTTTGGATTTTGACTTAAATGAGAAGCCCTTGGGCACTTAATTTGCAACAGTATGGTTTAGACTGGGACAACCTCATCAAAGAACAGCAGCAGCCTGAGCCAGGTCAGGGCAGGCTGGTGTCAGCCCAGCTCTGGTGCTGGTATGATGCAGTTTGGGGACTTACACACCTTCTGATGACTTAAACCAGCCTCAAAATGACAAAGTCAAGAGAACCGAAGCATCATTTCCAATGGAAAACTGGTCTGAAAGTTGGATACTGAGCACCCTGTAAATCCCCCAGCTCCATGGCAGAGTACCAGGCAGTGATCTCCCTCACCCCTTACCTGTCCCATGGCTATCCATATTTATTTTCAGCACAAACCCAGCACAGAAATCCTCAAATTCAACTCTGAGATGCTGTGCATCTACCAGGACCACAGCAGTAATTAAAAAAGGGAAAGGTCTGCTGCCTGCCATCCCAGCGTGGTGGTTTTGGCATGGTGAGGGCCGAGCAAAGTGAGGCCGTGTTCTGTGCAGGGTTTTTCTTTCTGAAGAAAAGATTATAGCCAAACTACCCTGGGAAGAAAAGGGCCTTTGAACAACGTACTCAATAAAATTCTAAATTTAAATTTGAACACACACACAAATCATTTCTGGATGTTTATTTCATTTCACATCAGGAAAATCCCCCTTCCTTTGGTTAGAATTATTACCTTTTAATGGATACCAGAAGATTTGCTCACTGACATAATTTTTCCCAGGATTTTTCTTCCTTTGTGTGTCCACAGTGTTTCCCTGTTTTGCTCTTCCCAGGAACGTGCCCTGTATTCAGTGGGACAACTTGGTGGCTTCTGCAGTTCCTGAAATTTCCATCCAGGATGGAGTAGGCAACTTAGGCGGGGATTTTAGACTGGAGATTTGAACCAAAATAGTGTGAAAACAAAGGAGTAAGAGCTAAATGGCTGATACTATTAGCAACTTCTTTGCTATAAGGCACTGCACATAACAGGGAGTGACTTTTTAGTTTCTTGGCAGTTTGGAGGTGCCCCATTTGAGATGTCTGATGTTCCTCACTTAAAAGGAAAAGACAAACTGGTGTGAAAATCAGTGAACTGGGGTGACATACAATGATTTCTGGTTGTGTTTTTCACAGAAGGAAACGTGGCACATCCCTGGTGTGGGCATGCATCCCACACTGGAGAAGGCTCTCAGCCCTGGGTAGGGGCTGGGAGCAGGATGCAGTAACACAGTCCCGTTGCCAACAAGGGGCTGAGCTTGGAAGCCACACTGACTTAATTTATTGCATGGAGGAGGGTCTGGAAAGTGGAAAATTACCCAAGACTGAACAAAGAGGCTCATCTGTAACCATGGGGACACACAGAGGGGCCGAGCACCACCCAGGTCGACTCAGTCAGGAGGACACAGAGGAGCTGCTGTGGAGGGGGGACCCAGCGTGGTTACAGCATGCTGAGCTGGGCAGGGACAGAAACTTCCAGCTGTTCTACAGAGAAGTTATAAGATGTAGGATAAATGTCTTGGACAACCCTGGATGGGTTTGACCCCTGTCACTACCTGTGTGTCATTGGTGCCACATTTAGGCACTGTAAGGTTGCCCAAATTTGCCTCAGTGTCACAAATGGGAGTTATGGGGAGCAAAAGCAACTTAGAGAAGCAGAGGCAGATATGGGAAGCCTGATGTAACAGCCAGGACTTCTTGTCTCCTTTTATTTAAATCAAATAATTAACTCTCCTCACCTGCCTCATGGAACAGAAAGGACAATCCCATTTACTCTTTAAAAATGATCTAATACCTCAACCCTTATCTTGGTGCCCTGGTCAACCCCAACATTGTAACACAATTGCTGGTACTATTTTGTTTGTTACTGGTAAATCAGCCTTTGGTTTACCAAAGACTTAGTAAACTTCACTTACCACCTGTTTATCATCTGTCTGACACAACATTTTTTTTAATGAAGAAATTATTTTTAAATCGCTTTTTGGTCAAGGCTGTCATTGCTTAAGAGGGGCAGTTTACAAACACATTGCAGTTACAAACACTTGAAAAGCTGGCAACAGGATATTAACACTCTATAGATGAATCAATGTTTGGGAACCTGTTAAAATAGTAGGAAATGAGGAATTGTGAGGACATGCCCCAGTAGAATCCAGAAATTTGTTCATAGTCTCCTTTCATCCATTTCAGTGAACCCTCACCATGTCATGAACCCTTCTGCACTTGCACAGAGCCCCACTGTGGAGGGAGAAATCAATTTATATGGAATAGGAACCAATTCCCAGCCCTGCTTTGAAGCCAGCCGCTCTCAGTACAGCCACAGAAGCAGCTTCCATGGCCAACATCCCTGCAAGCCATTAGAGCACTGGGGATCTGGAGATAATCTTCACTGCCCAGGCCCACTCCCAGCTTCAGGAAGACTGTGCAAACATCATCTGTTTGATTTTATCTGCTCGTTTTCACTTAAGGGGTGCAAGCAAAGAGGACACCAAAAAAAGCCTTTTGAAACCTTTCTCTTTTCTTGGTGTGGCTACTATCAGAGGCTTACATAAAACTGTACCAGCCTCCATAGAAATCTCAGGCATATATTGTATTATGCAGATATGTTATAAGAACAGCAGCCAAATTTCTACTCTCTGTCAAGCTGATGTAAATCTGATTTTCTGTAGCTAAACTGTAGGAGAAAGAAGAATTCTTTGCATGAATAAGCCTTATTTACACAGGCAAATAGTGATAGGACAATGGGGAACAGTTTTAAACTACAAGAGGGGAGATTTGGATTAGATGTTATGAGGAAATTCTTCCTTCTGAGGGTGGAGAGGCTCTGGCCCAGGTTAGTGAGAGAAGCTGTGGCTGCCCCATCCCTGAAAGTGTCCAAGGCCAGGTTGGATGGGGTTTGGGGTGTGGTTTAGTGGAAGGTGTTCCTGCCGTGCTGGGTGTGGGGGAGAGGCAGTGCTGTTCCTGCAGCTCCATTTCTAGGGTATGCATCCCAACAGCCGACACAAGGAGAGCTGCGGGAAGGGAGGACACTGCAGCCTGCCCGTGTCAAAGGGACCTGTGAAACGCGCGGAGCTCAAGCACAGGAACCCCTGTCGGGACTGTGATGTCTCCTAAACGACCAGGGTTAATTGGCTACATCCATGACCCACAGCACAGCCCGCTTCTCCCGTCTACGAGGCACCAGGATCTCCCCACGGCTCCGGGGAGCCGGCGGCCCCGGCTGCCAGGGGAGGCGCATCGGCGGAAGGAGCACATTTGAAACATATTTCCTGGAAAATGATGATTCCCAAATGGTCCCAAAAGCCTGGAGAAACTCCCCCTCCCAGCTCTCCTGTTCCGACAGTGCTCTCTGGCTCCAGCATGGGCAGCAGGAGATGCTGAGGCTCAGTACCTGTGCAGGAGCAGCAGGAGCCCAGGGGAGGATCCGGGCAGAGCCAGGAGGGGACGTGGGGCAGAGCAGAGGGGACACCCGGCAGAGGAGCCCATGTCTGCAGAACAGCTGCTGAGACCCCTCCTCTCTGCAAAGGTGACAGGGAGGAATCCACAGCTGACATACATCTTTCTGCTGGAGCATTCCATGTCTTTTCTCAGGCACTGTGACTAATTAAGAGAATTTAAAAAAAAAAAAAATTAAAAAATTCCCCCCAAAAAAGCCCCACAGATTTTGCCAGAAGATGATAGACCTAAAACAAACAAACAATTTTTTTTAAAAAAAGGCAACCTACCAGGGGACAATTCACATGATTGACCAGTAAAAAATGGTAAACAGCTGTGCCTTAGCATCTGTACTGTGGAGTCAGACTCTGCGAAAAGGAGTAAATGACCAGAACAGAAATGGCCAACAGCTCCTCTAGTCAAGCCTAGGCCATGCTTCAGGTGAGGAGGAAGCCAAGAATCAGGAAGGCTCCGTTCCTCTCACAGGACAAAGAGTGGTTCTGGTTGGGATTGGTTAAAGGTGAAATTTCTCCCACATTTGTCCAGAAAAGCTGAGTCCAAATTCAGAAGTTCAAGCTCTCATTGTTCCATCACCCCTCTGCTGATACCTCCTGGATGGACCATCCTGGTGGGGACGTGGTGTTTCGACCCGCCACCAAAGCCATGCAATGTGCCTGTAATGTTTTTATCTTAAATTACTGAAATGAAAACTGGCCCTTCTTGCATTTGCCCCTGCAGGCAAGATGGAAAGGAGTCCAACGATGAGCACTTTTAGCAATCCTAAAAGATGCTCCTTACTCATAGGAAGCTCCGTTGATTCAATTGAACCCTGGTCAAACTACAATCAATTTGTTTTTAATTTCTCAATCTGGATTAATGAGATTACACTAGATCCTGTGTTCTCAAATCCATTTGGTTGTACCGTGGAAATCTAGACTTCCTTAGCTGATGACTCAAAATCAAAAGACAACCAACCTCTTCATTTACACTCAGTTATTAAGCCCATTTTATGACAGTTAGGGCAAGGCACCTCAATTTCTAATATTTATGATTTGTTTTGATACCAGGACAAAAGAGAAATCCATGGATCACTGGGTCCTACTGCCTTTATTTATAGACTAAGGCAAACACACCTTTGCAGAACACATTGATGTGACTCAATCAATCCACTGGGCTCTCCTGCCCTCAAAAGGCTTCTTCATGCTGCCATGAATGCCTGGATTGTTAAAATACCAATTGCAATTCCCACGTGCTGAGGCTGCACCCTGGGTGAAGCTGCGTGTGATGCAGCAACATCGCTCCTGCCAGGATCAGGGACCCAGGGGTGCAGGGAGCTCCTCAGTCACGTCCCTCACAGCTCTGCATCACCTCTAAAAGAAGGTATTTTTGAGCATCTGAAAGAGGTGAAGGCATATTTATTAATTCCCCACACACTTCTTTTTCTAATTACCAAAGTAATTAATGCCCTGTCTGTTGAAACACAATGAAATGAATCTGCTGAAAACTGCACTTTAAGCCTGTCTGAGGTGAGATGAATTAATTAAAACACCAAGTAAATCCAAACAACAAACATATACAGAATTAACCCAAAGTGATCCGAAACACCCAGTAAATAGTTTCTCATTAGCTGTGGGGAGATTTTTCCTCAGATTTTTCTAAAACAGTTCTCAAAAATAGATTAATATGTTTAAATAACATATTAACAATATATTCACTTGGCAGTATTTCTAAAAAGAAGTAGGAGTATTTCCAAAATTGCCCATGTATTTTTTTCAGCATTTCCTAGAATAAATAGTTCAAGGGTTTAAGTAAAATAAATAAATTCTTCTTCTACCTTTCCTTTGCAAAGGAAAAAAAAAGCCTAATAATTTGAAATGCCTGGAAACAATTTTTTCAGCAATATTTTATATTTTTCAGCTAAAAGAAAAAGTTGCTACATCCCCACTCTGACTCTCTAGAGAATGTACTTTGATATAATAGTTTTTAAAAGTGGCTGAAGAACAAGCTACTGAGTTTGCCTCAAAATCTCAGGTTGCATAAATCAGAGGAGACCCATAAAAAGGCACTCAGTGGTTTACACAAGCTGTGAATCTGTCCCATTTTTGCTATAAATACATGCACCAGAATGTCACATACACTTCCACATGCTAATGGCAGTGTCACATTAATGCTGTGAAATCACACTTGTGAGACACAGATTTAAATGTTATTGGATTGAAAGGATTTTAGAGCAGAGCACATTAGTTTTGAAGGCCTTTTTTTGGCTGAAGGATAAGGAAAATGGAGAGCCCTTTACACTTTCATTTGTGACTCCTCTGTCAATGGTGATTGGCTGTGGCTTATCACATAATTCAGCTGGCAACTTCCCAAACCCCAGTGAAACCAACAGAGAAAATCACCATGAACATTTTGGGGCTAGAATTATGAGTTTTGGTAATGAATTTTTTAAGCTCCTTTTGCAGCTCTCATTCCCAGGGTAGAAATGGATTTAAAAGACAGGCTGGGGATCCTGATGGGCTCTGACATCACTTGAGCTGTCATGCTCAGCAGAACCATCTAATTACATGAGTTCTAAAGTCCTGCAAAACCTGCTGTTTCCATGGGTTGAGCTTAGGAGTTAATGTAAGTCTCTTCTTTAGATCATCTCTCACTTTGCATTTTGCCTGAAGAGCTTTTTGTTGTTCTACATTTTGATGTGTTTAATTAGTTAATCCACTTAAGGGCTATCAGCTTCATGTCAGATGGAGCTCTGTTGTTGTGGGATGTGACTGAGCTGTGCTGCTCTGCCCATGAGCAGTGGACGAGGCTGTCTGGGTGTCTGAAATTTGACTGTTTTTCATTATTCCTCTGATGCACTGAGAGGTAGGAAAGCCTTGTGCAGACCTTGGAGGTGGCCTCTCCCCCAGCATTGCTGATCCCCTTGGTAAACCTGCATTGTCCCCAGAGGAGAGACTGGATCTGATATCTCACAGGGTTTGGCTTCAGTCTCCAGTTTTACCAACTGTTATGCCATTTGACATCATCACAGTAAAGTGTCTTCATTTTTTTCCCCCACTTTGTGGGCTTGAAATTAGGCACCTAAATTGATATGTGGGCTTTTCAAGGCATAGTCTGATTTTCAGAAATCCAAGTACTGCAATCTCCATTACTTTTCACTTTAGGACCCTGAAAATCAGTGGCCAAAGCTCTTTACTCTGTATTTCCCTTATTTAAAAGTGAAAGCAATTGAGGAGGGAAATACTTGCATAACAAAAACTTGTGCAAGTAACTTCACCATAACTGCACCAATCCTCTCGTTTTGCACATATAACCCACATTTACCACATTTGTGTGGATTTTTCCATGCCTAATGCTTTCCACAACTCCCAAGCCCAGAGCCTGCTTGCTGCAGGTAGGAAAGAGCATCCAGGCTCATGAACCTGCATGCCCCAGTCCCCCTGATAACCCAGAGCTGAGCCCTGTCACAGCATGTCACCATAAAATAGCAATGGAATGACTGGGAGTGGGCGAGGTGTTTGTGTCTTCTGAGCCTCAAACAAGACCAGAAAAAGAAAATGAACTCAAAATAGGGCTCCTCCTGCAGAGATGGGAGATGTTCCTCCCTGCAATATGAGAGTCATCCAAATGTGAGGAAGAGACCCTGCACAAGTCTTTAAGGTTGGAACTAATCTCATGTTTCAACTCTGTAATCTAGGACCGTTAAATATTTATGCTGTTGGAATAAACACAAAGAAAACTAATACCTGTTCAAATGAAAAGGATCAAGATAGGATGGAGGCTAAAAGCAAAAGAGAACAAAATAAGCTGGATTTTCTTTCTCTTTTTATTCTCAGCTCTCCTTCTGCTGATGTGTTATTTCACCCTCAATACCTCTGACGATACCAGCTGCTTTGATCCCTAAGGTTTATTTGCTCCTTAAGTCAGCAAGTTTGAAATAGCTTAAATAAACTTGGAAAGGTTCAAAGTCCAAAAGCAGAGAGAAAATAAACTTTTAAAAGACATGAAGTCAGGAAGGCATGTGTTCCTTAATGACTTTCCTGGAGGCATTATCTCTTCTTCCCCCACTCTCCTCCTCCTCATCTACCTTCCTTCTGTTTTCTGGTTTAAATTAGGCTGTAAGATCTTGTGGAAGTGAACTCATCCTTCCTGTGCAATGGGCCATGGCCTTCACTGGAGCCCCTGGTAATGCTGGCACTCGTTTTCCATCTGTTGTCAAGGGTACTTTTTTGGTACCTTGCAAAGGAAGCAAAAAAGACCAGTTTACACATGATGTATTCATTCCCATCTCCACACTGCTCATTTCTTGTCTCCAGACACTCCTTGTAAAACACAACAGGTATTTTCCATGCATGCCAATGTAGTGGAGAGGCTGTGGACAATCAGATCAAGCCCAGACAAGTCATGGAAACTGCAGGAACTGCTTCTATACACGGTGTAATTCATTGCCTGTTGCATTCTGCTGGTGGCAGGATTTTGTCTGTCACAGCCTGAAAGGAGGACTGAGGAGGTGCCGTGTGAGTGGGATATCACACATGTTACACTGTCCTGAAGCTGCATTTGCAAAAAGCAACTGAGTGTAGGTGTGGGAGAGGAGGAACAAATGCACTAGAGATTAATTGGTTTTCTTTGAACATAACAAGGGGTTTTGTCTGTGACAGCAGTGAGATTAAGGCCGTGTTTTACTTTGAGTTATGGCCTCTCTTCACCTTTTTTTTTTTGGATGTGATGCAAACACTGCACTTCCATATATTGCAGAATTCTGCCCTTCTCCAGGCTTTCTCAGAAGTTGAATGCTGAGGGTATAACCAGACAGCCTTGCCAGGCTCCTGGGACTTCAAATGCCTCAAATGAGGCCACACAGTCTTAAAACACAAATCCTCCAATATTGCCAAACTTTGTCATCCTGCAAAATGCCCGGGGAGGGTTAATGCTGCTAGAAAGTTAGGACTGTAACTTTCCCACTAATTGGAGGGAAAAAAAGAGTTGAACATTATGTTTGCTGCCAGTACTCAAGCCTGGCTTAACATGCTCTCCACTTTATCTTCCACCCTGCACACAGCAGCAGAGGGACGGGCCAGTCTGGACCGGTGGCACCACAATCCATCACACAGTGCCAGCAGACTGGCAGAGAGATGCCAACACGCCTTCATCTCCCTCGGCCCCTCACCAGCCTCTGCACAGCAGGCTCCACTCTCTTCCTCCAGAATTTGGGAAATCTGGTAAAGATTAAAATAAATTATACTCATTTTCTCACTAGCAAATCCAGGAAAATTCTTTATTTTGTTTCCTGGCAGAACATGGCTTGTTAAATTATAATTGTTTGCATTTCAAGTAAACTGGTTATACAGAGAGAGGTTGCTCGTCCTCCTGAAGGACGATGGCACCTTCCCTTCTCCTTGGTGCTTGAGGAGAAAAGGGAGTTTCTATTTCACCTCATCTGGCATCCAGCATTTTGCCATGTAGCCCACACACATTGCTGGCTACTGCTGATTCATTTCACATATAACTTCTGCTCATCCAGTTTGCATAAAGGAAAAACACTGATGCACAAAGCTTTGGCAGGCAGGGAACAGAGAGGTACTAGGAGACACAAACCTCTTCAAAATCTACAGAAAATTTGTTGTATTTATATATATATGTGCTACGCCCAGTAAGGGAACAGTCACAAGTCAATCTGAAATCATTACAAGCATGTCCCCACGTGCAGCAATCAGGGGGTTGGGACTAGATGATCTTTAATACCTTTCCAACCCAAACCATTCTATAACCCTATTCACATCTTTATCAAAACAGCCTCTGATTAAGAACCTTCTGCACACAAAAGCCCATCCAAACGTCTTCTTGTAGAGGCAGTTCCTGGAGCTGATCTTAATCCAAGGCCTTCCAGCAGTAGAAAGTTACTGTGCATTAGAAGCACATGTACATCTTTGGTATATCATGTCCAAAAATGCTGGGAACAACAGACATTCACATTCAACCAGAAGCCACCAACTTTGTTATAAATATTTGTGTAGGAAAACAGGAACAAGAACTTTTGTTTACTGTACAGCAAAGCAATCAAAATTAAGGCATTTTAAAGTGCATATGTAGCATTTGTTAGCTGAAAATCTGTTCTGGGTTTAGTTACAGTCAGACAGTTTGATTCTCCTGAAGTGAACTCAAGGATTTCACATGATTACTAGCATCATCAAAAACATTGCTAGGAGCTCTCATGGTGCATTCCCAGTGCTGGCCAAGTAACTGCACTAAAGGCTCCCAGTCCATATATTAAGTCAAAATGTGACTGCACAGCTCCAGCTTCACCCAGTCTCATTCTTTGGTTCACACAACATTCACATCACAGTTCACAGTCCTTCAGAGCAGACCAAAAGATCTTCATTGGCAGCACTGTACTCTTTCTGATATTTTCATGAGGTGCTTATGCAGAAAATAATGGTCCAGAGCATAAAAGGAGCCAGACCAGCAGACACTTCCCAGCTTGCATATTTTCCATGTGCATTGCACAGCCTGGCTGCTGGAGCCAACTTCTGGGGTAAACACAGCTCCTCAGGATCCTGTTCCCTCTGGTTTGTGCCACGAGTTCTCCCTCAGGCCAAGGCATTTTGGCTGAAGCTGCCTTCCTTCCTTTGCTGCAGGGCAGGAGGAAAAAGCCTGAGGACCCAGCTTCTGATTCCAGGTTTGTAATAGAGCTGGAGATCAATCAGTGGGACGGCAGGAAATGGGCACCACCCCAACAACACAGAGTCAAGAACAAATCCTTCCTGATATCTGTGGGCTCTGTTGGTTTCTCTCCCTTTTTCTCAGTCTGGTAAGACAGACAGCTTTGTAAATTTGTGTTGGGATTTTTTTTCCAGGATCCTTCGTGGGCAGAAGATATAATCAACCTGCCATCCATTAACCAACTGAGGGAGGCTAAGGACTAGTGATCAACCCACATATGGACAATTGTTCCTTGAACCATCAACATTTTTCATCTTTTGTGCAGCAAGATAAAAAGTATTTGGCAGATCCCAGCTTTACGTTCCCAAGCAAAGGGTGCATGCTAGAGTAAGGGGATGAAGCAGCAGGGACAGGGATGTAACTACTGTCACAGCCAGGGTGACCTGGCCAATGCCCTGTAGAATGAGCTGAATCAAGGAATTAGACTTTAATACATACAAAATTAATGGAGAAGGAAATATTTTTTAACCCCTCATTCATGAGTGCACAGTTCCCTTTAATGAATGGGTCTCCCCTGAACACAGTTCCCAGGAAACAGCCTAATGAACTCAGTCCTTGGAAAGAGAGGGGAGAACATTGATGAACATCTGATCTCACATAGGGGCTGGCTGAAAAAGTAAACTTTTTTCCAATGGAGAAAACAATGAACTGTAAAGAACATAAAATAAGCTGCAGATGATCAAATCTGGACTATTTCACATTATATGTAAGGAGACAAGGTTTGCTAAAGGATTTAACCTTTTCTCAGTACCTTGTCTTACCACTTGCTTTCTCTATTTCCTTCAGATTTCATAATCTTGATAATTTCCTATTTTGGATGCAAAGAAAGAAGTAATAGTCACCATGGGAAAACTGTATCAAACATAGGAGAGGATTTTTTTCACTTCTGCTGCTTAATAACTTTAGGAATGTGGGTAAAACTATTTCTTTCTCTACTTCTGTTACATTAGTGACACATGTAGATTGCAGAGAGCTCCATTCACCCTGTTCCCCAGCATCTTTTTAAACCGCATGAACTTAAAGCAAGCTTCATTTTGAGCCACCCCCAAAACAGTGTTGTATACTGACTGGCACAGGATTAGGTCATGCTTTGAAAAGCTCCTGAGATCCTCAGAATAATACCTCAAAAATCTGAGGCATCACCAGACAGTTAGCCTTCCAACCCTGCTGCCAGTGTGGGATTTGGCAGACTTGTTCAGAGAAAACCTTTGAGCATCCAAAAGCAGCATGTAGGAAGGAAAGGAACAGCAGGAACCCACAGAAAGGTAGCAAAAGAGAAAAAGAAGCTGACGTTTCCTAAAGACAACCAAAAAGCCTGTCTTCAGAGGGTATCCCAGAGAAAGGCACCCAAGGAGGCACTGAACTGGATGGGAGCAAGCCACAGACTGCCTTCTCTCTGTCAGAGGCAGGCAGGGCAGAACTGGGAGGAAAGGGAATCCCTAAAAACATTCTTGAAGGTTAAACCCATAGGATTAATTCCCAGCTGTGTAATAACAGCTCCCTCTCTCTCCTTGCATCACTGTGTAGGGTGGATTTTTTTACCAGAAATACATACTAATCCTCAATATGGCTAGCCAAAGGACGGCCTCAGAGTAAGGAAACAGCTCAAATTAAACTGTGCACTCAGCCTAAGCCAAACCTTGGTGCAGAGGGACTGCACCCACTGGATGCCACTGCTCAGCCTAACCCCAGCTCCCCATTATCCCCTCAAGCAAACTCAGAGCTTTATCCCCACCCCACCTGGCTGTGGCCCATCAGCACCCATTGACCATCTCAGATGCTCCTCACAGACAAAAGGAAAGGGCTCTTGTGTTCCCCTCCCCACAGACCTTCAGTAGCAGAGTGGGAGCCACAGGGAAACATTCAGTGTGTGCCTTCAGTGCACAGTTGCTGGGTAATTCAGTAACTCCTGGCCTGATTCCTGACAAATGAGATCTGGCCAAGTCCTTCCATGGAGGCAACAAGATGTTAATGAAAGAATTATATCAACAGTTCTCAGGTTGTCTCCTTTGTTTATACTAGAATCTGGTAATAGACACAATTACAGTAGATTAACTTTGGCATAGCTGTAGCATGAAAACATACCAGGGCCAAATTTTACTCCAAGTATCTCTATTGCCCTGCCTGTGTTTCTATTTATTTTGCTTGGACTGACAAACTTCAATTCAAAGAACATAATTACAGCATAACTTGCTGCAAGGTTTTTCAAGCCTATATTATTCATTTGAAGGGAAAGTAAGTTTACTTCTGATTGAGTTTAACTATGAAGGTTAATTTTCTTTGAGTTAAAGGAGTTTGGTTTTTGACTTGATTTCTATGCATTTGGGGCAACCAGCACAGCTGTGAAAACATAATTGTTCTTAAAAATTTCGGGATGTTCATCCTCATTTTCAAAATTGCTCGCTCTTTTGTGTGCTTTCCTAATTTCAGCTTGCTGAAGCGGCCGCTGATTAGCAACCACAGGTGCAATGCTTCTGGACTGTTCACTACCTCCAGCTCCAGCATTTCCAACCCCGTTCTGCACTGCAGAAAATAGCCTCATTAGAGGCAAAAAGCTGATCTGTTAAAATAGCAGAGGGACCAGCTAGAGAAGCAGGGAGGGTTGTTTGCCCCATCAGAGTCAAGGGGAAATTTACCCTTACATCAGCAGGCAGAGGGAGCAGGGAGAGGCAGAGGATGTGCAGCTCTGTGCACCCACAGTGTCAGGAGTGAAAGATTGGCAGTAACCTGGTATTCATGAGTTATTAATATAACTAATAATTGTACAGCAGCAGCATCCCCAGGACCTGACCCCTGTGCAGCCTCGGGACAGCACAGAGGCTTTTCTCTGTGAATACACAGAGGTGAGGTGATGCCCCTGTGTGGGTGCTGAGGCTTTGGGGGACACACCAGTGAGGCACAGGGCAGTGTCCAGAGCTGTGGCTGTAATGATCACATAAATCATCCCTAACGACCCCTGAGCCAGCCAGCCTGTGCGGGGGACAGCGAGCTGGCCCACGCTGCCGTGGCTGCTGGAGAAAAGCTTCAGGTTGCAGTGAGCACAAATGGCTCTTTCACACGTCTCAGCAGATGTTACTCATTTTCTCCTCATCTGACTTTAAGATTTGGCTCCATTCTTTCCCTGTTCCCAGAGCCCATCAGTTGTCCTAGAAACCTCTCTCAGCTCTCCATGGGCAATGGGCTATCCCAGCTTTCAGCAGGGGCTGGCCCATCTGCGAGCATCCCACTACTCCAAATCCTCATCCGGATTGTTTCTGTCCTCCCCTCTGAAACTCTCCCCATCCACTGGCCATTTCCACTGCTCCACTGCACAGGGGGTTATTCATCAAGGTGCTTCTCCTCCTGCACAGCCATGAGCTCTCCAAAATACTTAAGGACATTTGCAAAATTTGGATGGAGGTTAGGAATAGCAAGCAGGACCAGATGTTCACTGGGAAAGACTAACACTGCACCTCTGTAACACAATGTCCAAGGCTCACCCCTGCAGCACGGGAGGATGAAGAGCAGCCAGCAGGGACAGTGCAGCTGCTCCTGGGGTGGAGATGCACAAGGGCATCATCTGCACAGCCCTGACAGCCACACAGTTTTGGCTGAGCAGTCATCCAGGTGAGTAGGAGTCTGCAATTCACAATTCACTTTCCCGTATCTATCTTTTAATTTCTTCTGAGAAACTTTTTTTCTCCCAGAAAAAAAACCCCAAAATAGCCTCAATAGATGCTTCAATTTTTTTGCCATGTTGATAGCTTAAGCTGTACGGCACTTTGTAAAGGGAAAAGATAATATGAACAAATTCTTAGAAATGGATTGCCGACAATACGTGTGTCTGTGTGTGTGTGGTTTAGCTCAGATCTATATACCAGTTGTGCACCATATGACATAGGAGTCACTAATCAATCTATAGCTCAAGAAAAACATTCCCTATGGATTCTGCTTGTTATATTAAGCACACAGATCACGCAAAGTCACCTGTCACCACCAGCAGGAATTGACTTAAAATAAATCATTGGTGAGAGCTGCAGTGCTCAGACTCGGAGCCCAGGGTGGGTGGAAGAAGACCTGATTCCTCCTGGTTCAGGGAGCAAAAGTTTGCCTGCCTTGGTACTCAAACCCCCATGCTCAGCCCAGTGAGGGGACCTTCCCAACCTGCAACATCCCAAGCACTTTCTCAGTAATCCACAGTTTCCCGAAAAATCCTGAGATGAAAATAAAGTGGGTTCTCTTTTGAACCCACCTCACCCACAGTGGGGTGTGTTCAAACACAATTAAATGTTAACACGGAAGGAGGAAACCGTCCATACAAAGTACGTGTTTTATTCCAGCTCTGAGTTTCCAGAGTTGAGTTGAGAAAAGCCCTGGGATCCAAAGTAGTAAAATAAAATCAATCAGAACCACAGTTAATCAATATGTAACTCAAGTTTGCAGCAGAACTTTCACAAGGAGGAAGATGCTTACAGAGTCACTTTCTTATTGCTCCACACTTGCATGAATGAGAAAAATACAGCTCAGGTAATCAAACCCCAGCTGTCAGAACTAAAAGCTGTGTCCAACCAGTGATTTGTTTTTCTCTGGGAAGAGATTTGTGGTGATCCTCAACACTAGAAATGTGCCCACCAATTACTGGATTTATGGGCATGTCTCCATGCCATCAGAAACCCCACAGTCACCAATGAGGGACAGCACATCCTGCTGTCATCCGTGCAGTATTTTAACAAGGAAAACACTCAGCAATACCTTGTGGCTGCCATTTATTGAAAAGTTGTGAATATTTCACAAGCAGAGTAGCAGATGTTCGCCGTGTTCCAACCCAGAAATTAGAAATGCATGGAAGGTGAGCAGAGGCACATACAAGTTCAGAAAATTACCATGTGTAAGTACAACTGCTTTGCTCCAAAATCACCAGTATTTGATGACAACCCTCAACTCTGCTGTTGTTTACAGAAACTCAAAGAATCATAGAATCATTAAGGTTGGAAAAGACCTTCAAGAACATTAAATCCAACCTTTGGTTGAGTACTCCCCATGCCCACTAAGCCATACTGCGAAGTACCACGTTTACTCATTTTTTGAACACTTCCAGGAATTTCACCACTTCCAGTGGTTTGAACACTTCCAGTGATTTCACCACTACCAGGGGCAGCCTCTTCCAGTGTTTAAACACTCTTTCAGGGAAGCAATCTTTCCTAATACCCAACCTGAACCTCCCCTGATGCAACTTGAGGCCGTTTCCCCTGGGAGAAGAGTGCCTGGGAGAAGAGAACAATTCCCACAACCTCCTTTCCTACAGTTCTGAGCACAGTCAGGTCTCCTTGAACCATCCTTTTCTCAAGGCTAAACAACCCCATCTCCCTTAGCACTTCCCACAGGTGCTCCAGACCCTTCATCAACCGATCATATCCCACCATGTTACCACACCAAGGAGCATTTTCTGCAGCGTTACAGGCTGGGGACGGTGTGGCTGGACAGTGCCCAGACAGAAAGGGGCATGGGGATACTGGTGACAGCAGCTGAACATGAGCCAGGGTGTGCCCAGGTGGCCATGAAGGCCAGCAGCATCCTGGCCTGGATCAGGAATGGTGTGGCCAGCAGGAGCAGGGAGGTCATTCTTCCCATGTACTGGGCCCTGGTGAGGCCACACCTTGAGTGCTGTGTCCAGGTCTGGCCCCTCAGTTTAGGAAGGACATTGAGACACTTGAGCCCATCCAGAGGAGGCAACAAGGCTGGTGAGGGGCTTGGAACACAAACCCTGTGAGGAATGACTGAGGGAGCTGGGGTTGTTTAGCCTGGAGAAAAGGAGCCTCAGGGGTGACCTTATCACTCTCTACAACTCTCTGAAAGGTGGCTGTGGTCAGATGGGGGTTGGTCTCTTTCTCCAGGCAGCAGCTGACAGAACAAGAGGACACAGTCTCAAGCTGCACCAAGGGGAATTTAGGTTGGATATTAGGAAAAAGTTTTTTCTGGAAAGAGTGATAAAGTATTGGAATGTTCTGCCCAGGGAGATGGTGGAGTCACCATCCCTGGATGTGTTTAAAAAAAGACTGGATGTGGCGCTCGGTGCCATGATTTAGCTGAGGTGTTGGGGCATGGGTTGGACTTGATGATCTTGAAGGTCATTTCTAATCCAGTGATCCTGTGATTCTGTGATTCCGTGATTTGTGATTTGTGATTCTGTGATTCTGTGCATGCACTCACTGACATCCCTGTGGATGCGGCGCTGCAGCTGCAGCCCCAGTGCAGGGAAACGCTGCCGGTGCACTCGGTCTCCAAACAAAATGAATGAAAAGGGAACCATTTCCCCAAACAGAGGCTGGGGGGAACCATCAGAAACAAATTAAAATCAAAACAACTTTTCAGCAGGAAGCAATGGAACAGGTGGAATAATATTTATTACTGGAAACTGCTAAACGTGCCAATTAATTTGGAAGGGACTTGAGTGGATTAAGCAGTTTTTTACTGGAAAATAGGAAGAAAAAGGCATGAATCATAGCAATACCTTCAGCACTATCAATGTGTTTTCCTGGAAGCCTGTTCAGAAATCAAAGGAAAAAACACATCCAAAAAGTCTCTAATTGGACAATAATCTTTCTGTTGCATAAATAGCATCCATGTCCCCATTACCATGGCCAGAAATATTAGGGGGAGGCAAAAACCAAACCATTGTTTCCACACATCAAGTTGGTAAATTATGTCTGAGCCAGAAAAGCATTTGACTGGGACCAGAATTAGCTGTGTAAGCAATTGTGGTGCTCTAAGCACAGGAAGAGTTTTGAGTTCATTTGTATGTTCAAAGCCGTACAGATGATTAAATGCTTAGACAGAGCAGTGTGTAATCCAACCCTGCTACCACACAGAGGTAGTTTTATTAAAAGTAGGAAATTGGTGTGCATCTTCATTTGTTTATTTTAACACAAGAACATGGAAGTCCTTTCCCAGAAAAAATGTGCAAAGCTTAAAAAATATTCATCCTACGCTTAGGACATGGAGTAAAACATGAATAAAAAATATGTAATAATCCAATTCAATTTTAGGAGCGCTTAGGGTGAGGGTTTTTTAGTATTTTTATATGCTTGCTTAGAAGCCTTTTATCTACATTGTTTCCTGCCAGAAAGAGAATTGAGAAGTGCCTTTCCGGTAAGACTAGGAAATCAATTTAATTTTTCCAAAAGGAAATTAAAAATACTCCACAGCACTGAAATTTGCCCATTGCAAATATTGATTTTGCAAAGGGACATTCTCCTTCACAAAACTATCCAGAAACATTATGCTCACCTCCACTTATCATCACTGCCTTCCCTTCCTTTCACATTTTATATAACACTTCATGTTTTCTTATGCAAAATTGTCATGTTCCTCCCAAAATAGTGCTGTTTAGAGAGGTTATAAGGAGTAACTAATAAAATTGAGGTTATTTAAAGAGTACAAGATAAATATGACACACACGCTTTCACAAATAGAAAGCAGCTGGAAGAAAACTAACAGTGTCAGGATTATGTGTAAACTCCATTTTCCTATCAAAAATTATGGAAACAGAAAAAGAACTGAGGAAAAAAAATCACTGTTTGCTTAAACTTGAGTAGACTTATTGCTGCTGATTCTGGATATGGCTCATACAAGAGACAAATTGCTTCATGTTTCCAGGCTTTGCTATTTGGATCTCAGCAAGAAATTTCTGATTTCTTCCTTAGTAGCTTGAATCTATTTTCTTTGGCAGATCCATTGCAATTGTGAAAGTATTTTGTCACTAAATGTGAGCAGGCTTTCTTTTCCACTAAGTGACCCAAAGCCCCGAGATTTTAACCTGCTTATATGTGCTGAGTAGTTGCTCAGTGGGAACTTTGGCTCTGTGTGGAGCCTAAGATAAGACTTTTCACACAAGAGCATAGTGGTAGTTGAGCGACCTCTGCACAGTCCCTAAAAAGAAAATACAGGGAGACACCCCCAAAAACTGATCCATCCTAAGGGAGTTATCTGGGAGGGAAGGAGAGAAACAAGATAGCTTCAGTCTTATCTTGCTCATTCCCACCTGACGACAGCCCTAAGTTCCAAACCTTGGCCTCGTGCATCAGCCACAGGAGCCAGCCTTGTGGGAAGGGTTAAAAAAGCCCCTCAAGGAGTGAGACACGAGCTGCCTCAGGGCACTTCAGCTGTTGAAGTGCAGGTGTCACTTATGGAAACCTCACAAAATACAATCTTTTTCCTACCACCAATACTGAAGCCCACAAGGAATTCCTCTCACACTTACAACCAGATGCTGCAATCAGCCGCACTCAGAGAATATGGGGAAGGATCCAGCTCATCTCACAGTTTCCTTTTCCTCAGGCCAGCGACACAAGGGCCACTTTGCACTCTGGGTGATACTGGCCGTGCTGGAGAAGCACCAAGGACGCCAGAGAAGGAGCTGCCCACCTGTGTCCTACAGAAAGAGGGAGCCCATTGAGCCAGTTTGCTCTTACTTATGGACTCCACCATCAGCCAAACCCATTTAGTCTTATCCCTTCCTTGTTTATTAAATATTTGACTACTAACTCTCAATGCCTTTACTATAAGGACTTTTTAAAATTTAAACACAGCTCAGGTTCAGGAAACTCTGGCATGGGGCATTGCTCATCACCTGCTTTCTCTGGGTGGTGCCCTGTTTCCTCTGCCCTCCTTCAAGTGATGGGTGAGGCTACAACATGTATTTAAACCCCAGGGGTTTGAGTAGTGCTCAGGGGCTGCATCACTGCATTTGACCCCACTGAGCAATCCATCCTTTTGCCCCGTCCCTGGGCATCAAGCACAGCAGGGCACTGTGCTGACCTGGGAAAAGAGAGGAGTGGCAGGTAGAACACAGTTCAACAGTGTCCCAGCATCCAGACAGCCCACCCTGGGCCCTTTCTGGAGCTTTGATCAGGACTGACATCCCTGGTAAACAATAACCCCCTCTCAGTGATGTATGCACCGGGTACAAAGCTGAAATAAATCTTTTCATTTAAAGCAAGCTTGATTTGTGTGTTCTGTGCCCCTGTATTACAACTGGCAATTCTGTACAGGCAAATCCCTCCTGTACTGCTCCTGGCTCAGCCCTCTTCCTCCCAGGTGATTTGGGAATGGTGGAGCATCTCAAGCCCAGGTGCCCAACCATGAAACCTTTGGACTTGCTCACAAATGTCTCCCCTGTCCAGTGGAGCAGCTCTGTGTATAATGTTCAAACACTCCAGAAAAACGTCCTGTTTTTCTGTATCAGCATCTCCTCACAGGATAAAGTATAAGACAGCAGATTTCACAGGAATGAAAGAATTACTCTGGTTGAAAAGGGTAAGAATATCCACCACCATAGGGCTGAGATTCAAGCTGACATTGTTGCAAAGGCAGTAAGACATGAGCTGTTCGCAGCCCACATTTCTTACCCCAAACACACAGCAAGGAGCATGGTGAGGAGGAGGGGGAGAGCTGAAGGTGCCCCTCACCCTCTTCTGCCATGTAGTGCCCACAAGATGGGTGTTCACAGTCCCTTTGCTCACATCATTTCCTGTTTTAACGAAAGATAAATCCACCACAGAAGCCATGAGTACATGAGAGAAACAAAGCCACACAACAGTCGTTTGGCTCAGTCCCTGGAGAAGCCATGTTTTACTAAATTAATAATCTAGTTAGATCTGTTCAGCTTCAGCTTCTTAAGAAACTAATCCAGACAAGCCCAGAAGTACTAATAACATTTCAGTCTGGGCTTGAAGAGAGATTAGAGAACATTTATTTTGCTTCCAATATTTTCTGATTGCTCCTAACCTTTCCCTGCACAAGCATCTAAATGAAGAAATATGAACAAAATGACAAAGTAGTAGGGCTTATGTTGAATTAAACTCCACTGAGGAAGAAAAATCAAGGCAACCACAGGAAAACTGAACCACTTAACATTCAACAAAATAAATATACAGGAACATGTTGAGCTGTGCATGTAGAAAATTGGAGATTTATAGGTCCATATTTCAAAACTACTGCAATGAACTCCTTCATCTGCCACTTAAATCTTAGCTCCCGGCTCACCTACAACTCAGAGAAAACTGTCAGACTTGAATTTTCCTGCTTTAATTGTTTTGGAGGGAGTTTTTTGATGCCTCAGCATGAGTATGTTGACCGAGGTCATGGAAACCCCCCCAAACCTGGATTTTTTTAACCTTAGGAAAAATTCAACTTTCCCATAAAATCCTAATTTTTCTTTCTTGAAAGCATAGATATATCAAGGCAAAGAAAAGTGGGAAGGCTCAGAAATGCAGATCTGGGATTCGGGTTGCTCTGCCCAGGCTCAGGGCAGGGGCAGAGTGGTTTGTTACCCACGGGATGACGTGTGAATGAGCGTGGTTGCACAGGAAACACCTCAAGGTGAGAACAGCAAGTGGCACTGGCTGAAGAATAAACCTTACCCAGGTTCATGGCAGGGAGAACTGGGGCGAGGTGTTTGCTTTGAGCACCAGTGCAAAACCAGATTGTTTAGAAACAGCCTGAGTGCCACAGCCCAAGCCTGGGAAATCAATTCCAGGAACCAGCAAATCCTCTGTTTGGTCCTGCTCAGATTTATTGGCTGGTAAGGGGATCATGCAAGCAGGTACAGAGCTGTAACAAGATTATATGTGAATGATAAGGAGGGTTTGGTCTCTAAGGAAGCACAGGGCAGCCCAGGGAAAGGCTCTGGTGATTAATGGCAGGGAGGCACGACAGGGGCTCGCACAGCACTTGGCAGTGGGACAAAATGCAAAAGCTGGATGAGGTTGTGTTAGAGGCATGAAAACAGAGGTGTGGGGCCAGTTTCACTTGCCCCACAATAGAGGGAGATAAATCACGGCTGTCAGCACCCACTGAGCCCTGGGGCTCTCATCTCTCTGCTGACCCTCTGAAGGCTTTTCCTTGCCTGGTGCCTCCTCAGAGCTGCTGCAGCTACTGCATTTCATGGGGACAAACCCACAGTGAGTGTAACTCCTGCATGCCAAGGGATCAAAAGGTTTATTGAGGCTATCACGTTGATTATGCAAATTTCACCCTGTTAAAACAATTTCAAAAGCTTGGAAATCCACAGTGGGATGTTTTTGAGGGAATCAAAAGGTGTGATTTTTGTCCCCACAAACTCATGGTACAGGATTGAGGAGCACTTCCCAGCCCTGATATAAACATTTCACTTTTGCTTCCTTATCCCCACATACCTTGTGTTTCACTGGGAAAGAAACCCAGACGTGCTTTGGAACACAACTGCAATACCTGCATATATATATTTATATATATGTGTTTAGTCATATATTCATGGAATCATTTAGGTTAGAAAAGCCCTCTAAGAACATCAAGTCCAATTCTTAACCTAGCACTGCCAACCCCTCCCCAGACCACATGCCCAAGGGCTCTATCTGTGTGTGTTTTAAATCCCTCAGGGGATGGTGACTCCATGCCCTGAGCATCCTATTCCAATCCTTTTGATGAAGAAATTTTCCCTAATAGTCAATCTAAATATTATTAATATAATCCAAATAATCTAATAATATTAATATTAGAATATTTTGAGCCTATGTCTTGGAAAATAAATGCTTACTTGTACAAGGACGGCTCATGTTAATTCTGATTGAATTATATTGAATAATTATGTATATAATAGTTTACGACCTTTGAAGTCCTTAACACTCCACCTATTTTTGGACACTAATTGGCACCACTAATTTACAGGCAGAGAGCAAGACAAGTGAGCAGCACACATTTTCCACATTGAGCCACAACTGGGAATGGAAAGCTGCAGCCCCAGGCTGTGCTCCAGGCTGGTTTTTTCCCCAGGCTCTGTGCTGCCAGCCCAGCATTGTGTGGGCTGCAAACAGCCCCAGGAGCTTCAAGAACCTGGCAGTGACATGGTGAGACGAGCAAAGAGAGATACAGTGGACAACACCCTGGGAATAGAAGAATAAAATTCTTCTGTAGAGGCAGGAAAGCACGAATACATGCAGAAAAATCCCTTTGGGCTCTTCTTAGTGCCTGCATCCCCCATCTCTCTAAAGGAAAGCTCCAGGCAGGGCCACAGGCTCTACTTCAAATTCTTATGGAGGTGAAGAGCCATGTGCACAGCACAGGCAATACCAGACCTTCACATCTCCAACATGTCACAGTCAAAATCAGTCAGATGCAGGTGCCCAGCGCTGTCACCTGCAACCCATCAGGTATAAGCTCACTGTTAAGTTAAGCTGAAATGATCCATAAAGTTGAAATATTTATTGTGGGAGAAGAGAGAGAGACAGTGCAATCCCACAACCTCATTTCTGTAAGCAGATGGCAAGAACTGCTCACGTTATCAGGTTACTAAAATGTTGCCTCAGTGCAGGATGCCTTCACCATGCCTGAAATGACTGCACATTTGATCTGCTCTAGAGAAGCAAAATCTATGGAGGTATTTAACATTGCTGACATCTGTCTTACTATATTATACGGTGGTTTTTAATAATTCAGGTTCCTCGCTCTAACACAAGTCTTAACATGAGAAACAAAGAGCTGAGGAAAGACATCCACATGGACTGCAGCTGAGTGCTTATCAAACCCACAGGGTCCTGGGCAACAATAGCCAGAGCTATCAGCAACCTACCCATTGTCATAAAAAATGTTTTGACAAAAATTAATACAGAAAGGCATTTGTCAAGTTAGTTTTCCTTCACGGGTCAGAATCAAGGGTGATTTATAGTGTGCATCTTGAATGAATTAGGGAAAGACACAAGGTTTGGCTGGTGAGTTTGTTAAAAGTATGCACTGAAAAGAACCAGAATATTCTACAGCAGAGTTTCAGCTGATGGAGTTACGCTGGCTTATATGTCCTGGAGACCTCATACGTGGTTTATACTGTTGAAGACATTCCCCAAACAATGAGCAATACCCTGTCAATCCCAGAAGCTCCACATCCAGCAAATTCCACCATGAAAATTAGAGAGGGGAAATTGTTATTTCTACTTCTCCATATATTTTTTTTTTCTTGGTTGGCTTCCATCAGCTTTCAAGAAAGCTGGATGAACCGTGGTGACATCAGAGAGGTGAATATTGATATCTAAACAAGAAATTGGTTCTATTGCATCTCTTTTTTTAGGCTGGTAAGGAGCGGTACCAAGTGATCTTTGCATGTCCAGAGAAGGACAACAGAGCTGGGGCAGTGTCTGGAGCACAAGTGTGCTGAGGAGCAGCTGAGGGAGCTGGGGGGGCTCAGCCTAGAGAAAAAGGTGACTCAGGAAGAATCTTCTCACTTTACAACTCCCTGACAAGAGATTGTAGCCAGCAGGGGACCGGCCTCTTCTCCCAGGTGACAAGTGACAGAACATGAACAGCCACAAGTTGTGCCAGGGGAGGGTTAGGTTGGATACAACAAAAAATCTCTTCATCAAAATGAAGCCCTGGCACAGGGAAATGGTGGAGTCACGACCCCTGAAGGGATTTAAAAGCTGTGTAGATGCATCACCTGGGGACATCACTCAGGTTTAGTGGTGGCTTTGGCAGTTCTGGGAAAATGGTTGGACTCGATGATCTTAGAGGGCTTTTCCAACCTAAATGGTTTTATGGTTCCATGATTCTAACAATTCAAAGCAAGAGCTGAGCCTGTTAGGAGGCCAGGAGAGTACCAGAGGGTCCTTTTGAAGCACAAATACATTAAAACACGGGCCTGCCCTGTCCTGCCCTGTGTGGACTTGAGGGGTTGGACTCCCTGGGTTGGTGCAGGGATGGGATCTCCCCACCATGGTCTGGGCGTGCAGGAGCAGAACCAACTGCTGCCTCAGTCATTAGGATTATTGTAATTTGCACCACAGTTGTCACTTTGCTTCTTTCCACTCCAACTTTTCTCCATAAGTGTAAATCCAGCTGCCTCGCCCTGGAAGTTGTCTCCTAGCAGCAAAGAACAGAAGCTAAAGATTGCTAAAGGGCAACTTGTTTTATCATGCTTGAGCTCTAGATGGATTTGTACAGACAGAAGCACAAATTACAGCTTAAAACAGTGGTGGTTGGCATTGAGAAAGAAATTGCTGCACCTTTTTCACCATCTATTCTCATCAACCAGATTCTCTGCAACTCCAAGTGTTACATCCAACCAAATTACACGAGGCCAGGGATGAAGTACAGGGCTGTAATGAAAATCCCTGGTGTGTGTTATACTCAGTGGACAGAGGTCAGCCCAGAGGGGATGAAAGTTAATATAACAGGCTTTAAATGTGACATAGGTGTGCTACATCTGTGAATGGCTGCTGCTTCTGCATCCAGAGTTCACAAAACAAACAAAAGAGAAAATTCTGAGAAATACCCTGAAACTTCAAACACACTTGGACCTAATCCAAGGGGTTGAAGAGAAGAGTAAGGAGATGGTCCCTTGGCTTGAACTGGACCATTTAAAGAGCTTTTTTTAAGAAAAACAAAGCCACCCTGTCCTATACATACAAGTCAAATTATTAATAACATCCTTATCTGATATGAGCCTCCTGACCAACTAGTGCAATCACGGATACAAGATCAGGCCAATGTAGTGGGAACCTGTCCTGGATTTTTCCTTCCTGCATCCAGCCTTACCCAATAGCTTATTTGGAGCAATTTACGTGCTAAAGAAATTAATACATTGGGTACAACGTGGGTTTGTTTGGGTACAAACACAGTCCAAAGGCTGCGTGGGCTGCTTCTCATACTTAGAAACTTTATTTGCTCTTCAAAAGCATTAAAGGGTTCAATTTTCACTTCCAGACAGCATTTCCCAGGCGACTTTCTTCCGCTGCCCCGCTCCGGTGAGGAACATCAAGAACCACTGCAGACCTTTGAAGAAGCGGCCAACGATTTCAACATCTCCTTGGCAGAAGCAGAGCCTGCGAGGCAGCCGTCCCACCTGACGGCTCGGAGCAGAGGGTGGGCTGTGCAGGGAGCAGGGGCACAGCTGCATTCGCAGCACAACAGCCTTTCCCAAGCCAGGCACTAAATGCAATTAGAGAGAACAGAAAACCTCGAGTATAACATATCGAAACAAAACACGTTCAAAGTCTGGAAGCCGAGTGTGGGGCAAGGCTGGGATTGTTTGGAGCTGGCCTCCTTTCTGCTGGCACCCACTGCTTGCAGACGCAGAGAGCAGTGCAGTTTAAAGGCTTTTTTTGTTGTTGTTCTCCATATCCCGTGGGGAATTTCAGTTTTGGAGTTTAACTGCCTGTTGTTAAAGCCAAGGTATTCTTACTGCTAAAATGTGGCTCCTTTGTCATCAAAGTGTCATATCTGTGGGAAGTTTACTGTGCCGTGGGGAAGAGACACTGCCTGGCATAGCCGGAGTCACTGCTGGGAGGAAAGAAAAACCCATTCAGACCTGGAAGGGTGTCTCTGGAAGGGAAACATGCCTAATCCAGTGGATATCACCAGCAAAAATATGCAAAGTAACAGAGATACAAATGCTAATGAAGAATTTATGAAGGTAAAGAGGTTCATTAGAGAGACATCAGTCTCAAGAAACTCTGACAGTAGCACAAGGACAAATCATTCATCTTAGCCTCTGGCAGCAGTTGCCTGCTACCAGCCAGCTGGTCGGGACGTCAGACCAAGGGCTTGTACATCAGGGAAGGAGGAAAAATGGAGCGTTTGTGCACTCCCAAAGAGGAGGTGACTTTGGCAGCAGTGTGTGGCTGCAAAAACCTTGAATCTTTGCTCATCGAAGGCCAGTGGTGGCTGGCATTGGTCACCAACCACCAACTGCTGGTGCCCCAAGGACCCATTTACCCAAGGACACAGAAAGTTCCTTTTCAGCCTCCAGTGCAAGAGTTTTCCCATTGACTTCCACCTGGGCAGAGGCTTGGTGTTGCAGAAGACAGGGAGTGTATGACCCATACAGAGCTCAGCAATGACCTGGAGCACTCACCTGGAGCACAGCAAAATGCTTTAAAAGAAGAAGAAACAAAATCACAGCCCTAGAGAAATATGGGAACCAGAGCTACTGCTGGAATGACAACTCATAGAAAGTGCTCCTTTCTCTGAGGGCAAGTCACTTGGGACACAAAGTGCCAAAGCCCACAGCTAACCTGAAATCCCAGAAAGGATCTGCTGGGTCTGCTTTAAGGCATGAGGACTGTGACTCCAGAAGCAGCACTGAAATGTTGGAAGGGAAGGTCAGAGATCCTTTTCACTGTCTTGGTTCTGAGCATCTGCCACGCTGCTCCATGGGCAGCCTGGAGAGGGGAGGTGTGTGCAGCTCAGCCTCCCTGCGAGGCTGAGCCATCCCCTGGTGCGGCTGTTCCCATGTCCCTGGACTTACAGCTCCAGTAACCCGGCCCTGCAGCCCTGTGGGAAGCCACACTCTGGCAGATGCCACAGCTCTGTGTGGTTTCTGAGAGCACCAGGGGAGGGCACATCCAGCAGTGTCCCAACACTTGTACCTGAAATGGATTGTTTCTTTTTGAATCCCTGCAGGGGACCAGTCTCTATCACGGGTTTCATCTTTGCAGTCATGAGTTATCCAAGTCTGTTAAAAAAATAAGAGAGTATTTGATCTCCTGAAGGGCAAATTTCCCAATTCACCATATGAAATAAGCTGTAAAGCAGCAATTCCTTTGATTTCTCATTTCCTTTTATTTTTTCCATTGATCTCATCACATTTTCTCATTGTCTCATCTTATAGAGCAAGGCAAGAGGACAGCTAATCTGTTTTCCCTCTGCTTTTCTTAATGTCTTCTTGATTGAAATTCATGTTAACCCTTAGGCACCCTGATCTCTGAGAGTATCCATAAAGCCACATCCGTGCCTAGAAAATTCTGCTGCTCTGAGACTTCTCTTCCAAGCTACTGAGCCCTGGGGAGCTCTCAGGAATGGGACAGATAATAATCCTTCACAGGCATCAAAAGAAATGCTGGCTGGTGAGTTTCTCCAAAGTTTTCCTTGGGGCAGAGCATTGATCTGACACAGGGGATGAAGAAGGACAGAGGGGGACTTCACACTTACCTTCTCCTTCCAAAGATGAGCTGCTAGCACAAAGCCAGCCCCATCCACAGTGGGAACAACCTTGGGTGCTGATCCTCTCCTGCAGCACTAGGCCTGCCTTTCCAGGGAGAGTCAACTGCCAGGAGAGGCTCCCAAAGGCCTGTGGAAGGAATCACAAGCTGGACATAGTTTTGTCTTCAAGAGTGGAAGTGGCAAAGCCCTGGATTTGGGAAAGACACCTAAGGCAGCCTACAAAGAGCAGGGGCTGCACCACCAGTTTTCCAGTCCCCAGTCCCAGCCCCATGCCAACACTGTCCTTGGCATTTATAGACTTTATCAGCCCTGCCTTGCTATCTAGCTGATTTTTCATTTAATTTCCACAACAGAAAAGCATTATTTCTTCACCACATCAGTTCTGCAATGTGCCATCTTTGTGTGATTCTTTTTGGATTGTTAATAAAAAACCCAAAAAGTTCACTTCTACCTGCTCAGGGGTATGACAGTGCAGCAGAGCACAGCATGAAATTTCTGTGCTTTAGCTATTCTTGCTGCAGGCACCATCAGCCTGGCCAGGCAGGGAGGGGTCGGCACGAGGGGTCAGCAGGGTGTAACAAAGAGGGGGATGCTGCACAGTGGTCCCTGCTCTTCCCTTGCTGGTCTCTCCTTGTGATGGTCTGCAAGCCTGGCCTAACCACCCTGCTCCTAGGGAATGATGAACTCCAGAATATTTGCTGGCAAAGTGGACTTGGGAAGTGCTTGGCCCAGCTCTTTTGCAGACCACACATGAAGAAGAGATGGGTGGCAAGGCATGCTCACACTTGAACATGTAACCAGGTGGAAAACTTGAGAAAAGTGGGTAAATCCAGCCTGAGGGGGGGTTCAGAGCAATGGGGCTCCCCACCAGGTCCCTACTGGTTATTCCACTGCCAGGAGAAGTGCACAGCTTGGTTGTAGCAGTGGGATGTCTCTTGGTTTGCTTGCAGAAATTGTGGTTTATTTGCAAAGTGAACTGATTTTCTTAGGAACACTATGCATAACAACTACCTCCCTCTTCCCAAGTGCTATGGTAATTAAGCTTTTATTTGAGTAGATAAAATAATTAACATATTTATTACTCGGAAGAAAAAGATCTTTTTTTGATTGATTGCAGCCTACTAATGTTCCATCAAATATTCAAAGTCTGTATTGTTAAGACATTAATTTTATTTATTTTTAAAGACACTACATATGTTTTCTATCCCAAGGGGAGGAAAAAAATCAGCGTATGAAAAATTCCCATCATTACTAACACACAGCTCAGCAGAAAATGAACAGAGATAGGAAGCACCCTTCCTATCCGCCGGAGAGTGAGCTTCATTAAACTTGCAAGGGATTTTTGCACATTGCAGAGAGCACTGAGGGGGTGGGAGAAGCCCTGCAGAGCCTTATGGGCACCTACAGATGTGGTGGCTTTGTGCCCAAGCCGGTCTCAGTGTGTTGCAGTGCTTGGTGCTGGCACTCCCGTCCTTGCATGCCTCTCCAATGGCAACCCAGGCACTCATCACCCCGGGAGATGCTGTGAGATGATTTCCCTCCATACCTAACAACTCTGTTATGATCATTTTTGTCTAATGGCTTTAATTCTTGGTGCTGGGCAGTTTTGTTGCTGTGGTTACTCTGTGGGCAAATGTAAACAGCTCCCAGTCACTGGGAACAAGCACAAA
>VZDJ01000219.1:6706976-6732129 GCA_008694505.1 Cyanoderma ruficeps | reverse complement strand
GGGCGGGCAGGGCGGGCAGTGCAGTGCGGGCAGTGCGGGCAGGGCAGGGCAGTGCGGGCAGGGCGGGCAGGCTGTTCCCGGCGTGTCGGCACGTCCCACACGGGAGCCAGGGCCAGGAACACGGCAGCTGCCTGCGCGCAACGTGCAGCCTGTGTGTGGTAGGGCTGTTCTCGCCGCCTGCCAACAGCCGGGCCGGGAACGCGGCGGGATGGCCGCTGCCAGTGGGAGCCGGCAGGAGCGAAGCCATGTGGGAAACTTAAAATGCAAGTGGAGCTGGGAGTGCGTGGCGAGTCCTCCCCGAGCGCTGCCTGAGCTGGCAGGGTGGCTGGTTTCGCTCGGGTCTAATATCGGGGATGCGAGCGGCGAGCGCGGGCAGCGGCGCTGGGAGCGGGGCTGGGATGAACCGCGGAGCCGCAGAGGCGTTTGGCTGCGGCGTGTTTGGAATACACTGCTGGGAAGGCGATTAGACCCCACTCTGATCTCCACCCGTTTCATTTAGACAAAAAAAAAAAAATGGAATCTGGATTTAAAGATGCTCTTTTAGTTGTTTCTGAAATCAGAAACAGACTCTGCAAGGGAGGAGGAACATGTATTTACATCCATGAAGTTCCTGCGTGTTGCTACCCTGTTCTTCATGGAGCAGAATATCGTTCGAGTATTCATTAAAGCAACGATAAACAGAGTTTATTTCCTGAAGCATTCCACATGCTAAACCCACCTAACAGCGCTTTTAGGAATATTTTCCCCCGTTCGATTCACTAAACTTTCCTTTAGATTTAGAAGGCTAGAAAAATTAATATTTAAGTCAATCTGTGACAAAAGGTGACACCCCTTCCCAGGTGCGATTTCTCCAAATCTCATTTCCAAGGCGCATGGGAATTTCCGCGGAGCGCGGGCACATCCCTGGACCGCTCACAAGCGGATGGTTTTCCAGCTACCAGCCCCATTCATACAAACACGCACATCACCCTCCCCAGCAGCCCTCCTCTGATGGGGAAGGTCCCGGCTGGGCAGGGGCAGAAGCGGCCGCCCCATCGCCTGCGCTCCCTCCGGGATGTTCGGGGCGGGGATGGGGGATGTTCCCCCCGGGGTGCCGGTCCCCCCCCCTCCCCGCCGGGGCTGAGGAAGCGGAGGGAGCCGCGGAGTTGCTCTGCATATTAATGAGCCGGGAGCGAGGGCAGCGGGAGCCGCTTTAAAGGAGGAGAAGGGAAGGCAGAGGCAGAGCGCAGGCAGCGCCGGGCAGCCGCTCCGCCGGGAGCCGCTCCGCCGTGCCCTCCCTGGTGACCCAGCCCCGGGACAGCGGCATCGGGGGGACGAACCCCAGGAGGGCAAACACATCAAACCCCCGGAGTCTCTTTGGGTACCTGCTGTCGCACAATGAAGCTCCTGACAGCAGCTCTTCTTTTGCTCTTCATCGCGATGTGCTTAGCCAGCGCGGAAGGTAAAGTGGCTTATTCTGCTTATTCCCGTGTAAATCTCTTCTCTAGTAATTGTGTTTGTGTCTTGATAGCCCTGGCTTGGGTTGAGCTATCCCCTGCACAGTGGAAAGGTGCGATGTAGGGAAACAGTGGGTAAGGGAGTTGCAAGTTATTTAAAGGTGAAGTAGAGGTAAAATACAAGGGATAAAGTTGTGTCTTCGTTTGTGTCTTCGCTGCACGGCAAAGAGCTCGCAGTGGGGCAGCTCATGCCATGTTCTTCGTTATTCAGGAATAGAACTCAAGCATCTCCTTTGAAACTGAGGCTGGTTTTTAGGGCAAATAGAGCAGAGCTGGATGTGAGGTGGTGGCACAGTCTGCGTTTTCTGCTGTGCACAAAAACGATGGTTAAAAAACGCTCAGGTTTCGTCTGCCTATGGTTGCACCACAGCATCCATGCCAGGAGGAATGACTCAAAGTCCTACAAAGTCCAAGTGAGGCACGAGTGAATGAGAAAGTAGCAGAGACATGCACTTGGTCGCTCAGTTTAAAGCGAGTTCTGACTCTTTCATTTCCTTTTGTTGAATACAATTATATTTAATCACAGCAGGTGCACTTTAAGAAAAAATCTGCTATTTACAAAGTCCCAGAACATATGTACCGCTGTAAAACATATTTCCCAGAGAGCCACTACCTTTTCCTGGGATATACCAAAAGAAAAAAAGAAAAAAAAAAACCTCTTTTTATGCTCAACAGCATTAAAAGATGAATTTTTTAAGCCACCAAGGCTTAAAAGAGCAAACTGAAGTTTTCCTGGATGCAAACAGGCTGGAGGGGAAGGGGCGCTTGGTATGCAGGAGGCTTTGCAGGCGCATGAGAAAATGCTTTCTCTTGTAGGCGTGAAGTGCAAATGTTCAAGAAAAGGTCCTAAAATAAGATTCTCTAATGTACGGAAGCTGGAAATAAAACCGAGGTACCCATTTTGCGTGGAAGAGATGATTATGTAAGTTTTCCTTCATTTATTGCTTTCTGTTTCCCTGTCAGCTGAACTGCTTCACCTTATCTGCAAGTTCCTTCTTTGTTCTTTGTTTTCCTCATGCCCTGGCATGCTAATTCCTGGGAATAGTAATTTGCTGCATGAAAATGAGAAAAAAAAAAAAGGTGCAATTCTGACCAAAACTCCAGGTTTCATTTTTTGACACAATTTTTTTTATCAAATAAGTATTTCCAGAATGGATAACAGTAAAAAGATTATCATTAGTTCAAGTGAAAATAGGGACAAATCCCACTCCAAGCTGCCCGATACAAAACTCAGAACTATTTACCCAAGTTATTCTCAGCATGCAGAGTAAACATGAGCAGAGTTTGGTCCATGGTGGTTTCTGCAAGGAAGAGTTACCCCAGCCTGCACTGTACCAGAGGAATCCCCTTCACCTGATGAGGTTACTCAGCACGTAATAAAATGCTTTTGTCCCAGTGTCCCTGCAAGTCAGGACCAACGCTGCTGTGAAATCTCAAACTGATGTAGTGGGCAACCAAGCTGAGGCAGGTACAGGGACTTTTTACATAACTGGCTAAAAAAGGAGGGGGCCTTTAGATTTTAAATATGGGTAGGTTTGGCTTTTTTCCTGTCCTGTTTGGATATCTTAAGATTCCCCCAACAAAGCACCATCCAACCAGCACAACGAGCAGCTGGATAAAAACCAGAAGGGCAGATAACCCAAAAAGACTGCAGCGAGCCCCCCTGCCACCAAAGAGGGTGGAAAAGGGTCTCGAGATCAGCCACAGCCCAGGACACCAAGGACTGATTTGATCCAGCATTGTGCTGGCCCATGGAACACCTGCCAGTCATTTAACCAGGGGATCTGTGCAGGATGCACAGCACCCCCAGCACCCTGCACTGCCCACAGGGCTGAATCTGCCCGTCCACCTGGCACAAACTGCGCAGGAGATTCCACAGACTCCCCTCATGGAACTGCCTCGCCAGGCTCAGCAGAGGCTTGTGGAGAAGGAATGGAGATTCAAGATCCCTCAGGCTTCCTCCAGAGCCAGAGCAGCATCATTGTGAGCAATGCTGAGCTCAGGGAATATCAGACCCACATCTTTAAAGCCCAAACCAGCTGACGGTGACCTGAACAGGAAAATTCTTGCAGAGCACCCCTGCCCGAATCAGCTCCTCACAGCTTTTCTCTGTTTGCTTTGACCCTTCAATAGTAAAATGATGTCATGGAGGGACACTTACTCTTGGCATCCTGCTCCAGTTATTTGCCAAAAGCAGATGGTGACCAGGGAGTATGAAATAAATCTCCTTAATGCAACATTTTACTTCTGAACAGAAATCTAGGAAAGCCAGAATGCCGTGTACAGTTGCTTTTCCAGCCTGACAGGGCAGACGTTGAGCAATACTCTTCAAGGCTGAGGGTTGTCCAGGGTTTGCAGCAGCTGCTGGGACAGAGCTGTCCCATCACTAGGGCTGTCTGTGGGGCAGGCAGGACAAACCTGCTGCCATCACTGCCTTTCCAGCTACCCTGATGCAGCCTGAACTCAGCACTGAAAGCACTGAAATTAATATTCTGGGAACCAATTGATCCGGGAGTCTCTGGACACGGCACAGAGGAGCTAAATTCCTGCAAGTGAGTTTTTGTTGCTGCAGTGATCATCTAAAATGAGTTGTCAAAGCTGTGTCCCCTTCTGCCCTCCTTAAAAGCTCTCATATAGCAGAAACATGATATAATTTATGTTGGGTAGAGAAACAGTGGATATGGGGGGGTGTAGTTGGGGAGGTTGTGGCCATAACCCCCCAGCAGAGCTGTGGGTAAGAGACAGTTAAACTGAGTCTTCAGTCTAGTCAAAACCTATCAAGATTCATGGTACATCTAGCAGTAATTGTGAGTGTATCTGCCTCCTGGAATGAGGGGAAGCAGCAGAAAATAGGAGGGAAGTTTAACTCTTTCTACCTGAAATGTTCTGAAACACCCACACCCATGTTTTGCCCCATCCCAGAGTGTGGGGATAGATCAGGCTGAGAAGAGCTGATGGGAAATAGGCTGACAGTAGTGCCCTTCTCCAGGGGCAGTAAAGGCAGTTCCCACAGCAGCCTGGGATGAAAGGACCAGAAGCAGGATCCCTGAGCTCATGGAGACAGGGTATTTGGGGGCAGAGGTGCAGCCCCTCCATCCCTGCAGATGAGATGTGTGGGGGCACAGTGTGCTGGGGTCACAGACTGACCCGGGGTGTTTATCACAGCCCTGGAGGCATGGACATACTGGGCAGAAATTTGGCACAGGGACACTCAGTCACAAGGGTGAAGGCTCCAGCCACCAAGCCTTGGGCAGCAAAGGGACAAACCCCACTGGAGGAATCTTACTGGAGCTTTAAGTTCTGGTGCTTCATCCCGTCTCCATCTCTCTCGACCTCTTCTTGCAGCCCATCCAGGCAACTCCTTCCTCAGGTAGAAGCTCCCACAGCACCTCTCAGGCACATTCCCTTACATTTGTCAGACCAGCCTCCCCAAAAGCAGGTCCAGGTCATCTCAAGGTGCCCAAACACACTGCCAGCCAACCCTGCATCCGTCAGGGACTGTGAGAATGGCAGAGGACCATGGGGCTGCCTTGGGAACATTTCTGCTGTCCATCCTCCAGAACCAAAGCAGAAAACCTACCTGTGGTGTCAAAGCAATGCATCTCAGCTTGAGGAAAGAGCCAGTTCCCCTGAGAGGCAAACCATGGATCTGCTCAGACTGCAGATTGGTGAATCCAGAGTGTCCTTCACTGCTTCTGGTGAAAATGTAGGGCTTGCATCTTTTCAGTGGTGTTCCTGCTCCTCTCCTCCTGCAATTCACCTTGTCCATCACTTTCTGGAAATATCCTCTATGGTCTGTTAGAAGAGAAACCCAAGCCCAGATCAGGATCAGCCAGTGCAGACGGCACAGCTGAGGAGGTGGCTGCTGCATGGAGGAGCCTTTCTCTGCCCTCAAAGCCCTTAAAACTCACATCATGCAAAGCTACAGGAAAACTCCCCTTTTGAGGCACACACTGCTCTCAAGGAGGTGACTAAGAACACCCTTAGAACTGACTTAGTCCCTAGCTTTTAGCACTGACCTTTCCCTTTCTGATGCCTGCAGCCACTAAAGGCTCTTCCACTGCTTTCCCATGCATTGGGAAAAAGTCCACATCCTCCCAGAAAACAGCCTGGAAATTACACCTTACCATTTAGTGACCTTAGCTGGAGATGGAGCAGAAAAGGGGAGCAGGGAAGAAGGTTAATTGAATAGAAAGTCCTGCTTGAACACCTTATAAAACCTTGAAATTGGAATTGTGGTGAGACCCTCAGTTCAGTTCATGCAGGCAGCACGTTTTAATTTGTGAGGCACCAGGAGGGTGAGCTGGAAAAATCTGCAAGGCATTTTGTCTTCCTTTCTGAACCAAGCCATAAAGAAGCCCTCCAGTATACACAGGTATTTCTGGGTTTCTGCCATCATTATACCCATGTCTCTGGCAGCATTTAATTAATTCTGCTATAGGGTTTTAGTTAAACCAATGACTGGTTTTCCCTGTTATGGATGGTATTTCCAGAAAACTATTAATTCTAATACAAATTGTCATTGTGGGTTGGTTTTTGAATGTTGTCTGGGTTTTTTTTTAATCACAAAATTAATTTTAAAAACCCAGAAAACTGCTGAATTTTGAGCCCCAAAAGTGGGGCGGCCTTGATGTTTCTGGAAAGTCATCCTGTTGGGACCCAGCTCCAGATCCTTCATGTCACCTCAGCTGTGGCAGACTCACTGAGCCCTCCAGGAGGGAACCTCAAATGATGAAAAGACTTTTGCCACGTTTTGTCTCCCAACATGCTTGGTCCTGACAATAAGGGGACGCCAGGCCGGCAGGGAGAGCAGGATCAAGTGGTGATCAAAGGAGGCTGAAGCCCCCAGGGCTGATGCTGAGGTTCAGAGTTTGACTGTTGGGCACACAAGCACTCTGCCACATGCAAGTATTTAAAACACTACAGAATTAAGGAAAAAAATTAAAATAATCAGTGAAGCAGCTCTGATCTTTTGTGTCGTATGAAGCATTGTGGAGTGTAACAGAACTATTTCCCCATGCAAAGTCTTTGTGGTCGCCTGAATGAGCCCTGGTTAAATCAATTAGGCTCAAAAGATGATGTCTAACACTTAGGCAGAGCAAACCCACTGATTAAAAGCAGTGGGTATGTCTTCACCTGGTACAACCTCAAAACCCTGCACTGAGGGAGAACAGCTGCTCTGACCTTATCCCAGCGAACTCCAAATCCCTGCCATGAAGCAGAGCTGGAAAGGCCTTGCCCTGCCCCGCCGGGTGAGTCCCCCTGGCCCATTCTGGCATGAGGTGGGACGGGAGCAGGGCCCCGCTGTCATGTCCCTGTGACCTGTCCCCTTGCCTTGCAGTGTGACCCTGTGGACACGGGTGAGGGGGGAGCAGCAGCACTGCCTCAACCCCAAGCGCCAGAACACCGTGAGGCTGCTCAAGTGGTACCGAGTATGGAAGGAGAAAGGCAGGTAAGCCCCAGCTCGCTGAACGGGTGAGGGTCCCGGGGGCAAGTCAGGCAACCAGCAGCGTTCAGAAATAGAAAAAACAGGAAAATGCACACGCTGGCAAATTCTCCATCCAGCGCAGAGGATGTATTTCATTACCAAAATTACAATTTTAAATGCGTGTTCTTGATATTAATTTTTTCCTGCCACATGCAATTCTCGCTTCTATTTTGGCATTAGGCTGTTCTCACTATAAACAGTAATTATTTTTGGTTAAAATATTCATCAGCTGACGTTCTCAGTTATTTACATACACTCACCTCCCTTCTATGGGTAAAAATCCAAGATGAGAAGCTAAACTACTTTCACACAGTCACGAGAAAAGCAGTCAGGAGAGATGTAAAGAGGGAGTCCTGTCCCACACCACCAATCACACCACCTCAACATCATCAATACCTGATGACGCAGCTATTTGCCAATTTTAACTGGCGTGTCATTCCCAGAAAAATGATAATTTTCTGATAAAAATCTCTGACAGCTTCTCCCTTGTAAAGAGGGTTGCTTTCTTTTCCTAAGTCACAGACAGAAGACAGAGAGCGAGACATGAATTCCTGATGGCCAGTGGTGATGTTCCCATCTGTAATTAAGGGGAGCAGCCCAACTGCTGCCATGTCTCCAACCATGGTCAAGCAAGAGCCTCCACACACAGTACGGGTCCATCAAACCCTCATCTTCCTCATCTGGTGGGGAATTTGGGAGCTCAAGTCCAGTCAGGGAGCAGCAGGCTCCTCTCCCAAGGGTGCCAGCAATCCCCAGCATGGCCCTGGTGGTACTTCAGGCAATGCCAGGGCACAGCAAGCCCCTGGGCATCTCCCCGAATCCCTACCAGCTCCCTGCATCTGCTTCACAAACAAAGCATGTGGGGAAGCCCTGGCTATTGCATAACCACATATTTACACTCTTCCCCTTTTACTCTTTTGGGTTTTTTTTACATAAGACCATCATTGACATAACGAAGGATGCTCAGCCCCAGGCTTGTGCCCTCAGGAAACACAGACAGACAAGCCCATCAAGTTGTGCTATCAGGAAATAATCTAGGAGAATGAAATGGAGTAATATTATTGCAAACAACAGCTATTGTGAATGTATTGTCCATATAGGGCTCATGATAAGCTTCAACATTTGTATATGGGAATAGGGATTTTCCAGAATTTAAAGCAAATTAGTAGATGTGGATTTTTTCATGTTATTTACCCAGATAATTGTGGTAGAGTTTGTCACTCCCCATATGCCTCAAAAATGTGTCAGCATCGAAGTCCAACACTCCTCCCATATGCTTTATGGATATAGGTAGCAATCTGGTGACTGCTGAAGTCAATAACTTACTTTCCAAATTACTCAGGCACAAGCTAAAAATCTGTGTTTGGGGGTTTTACTATTTTGAGGTTATTATTGATTATTATTGTTATTTGAAATGGACATTTTAAATTTCTAGTTTAAACACCCTGCTCTTGGCTCTTCTTTTGTTTAGGGTTTATGAAGAATAAGAGAAAGTGGTACAAGGAATGGAGTGGACTCCCTTGGCTGGCATAGGACTGGGCTCTACAGAAGATTACTTCTCTCTCGCAGACATAAGACACAAATTCTATATTATTATAAAGCACTTTTTACCAAGGGTCAGTTTTTACATTTTATAGCCGTATGCAAAAGGCTTCCAGATTTCACAAGCATCTGTTGCACTTCTGATTTCATAGGCGTCTGCTCTGTACTGAAATTAGGAAAACGCGTCCTCTTCATTTTAAAGACGTTCTTTGGGGAGTCTTTTTTGTTTTTAATTATTATTCATTCATACTTCACTATGATTGCAATCGAGCTTTATAAGCTCATTAGGCAAACAGAACTGTTTGTGACAGTGTTGTACAGCCATGGCCCTCAGCCCTGGCAGTGGGAAAGCTTTGGGCTGGGGCTGTTGCTCATGTTTGCAGCCTCCTCCTCAGCCAGGCAGAGCAGGGACCAAAGATGAGTTTGCTGGGGAAGATGCCACCAAAACGCTGTGGCTGTGCCTGCAGAAGTGAGGTCCCTCAGCACCTTGTCAAATGAGTGTGAGCATCACTTGTGTACCTCTTCTTTAATGGACTTGAGGTCCTGCTGCAAGGCGAAGCATCCTCTATCTCCCATTTAACCTCTCATGCATTAGAAAGCGTTTCTAGGTCATTTTTATTACTAAGAAAATGTTTATTTTTTTTCCCACCTGAAGCACTTACAGAAAGTTTGTGACTTCAGTACTGAGACATCTTAAGCTTCAAGACTATTGTGTATGTTTTCCTAGATTTGTAGCAACAACAACAAAAAAAAGCCTTTAAAAGGTACCTTTTTATGAAAAATATGATAGGGCAAACATATAAATACCTATGTATGTTTTAGTCACAATACAACATATTCATTATTTTGAATGTAATACTTCAATGTTAAGCAGTGCATTCCTCTTTTTAATATAACAAAACTACCTTTTCATTTGTAAATATACTATAGGAAGTCTCCCTATATTATCTCACTGTATAATGTACTGTACTGCTAAATTATCATATGCTATTTAAATGTTTGAAATATTTAGAAAGTTGCATGCAAATTTCATATTTCTTTCTAAGACAAATGAAAAAAAGTAATAAAAAAAAGATTTAAAAAAATTTTTACAATTGCTTGTAAATTTCCTTAAGCCATCAGGGATCTCCTGCCATTTTCAATCACTTGGTAGCTGAATTAGTTTTGGGGGGGGGGAAAACAGTAGATCAGAGAAGCTGATTAGAGATAGGACATCTTGATGACACTGGAATTAGAAAACACTATTCCAGTACAATTTACTTTCCTTTCTCATTTTAGGATTTGGACTTTAGCCAAACACTGAGGAATGCTGTGACATAAAGAAGGGCGATGCCATTTGCCTGTAACCACTGGTCTAGTGTGGTGTTAAATAAACATAAATCAACCATTTCAGTTCATGGAAAACCACGTCAAAAGTAATTTGGACAAGATCTGGGTTAGACTAGAGATGGTCGTACAGCAAAAGTCAGACAAAAAAATCCTGTGACCCACCAGCTCCTCTTCCTGCCCAGTTTCTCCCTTGCCCACAGGGAGGGACTTTGCACCCACAAAGGCTCCTGCATCACCCCCCAGATACAGAGAAAGTAACAGCTTGGGATGGTAAAGCCAGCAAGAATTTAAACCCTCTAAAAGCTCCTGGAGCTCCCTGAGCAGCACCACTGGCCTTCCTGCCTGCTCCCAGCTGTGCAAGGGCAGCTGCACACGGGGCTGCTCCCGGGATCGGCACCAACTCGGTGACAGGACCTTATCCTGCAGAACCGGGACAATGCCTGGCCTCAGCTCAAGGGTTTCCTTTAGTTCAGACAGACAAAATAGGAAAAAAAATATAAACATTTTATATATATATATTTTTTTAGCCTAAATTACTGTGATAAGCACCTGGCAGAGCTGGAAGAGAAACCAGATTTCAAAGTAGTTTCTTATTCTGCAGAAGGATGAAAATCAAGCTTCAGATACCTACGAGTAAAAATCTTGATAGATATCCCAGGGATTTAAGAAATTAAATCTCTGGGGATATCAACTGCAGGGGGCTGTTTCTGGCTGAACATCTGAACCGAATCTCTGTGCAAACCCAGACCTGTGATTGACCTAAGCTGCCCCTCTCCTTTCTTGAGTCACATTTTAATAAAACCAGTAGTTTTTCCTTGAGAATATTTCATTTCAACATGCTGGCAGACTTGGAAAAAAGTTTCATTTTATTTACTGACTACTTGGCAACATATTTCCCGGGAAAATATTGATATGGTTGCATAAGAGGTGGTTAAACCCCACTGGGAATGGTGTGCACAGCTCTGACTGCCCGAGCAGACGACTCACTGACTCATACCTCACAGGGCAGAGCATGTACTAATGACTTTGCTCCAGGTTCATCTGCCACACCAAAACAACCAGCATCAACAAAAATTAAGCACAGAGGAAATCAATTGCAATTGTTTTCCACTTGCCAGAATGGGAGACAAAACAAACAAACAAAAAACCTCACAAAAAAAAACCCCAACCCCAAAACAAAAAACAAAATCACAAACTAATTTTAAAAAACCAAAAAAATTTGCTTCTTTCAGTACTTTTATTTCCTTTAACCTCATATCCTCTGAAAAGAAAACTCTCAGAAACAAGAATTAAAAACCTGAAGAGGAAAAACTGACTCTGAGCTGGTTTTCCCAAGCCTGTAAGCCTGCATCTCCAGGCAGGGCTGTTAATTTTCCAGGAACAAGAGGAGAACCCCTTGCAGTCCCTGATACGCAGTTGTAAAGGGAAATACTGCATCACACACAAAGCATCAGCCACTTTCCCTCAGACTGAAACATCTCTGCTAAAACATTCAAATAAATATAGTATACATATGTATATGTAGGTACTTCCTCCACCGAGATTTGGCAGCAATCATAAGGTTTGGTTTTGTTTTCCCCAGCAGATTTCAGGTTGTGAAGCAGCAGGAGACACTTCAGCCCAGCCTCCCTCACACACAGACTATACATTTGTGCTCTGAGATTGAAAATGAAGCCACTCAAGTACAGTCTGAGCACACACCGGCCAGCCATGACTGCTCCCCAGTCACCAATTCACCTTCCCAAGAGCCTGAATGTTTGCAGGGTAAGCAGGAGCCTTGCTTCATCCTGGGGTACAGGAGCAGGACACACAGACCCAACAGGTGCTTTCCTGGAGCACCAGTGCTGCACCACAAGGTGTGAACCCATCCCAGAGCCTCCAAAGAGGGCCGTAGGCAACTGCAAATCCAGCCTGCAAATCTGCTCCCTGGCACTCTGCAGGAACACCAAACCCTGCAGACGAGACCTGCCCACACACCCCATCCTTCCCCTGGGCCCTGGGTACCCACAGGCTGCACCCATTCCAAAACAGGGCTGTTAGATTTTATTTTAAAAAAGGCACAGGGCTCACCCAAGCAGCTGCAGGGAGAGGACGCAACAGGGAGGGACACAACAGGGAGGGACACAACAGTGAGTCCTGCCTGCCTTTTCAGCGAGAGCACTACGTGGGATTAGTAATGTTACACAGAGCCTTTCACCACTTGCCTTTCACTTGTTCATATATGGTCTAGGTCAGCAATGGCCAGAAAAGTTTATTAAGAAACAATGGCTGCTTGGTGCTGTGTGTGACATGGCTCTGGGCAGGTCCTGCTGTGCCCCAGCTCCCACAGGCTCCCTAAATCAAGGCACGAGGCCACACCAGATTGTTACACACATGGAGACCTTTCCTGACCGTGTGGTGGAAGTGCTGGTTCCACACCAGCAAAGTTTTATCAGGGCCGTGGGAGCAAACGTGGGGATCGATGGAAAAGTCATTGTTGGGGCTGGGGGTTTGCACTGGCCACCCCTGAGGCCTGAGTGGGAAGCCAAAGGCAGTGTTACAGCAACACAAATGCTCCCTGAGCTAATTCAACAGCAGAGCTGTGTCCCTTCCGGGCCCATATTTGTAGAGAATAGGAACAAATGTGAATAAAAAAGCCGCCGTGCCCAGGTTTTGCCATCCCACTGGGATCTAGAGACAGGGAGCTGTGCCTGTTCAAGGGTAAAGGCCCTTTGTGCACCCTGACATCACTTAACAGGTTTTATATGAGCCCAGACAGAGGGGCCTTGCACTCCCCAAAACACACTTCCCCTTAAGTCAAATGAAGCTCCAGGCACATTTGGGTGTTTTTCCTCCAAAGCTAGTTTTCAAAATTGAAGCACTGAAATCCAGATGTGCCCAGCATCTGAAGACCTCACTTATCCCTTGTGGTTTCAGCACCTTTGGGAAAAAATAAGATGGTTTAGGCTGAGTTTGGGCTTGAGATCCAGGAGGATGGACAGCCCTTCCTGAAAGCCCTGACTGCACCAAGGTCATGCCAGAGCCTTCTGTAGATCTTCCATGCCTGGCACTCGTGCTGGGATTTGTTGTTCAGTTCATTCCCTTCATGGGTTGGGTGTGCATGGCCACAACTGGAAATACAGGTGCTTTTGAGGATTGCTGTTTGCAGTGCTCACTAGCTCTGTGTTTGCTCCATCAGAAATTCTGGGTCTGTTAGTCACTGATTTCCCTCTGATCCTAAACCACAAAAAGCCAAGTGTTGCTTGGAAATCCCTTGGTTTGCCTAGAAAGGCTGCACCCCATGAGTCTCCAGATAGCCTTGTAACACATTTCTGGCAAAGATCTCCTCTAAATTCTTTACTCAGAATAGCAACAGGGATTGCCATTGCCTGGGAGACAGTGGGAGCAGCTGCATTTCCAAGCGGCTCCAGGTGCTTAGCCTGACCACCGGTGCTTGCAGATAGTGATACACACCTTACAGAAATATGAATTCCAAAATCCTGGGCATCCAGGCACCTTGGAAAATCTCACAAAAATTTTGGCTGTGCTTTCTGACAACAGATACCTGCACCTCCATGGAATATGCCAGCAAAGATATTTGAACTACAAAGAGAAAGCTGAACACCTGCATTAAATGAGGTCACCATCCTTTTCACCTTCCAAGGCTTTCCCCTGGGCCATCACCTCTGCTATCCACCAGTGCTACAGCAACAGACCCTGAGTCATGCTAGAGGTATTAAAATATTTAATATCCAGTACAGTACAGATCCAGAAGGTGGGTTTTGAGCATTTCCATGAGGCAGCACTACTTGAGGCAAAGCCCAGTGAGATCAAAAGGATGGTTGGGAGGCCCCAGCCTGGGAGTCAGGCCCCTTCCTTTCTCTCACCAACACTTGGGTGTCCAGCTGCTCCTTGGCCACGGCCATCAAATCCCAGCCCAGATTTTTGTTCTGTCGGAGCAGTGGGGAAAGCAGGGCTGAAAGGACATCTAGTGGCAACCAAAAACCTCAGTCAGCCAAGGGACACCTCTGCAGCTGTCTGTGTTATAAATCAGTTTGGAGCCTGCTCATGGTGCTGCTGCTGCCGTGAATGCTCTTCCCCAGCTCTGCAAGAAAAGCCTCAACTATTGAATTTGGTTTAGGAAACACCTCCTAAGCAATTTTTTAAAAAAAGAAAAGAAGGAAAAAAAAATTAAAATGCAAAGCAGCTGTGGTTTTGGGAAACCTGCTCAGCTGTTCACACAGTCATGTTATCTTGTCCATTTGGAACTTGTACACTAAGGGAAAAGAGAGCAACTGGCTGCTCTGTCTACAGGAGCCACGTCCATCACACCAGCATGGAAACTGCATTGCAGCACAACTCAGGGCAGACTCAGTCCCAACACACCTGCCCCGAATCCTTTAAAAACACCGAGCGTTTCTGACCAATATGGTTTTCTCACACAGAGGTTCTCCCTCCTGCCACCCACTCTCCAGCAAGCCCAAGTGTGGTTGCCATTCCTCTGGTGTTGCACTGGCCTCCTGTCCTCAGGTTGGTCCCTTTGAGCTCCCAGCAGCAAAACCCACACATGCACAAAATCACCTCCAGTGCCTGAAGTGGGGAACTTGCTCCCTTTTGCTGGGTGCCAGCACAGCTACATCCAACCAGCACTGCTACATCCAACCAGCACAGCAAAGCCAAGATCCCTGAAGAAATGCCTGTAGGGAGGTAACAGGCATGAAGAGTTTATCCTCTGAACACCCAGCCACAGGTTGCATTGCTGGTCCTTCCGCCGACCTCTGAAGTCCTCAGATCCCCTTTGATTTTTGTCTCTTCCTCTGCCTGTTTGTGCTGTCAGCTCTTTGGGCAGCGGCTGCTCTGACGACACACGTGGAGGGCATCCAGCCCAACAGGAGCTGCTCCCTGTGAGCAGCAGGGCCCAGGAGGGAGCACTGACATGACATGAAGTGACAGGAAAGGAGGCAGGCAGCCAAGGCCTGGAAAATTACCACGCCTGTGTTTTTGGTTTTCCTCCTGCACAATAAAAGAGGTTAGTGAATTCCTCTTGAATGGGTTTCAGAACCTCCTCCAAGGAAAAAAAAAAGAAGAAGAATAAAATCCTGTTCATATTCACTTAAGGCTGACAATTACAGGAATAATTATGATTTATTCCCATCATAAATCTTGGAGGAAGGAAAGGATTTTGAGGTTTGCAAGATTTGCTGGATGACAAAAGGAAAACACAGCTCTAATTGCCCTTCTTTGTTGTGTTTAATTAAGGATTCCGAAGCAACTGATCTCAGGGGTTTTTTTCATGGTTAGAAACCTGCAAGGAAAAGAAAATCTTTCTGCAGAGGCACCAATCAAAGCTTTGTTGGGTTACTAGGCACTAAGTGTGCTACATCTGAACACTCAGGAACCCAGAAAAAGAAGCTTATTAAAGGAAAAGAAATGCTACAACAGGCTTCTTTCCACTACCACCCCCCCACTTCCAGTAGGCCTTGGCAATTTTGAGCTCACTTCTAATCCCAGAAGAAATGTCTTTTGTCTTCACCCCTCAGCACTTTTACCTCATTATTGACCACTCAATTGTGTTGCAAAGAAACACTTCTCCATTTCTATTACCTTCATAATTCCACCATTTACATATTTCCTTGTGGTTTGCTTCAACTTCCTTTTTTATCTCTCCAGGCTTACCACTTCTGCAACCACATCAGGAAAATTAAACCAGCCCAGAGCTCCTCAGTTCCTTTCCTGGGCCGGCAATTCCCAGTCAAGTACCACTTCTCCCCAGCAAGAACCAGTTTGCCAAGTGCTACCTCTCCAATTCGAAGTGTAAGTGACTGGCAGGGTGTTCCCTCTCCATTTCTCTGCAACAGCTAAAACAGCTCTGCCAGGAAAATCCAGTTCCTCATTATAGCAACCAGTGTCAAATCATCACTCACGTCTGGCTCTGAGGGATGCCACCAACCCACGAGTTACATTACGCTCAGCCAAGGCTGCAGGAAGTTAAGGAATAAAAAAGGCAAGGAATCCTTGGGATTGATTTCAATCTGGAAGCACTTGGGACAGTGCTTTTGCAGAAGGCAGTGGCACTTGGGAAGCGTGGCACTCCCAGGCTGAAAACAGGAGCAGCACACACTGCATGCCCAAAGGGAACACAGAAACACTGAATATTCTGAGCTGGAAAGGACCCACAAGAATCATCGAGTCTGACACTCAAGCGAATGGTCCTGTGAGGAAACAGAGGTTTGGGTTGCCCAGAAGGTAAAATCCCAACACTTCAACTGCTCAGAACATCCTAGATAATGATGCCTTGAAATGTTGCTCTACAAAGAGAAAATGTCAGCTTTAAAGGAAAAAAGAAATACTGCTTAGGTTTGTCATGATTGGGAAATGTTCCTTTAGGGTCAGGAGAAAAGGATGAAGGGAAGCACTCAATTTGGCTAAAGCTCGTTGTGGAAAATAAAAAAAAATGAAATAGAAATGAAGAATAGGCATAAAGCAAAGAATGGAGGGGAAAGAATAATTTTTTGTAGGAGATATTTCCCCACTTACTTGAAGCAGGTGCCTGGGTTTTCCAGCAGAGCCTCTGCTCAGGGTTATCCATCCCGGCCACTGCCGGCAGAGCAGAACCGGCTCCAAGCTGCAGCTTGGTGGAGGTTGACACCTTGTGGCAATTCCCATCACTTACAAGTCAGGAAAGCTGGGGGGTTTTCCTTTTTTTCTTTTTTTTCTTTTTTTCTTTTTTATTTCTTCCTGGCGAAGATGGTGGGAGGAGTTCATAGCAGCAGAGCTAAGTTCCCAGCGCCTGGCATGTCATCTGTGGGGTGAGGGTCTGGGGTCATTAACAGTTTAATGAAGATAAATATATGAAAAGCATATAAAAAGAAATCCAAGTCATATCCTATTTGTTTCTGGGGGAAAAATAAAGAAAAGGAAAAAAAGATTCCTTGGGGTAGCACCAGCTGTATATACACAAGGTCCACAAGACAAGTGATAAAAAGTGATCCAGTGAAACGTATTTCTCACTGATTTTTCAGTCTCATTGGATCCTCTCCTGTTTGCACAGTGGGGTAAGAGGGGCAGAGCCCTGACTAACCCCAACAGCTGCTTTGGAGAAGTGAAGCTGCACCAGCTCCAGAGAAATTATCTCTAATTCCCACTGGAGTAAGCAGAAACATGCCCAAGACCTGCCATGCATTAAACCTGAGGTGAAGGGAAAAAATACCTCGGGGTTTATGCCTTGGGTTTAAGAAGTACCTTCACTTCTTCATTTATAATTAGCTATTTTAATGCAATTTACTACAGGCTTAAATTAGAAGAGAAAGCGGCATCCCCTCACCAGAGGCCCAGCAGAAACATGTCAGCCAAACTTGTCTCCCCTCATTAGCCAAGCACTTGTTTCAAAGGAGCTTCTTATTGTGGAAGTGCATCCAGCTTCAAGGGAAAAAAACTTCACCTAGAACAACATTTACTTTCCCTTAATCACACTGCTCCATTGTCTAATTTCCTGAATACTGAATTCCTGAATACTAGAACTAATACTTTGTATTTACTTAGGATTTTACCCCTTCAAGCCATTCCAAAATATGTATTAGCAGGCCTAAAACATAGACCTACACTAGCAGACAAATGTTCAGGGATTGTAAGGGCTAATATGCCCCTTGGAAACTATTCTTTCCACTTAACTGTGGGTCAGACTTAGCTGCATCCCCTGATCCTCCACAGTCCCACTCCAGGCACAAAGTACAGCACCTGAAGTGTCTTCCTGGAGAATTTTTCCTTCTTACTCTCTGCCCAGTTCAGCTGCACCATTTTGTACTGGTGCCAGCAAACCCAGCAGTTCGGACCCATATGCTGCCTGAGAGTCGTCAAGGGCTGTTACACTTGTAGTTTAACACTATTATTTTTCTCTTCTCTTTACACCTGGACGAGTTACCAGAAAGAGCTACTGAGAGAGATGGTACCTGGCTGTGAGCGTGATGGATGGAGAGCAAGATGGGCTCCCTCACCTTCACAGCTGCCTTCAGCAACAAGGGGTTGAATTCAGACTGGAATTTCAGATGTTCATACCTGTGGGTTTGTCCCTGAAAAATGGGAACTTTAAGGGATACATTGCACATACAATACTAACATAAATGGTAAGTTAAATGGATAAACAGAGGCCATTTAAGTCAGTGCAAAGGGTTTCTTTAAATTCCAGAAAGCAGAGCAAACCTACACATTATGTACCAGATGCTGAGATGCAAACCCCTGTCCCTGCATGGCCAAGTTTGCAGTGCTGAGCCTTGGGGTGTCACCCTCGTCCCTCTCATGGCCAGGGTGGCAGGAGCTGCACCCCAAAGGGTCATCCCTGGGGCCAGGGTGCAGGATCCTGAGCTCAGGGCTGCTGGCTGGAGCTGACTCCTCTCCTTTCCCACCTGCCCACTTTGCCCAGGCTCTGGGGCTCCTGTAAGCACTGTCAGGTCCCTCACTAGCCCTCACATCTTGTTTGTGAATTCGCCTGCTTTTTAATTTTTTTTTAATTAAGGAATTGTCAGCTTCTTCCTCACTGATATAATCTTTTACTATAGATTGCCTTTATTGTATGTTATACATCCAGTTTCCTTTGATGTGAAAGGCATCAGGATGGTTTCATACTGATGTTCCTTTACAGAAAAACCTTTCCTACCTGCCCCAAGAGCCTGGAAGGGGATGCAGTTCAAAATGGCTCCCCACTTAAAACCACGTGAAGTATCTCAATTTTCTTTTATGCACACTGTGCTAGGGCAGAGCAGTGACTGAGGTGGGCCAGGGAATTTTGATCAAGGCTCCCTGGGAATGAGAGGGAAGCAGCCTTCCTCTCCTATTCTGTGTGCAGAAGTACACATACTTCATTATGTAAAAGTGGGTATCATCACAGGAGCTGCACGTGTGTGCAGTTTGTGACTGTTTCTGCACACACCTGAGTGTGTGGGGGACATGGGTACACAGCTGGGTGCACATGTGGGACACGTGTCTCTGTGGCACATCCATGGGGGTGTTGCTCCCCACCCTTGCCCTCCCACCCCAAATCCCGGGGAAGGAAGCAGGCAATTCCCTTTGGGTACAACCCTTGTCCGTACAATGCCAGAGAAGGGATTATACCAGGGATTAACATTTTAAACTCCCCTTCCAGACCTACTTAATCAAAGATCCTTAGGCCAGTAATCGTATTTCTGTCCTGGGATTACTGCGTTCCTGAGTCCAAACCTCAATTTCAGGAGAGGCTGGGGACAGTTCCCCCCCNCCCCCCCCGCCCCAATGCCTGTGTACCCCAAACTCCCCGGGTCGGGGCAGAAACCTCTGAATTTGGGTTTCTTCCTTTCTTTTAGCCATTCTCTCAAATTCCCCTGCCACGGTCAGGAGAAGACTCCATGAGTGCTTTTCTTGTCGCCTGCCTCCTCCTAATTCCCGGTAATTTATCCCGTATTAAAACTCCCTTAAGGAAGAATGGCCCGGGGGCCCAACACCTGCTATGCAAATGGCAGCAAATCCCCCGGGCCCCCGCGGCGGGGCTGACCGTGCTCCTGGGGCATCCTCCCCCGCCTGCATCCTCCATCCTCAGCCAAATGGGACTCCCAGAGCTGGGGGGCACCCCCAAAATCCAGGCTCACTTTCACCCCCACGTTATGGTGCTTAAATCTTTCAGGTTATCTTTGCTCCTCCTAAGGAGAATATGGAAGGTATAAAAGAAAACCTGAGTATCTCAGCACGTAGTTAAGCTCCCTGTTTTGGATGTTATTGGGGGGTTTTCTTTTGCAGGGCAGTCAGTGAGTTTTATCCCTTTCCTTTAGGAAAAGTATTCTAGCTTCAATTAGCAAAATACAAATCAACAAAAGAGGAAGAATTGTGGGAGGGAGAAGGTGGCAGGGGAAAAATAGGAGAAGAAAAAGCTCTCGCACAATAAAGTTGCAGGGGGAAAGGGCTCGTTTCTCAGAGGTGACATCCTAATCTGGTATTGTGGCGGCCAGGAGGCTGGGGAAGGGCCAGGCAGGGAGTGTGGCCCAGCAACACGACCACACCAGGAGGGTTTGGCCCTTTTCCGTGGACAACTTGGATTAGGGCTGTTGAAACCTTGGGCAGCCAGTCACATCCCCTGGCACCTGCACCTCACCCTGGGTCCTGCCCGTCTCCCCCAGGGGTTCCCATGCTGGGGAGCCCCACAGGGACCCCACATGCCCCTCCATCTCCACGCTTTCTTCCCCTGGCCCTTTACCATGATCATACATTTCCCAGCCCTGAGCACTTGAGTGACATTTGGGCTATTATTCGAGGAGATAGATTGTTTGGCCTGAAGATGCATTGTTTGGGCTCCTCATAAAAGAAACAAGTTAAATGCCGCAGCTACCACACACAAAAATGACTCCTTCTGACCATAAAACCAGTGGGACAGGGAAGTGGCTGTAGGAGTCAAACATAATTGATGCTCAGAAAGATGTTATAAATAATCTGCGCCGAGTCCTCTCTCATGTGCCTCAAAACCACAGAAAGTGGCACTTTTTTTTTCTCTTTATCTCCCCTTGAATTCAGAAGCATAATACACCGTGAGCACCAATAATTGATGTATGTTATAATTCTTCATTACCCTATCAGTAGTCTGGGAAAATTGGAAGAAAAGAAAATGCCAGAAAGTTATGGTAAAACTTAAGATGCGACAGAAGTAGCTTTCTTTGCTCATGCTGTGAGTGTTTGAATAAGAAGAATGTCCCTGCACTGTAACAAGCTAAAAGAATGAGGAAGACAAAGGATTTCACGAAAAAGGTTTAGATAGAAGACAAGGCAAGTGAAACTGAAAGGAAGGGAAAAAAACCATTTACAATGGAACAATGCATGTACTAATCGCTTTGATATATTATACAAACCCAAAGACCCAAAACATTGTGTAATTATTTATAAATGACTTCTCCACTCCTGTGTATAATACCACAGAAAGAATAAAACTGCAGGCTACTCTCTAAACTATTTCTAAATAGACCTAGCTCAAAAGGAAGCAGAAGTGTTTGAAAAAAATAATTAATGGTTGATTTTATGGTTGTCTCATTAAAACATTTTAATTACAACAAACAAAATACATTTGTGCTTGCAGGGAACAATCGTTTACCAACTCAAACCCCCCCTTCTAAAGAGAAGCAAAATGTTACATCACGCGTTTAAAACCCGAAAATAAAGCATTCCCACTATTTCTGCAGATCCCCCAGGAGGGGTTGAGCCCTGACTGCAGCTCCCAGGCACTTGTGCAGGATTTCAGAGAGGATTTGCCTCTCTGGGCCAGGACCCCCCTGGTACATGGGGACACTCCCTGTGCTGCCCCCGTGCTCCCTGCCCCAGGCAGCCCCTGGCACACGGCCTGAGGCCTCACACTGGCCACAGACAGGTAGGAAACGAGGCCAAATCCTTTACAGACAGAACCCTTGAGCTGCTCCCAAGGTGTTTCCCTGGCAGGAGAACTGGCTCCTGCTCCAAAAGGGGTTAATGCTGCCTCCCTGCAGGCTGAGATCCCTTTCAAATATTGGCTTTCTGTGGCTGTCCATTAGCCAGCAGCCACAGCATCAATCCCTGAGCCCCCTGTGAGCCTCGGGCTGGGGCTGTAAGGTGACTCCAGCCAGGTGAAGGGTCCCAGGAGCACAGCACCGTATGTCCATCCCTACCCTCACAGCCCTCACCACACCTCTGTCCCCACACCAGGCTGGACAGAAGCCACTGTGCTCTGCACCATGTCCAGACAAGCACAAGGAGACAAGCTGCCCCACTGAACCATCTACTGGTTTTCTACCTGCTTTTAAAATTCCTGCTGCTTCTGCCTGGGCACCTCCAGGGGTGAGGGGGCAAGATCCTTCCTTCACTCCTGCAAGGCACTGAGTCCAGCTTTCTGCTCTGGATGATGGCTGTGCTGTCAGCCATGTCAGCTCTCCAAATTCAGTTCAAGCATTCTCCACAGGCAGCTCTGCCTTCTCTTTCTGGCCATGCTTTCAAACAATGAGAGAGCAAAAAAGCAGCATTCTCCTGGCTGATTTGTTATTTTGACACTCGTCCCAAGAACTCATCATTAGTTCAAGCCCTCTTGTAATAATGTAACAAAAGGCAGAGTTTGCTGAGTTGCTGTAATGATGTGTGCATCTTAAGACCTGGAAAAAAATTATGTACCTCTGACTTCTCTGAAGTATTCCAATTGTAGGAGCAGGTTTACTGTGAACTGCTCATTTTCATCCTTGAAGAGTGATGCTAACACTGCTCTAATGACCATAATTCTTGTTGGGTTTGAAATGTGCAGTCGAATAACATGGAGCTCTATTTACTTTTGCAAGGTACAACAGACGCTTACCAGGGAATGGCATCTTCTCACAGGCTGGCTTTTTCCTTGAAGGAAACGGTGCATCCCAAGAGCTGCAGGGAGCCTTGTGGCACATTTTCTCCAAAAGCCCTTCCTGCACCTTTATTCATCAATTCCTACTTTTTCTGGAGTCTGGCCATGAGTGAGACACCATGAATGATATCTCAACAAGAGGGCAGAGGAACGAGTTTCATGCTTGAGGCCTTACAAGATATAAATATGCTGCATGGAAATGCACCCACGACAATTTGAATTTTGGATGAGTAGTTTACCATCACTTGTAAGGAAGGAAGAGCCAATCTAGCTGTGCTTTTCCAGTTTTCTTAGGAAAAAACACCATTTGAATCTTTTTCCCTCTCACTTTTTTTAAGTGCTGTCTCTCAAATCAAATGTTTCTACATTAAGGTAGAAACATTCATATCAAAGGCTAAATTTCAGGATAAGGCCATCACATCACTGAGATGCTAGCAACAGACTGTGTGTTTCTTGAAATCACTGGTCCTGTTTAATTTTGGATTTTTTTTCTTTTCCTATCCCAGAAAACTTTACAAAACTTCAGCAGCCGACTTCCATAGGAGCAGGCCCATAAGGTGTAAGAGCCATTATCTCTGCTGGCTGAATAATTTATCTGCAAAATTAGTAGACTGCCTGTGATAGAACGGGTTGAATTATTCATCGGGAATAAATTATCCAAGATATTTAGCACTTCTTTCTGTTTGCGAAGGCTTCCTGAAACAATTCTGGTTCTGTGAATGCGTTCGTTATTCATAAGTACGCAGTGAATAGATTATGCAAACAAATTTCAGCCTATGGGTTGTTTGTGAAACATTCACTTCAGCCCTGGCTATTCATGGCTGTGACTGATCACAGAGACACATGGTGCTCTCTCCCCTCCTTGATTGGAGCACAAACTTTTAAAACAAGAGAATAACAAATGACAAACTGCAAATGATGGATAAGGACTAATGAATAATGCGCTTTCACTGCAAACTTTCAGACAAGTGATCGGTTGTGCCAAAGTCTGTGGAACTCTAGGGAATCATAAACATTTTAATGAATAAACTATTGACTGCCCAAAGACAACTAAACAAAAGGCAATAAAAGTGTTGCAGACAACACTGGAGTTTATATCACTATATATAAAACGCACAGTAACAAAAGTTGAACACTTATTGCCATATGCTTCCATAACCTTTAAATTTTGGTACCTTCTGGCTTTCTGCTTAGTGCTGGAAACTCCACCGTCGGTCTCTGCCTGCTGACAGTCCTCTAATTGTGCCGTTACTTAAGGACATGAGTAACTCAGTGAAGTGGAGCTGCTTAGTGCAGAAAGTCACTTACGTATGCAGAGGCCCTAAAAACATCAGCCCGATTGCAGGTCCGGTGACTGAGAGAGCCCATTCCCTCCCGGGAACAGCCAGCCCCCTCTCCGTCCCCTGCCGTACCTGGGAATATCGCACAGCCCTGGTCTGGAAGCCTATAAAGATATTAAAAAAGCAGAAAACGAGCTGATCCTGCAAGCTCGGCCGCTGCCAAACTACTTCTAGTTTGAGACTCGTTAATATTCATCACCCAGGGCTTTTTGGATTGCTCACTTCTGTGCGGGATCTTCTTGGCACAAAGAAGGTTGTTTGTGGCAGTTTGCTGGTGTCGTGGGTCATCGCAGAGCCAGGAGGGTGGAAAGCAGGGATAACTCTCATAGTAAACTCCTCAGGTTCAAGTAAAGAATGGTTGCTAAGAACTTAAAATGCAGAGATATACAATAATTTATGCTGTCAATTTTCCCTGTTTATCAAAGATCAAAGACACAGGAGAAAATCAAAGGAGGGAGATTCAATCTACATTTTGGGTCAGGGGAAATCAGGTAAATACATGTGAGTTTAGGCATAGGCACCTGAAAATGGCTATTGATGGGCGGTGAAACTGAAAACTTTCCACGGACACAAGTACCTGAGTGCTGACAATGGGGCTTCTTCCAAGCAGGGAGAGCAGGATGCAAAGAGCCAGATGCCAGAATTAGGAAACTTTTTAGCCACTTACGAAACTGTGATTTCCCAAAATGTGAGATAGGGATACCCTGGCACTGAATGGGGACTAGCAGAAGCAGCAAGAACTTTACAATCAAAACACCACAAATTTTTGTTTTTATCCAGACAAAGAAGAATTGTATATACACAGTGTATATATATTGTGATTACAACCACCGAAGCTTATAAAATAAACGTCCTTTGGAACTTTTAACTTTCTGAACACCTGCAAGACCCTTTTCAAAGCAAAGCGAGTGAAAGCGCGTCAAAGCAAAGCGCGTGTTGCTATTCACCTCAGAAACGCAGGAGGGAAATACCTGCTTCGAGTTTTACCGAGTTTTACCGTTTTAGAATATTTTCACTTTGACGGGTGGATGTAGAAAACCCGCAAGGTGCAACGAAAACCTGACAATATCTTCCGCCCGCATCTGGCCGGGGAATAATTCCCGGCTCATCCTCTGGAAACCCAGATTAACCTTTTTCTTTCCCAAACCCCCTGCTCGCAGCGGTTTAAACTCACGCTGGAGCCCCTCCGGCCGGAGCGGGACTGTGACCCCTCCACCCCCGCGCTGAGCCGCGACCCCCCTGCCCCGCTTTGTCCTGCCGCACACGGGGGGGAGGGGGGGGGACAAAGCGGGGGGACCCCCCCCTCTCTCCCCCGTCCCCCGGGGGCGCGGCAGATGCGCGGCCGCCCGCGGTAATTGCGGGCACGCTCCGGAGGGCGCGGCGCACGGGGCCGACCTGCCGCCTCGGCGCGGCCCCGCGGGGCGGCCACGGGGCCATTGTCCGCCCGCCGCTATAAGAACGGGCGGCCGCGCCGTCGTGTGCCAAAGCCGCCGCTCACACGAGCGGATCGCAGCCCGCAGCACTTCAAAGCCACGCGCGGTCGCGTGTCCCCCCGCCCCGCCTTTCCCCGGGCTTTGGCTTTTTTTTTTTTTTTCGCCTTTTTTTTTTTTTT